>JAGWCC010000257.1:0-619030 GCA_022651775.1 Drusus annulatus | reverse complement strand
ACCCTATTGGGGATGTCATAGTCTTACTGGCTCTAGACGGTTGGAAATCATGTGCGGTATTAACGTAAAAAAAAAACTCTTTGTGGTTTGATGAAAATTAAATAATTACCTTGTCTAATACATTTTCATTAATAAAAATAATATTTGGATAATTTTTATAGCGCCGTTTTTGTGAAAAATCATCTCAAGCGCGCTGTACAAAACTATGTTACTAGTTAATATTAATTCCTAGTTTATATTAATATTTATTTCAATTGTGTACAGAGAAAATATACAGGAACATCATTACCTGTCAGGTCACATCAGATAGACACAATCACTTTATTATATGGTAGCTAATATTAAATGCACGTATAATTCATATTGCAGTATATGGTTGCAATTAGTAATGATTTAATCAATCATCAAGATAAACGGAGGAGACTCTCAGATTGAACACTATTAAGAATTGCAGAATTGAAATGGCTTAAGCTTTTTTTTTAGTTCTCTCAAATGTCACCAATATTGGAAGTACATAATACATAATGTAGTTCACATCGACTAAATTGAACATGTTAAGTCCACGTGAGCTGTTGTTTGTTCGTTGGCGATCTGCAGTCGGGCTCTGAAACGATTCCAAATTACCCACTTATCGATAAAATCTATATCGATGTTTCGTGCTAGTAGTTTGAAATCGTATCGAACAACTTTTCACAGCAACAAACACTTTTAAAAGTTTTAAGTACAACGTCACTTAGTAATTCAATTCTCTGCCCAGCACTATCGGAAACATACAAATCAAAAGCTCCTTTAAAAGCAATATCATTACTCACCTTAAAAACCAAGTTTCATTTAGTTCTTATTATGTAGATTCTATTTCTTCAAATTTGCCATTTACTTTATTTTTATTATTTATGTACTATATTTTTGATATTAACATGTTACTATGTAGCTAAAAAAACACTTTTTCAAATTGCCATCCCAACACAGGTTTATGCCCAGTGGGATGGGCAATATACCAACCAATAAAAAAATGTATGTTCAATAAAATAATAAATAAATTAACATAATCATTTTTATAGAATGTTGTTCGATGTCACAAATCCTGCGAATGTTGAAATTCTTGGTATTGAAAGTCTTGGAATTCTAAAAATGTACTTCACTTTATTTTATTTTATTACTAAATAACTTTTTTATAATATATATTATGTAATTTTTATTTCGTGAAATGATAGGTACCTATTTTTTTGTTGCTAGTTTAGTCACATGTTTACCAAGTCAAGGAAATACACAATCAAAAAATGTTATCAATATTTCACACAATAATCTTTCATTCTTTTTAGTTTCTGGCTTTTTCTGTTTCATATTTACGTTGAAGATTATTGATATTATTTCAATGATTAATACAAAAATAAAAAAAAACACAAACCTTTAACGTTAATTCTAATTAAAAAACATAATAATCTCTGGTAAATTAAAACTAGTACTACAGAGTGGTAGATACGACCATAAGACCACCATTCAGAATCAAAACTTTGCTTCAAACAGCTTTAGCAGTGCTTGGTGACCAGCTCTGAATAACCAGGTACCTTCCAACCTACGTCTTTTCTCTCTTCCTTCCCCAATTCCTAAATCCTCACAACATACCCCAGTTGGGGGTGCTGTAATTGGCTCCAAACGCTTGGAAGCAGTTGGGACTCTAGTGAGGTATTCACATAAAGAATTATTACATTGCTATTATTACATGTGTAGAATAACCTATTTAACTATTTAACGACCGGTCGGTAGCTGAGTGGAAAACGCGTCGGATTCCCACCCGGGCGTCGTGCGTTCAATTCCTCTGCTGGCTAAGTCCTCCATCATTGCACAAGCAACATCTTCCGCTTTTTATGATGGCAGTAGTTTTTCAAATATTGTCAGGTTATTCGTAACCCGGGAATGTTTGTCTTACTTTTTAAAAAAAAAAACTTATAATATCTCTCTTTTATAAATAGTATATATATATTATTTATAAAAGAGAGACAAAAATTCCCGAGTGACGAATAAACTGGCAATATTTGAATTCTTCCTATTCCCATTATTAAATGGCGAAAATGTGGCTTTTGCAATAATGGAGGACTTATCTAGCAGAGGATTGAACCCACAACGCCTGGGTGGGAACCCGACGCATTTGTTTACACGGCTTCTAACCGGTCATGTAAATATATATGTATGTATATTATTAATTTTAATTAAATAAAAATAAACTACGAAACCTAAGATTTACTGTGGAGAACTTTTCACTAAGCACTTTTTCTGAAAAGTCGATACCCATTGTAAGTATCGAATTCTATCCACCCGACTGCTACTCTCTGTTGTAAACCGTTAGAGAAAAAGAGATTAGACAAGTTCTTACATAATATAGCACCACCATTCGGTATGTAAGCACATTTTCCGTCTCCCGCGTCTCCGGCGACTCCGCCCACTACGTTTTGTTATGCGGCATAACAGGACATAACTCAACGGTTTTTCAGGTTATATCCTCGCTATATTTTTGCTATAACAATACTGTGAAAAAGTGGTTATACCAATAAACAAAAACATTATGTAGACATGTGCTATGAATGGACGTATAAGTACCATAGCCCTAGTCCTAGCCACGTCCGAGTCAGGCAAAAATCATCAATACTGACTACAGAAACGCTCCCTCCTGTATATTATTGCTCTGAGGTTGTACCCGCCAGGCTATCGACCACCTCAATATCCTCCTGCCGGCAAGTCAAGTAACTTAGAAAGCTAGACATAAAATTAACAATAAAATTGAAAAAAATCCTTAAATTAACATTACAATGTGAAGTGATGTAAAGGTTTCAGTGCACGCAATGCACGCAATGTATTTGCAGCGAGCCAATTAGCATAGCAGCATTCAAGATACTTGTGAAATGTATTGGGCAATCTGCAGACAATTGAACAGCTAAGTGTTTATCCATGGCATTAGTCTGTCTGATTGAGCCGGAAGTAGGCCGTTTGCCGCCCCCCGGTCTAGACTTCAAGGGACCACTTCCGGTTTCTTGCTTCCCGCCAAATTATTTTACACACCCATCGGTACCGTAGAGTCAAGAGCAGAGGTCCACTACGCTTGGATCGCGAACTTTACAGAAAAAGTTAAAGGCTAGCACCTGTGCTGTACATAGCATAGCTTAAAACTAATTAAATTCAATTATTCAAAACATTACAAAATTTTAATTTTAAAGAGTTTTTAAAGATGTAAAAAAATATATGAAAGGTATACAAATTATATTTGACCAGTTATTAGCTGAGTGGACAAACGCGTCGGATTCCCACCTGGGCGTCGTGGGCTCGATTCCTCTGTTAGCTAAGACCTCCATTGTTGCACAAGCAACATCTTCCGATTATTATGATGTTAGTAGGAGTTTTTCGGCCGGTGTAAGGGTAGTGAATTAATTTAAGAAAACAACGCTTAGATAATTTGACAACTAAAGCCAATAGACGGGAATTGTGAGGGAAATACATGACTCCTAAGTATATGGAAGAGATCGGGGACACCGTGGAAAAATACAACAAGTTCAATTGGATTAAATACTTGAGTCGGGTCAAGAGTTGGAATATCAGAAAAGTATGTATGAGACGACGTATGAATGTGGCAAGGAGTGCGTGCCGTGACAAATAAAAAATAAATTCAAATTAAAATTTATGTAAGAATCAGCTAAATTTTAAGTTATTATGATATGGTGATTGTGTCCTGCTAGAAGTGACCTGCCAGGTAAGTATGTTGTTGTATATTTATATAAACTAAGAATTAATATGTAATAGTAGAAAATAAGATCTGTACAGCGCCCTTGAGGTGATTTTTCACAAAAACGGCGCTATACAAATTATCCAAATATTATTATTGTGGCGTTTTATCTTCTCTATCTATGATGGTTAACTTTTTGGTTAGTATTACATAAAGGTTATTAACCTCTGATCCATAGACAATAGACACAAGAGCATCCTCAGACGGTATTATCTATTATCTCAAGGGCCATAGAGGCAGACCATTGATTTAACGAGAGGTAGGTGCCGGTGAATGAGGGAGGGTACCAGAGTACTTAGACAGATACTAAATAGACAGACTTTCGGTCTCAATCCTTTGTCTTCTCCGCCGGGTTGTGACCAGACTATGATAGAACAATTCGCACGGGACTTTATGCTGAATTAATTAAATCCTGTCTCGAGTGAGCCAGACCTGGCTAGCTAGGGAATAGTGAAACATGGCTTTGATGTAATATTATCCATTCATACAGACTAACGTTGTGACCGCTTCGCAGGAACTCCTTCAAAGAACGACTTCTTTTTGCGGCAGTCCCAACTTCATTCATTTTTCATTGAACAAATGCTTCAATTGAAGTTGGTTAAGTTGGTAATTCCCCTTGCCCGATGTATGGCATCTATTTCGAATTTCAATGTTAGCCTTTCATTCGTTTGAACGATTGAAGTATCGCATCATCTAAAATTCAATTGTTCTTTTAATTCTTTACTTCGATTGTAGTTCGTAGTATGAATGAATGAATGAAACAATGAAGTATATTTTTAGTTATCCGTTCCCTCGCACGTACACGTGACAGTTGCTTTTGATTTCATCGCTTGTTTTGACATATGACACTAGTTTTTACGAGTGTTTTTTGGTGATTTTGAATTGTGAACGAATTATTTTGTTGAACTTTTTTACCTATACCTTTCAATCTCTACCTTAAATTATGGCTGGCCGTTCAACGAGAAAGAAAAGTGAAATATGGGCTTATTTTAAAGAAGTTGGGGTTTACCAGGCCAAATGCAACTTTTGTTCTAAAGTTATATCCATAAAGGGAGGCAATGCCTGTAATATGAATCGTCATTTGCGCAATATTCACCCTATTGCTAACCAAACTGTCAAACTGTGTACAGTAAGATATATTCAAATTGTACCTCAAGCCCTGAAAAACGTTCACATCGCTCTTACAGAAACTGGAAATTTCGCAATTACTAAATTTGCTTTTTGTAAGTTCTCTGTAAGGCTAACTTATTGTACATCATTCCTTTTAAGGCATGATACCGCCAACAATTCAAACATATGGGCAGCTGTCAACACACACATAGAAGAAAGAAAGAAGTAGTTTTCTACACGGTATAATTTCTGCTGTATAATAATGGAGGAGTGGGTTATGTGGTTGGGAGAGCTGTCCCGAATAAAACTATTAAGAAAAAAACGTGACTATTATTTGGTACATTTATCGCTAGCAACCCCCCTCCCCCCGACGAGGAATTCTGCGATTGATCTGTTACTTCGATTGAACTGTTCACCGTGAAGGGTTCATTTTGAAGAACTAGCAATTCGTGAAGCATTCACAAATCTGTGAAGCTTTTCCCATCGCTAATACAGACAGTGACAGTTACCTTATAGAATTTAACACATAAATTTTTTTTTTTTACATTTTATTATTATATCTTACAACATAGCAGATCGCGCTTTCAGAGTATCGGGGCCGAAGACTTGGAATAAACTCGCTCCGGAACTAAGATGTATAACGAGCCCACCAGAATTTCGGTCCAAACTGAAAACTTATCTTTTCAGACTCTCATATTCTTAAATTCATTAAAAGAATCTCAACATAATCTGTCTCTCGACGAATCACCTTTAGATATACAAATTTTAACCAAATCTTCCGTCCAAAAAGTTTAAGTCCATTTCTTAATTTCGCTCCCATGCCCTAAATCGAAAAATATAAATAAATTATAATTTAAATTTAATAAGTGTCTCTCTGATGGAACCTGCCAGGTAAGTATGTTCCTGTATATTTTCTTATTTAAACTAAGAACTAATATGTAATAATAGAAAATAAGATCTGTACAGCGCCCTTGAGGTGATTTTTCACAAAAACGAATCATCCAATTATTATTATTATTATTATTATTAAAGTAATCTCGATGAGTTATAAAAACTCACTCTGGGACAAGAGAAATTTACATTACATGAGTAACTACAATTATACATCATTTTTAAAGAGTAATCAAACTTATACATTTTACATAAAATACAGTATAAAAATGAGGTTATTAGTATTAAGAAGAGAAAACACAAACTAAATTATTAATAGAAAAAAAAAAAAAATTGAATTGGTATAATAATTAAGTATATTTTCTCTTTCTTTTAAGGTATTTTCACACTCCTTTCATAAACTTCGAATCTTACGATTTGCAGATTGAGTGTTCTAAATCGAGAAGTTTGCATAAAACACTGTTAAATTTTCCTATTCGGTAAAATTTTTCTATTTCCATTTCAAATTTAATTGACATCATTTCGTAGTTGTAGTGATTTTGGTATATCACGACGGGCGATAAAATATAACCTCTGGAAATGAAGGGTTGTTGTATTTTCTACCACACTAAAGGCTTTAGATTTAAATCCCAAGAACTTTATTTATATTCTAACGGACTATTATCATAATTACAATTACATAAAAAATACATAACACGAAATGGAAAAAAGGGCAACAGAGAAAGAACAGCACATACATAATATTTTAATGAAGCTTTCATAAAAATAGGACAAAAATATACAATATCGGAAAGAACATTCAAGTCAAAGCCAATGTCAAGTCAAGATTTTGGTAGAGTCATAAAGAATAACAAAAATCATTGATGATACCAAACATTTCACGACCATGGCTTGAGTGAACAAGTCTCTACATTCTGGACAATGAAGAATGATACCTATAATTAGCGGAGTGATAATTGAGGAACAGCAATTCATTGCTTCTGACTTTCATCTTCTCCTGTGTAGATTCATCGTAGTCAAATTTTATATAGAAATCTATAATCTCTAAGCATGCAAGTATTCGTTTCTCGAGTGTTCTAAACTAACTAACTAACCATCACGCCGTTTCTCCGCAGGGGTAGGCAGAGAGGATGGACCGCCATACAACTCTGTCTTGGCACACACTCCTTACTTCATTAACATTCATACATCGTCACATTACGTCACACTCTTATGTTCTCGCTTATGTTATTCTGACTCTTCACATGACCCCCAAGTCAAGTATTTGATTTACTTGATAGTGCCATGTCTTCCTCGGGCGTCCTCGACTTCTTCTTTCATTCACTTTTACATCATATATTCTTTTCGCACTCCTTTCTTCGTTCATCGCTCTACATTTCCAAACCATATTAGCGTCCCTTTCTTGATCCTATTCATTACGCTCACATCAGCCTTGCATTCTTTCTGGATATCCACATTTTTAACACGGTCATACATAGTTTTACCGCACATACGTCTCAGGGATCTCATTTCCACAGCATTCAGTCTACTCATTATTTACTTTTCTTTTCTTTTCATTTTTTTTACAATATTTTTTAATCTGTTATTTATTCAATATTATTTTCAATTACAATATTTTTGTACCTGTTATTCAGTATTACTTTTTATTTTCTTTTAGAATATTTTTTAACATGTTATTTATTCAATATTATTTTCATTTACAATATTTTTGTACCTGTTATTCAGTATTACTTTTTATTTTCTTTTAGAATATTTTTTTAACATGTTATTTATTCAATATTATTTTCATTTACAATATTTTTTGTACCTGTTATTCAGTATTACTTTTTATTTTCTTTTACAATATTTTTTAACCTGTTATTTATTCACTATTATTTTCAATATTTTTGCACCTGTTATTCCGTATTACTTTTTTATTTTCTTTTACAATATATTTTGCACTGCTTATGAGTTTATTGTTTAAGAAAAATATTAATATTTGTGTAAAGGCCTTTGACGGGCGTAAATAAATAAATAGATGGATATTTAAATCCTAGTTGACGACCCCTAGTATCCTGTACAAAACATATTACCTGCTATTTATTTACTATGCACATTTCTGTCGTATCACCATTTTTCGGATATTGATAAGAAGCCGGATGTACTTTCCTTTAATACCGAAGATGTCAAACACTTTGTTTCCTCGAGTACCTGTTTTGCATTGACTCTTTATCATTATTCTGTTTTATTACCCGAATGGGACAAAATATTTATAGTATTTGAATGTTTTCCATGGCGCCCGTGGCCTGATGGCTCGAGTGCTTTCTCAGTCAATGGTGGTCGGCCAGTCACTACGGCAATATCCTCCCGATTGGCTTTATCTGCTGGTGCCACTTGTAGACGTTTTATTTGTTGTTGTTTCAGGACATTCCTTCCACATTGTTTTGTGTCATTGAAGAATTTATCTGCAGACATGGCGACGTATCGTATCTTAGGTTTGAGGTTTGTTCACTGCTTACTGTCGGCTATTCGAATGATAATTTATCTTTAATATTTGTGTATGGGGCCCTTTTAATATTTTGAAAGTGTACTTGTTTGTAGGTTATATTAAGAATCTCGAAAACAGCCTATTATTCATTAATGGTTTAATCCTAATATTGTCTGTTGGCGCAAATAAGAAATTGTACAAAAAGCGAAGCTAGCAGTCCACAATGGCGTGCTTATACCAACCTTAAAAATAATTTCCTAGCCGAACTTTTGACTAAAAATTGTTTTTTTTTTTAAATTTGAAATAATAATTATTATTATTTAAATAATTTAAAAAAAACTAAAAATTTAAAGCATCAACGTTTCTTGTCACATCATTTTTTTTTTGTAAGATTATCGTATTAATTTATATTTATTTTATTGTGCATATTACTTAATAATTTGTGTATGATTTCGTTGTATATATTTCATTTTATAGTAATTTTATTTTTATTCATGAAAATGAACGATCAACAAGTGAATACAAAATTAGTGGGAGAAGTAGAAAAATATCCCGTTTTATATAACTTCACCACCTTGCACACCACACAGAAAACTACCGATTACGATCACTTCAAAGTAGCCCGCGTGTGCGTTAGAAACCGACTAGTAATTTGAATCACAAACCAGTTCAGTTTCTTTTGAGTATCTCCGTCTGCATTCGGCCTTAGTTTCCGGTTAAATGAATGTTTCAAACTTCGCACTTACCAAAAATTGACCTTAGCAAGACCACAGATTTGTATTTGAAATTATAACAGTTCCTTTTCCTGGTTCCTACCGAGCCTAGTGAATTATTCTACAAAGATCGCGAGCGTGTCCATTCGTGACATCAGCTCTCCGAACCAAATTGCTGTTTTTACATTCCGCCCACGCGAATAAATAAGGCTTCCTGGGTTCCTGATAGCGGATAGCTGGTGCCTGGTGGCTAACGACGTGTTTACAATCGGCTGATATTGTAACGTCGTGATAAAATTGCTGTCGTGGGTGCGCCATGTTATTCTTGATAACAAACAAACACGATCAGATACAACGTAATCAATGTCTCCTTTCTGTCCAAGGCTCTTTTGCTTTAAATAAAAATTCCACGTATTCCCCCTACATTTTATGATTATTGTATTACATAATTTGCACAACACATCTCTCTAACCTTTGTAATGGTCGCTGATGCGACCGATAGAATGCTCCTTGGGTAAGGCGCGCTTTTGTTCGGGGATGATGAATAAAATATTATCACTTTCTCTTGAATACTTTTTATTGGAAGAATTATTATTATATTATATTTAAACCTTTATCTGAACATGGTTTACTACTGCATGAGAGTGCGATAAGAATAGGAATGAATAGTGTGTTAATAGTGTGATAATAGTGGTAGTAAGAATGAATAAGTGCTTTAACAGAACAGCTCTGGTTTTATACCTCATTATAGGCATGGTCAAACTTAAATTATCGTATTCTAAACATGTGGTCTATGAAATAATACATTTTAAAAGAAATTTTAGAAAGCGATGTTAGATATAATTTATAAGACAGAAATACATTAAGGAATGCAATTAGGATACAATAGATTTTGTGGTTGAAAGTTGGACTTATAGTATTTTTTGATGGAAAATAGATAATATTGAAAGGGATACTTTATTCACGCACTAAAAAAACATGATTTCATTAATTTTGCCGAGCTTCGTTCGCCAATCAAATTCCCAACTTTTCTTTTATTCTTCGCCTTCCTCTCCACCGTTTCCTTCCGCCTCACACTCAACGAACTCTGTGCGGTTGCGCGTTGAAATTTCAAAAGAAAAAACGTATCTAACGTTGTACGTATACGCTACAAAACAACCTTGATTTACACTACAACCTGCTATCGCCTTGTAAGAAAACACCTCGTCGCATATCCGCGTCTCGTCCTGACAATTTATTTATGAATGGAATTTACCTTTACTTATCTTCATTCATAAAAGCGATTTTAAATATTTGTTCGGCAATAGTATTCAGAGATACTACACCTGTCGTTAATACGGTTGGTATGTGTGACAGCAGTTGTATCGATGTATTGGTGAAGATCAGTCTGTATACACATTCTACGGAGCATTCTGTGTGTATGGGTGTGTCCCACGCAAATCAATAGTAGTTTTTTAGAAATATACCACCTCCAGATGTACAGTTAAAATAGGGTTGCCAACAATGGGTTTATTGTCGAATGAATTTGAATAGTTCTTGCGCGTAGTAAATCAGAACGATGCTCGCTTCTATCTGGCGATCGTGATCGAAATATCCGTTTAGAAATAATCGATTCAAATTTATTCAAATGAATTAGAACTGTCGAAAGAAAAATTCTAATCCCTTCGCGAGGGGCGAGGTGGGGCGTTTCAAAAATCGCCGTTTTGTAACGTATTGATTATCGAACAGAGATTAAAAAAAATAATTTATGGTTTTTAAAAAGTTTTGTGTTTCGACTTTGTCCGATTACTTTCTTGGGATATTTTGCGTCGACGTTATATCGGAGCGGTCATCCCAAACATGTTTCGAATAATTGTGCCTACTCAGAAGAATCTCAACATAATCTGTTTCTCGACGAATCACCTTTAGATATACAAATTTTAACCAAATCCTGTACTGTACGACAAATTCAGAAAGTCCATTTTTTAATTTGCTCTCATGCCCTAAAATCGGAAAAGAAAAACATAATTATAAAATTAAGTTAATAAGTGTGTTTATCTGATGGGATCTGCCAGTTAAGTATGTTCCTGTATATTTTCTCTTTAAAGCTGGATTCACACCAACGTCCGGATCCGCTCAATGACGATATTGTCCCGCAAGAGAGCTTATTGATATGGTATGAATATCAATCAAGGAGTATGTGCCAAGACAAAGTTGTGTAGCAGTATATCCTTCTGCCCACCCTTGTGATATTTAACTACTTTGTTAGTTAAATAATTATTTTAATGTGTGAAAATACTTACATCACAGATATTTTCTTTTAAATATTAATTATTAAAAATATTATTTAGTGATAAAAAAATGGTTTTCAATAAAAGTAATCTGCGATGTAAGTATTTTTACACTTCAAAATAATTATTCAACTAACTAAGTAGTTAAATATCACAAGGGTGGGCAGAGAGGATATACTGCCACACAACTCTTTCTTGGCACATACTCCTTGATTGATATTCATACCATATCATAAGCTCTCATGCGGAACAATATCGTCACTGAGCGGATCCGGAAGTTGGTGTGAATCCAGCTTAAACCAGGAATTAATATCAACTGGAAAATAAGGTCTGTACAGCGCCCTTGAGGTGATTTTTCGCAAAAACGGCGCTATACAAATCATCCAATTATTATTATTATTCTATCGAATTTCGAAATTTATTTTGATTCTTCGGTAGGGGACGTTTCCAATATTTACAGTCTTCAATTTCACAGATGTATTTATTTGTCGATAAATTATCAACATTCAAGACATAAAAAAACAAACGTATTGTTGTGATAGTGTTTTTTTTTTTCTAAATCAAGAAAGCATTTCTTTACGCTCTTTTTTCCGCAGACCTGGACCACTTGTAAGTTAATTTTAAGCTCCGATTGCAGCGAATTCATAAAACCATAAAAATAACTCTCCACAACACAATGTCGACCAGCCTAAAAGAGTTTAAATAAAGTGCATTTATGCCGCTCTGCTTACACTTATCTACGTAATCACCACTTGCAGTTATCTCAAGCTGTAATTACCTTTACATATTGTAAAAACTTTTAACTATTCGGCATTTACCTGCCTTTCGGCAATAAAGCTCGCCGCCGACCGTGCGCCTACATTCCGCGCTTAAGAATTCCGTCGGCGTACCGTCCAGTGCGGGCAGCGGGCAGCAGCCAGCAGGCAGCGGCGGGAGGCTCTGCAGCTTGTCGCCAATATTGATTACAACATTTATAAGGCTGTTATCGGGCGTTTCCTGTCGCCTCACTTTTCTCTTCTATCGTTCAGCCCGCCGCGGCCTTTATACCTTTCACAAATCACAAACCGTGAAGGAAAGTTAGGAAATTAAATTTTTATGTGTGGGATTCAATTAATGGGGGATTTTCTGGTTCACAATAATAATTAAAACAGTGAATTTATGTAGCGCAGTTTTGTGTAATGATTGCTGATGCGACCGACAAAATGCTCCTTGGGTAAGGCGCGCTTTCGTTCGGGGATGTTGAATAAAATATAAACAATTTCTCTTGAATACTTTTTATTGGAAGAATTTATGTAATATTATAATTAAACATTTAACTGAACATGGTCTACTATTGCACAGGAGTGCGATGAGAATAGTAAGTGTAGAATGATTGGAATGGTAATATAATAGTGTCAATAGTAGTAGTAAATGCTTTTACATAATAGCTCTGGTTTTATACCTCATTATAGTCATGGTCCAAACATGTGGTCTATGGAATAATATATTTTTATATAAATATATTTCAACCAGGCATCTAAAGTACAAAGAAAACTATTTTGGTCTCATGATTTAGTACCTACCTACTACCTACTATTGAATATTTGATCTTGTTCTTAGCATATTCAGGAGCAATGACGTTACAAATATAACACCATTGTTCAGGAGAGTCAAAACGAAATTTAGGAATTTAGTTTTTTTCATGTTGTGTGTCCTTTTTCAAAAAATAATAATTTCTCTTTTCATTTTTCCTTGGTAAATATTTATCTAAGGAACAATTCTGCATACTTAACTGAAAACTTGTTTTTTTACTCATTCCGTTCTTCCTTTCGCGCACAGATATTTTTAGTTCATTAGGATCTTTATTTTGGAATAATATATTCTGTTAAAGCCAATTTTGCCGCAATATTTTAGCTGCTGAAATCTTTTGATCACAAATCCTTCACCTGTTTTAAAACCGTGGACTACTGGACTTTCGCAAGGTTTTCGCATACAATTATTACGTCTGTAGATGGATCCTATAACTGGCTAATTCGTTGATTTGAACACGTTCATTTTAATATTTTGCTGAATGAAAATATAGCATACAGAATATCGTTTTATACCGTTTCTGGGAACATTCGATATTAAGTTACAAACTGCGAGCTGTGTCGCTGTGTGTAATTCTGCACTAAACGCCGCTCCTTATCTTCAGATACATGACACTTCTTTCGATTTGCAATGAATGCGAATCATTTTAATATTACATTATCTCTTGGTGTTTTCAATGTTACGTGAGATTCGTCCTGATGACTGCTAACTGAAGATAAGAACCATTCGACAAAGTTCAATTTTGTTATGACTTCAGCAATCGTAAATTAAAAGTTGTCAAGGAAAGCTATGCTAGCAGTTCATGGTGGAGTTTTTATACCGACCATGGTGTATGGTAGTGAGGAAATGCACTAGCAGAGGAAGAGTAACAGTAGACAATAGCAGTAAAGAATAGATACCTCAGTGATCCCTTAGCGGTACGTGCAATATTAATTTTATGATTGTGTTATGACCGCTAATGCGACCGACAGAATGCTCCTTGGGTAAGGCGCGCTTTTGTTCGGGGATGTAGAATAAAATATAATCACTTTCTCTTGAATACTTTTTATTTAATCTTTGACATGAAGCACTCACTTTGTGGTAAGACATAATTAAATTTTAAATAAAAGTAACTTTGTTTTGACACCACTTTATTAGATATATATACCAACCGGTTTCGGCTCTACCTGAACCTTCTTCAGGGTTGAACAAATATGTATTAAATTAAAACAGAATTATAATGCTTGGGGAAAACATAAAATGGGCACATCAACTTAGGTGGGGGTCAAGTACGGGAGGGGTGGCAGGAGTGGGAGTAGGGGGGTGGAAGGGTAACAAATTTAAAATTGGGCTGCTGGATAAATCTAGTTGCTTATTAAGTAAGTTACTTTTATTTATTTTTAGTGATTTTTTTTTTCAAGGGCTTAAATTAACAATGTTTTGTTTATTTGTATAACCACTTTTTCACAGTATTTTTATCAACAAAAATATAGGATATAACCTCAAAAACCGTTGAGCTATGTCGCATAACAAAACGTAGTGGGCGGAGCCACCGAAGACGCGGTACACGGAAAACATGCTTATATACCTAAAAGTGGTGCGATGTTATGTGAAAACTTGTCTTGTCTTTTTCTCTTTCACGGTTTACGACGTAAAACCCCGAGAAAGTGATTTATCGTAATTTTTTATAGGTTGGGTAAAAATATTCAACTCTCTCTCCATATATATTCTTACTCCAAGGTAGATATACTATTGATGTCCGAAATGTATTTGCAAGTAGATGGGAGAAGAAAAAATGACCCAATCAATTAAATCAAATAAAGTTTTTTTGTATATTTTTTTACACTTCTTCACATCTACACTTTTTCCCACAAATCTGAACCCTTTCACAAACACCGACATTTTTCAAATCAATTTTCGTTTAATCTGTGTGAAGAGCATGGTTTGCAGGTAAGCTTACTATGTATATTTTGTCCAATTACTCAATATAATATATATTTAATCATCGCGTCAAATCTCGTAAATCTTTGTAAACAGCCTTATCCGACATTTAAATAACGAGAAGAAAATACGTCTTGCCCAGTCCCGGTATGCGGTAATGCCCATTGGTTAAAAAATACTTTTACTTCCGTCCACAGACCGGAAGTTCCGTAACGATGCTGCATGTAGCCAGACGTTGCACAGCTCTCTCAGTTAGCTCAGTTCTGGGTATTTTGTGTTCAATAATATACAACAGGGTTTCTTTGATAATGAGTGCAAATTAATATGTGTTTTAAAAAACATTTTTGCATGAAGCATATTCCGCTAATATGTTCATAAAATAGTGACATGCGATCTTATTTTTGTATTATTTTACATATGTGTCAAACATTTTTGATTTGTACGTCGCTTTTGGAATATTAGGCCCTAAGCTTGGAATAAACTCTTAATGAACTAAGACAGATCGGACCGAATTTTATATCCCTTACCTAAATACGAGGCATATTCAAAAGAAAAGGTGAATTTTGAATTTTCGCGTGTACATTCGATTATTGATTTTTTTTGTTACACATATGTTTATCAAATGTTAGCATTATCAGCAGTGGTGGGTCGTGACTTTTTAGTGTGCTAGAGTGGTAAGATTGAAAAAAAAACGCAATCATTGATGTTGTTGTAGCCGAAAACATTTTTTTTTTTTTCGTAATTTCAACTTTTTGTATGAAGATTTTTCAGAAATCCGTGCAGTGCACCATTAAAACTGAAAAATCCTGAAAATCTTCATACAAAAAATAAAATCTTGAAAAAAAAAAAAAAGCATTTTCGGCTACAACAACACTAACAATGTCGTATTTTTCAATCTCAGCACTCTAGCACACTAAAAACTGACGAGCCGCCACTGATTATCAGCCATTTTGGATTAGTGGTTTGTTTTTGACAACTGGAAAGGTTAGTCACGTTTTTGTGTGTTATTCGATTTTTTACTTTTGAAAAAAGAATAAAATCCATGATTTGTTTTTCCACAACTCCAGGACGCTCATAGCTAAATATACTAAGCGTATAGCAGTCTTCCAAACAAAATGTGTTCACTATTTATACTTTGAGAGAAATGTTCGTTTTTATAACCAGCTCAATCAATTACTATGGATTAAAAACACAAAAAAACTGGAGAGACATTGCGGATATGACATATCTCTACAAAATCTCGAGTGGTGATATTGAGTGTCCCTTTTCTCAGAAATTACCATAAGAGTCCCTAGTAAGAGAACTAGAGACCTGCCATTGTTTCACATTGAAACAACTTCTCCGAGTCTTATTGTAATATTATTATCATTGAAGCCTTATAACTTGATTGATTGTATTAGGTCATCGATGATAGTTTACTATGTATACTGATATAATGTACATGGCCTGTTCAAAAGAAAAGGTGAATTTTGAATTTTTGCAGGCTGTGTACATTCGATTATCGACTATCGGTTTTTTTTTTGTTATGTTGGTACACATATGTTCATCATATGTCAGCATTATCAGTCATTTTGGATTAGTGGTTTGTTTTTGACAACTGGAAAGGTTAGTCACGTTTTTGTGTGTTCTTCGATTTTTTACTTTAAAAAAAAAAAATGAATATATGTAATGAAGAATATGTATTAAATTTTGAGTTAAAAATGGAATAAAGTGCTCCAACGCACTTAAAATGTTGACTGTGGCATTCGACGAGTCTACTTAGTCTCAAAAAAGTGTTTATAAGTGGTACAAGCGCTTTACAGAAGGCCGAGAAGATGTTAATGACGATGAGCGAGCGTCCTGGAGTTGTGGAAAAACAAATAATGGATTTTATTCTTTGAAATTGGTGCACGGTATAGCATAATATAATTTGTTTTTTCTTGAGGTTAACATTGGTTATTAAGTTTGCAACCATTTTTTTTTTATTTCTATAATCTATGCTGTGTTGTCAACCTGTAAATGTTTAAAATAAAACTTCAGTACTCACCTAATTTATATATTATAATATTTTCTTGTATTTATTTTGTAAGTTCTTCGTTTTTTACTTACTTTACTGATATTTCTGTGCGGAGGATCAAGCAATGTCCTACAAAAAGCTTAGATTGTCTATCGTAACTTTGCTTTATCTTCGCTCACTCGTCGCACCCCCATGTGTGGGATAAGTGTATTTCTTATCGCTCCCACTCTTTTGAATTCCCTTCAATATTCTACAAGTCTTCAGTATTCTATTACCTATCATGTTCAATATTACATTTTTCAGAATTTCGTAGTTATTTACCTACATCTAATTTCCCAAATACTGCACTTGCAAATAGTGTGTTTAAACCTATTTTATTTCAAATGCATAAAATCTCACGTGCAATCATTATAAATAATTAGTATTCAGAATCTTCGTGCATCCTCTTAACAGTTTATAATTCTTCGATAGTGCCCAACTTTTCAGTCTGCTTTTTGCATACAGCCTCTATGCTTTCTTGACATTGGTTTAGAGATTCTTGGTGCATTCTCACAATAGGTTATTTAAAAAAATCATGAAATAAACGAACTCATAGTATACACAGATGGTGTTGGATTTCAAAGTGATAATTTTATGGGTTCTTTCCTTCATACTTTTCATCCAAATACTCAACTATTTGATTGTATCGCCGTTTGGAATAAAACGGTGACAGTTCGAAACAATTGACAATCGGACAGAGGAGTTTTTCTGTGAAAAAACGTTGTTGCTTGTTCGTTTCGCGGTTGTTGGTCGGTTTTCTGTTTGATATTCGAAATTATAAAATAAATGTGGTGTTTCGTAGATTAGAAGACTAAAGTGTCATTTTTTTTTGTAAATAAAATTGTGCAAGAATAGTGAAGAACTTCAATTTCATCGGTGAGTGAATGGTTCCCCTTCTTTCCTTCCATAAGCTTTAATTAGACATTTCCATCAAGTAGTATAGAATATAGTTAACTGCCACTATTTTCCAAATTTATCTTAAGCTGGAAACACATTCGTTATTGTAACTTTGGATCCAACAAATAGGTAGATAAGAATTTAGATTCTCATGGCCAAAAGTGTTATCGCGATATTGTGAACGTTGACTCTAGTAGGAGAAAGCACAATACGGCATGATACGTTAACATTCAATCACGGTGATATATTGACTGCCTCCATGGTCGAGTGGTAAGACGCTCCGAATCCAAAGGTCGCGGGCTCAAACCCGGCGTGCGCCAATAACTTTTATTTAATTAATATGTATCATAACACATTTAATTAATATAAAAATAATAAAAAGTATATTTGCGACACGTTCTAAAGTGGTAGATACTCTAAGTATCGCCCTGGTGAAAGACCACCATTCAGAATCGAAACGTTGCTTGAAATGGCTTTAGCCGTGTTTGGTGACTAGATTTGTTTAGCCAGTTCCTTCCCAACCTTTCTCTTCCCCATCTCCTTCCCCTCTCCACTACCTTCAGCCTCACAACATACCCGGATTGGGGATGCCATGGTCTCACTGGCTCTAGATAATTTTGAGCACTTGGGACTCTTGTGCGGTATGATATGATAGGTGTTTTGTTGCGCACAAAATTTTCAGTTCACTGAGTGGTTACCTGACACGCTTCCAAGTTTGACAACACCTGGTACACGGCTCGGGCAATGCCGGGCACTCCGGGCAGGTGTCCAGCGGATGCTGGGCCCCAACAAATAGAGGGAGAAAAACAAACCACGCCCATCCGGCCGAATCACAAATTATTTTGAAATACCCTTTTTATGTGTGAAAAGTTAAGTACCCATTGTTTCGAGTTCCCGCGTTGGTGGGACGCGGCAGAAACTAATCGAGGCAGAGTGTTTGCTTTTGTGGTTTTCGCTTTTGGAACCGGGGCTTCAAAGTCAACTAACTTAACACACTTCCATAAATAATAATAATAATATTTGGATGATTTGTATAGCGCCGTTTTTTTGTGAAAATCACCTCGAGGGCGCTGTACAGATCTTATTTTCTAGTTGATATTAATATTTATTTAAAGAAAAAATACAAAGTAACATACTTACCTGAGAGGTCCTCTCAGATAGACAAAGTTATTTGAACTTTGACATGAAGCACTCACTTTGTGGTAAGACATAATTAAATTTTAAACAAAAGTAACTTTGTTTTGACACCACTTCATAAGATACATATACCAACCGGTTTTGACTCTACCTGAACCTTCTTCAGGGTTGAACAAATATGTAATATAATACATATTTTTCAACCCTGAAAAAGGTTCAGGTAGAGCCGAAACCGGTTGGTATGTGTGTCTAATAAAGTGGTGTCAAAACAAAATTACTTTTATTTAAAATTTAAAAAATAAAACAAACTTATTTACTTAAAATTATAATTTTAATTTCTTAGTTTTTATTTTTTTTATTTGCTTGTTTTTCTTCGATTTTAGGGCATGAAGCAAATTCAAAATGGACTTTCTGAATTTGTCGTACAGCACAGGATTCGGTTAAATTTGTACGAGTATATCTAAAGGTGATTCGTCGAGAGATAGATTCGTCGAGAGATAAATCTACATCCCTCGAAGAAGTGAAGAGGTTTATACTCAACTCACCAAACAAACAGTCTATTATTGATCCTATTCCAACGTGGCTTTTGAAGAAGTGTTGCAACGAAATAGCTCCTTTTCTAGTTTATCTTTTTAATAAGTCACTTAGCACAGGTGATTTTCCCAAATCACTTAAATCAGCTGTCGTAACTCCATTAATAAAAAAACCGCAATTGGACGCTGAAGACTTATCAAATTACCGACCCGTTTCAAATCTTCCATTTATATCCAAGATTCTAGAAAAAATTACTGCTTCACAGATAACCTATCATATAAATTCAAATAAATTGTTAACTAAATATCAATCTGCTTACAGAAGGTTCCACTCGACGGAAACTGGGTTACTACGTGTTTTGTCGGACATCACTCTTGCCATCGAGTCAGGAAAGTTAGCACTTCTCTCGGTCTTAGACATGAGCGCAGCTTTCGACACGATCGACCACGGTTTTCTTATTACACGACTAGAAGAAACTTTTGGTTTAAACTGTGGCGTTAAGAATTGGCTGATATCGTACTTAAGTAACCGTTTACAAGCCGTGAAGGTGGGAATAAACCAATCAAATTTTACAACGCTTTCATCTGGAGTACCCCAGGGGTCCGTTTTGGGCCCACTGCTCTTCATTCTCTTCATAAATGATGTCGCTCAAATAATCAAATCATTTGGTCTTATATCACATTGCTACGCCGACGACCAGCAAGTTTACTTTTTACTGCTCACCGACAGAAATAGACAGTCTGAAAATCCGCATGACTGAGTGCCTAGAAGCGATCACTCTCTGGATGACCTCAAATAGACTGAAATTGAACCCTTCAAAGACAGAGTTTCTCTGGACCGCCACAAGCAGACGTCAGCATAACATCGATAACTCCCCAATAGCTGTCTCAGGAAGTGACATTATTCCAAAGACATCCATCAAACTTCTGGGTGTCAATCTGGATGCTGATTTCTCCCTTAAATCCCAAATTAACAAGACTGTGAGCACAGGGTTCTTTCAACTAAGACAAATAAAATCAGTGCGAAGAAACCTGCCAACAGAGGCAACCAAATTACTTGTAAACTCGTACGTCGTTTCGCGTTTAGATTACTGCAACGGAATATACGCTAGTCTTCCTAAATATCAAATTAATAAACTACAACTAGTCTTCAACGCCGCGGCAAGACTTATCACCGGCGTATCAAAAATATTCCCATATCTCAGAGCACCTCAAAAATCTTCACTGGCTTAAATGTCCCGAAAGAATCCAGTTTAAGCTTTGCTGGATGGTTTTTCAAATCAATTAACGGAATGGCTCCGGCTTATTTATCGGAATTGTGTATTCCTGAAGATTCCAATTCGCGACAGTCAACTCTTAGATCAGCAATGTCATCGGCTATCGGAAGGTTGAAAGAACCAAAGCGCACACCAGACACTAAGTTTGGAGAGCGCGCCTTCGGGAGTGTCAGGTCCTAAAGCCTGGAATGGACTACCACATGATCTGAGAGTAATAAAAAAGACTCGACAGAGTTCAGAGCCAAACTCAAAACTCATTTTTTCAGAAAATCATATCCATAATCAAGATGTAACAAGCCCAATAGAACCAAGAAAACTTTTCAGACTCTCATTCCTTAAATTCATTAGAAGATTATCACCATTATCTGTTCTTCACTACGAAAAGTTAAAAATACCTCCGATATACTTTATCTTAAATTTGCCTTCATGCCCTAAAAAAAAAAAAAAAAATAAATAAATAAAAAATAAAATAAAAAATAAATTAAAAATAAATAAACAAAAATAAAATAAAATAAAAATAAAAATTTAAGTTATTCTAAATTTTAGGTTATTATGATATGGTGATTGTGTCCTGCCAGAAGTGACCTGCCAGGTAAGTATGTTGCTGTATATTTATATGAACTAAGAATTAATATTAAGTAGAAATTAAGATTTGTACAGCGCCCTTGAGGTGATTTTTCACAAAAACGGCGCTATACAAATTATCCAAATATTATTATTATTATAGATTATGTTGATATTCTTCTAATAAATGTGAGGGTCTAAAAAGGTAAATTTTCAGTTTGTATCGAAATTTTTTTGGGCTCTTTACACATCTTAGTTTATTTCAAGCCTTCGGCCCCGAAGGTCACGAAGGCAATGATTCTGTACATAATACATAAATAATAAAAAAACATGGTCATAAAACATTTTATAGTTCTTCAACGCCCTGTCATATTTCGCATATTCCTCTTTTAAAACATTCAAAGTTACTTCGCAAACTAGCTGGAGTCAATTTCGATACCAGAATATGGCATCTCCAGTTGGAAGAATGTTGGGAAAATGAAACAAATGGAAAAGAAGGATAAACGATGCTTAAAAGCATCTGGCTTTTCAGATCTGTTTACTAAACAGAGCTAAAGTCATTTCAAGCATAGTTTAGATTCTGAATTATGGTATTTCAGCAAGGCGATACTTAAGGTATCTACCACTCTGGAACATTCCGCAAATGTACTTTATTTTTATTATTTTGTATTGATGAAATGTGAAATAATATATACTAATAAAAACATATATTTGCGCACGCCGGGATTTGAACCCGCGACCTCTGGATTAGTAGTTGAGCGTCGCTCGACCACGGAAGCCGTTCAATAATTGAATAGTATGATTGAAATGCAAACATACAGTGATGAGTCTGTAAGAGATCGCACATTGTCGAATTGAAACTACTTGAAATAGCGTTAGGTTTATTGAGATTAGAGTTGAGATTAAATTTATTAAATAGAATTCCTAGTTTATTATATTAGTTCATCTAAATAGCCAGATAGGTAAGTTTTTTCCAACCCAACTCTTCCCCTTCTCCCCATCCCTCAGATATTCCCCCGGCCTGCATGGTCGAGTGGTAAGACGCTCGACTACGAATCCAGAGGTCGCGGGTGCGCAAATAAATTTAAGTATCGCCCTGGTGAAAGACCACTATTCAGAATTGAAACGTTGCTTGAAATGGCTTTTGTCGTGTTTGGTGACCAGATCTGAATAGCCAGGTACTTCCCAACCTTTCCCTTCCTCATCTCCTTCCCCCCCTTACTACCTTCAGCCTCACAACATGCCTTTATCGGGGATGCCATAGTCTTACTGGCTCTAGACGGTTGGGAGCAGTTGAGACTCTTGTGCGGTATTCACGTAAAAAGAAAAAAAAGACCCATCAGTTCCTCAATGAAACGTCTTCTTCTTCCTCCAGGCCCCATGTACTCCGTGCTGCGCAGACGACACGGGCGTCTCCTGACCGAGGAAGCCGATCGTCTGTCTTCCAGCTTCTCTGTAGTGGCTCTTCTGCCGGTGCTGGAGTCCTTCAGACTCACTGATGAGCTGAGGAAACAGACGTCAGGACTTGCCACCATGCAGCTGGTGTTCAGCCACTTCGAGGTAAATATATAATCAATTTGAAGTATAATTTATAATTCTCACGGTTAATAATTCTTTCTTTCTTCTGGAAGGAGTGAATGCTCCGAGAGTCGATTACGTAACACATTCTCAACGCCTTCACATTCTTTGGCTTCGGAAGTCCAGAGTCAGCGATATATCACTGTATATAACAGTATTTAATCATCGTCTCTGTGAGAATCCCTGTTAAGACTGTGACATCCTCTCCGAAGGCTTCTTCACACTGCAGCCTGGACTAACTGAGCGGAACTGATACCGCATCAATCACGGTTTCGTGGCATAAGATTTTTCCCCTATTCTCCAATAAACAACTTAACACAACACTGCTTCTGAAATGGCCAATACGAATTCAAAACTAACTAACTAGCCATCAGCCCGTTTCCCCGAAGGGGTAGACAGAGAGGACGGACCGCCATACAACTCTGTCTTGGCACACACTACTTCATTCACATTCACACATCGTCTCATACACACTCTTCTGTTGTTCTGACTATTCACATGATCCGATTCAAGTATTTTATTTACTTTATCGTGCCATATTTTCCTCGGGCGTCCTGGAATTTTTCTTCCATTCAATTTCAGATCATTTTTTTTTTCACACTCCTTTCTTCGTTCATTCGCTCTACATGCCCAAACCATCTAAGCGTCCCTTTCTTGATCCTATTCATTACGCTTACATCAGCCTTGCATTCTTTCCGGATTTCCACATTTTTAATACGGTCCTACATGGTTATACCGCACATACGTCTCATGGATCTCATTTCCACAGCATTCAGTCTACTTTCATCCTTCCTCTGCCAGCTCCATGCCTCACTGCCATACAGCAGGGTTGATATAAGCACTCCATTGCGGACTGCTAGCTTCGCTTCTTTTGACAATGTCTTATTTGCGTTCATTAACAACTTTCAGCTTTTAACTTTTTTTAACAACTTTTCTTTTTCTTCAACACCAACAGCGTTCAGTCCTCCTTTAATGGAGTTTTCTGCATTCACCTCAGAGTATATAGAATGGTACCTATCCAAGGCAGTGTAGTCAGTTTTTGATGATTTTTAACGGACCTGGGCGCGGCTAAGACTAAGGGTAAAGTATTTATCCATTCATAGCACATGTCGACATAATGTTTTTGTTTGTTCGTATAACCACTCGTTCACAGTATTGTTATTAACAAAAATATAGCGTATAACCTAAAAAACCGCTTAGTTGTGTCAAGTTTAGTGGCATAATAAAAAATGTGGGTGGAGTCCCGCGGTGGCCCAGAAGCCCAAAATCATCGTGACAGTACATAGAAGCGGTGTATTATATTTGTTGTCTCTTTCTTTCTAATGGTGTACGACGTAAAAACCCGGAGAAAGTGATTTATCACAAGTTTGTATAGGTTGGATAAAAATAATTAGCTCTCTCTCCATACCTTGTTGCTCCAAGGCATTCACCCTTCTTGCAATATCCATCAGCTTTTCGTTTGTCTCTCATAAACATACTACCGACTACGACATACGTCTGACTGCGAATTCAAAACAGTCATTACAATTTCATTTCGCTCCTTCCCTCGCCATCAAAACATTCGACTTTCGGATCAGATAATAGATCCGACCAAATATGGAGAAAAAAATAGTGAATGGCACAGATCACTGGCGATGGACCATTGTACCCCGCGTCCCCGTGACAGGGTGATTGATAGTTCCAACTCCGTCTGCCGTCTCTTGCTACAGCACCGCGTGGCCCATCCCGCCGCTCGCTCTGTCTCAGCCAACAAAGGGCCTTCTCAACACCTGTCCCTCTTCTGATGTCGGACAATAATTCCCTTTAACAAGCGCAGTTTTTTTGCAGCGTTCGCATTCCGATACAAGCCGCGGTGTTAGAGTTGGCATAGTCCATTCCCATTTATTAAAGTGTAAGAAAATTGTCCCTTATACAATGACATCACAAACATATAGACACGTTATTATCTTAGAATTTTACACAAAATGTGACGGCCTCCATGGTCGAGTGGTAAGACGCTCGACTACGAATTCAAAGGTGCGCCAATAACTTTTATTTAATTAACATGTGTCACAACACATTTAATTCATACAAAAATAATAAAAAGTATATTTGCGGCACGTTCCAGAGTGGCAGATACTCTAAGTATCGCCCTGGCGAAAGACCACCATTTAGAATCGAAACGTTGCTTGAAATGGCTTTAGCCTTGTTTGGTGACCAGATCTGAATAGCCGGGTACTTTCTAACCTTCCTCTTCCCTATCTCCTTCCCCTCTCCACTACCTTCAGCCTCACAACATATCCTATTTTGGGATGCTATAGTCTCACTGGCTCTAGACGGTTGGGAGCAGTTAAGATTTTTGTGCGGTATTCATATAAAAAAATATTAAAAAAGTAACAAACACACTTACATTACCAGTAAATTCTTCATTCTAACATTGGTCATGTGTGACAAAGATAGACATTCAGAGAGTTTGTGTGCATGGAAGAAATAGATATAGGACCTGGCAGCGTTTCGTACTTAAAAGTTGCGTCGAATACTACATCCTACAACAAAGAATAGTGAACGCCATATAAAACGACCTACTGCTAGTAGGTTGTCCTTCTTATACATATGTCTTTCTACGTTCACCATCTCACTCTCTCTAATGGCCCTTAAAATCTTGACATAGACCGTCCGTTTCAAGGGTATTTTCCACTACGTATGTCTGAAAAAGTTATTATATCTGCTTATTCAGTAATTCAGTGATATACAATAATAATATGTACCTATGTAGGTATTTCTTGTACATCAGTCTCCTTGGTTTTAATTTTGGGCAAAAATCTCTCTCGAGATTCACTCTCTCTATAAAATTTGAGCGGCCTGTATTGTGATTGCACAGTTTGTTTCAGAAGAAAGTCGTTGTAAAAAGAGAAGAAAATTCAATTTTATTCAGAAGCTTTTGGTACCGTGATGGTCGACGCATTTTAGTTTCAGATTAAAAAAAAAAAACTACTAAAATGTCGGTCTTATTTAGGGTTAACCTGATAACTATAAATAGTGATTTTTCAGAATACAAATACTAATTCCTGAAATTAATTGTTGCGATTTAAACGTAAACTTATCACCCAACATTTAAAACACTTAGTTAGTTAGTAGCTGACTGAACAAACGCGTCAGATTCCCACCCGGACGTCGCGAGTTCAATTCCTCTGCTAGCTAAGTCCCCCATCATTGCACAAGCAATATTTCCCGCTTATTATGATGGTTTTTCAAATATTGACAGGTTATTCGTAACCCAAAAATGTTTGTCTTTCTTTTTTAAAAAATTGCAAGGGAAAAAGGAAAGTTATTTCCAAATAGTTATTTTTTTTATGTGACTAATTTGGTGAGTTTTTTGCCGTCAATATTTTATCTAAAACAATTGAAACAACATTGAATGTGGCACACATATTTCAATAATATATGATTTTGATAATAACAAATTTTTAAAAATTATTATGATTATAATAATTACTATGAGATGACTCAATAAGCGTCCATTCCGGACCTAATAGTATATGACATAGATTTATTTTAAATTGTACCAGTCTGAAGATATCCGTCATAAGGTGAAACCGGTCAACTCTTAAATAAAAAATAATGGAATAAAGTTTAAAAAAATGGTATTATTAAAATCATTAAAGTGGACTTCCACCACGAATTGACAGTTTCTAAGTAAGAAATCAATAATATATAATACATTTCAAAATCAGTTTGATCAAATAACGTTTTAAAAATTTGACGTTGGCACACTGCAATTCCTATGCGAATTCTTCTATTCTCTCTCTCATAATAGAAGTCAAAGCAACAGATATTTTACTTCTGAGAAATAACAATCCTGCGCCACTTCACACAGATGAATCAAGTCTATTATAATACGTTTATGATCTGCTTGACTTTATACTTTATGTTATACTTATTGTGCTTTTCCTTTGTCAATGCGTGCTGCAGCAGCGTCGATAATTGCGCGAATCCTTTATGAAATTCTGAGAGGAAAATATACAAAATTGATTGTACAGTCAATCACAAATAGATTTCAGTTTTAGTACCTAATGCATTTTTTCTTATGAGTTATTTTTTTTAAATAACTCATAAGAAAAACTAATAGCGTTATTATTTCTAATTTTGAAACCGTTAATTCGTGGTGGAATTCCATTTTAATGATTTAATAAAACAAATTTATAACTTTATTCCACTTTTATTAGGTTAACAACAACATGTACTAGTCTGAAGATGGCCGTCATAGGCTGAAACCAATCCAGTCATAAAATAAAAGTGGAATAAAGTTATAAATTTGTTTTATTAAATCATTAATAGCGTTATGTTTATTTCTGGTCTGTATGATCATGGTTGTCCTTACGAATTCTATTCTGATATGTAAATTTCTAAACCTTTACTATATATTTAAAACACATGGTTTGGCAACTCGAATTAGAGAAACTCATGATCACTGTAGCAAGGCAGTATGATCAGGAGAAGATCACCAATCAGCTAGAATCTTTCGGTCTTCTCTTTTTTATCAGTTTAATTAATCAAATTAATATTTCAAACCTAACTAGCTAACCATCACGCCGTTTCCTCGCAGAGGTAGGCAAAGAGGACGGACCGCCATACAACTCCGTCTTGGCACACACTCCTTGCTTCATTCACATTCATACACTGTCTCATACATACTCTTCAGTTATCCTGACTCTTCACGTAGCCCGATTCAAGTATTTGATTCACTTGATCGCGCCATGTCTCCCTCGGGCATCCCCGACTTCTTCTCCCATATGTAAATTTCATTTTGACGGCTTCCATGGTCGAGTGGTAAGACGCTCGACTACGAATCCAAAGGTCGCGGGCTTAAACCCGGCGTGCCCCAATAAATTGTATTTAATTAATATGTGTCATAACACATTTAATTCATATATACAAATAATAAAAATATATATTTGCGGCACGTTCCAGAGTGGTAGATACTCAAAGTATCGCCCTGGTGAAAGACCACCATTCAGAATCGAAACGTTAATTGAAATGGCTTTAGCCGTATTTGGTGACCAGATCTGAATAGCAAGGTACTACCCAACATTCCTCTTCCCAATCTCCTTCCCCCCCCACTACCTTCAGCCTCACAACATACCCTATTTGGGGATGCCATAGTCTCACTGGCTCTAGACGGTTGGGAGCAGTTGAGACTTTTGTGCGGTATTCGTATATAAAAAAATAAACATAAATATTCTTTTCACACTCCTTTCTATTACTACTCCTTCACTATTTCAAACCTCATGACGGAAACAACGTTGTTAAGCTAAACAAAACTAACTAAAGTTACGTTGATCTATATACTCGTATTTCAGACAAAAAGAGTTTCACAAATTTCATGACGTCTGAGGTTGCCTTACGGTAGTTTTTTTCTGAGACAAAAACAGATTTTCCGTCTTATAGATGGGTTTTGGCTGTAAGTTAGAAGAAAGAGGAGAAGATTAATATTATGAATTTCTAACATTGCCTTATTTAATCGATATTTATTACTTTGATCGCTTTTACACAAGGTTTTTACTCTACGACACGTAGTACATGTTTTATTTTTATTTTTAATTTAGGTCTGCCAATAGTGATTCATATCAATGCACTCGCAGATAAATTAATTTTAAACATAGGCCGATACTACATATGATATAATAACGCAAATATTGTAAGCAATGAAAAACAAAAAGATAAGATATAAGATAATTTCATTCAAATACACATGTTATGAGATACTGGTTGAATTGGCAAGTGTAAAAATGTGTGTAAAAAAATATTTTATTTAAGAGTATGTAGATCGTTATGTACCTAACGGTCACTCTTGTACGTACATCAAGAGATAGTGACAGAACTCTAAATATGTGCATCTAAATATATTTAAGGTAGATGCAGCTTCATTGAATAGTTCCATCGCTTTATATATTGACGTGTATTTGTATGAGGAAGTTCTGACTTTCGGTGTGTAAAACGTCACATGATGCCTCGCACGAATGTACTTACTTGGGACAAACAAGTTAATCTCCTTTAGTTTATATGGGTTATAAATACCTCCAGAAATCAACTTGTAAAAATGTTTACCCAAAAACATCTTCCGGCGGGCTTGCAGGGTGTGAAAATCTAGCGTTTTACATAAAAATAACGAATGAAATAAAAACTACTCCCTCATGTATAAGTAACGCATAAACCTCTTTTGCACTAAGTATAATGTTATTAGTGTATTGATTTTCCTTTATTTATCATCGTGCAAAACCTGCGAAGGTTTTAACAGAATGATAATTATCATTAATAACATGCTCGAGGATGAAGAAAAGAACCCTGGTAAAAGGAAGAACGAAGAGGATAATAATCTCTCCCTTTTCTTCACAATGTCAAATTCTCCATCCGTTATCCCTTCATCTTATTAATTTTAATATTCCAGTGGGCGTCCTCTACCTCTAGTCATAATAATTTAATACCCCTAATCCTGCATCTCAGATGGTATCTCCGCAGCATCCCGGCTACCAAATACGCCTTTAGTCCTGGCCTGGACTCTCGACTGGACCATTGTCTTACGGCCGGGCCCGCCAGGTATAATTAATGTCCGGTAGCCGATGTTTACGAAAATAAATTAGTTTGTAGATAATGACGGTCTGTTGGGCCAAAAGAGACAAAAAACCCAACACGGATTCTGCGCCAGGACGCCATTAGACATATAATCAGAAGCCTGCTTTATGGCGTGGAATTAAGTGGTTCGGGTTCATCTTTAATACCTACCCGTTCCTTTTGCCTATTATACACTAGATGCTAGTAATCATTTGCCATATTTTATTAACTTTGGATAACCATCATTTCACATCATCGTCATTAAATGCAGTCACAAATTTTGCATTAGGGTGCAAAAAATATCGTTTTTTGTCTTCAAAGAATATCAGTTTGGAATTTTTTTATGATCATTTAATGTATAATCTTATTCCCAATTCCCTAGTAATTAATTAATTGGCCTCCGTGGTCGAGTGGTAAGACGCTCGACTACGAATCCAAAGGTCGCGGGTTCAAACCCGGATTGCGCAAATATTTTTTATTTAATTAATTAGCGTCATAACACATTTAATTCATATACAATAATAAAAAGTATATTTGCGGCACGCTCCAGAGTGGTAGATACTATCAGTATCGCCCTGGTGAAAGACCACCATTCAGAATCGAAACAATTGCTTTAAATGGCTTTTAGCCGTATTTGGTGACCAGATTTGAATATCCAGGTACTTCCCAACCTTCCTCTTCCCCATCTCCTTCCCCTCCCCTCCACCTTCAGCCTCACTAATTACTCTAATTGAGGATGCTATAGTCTCACTGGCTCTAGACAGAGCAGTTGGGACTCTTGTGCGGTATTAACTATAAAAATTAAAATAAAACAAGTGAAAATGAAAACAGAAATATGTATATTTTATGTTAATTTAAAAACAAACGCGAAGACTTTTGCTTACTGCCATCAACAAATAATAAATATAGCTATACTCTTTTAAAATTGATACTATCATTTCGTAAAATATTTACCCATATTCTTCACAAAAATGGTCATAGCAAAAAAATATTTAAAAAATATTTATACAACCCGTTATGTCAATGTTAGAATCAAAGAACGTTTAGTTGTTGAAATAACCACGGTTTTCAGAAATCGCCAATCATCTTCTTGAAATAGATCATACCTTCAATAAAAGCACCGGTGCCCATATTCTCCATAAAAACGGTCATGGCAACAGATTAAATAATTTAGAAGCACTAGAAATAAAGAAAGCCATTCAAAATTAATAGTCACATTTTTAATAAAGTGAGTTAAATTTTTCGTTTATTATTAAATTAGGTATATTTCCTGTAAATTAATAAAATTTCTCACTATTCTTTAATCACCTTCTCAGTTGACGTTTTGCCTCTTCGTTTCATATTGTCCGTCTCTTTCTGTCTGTTCCTTTGTTATGATTTTAAATGTTATTCTATTGTTTTCTCACTGTTATCTTATTTTATTTTATATTGTGTTCTCCCTGTGTATGTATATAAAACCGCAGACTTTGTATTTTTTGTTTGGTTTAATTTTTTACCCTGTCATCAGCATCATTGTTTAGGCTAAGCGAAACCGGTCGGTCATAAAAAAATAAAATAAAATATGCAAAGTTATTAATTCATTTTCATTATATTTGTAAGAGTTGGCATTTTTGATATCTTTTTTCGAAAAATTCGTTTTATTGACTTGACTTTTTACCTAGCATGAGTAATATACTACATATTATATTTAAATTAAACATCTCTCTGTTATACTTGCAACTTGCAAGACTCCTTCTCACAGTTTAATATTTACAACTAACAGACAGATGTGGGTTTCAAGACTTTAAATTGTTTTTTTAGAACCTTTCCTCAATTATAAATGGGTTAATCCTTTTGTTAAATCTGCTGCGGGAAGCTTATTATTTTCCCTTTTATTTTAACGGTGATTGGTAGCTCTACTGATTCGACTTTAATGAAGGGTTAGATGGTAGATTATCTCTACGAAATAATACTCTCCTCCCGACTAAAATTAGTACTTAGTGATTCTCCTTAATCTAACGCAATGGGGGTAGCAATTGTTGAGCCTTTTCGTAGGCTTTATTTTTTTAATCACAATAATAATTTGAAAGAAATTAATTACACTTATCGTCATCTACTCACACAACTAAATTTGGAATTGACTCCTAACAATACATCGCATATACACAATACAACGCAATGCCCAATTGATTAAAACTTCAAGTTTTCAACAAAAAGTTGCCAAAAGCACTTCTCAGGATATTTTCTGAACAACTCTATACCTAAATCAGTGATATATCCTTTTTGTAAAACCTTTGTGTGTGTTAATATCTTACTTAATGTATTTATTATGTTCAATTATTCTCTACTATTATGAGTCTCTTTTTAATGTATTTACTCGTTTGTCCCTTTGTTGTACTACCTTTTAAAATTTGTATGGCTTTGTAAAAATATTATTCCTTTTTTGTTTTTGTTTTGTCCTTCCCGGAATGAGGAACTAATTAAAACTAATAAATTAGGAACTAATTAAACTAGTACTTTTTAAACTCCTTGGGAATAATATATGTAAAAATATTTTTTTCTGTACTATAGTATCATTTTAATAAATAAATTAAATTCGTCTTAATGTTATAAAAAAACATATTTCTTATGTTATCCTACATTTTATAATATTTTTAACTTCAATTTAAGTCAAATATCTGCAATAGGCGTTGGTAAAAAAAAATATTACCAAAACTCTATTGCATTTGGAGCTTGGATGTTTTCACCAGATATAAATCTCGTATTTATCTTTAGGAAAACATGTAAAACTCAATTTTAGAAAATTGAGGGTTGGACGTTTTCTGCATAAGTACGTGCAATTGATTCCTCGTTTCCCCATTGAATTTCTTAAAAGTATTTCGCGTAAGATTGTTAAATTTGCGTGAATATCAAAGTTTCTTCGAATGCAAGTCATTTAAATATAGTTTATTTTTAAGATTTTTAAAGCGCCCTTGAATTATTATTTAATAAAATATATAGCCACCATACCAGTTTGCCAAATATATATATATATATATATATATATATATATATATATATATATATATATATATATATATATATATTTAAATATATATATATATATATATATATAAATATAATATAATATTAATAAATAACATAACTATCGATTATTATTATACTAAAATGCAACATGGTTGTTCTTGAAAATTTAACAACATTCTTCATTTCGCCACGGCTGAAGATTTTCAAAAAAGCTCCGAAAGCGTTAAAACGAATCAATTATATTTTTTCCACCTATTTTTATGTTTCGTATTTCAATGAAATATGGAATTATAATTCCGACACCCTCCCGTCGCGTTATATCACCTTGAGACGGATATTATCGAATTTTTAAACATTTTACGACCGTTCCCTTAGCAAAGTTATAAGTGAGATTCCTGTTATTGACTTTTATTACCTTTTCCTTCCCAACTTATGGACTACACGGGTTATTATTTTTCAAATATTATTTACAACTTTTAACGGAACCTTTCTTGTCTGGGGATACCTGAGCTTTTTACGCCTCGACTTTAACGGACGTATTTCTCAACCTTATTTCATAGAGAATTTTGTATGTCTTTGTAATGAATGTTAATTAGTACATGTTACATTAAAGTTTAAATATAGTAACAATTAATAAATTCTAGACCAATCAAGTTCCATTAAAGAATAAAAGTAGATACCTATGTAGTATTACAGATTATAAATAATAATAAAAAATAAAAATTAGATATATATACAATTTAAGTAAGCTAAGTAATTTATAATAATTATAAGAAACAAAAGTTTAAACTTAATGTATATAAAAAAACCTTAGTACTCGTATAAGCATAATATATACTATTAAATACAATAGAAAACAGTAGAATTTTACCTAATTTATAGTATCGATTTAGTTACTTTCATTTTATATGATTTCAAATTACATTTGAAAATGTCTACATCCCTTAGGGTATTGTGAGTTTGGCAATAAATAATATAGAAGAAGTCGGGGACGTCCGAGAAAGACAGGGCACGATCAAGTGAATTAAATACTTGAGCCGGTTCATCTCAAAAGTCAGAATAACAGAAGAGTATGTATGAGACGAACTATGAATGTAAGTGAGGCAAGGAGCGCGTGCCAAGATAGAGTTATGTGGGGGTATACGAGTATCTTCTCTGCCTAGCCCTCCGGCGAAACGGCGTGATAGTTAGTTAGTTTGGATTGTTGATCATGACTTAACCTCGGTAAAGTTTGATTGACGATTAGCGCCATGTATTTTTTTACATTTAAACGGTTTGCCTTAACGGCCTATTTCAGCGTTCATCAGCCCTTTTGATCACACGCTGAAACAGGCCGATAATTCGTGGTTAACTGATCGTCAATCAAATGTTATAAGGGTTCAAACAACTGGAACTTGGTGTATAATTATTAGTACTAACTTATTATCTATTTAGGAATATTATAATATATAATTACTCCCACAGTGTTGTTACATGATATACGAGTATATGAAGCAACCAACTTACAGGGATGTTATTAGGTTTCATATAAACCTACAAAAAGCAAAATATATTAACGGTTCAATATATAAATATGTTCAAAAAATAAATCAAAAAATTAAATAACTAGAAAACACAACTAACTAACTAACTAACCATCACGCCGTTTCCCCGCAGGGGTAGGCAGAGAGGACGGACCGCCATATAACTCTGTCTTGGCACACAATCCTTGCTTCATTTACATTCATACATCGTCTCATACATACTCTTCTGTTATTCTGACTCTTCACATGACCCGATTCAAGTATTTGATTTACTTGATCGTGCCATGTCTTTCTCGGGCGTCCTCGACTTCTTCTTCCATTCACTTTCGCATCATATATTCTTTTCACACTCCTTTTTTTCGTTCATTCGCTCTACATGCCCAAACCATCTAAGCGTCCCTTTCTTGATCCTATTCATTACGCTCACATCAGCCTTGCATTCTTTCCGGATATCCACATTTTTAATACGATCATACATGGTTTTACCGCACACACGTCTCAAAGATCTCATTTCCACAGCATTCAGTCTACTTTCATCCTTCCTCTGCCAGTTCCATGCGTCACTGCCATACATCAGGGTTGGTATAAGTACTCCATTGTGGACTGCTAGCTTCGCTTCTTTGGACAATTTCTTATTTGCGCCAACAGCGTTCAGTCCTCCATTAATGGAGTTTCCTGCATTCACCCTTCTTTCAATATCCACAACGCTTTTCATAATTGATTTTTTTGTTTATAATTGAATTGTAAAAAAATGTTGAGACGCTCGACTACGAATCCATAGGTCGCGGGTTCAAACCTGACGTGCCCAAATAAATTTTATTTGATTAACATGTGTCATAACACATTTAATTCATATAAAATAAAAGATTATATATTTGCGGCACGTTCCAGAGTGGTAGATACTCCAAGTATCGCCTGGTGAAAGACGTTGCTTGAAATAGCTTTAGCCGTGTTTGGTGACCAGACTTAAATAGCCAAATACTTCCCAATCTTCGTCCCTATCTCCTTCCCCTCTTCGTCACCTTCAACTTCACAACATACCCCGACTGGGGATGGCATAGTCTCACTGGCTCTAGAGATTTGGGACCAGTTGGGACTCTTGTGCGGTATTCAATACAAAAATAAATAAAATGTCTTTAAAAGATAAATTATTCTCATTTTTTAAATTAACGTTATTTTAACGTTATTGTTATTTTACAAATAATTGAGACAACCTATTTGCAGCACGTCGAAAGGTGGTAGGTAGACGCTCTACCTATGGTCCTTGTGAAAGACCACCATCTAGAAGTGAAACGTTGCTTGAAATGGCTTAACTCATGTTTGGTGACCAGATCTGAATAGCCAGGTACTTCCCGACCTTCCTCTTCCCCTCCCCACTACCTTCAACTTCAAAACAAATTCAATTGGGGATGTCATAGTCTCACTGGCTCTAGACAGTTGAGATTCTTGTGCGGTATTAATTATAAAAAAGGATAAAATTTACGATTCTTGCATAAAAATTAAGTGTCCGCAGTAGCGACATCTCAGACGCCATTAAAAAATCGACGCGCGAAAACCGCGTTTAACGATACTATAAATATGAAACCAAAAAAGGAACGCGCCGTCCGAAAAGCTGGCCAGTTGTTCGACTCTCAGGGCAAGAATATATATGGAGAGAGAGCTACATATTTTTACCCAACCCATACAAATTTACGATAAATCACTTTCTCTGTGTTTTTACGTCGTAAACTGTGAGTGAGAAAGAGACAAGACAAGTTACTCACATAGGTGATTTTTCACAAAAACGGCGCTATATTATTATTAATATAGCACCACCATTCGGTACGTAAGCATGTTTTCCGTCTCCCGCATCTCCGGCGACTCCGCCCACTACGTTTTGTTATGCGACATAACAGGACATAACTCAACGGTTTTTTAGGTTATATCCTATATTTCTGTTTACAAAAATACTGTGAAAATGTGGTTATTTATTTATTTTTAAATTAAAGTCCAATTACAAAAAAAATACAACACACGAAATGGGAAAAAAGAGCAACAGCGAAAGATCAGCACATTCATAATATTAAATGAAGCAATGACAAAAATAGGACAAAATATACAGAAGAACATTCAAGCCAAGGTCAAGTCAAAGTTTTGGTAGAGTCGTAAAGGATGACATGAATCATTTAGACTGCTACCAAAAATTTCAAATCCATGGCTTAAGTTAACAAGTCTCGACACTCTGGACATTGGATAATGATACCCATAATTAGAAGAGTTATACACATAAATAAAAACATTATGTCGACATGTGCTATGAATGGATATATAAATAGCCTTACCCAGTCAGGCAAAAGTCATGAATAATAATTAAATTATTTGAATAATTTGTATAGCGCCGTATTTGTGAAAAATCACCTCAAGAGCACTGTACAAATCTTAATTTCTACTTAACATTAATTCCTAGTTTATATAAATATACAGCAACATACACAACTTACCTGGCAGGTCACTTCTGACAGAACACATTCACTATATCATAATAACTTAAAATTTAGCTGATTTTTACATATATTTATATATATATATATATATATATATATATATTTTTTAGGGCATGAGAGCAAATTTAAAATATACTACGGTCGAACTTGGTTATAGCGAGCGCGAAGGGACCAACTAAATTTGCTCCTTATAGCTACCACATTACTCGTTATAAACGTAAGTAGGTAAAAACGTACCTACATACTAATTTCAATATTTACGCTAGAGTATGAAAGCTTGCATATTATTAAATTTATTGTTTTTAAGAAATAGGGAAAACCAGATACAAATTAGACATATATTACAAACGAATTTGTAAAAAAGAAACAGAATTGCAAAGAAAAAAAATCGTATGACTTTAATTTTAAACGACACTTTTACATAGTGTCCGATGATAGTACTGGATAGAATTTTTTTTTAGAACGACAACTATCAGGGATTATAAACCATCCTTAACGTGATTTGCGGAAAGTCCGCCGCCGTGCCGGACGGGCGGCTTTATTTGCCTTGTTTATGACATTATTTGACTGTTTCGAGAATTGGTTTTTTCTCATACCCGAGCGCATTGAGTTGACAATATTGTTTGGACGTTACATCAGTGAAGCAACCTCGTTATAACCCCACACGATTTTATGAAAATAAGCGCGAACTAACATATCCTTAAGTAATTGCTCATTATCATATACGGTAATCGTTATAACCAAGTTCGAATGTATAACAAATAGCGTTGAAAGAACTACTTCAATAAACTACTTATTTTGGCAACAGTTCCTACTTCATTCATTGTTCACTGAACAAATACTTCAATTGATGTTGGCAGTTCATTTTAGCATTCATTCATTTCATTGAACAAATACTTCAATAGAAGTTAGATAAAGAAGTACTTCAATTGAAGTCCGACTTCAAAGATCTAAAGGAACGTGATTTTTATTTTGGCGAAGAACTGGTTCCAGTTCTTTCCAATTTGAAATCCCTACTGACTAGTACTTTTGTTTTTTGGCGAGGAACCAGTTCCAGTTCTTTTCACTTTAAAATCTCTACCGACTAGTACGCGTTTTCTGGCGAGGAATCAGTTCCAGTTCTTTTCGTTTTCAAATCCCTTCCGCGACTAGTATGCGATTTTTTCGGCGTTCCAAAAAGAACTGAACAATAACCGGATAAATTCAAATCTCTTTTTTGCGAGTTCGACTTCAATTGAAGTGTTCACTTCGAAGGGTTCATTTTAAAGAACTAGCAATTCGTGAAGCATTCACAAAACATTGAAGTTTTCACAACGCTAATATCAAAGGTATTTTTTTAAATGTTCGTAGTGAGAAACACTACAGAAGCGCTCCCTCCTGTATATTATTGCTCTGAGGCTCGACCTAATCCCGGCTAATTCCATTGGCTGGCGGCGGCGGCTACCGGCTACCGGCTTACGCGCCCGTTGTCCAGTTTCCTTTTTATGATCATCTCTTTACAGCCGGTTTTTTTTTATTCTCGCTCTCATACAAAAAATAATGCCACTTTATGTGCTTTTGTGTGAATGTGGTCGTGAATACGGTAGCCGTCGGCCGCGGTATGCCGGCCATTGTCGGTTTGTGAATATAAAAATATGAAAATATTTTCACCAATCTTTGCGGGATGTTTTTACTGTCGAGTTTTGAATGCGTTTCGTCTCTGGTGCGAAATTGTTAATAATATGGAAAGGCTTTTTCGAAATTTAACTAACTAACCGTCAAGCCGGTTCTCCGCAGGGGTAGGCAGAGAGGACGGACCGCCATACAACTCTGTCTTGGCACACACTCCTAGCTTCATTCACATTCATACATACTCATCTGTTATTTTGACTCTCGCTATGGTGCCATGTCTTCTTCGGGCGTCTCCGACTTCTTCTTTTCGCACACCTTTCTTCGTTCATTCGCTTTATATGCCCAAACCATCTAATCCTATTGATTACGCTAATTTTTTAACATGGTCATACTTGATTTTACCGCACATTCTATTAGTCTACTTTCATCCTTTCTCTTCCAGTTCCATGCCTCACGGTCATACCTCAGGATTGGTATAAGCACTCCATTGTGGACTGCTAGCTTCGCTTCCTTGGAATTTTTTAATTTGGGCCAACAGCGTTCAGTCCGCCATTCATAGAGTTTCCTGCATTCACCCTTTTCTCAATATTTTATCATCCTTTCCATCTCTCGTAAACATACTGAAACACAAAAAAAAATCTAATAACCTTTATTTGTCTGTCGTCTCCTGATTATAGTTCAGTAATCGGTCAAAGGATAATTACAACGGGTATTTTTTTCTAATTTTGCAACTGATAATTCGTGATGGAATTCCATTATAATAATATGATAATATGATATTATGATTAAAAAACTTGTATAACTTACTTATTTAAATTAGTATTAAATCAGTGGAAATATGATATAGAGGTTTTTGTATCATAAATTAATGCTACTGGTATTAACAAAAATAACTCATTCTTCTTTTTGAGTGGCGATCTTTCCGATTGTTTTACAATTCAAATCTTTATATTAATACTTGACGCACGTGTATATGAAAACTCTCCGAAAGTGCTGGCCATGATAACAAAAGTATGATTAAAATAAACGAGTGAAAGATACTTTTGGAATCGCCCTGGTGTGATACCACCATTTAGAATCAAAACGTTGCTTGAAATGGTTTAGTCATGTTTTTACCAGGTCTCTATTATAGCCAAGTACTTCCCAACCTACATCTTTTTAATCTCCCCCCCCCCCTTACCCACTACATTGCTTTCAGCCTAACGATATATCATAAAATTTGAACGCTACAATCCCATTGCAAATAGGCCTATGTAAAAAAATCTGTAGTATATCTCTCCAGAAGAAGGCATTCCTGCAGAGTTGTTCTATTTGCAGAATGCATCGTGAAGGTTGTCCTTATTATATCCAACCTCCGATAGGAGATAACACTCGTGAAGAATGCATGGTCGTTTAAGAAACTAGCTAGTTTTACCCTAAATTAAGTGGTTATACAAGTAGTATATCTTCCCTGAAAAAGGTATTTGTGCAGGGTTTTTCTGGGCTGCAGCATGCATGTTGAATATTGCCCTGATGATATCCAACCTCTGATAGGAGGAAACACTCCTGAAGAATGAAAAAGAACGCATGGTTGGTCAAGAATGTAGCTAGTTTTAACCCTAAACTAAGTATTTATACAAAGATATATTATTATTATACATTGATGTTTATGCATAAAATGAAGAACAACTTGTTACCAACATTTTTTTCTGACAAAATTATCTACAATGTTGATATTCACAAATATAATACAAGGGCATGAAAGGAAATTAGACTACCAGAAAATAATAAAGCCAACACACAAAATAGCTTACTATATAAAGGGATGAAATCTTATAATGCGCTGCCGGAAACCATCAAAATTATGCCAATCAATAAATTCAAAATAGGCTGTAAGAACTATTTTAACTAACTAACCATCACGCCGTTTCTCCGCACGGGTAGGCAGAGAGGGCGGACCGCCATATAACTCTGTCTTGGCACACACTCCTTGCTTCATTTACATTCATACATCGTCTAACTATTTTAAATGCATATAAATCAAAATAATAAAAGCAGTAAATGAGTTAAAATATTATAAAGTCAAAAAGAAAATTAAATGATAATCAGGTACTTGTAAACTTGAATGTACAAGTAACTAATATAAAATAAGTAATAACTTCTTTGACGAAATTTTATTAGTATTAAATTAAAAATAACTAAATGTAAAGTATTAGTATTAAAAAAAACCTTTTTCGTTTATTTCCGTCTCCGTTTTACTCCCTGTCACTGGCTTTTCGAAATAATCCCTCATTAGCATTAAGAAAAATCAAATAGAGTTTTATGTATACGATATACGAATTATACAAATGTGTGTCCATACTTAACACTTTACTCCGAGGCAATTACCAGCAGCTCCACAGTCCGCAGTCCGTAGTTCCATCACCATTATTCATCTTGTAAATATCCCAACGAAAATTGCCAACTCGTTTTCGATTTAGCCACGGATTGGAGATGGATACACTCTCGGTTCGTACGGGAGATACGAAAATTATTCAAAAAAGTATATATTATATATATATTTTTAAACTAACTAACCATCACGCTGTTTCCCCGCAGGGGTAGGCAAAGAGGACGGACCGCCATACAACTCTGTCATGGCACACATTCCTTGCTTCGTTCACATTCATACATCGTCTCATACATACTCTTCTGTTATTCTGACTCTTCACGTGACCCGATTTAAGTATTTGATTCACTTGATCGTGCCATTTTAGCGGGGCTTCTTCTTCCATACACTTTCGCATCATATATTATTTTCACATTCCTTTCTTCGTTCATTCGCTCTATATGCCCAAACCATCTAAGCGTCCTTTCTTCGTCCTATTCACTACGCTCTCATCAGCCTTGCATTCTTTCCGGATATCCACATTTTTAACACGGTCAAACATGGTTTAACGCACATACGTCTCGGGGATCTCATTTTCACAGCATTCAGTCTACTTTCACCCTTTCTCTGCCAGTTCCATGCCTCACTGCCATACATCAGGGTTGGTATAAGCACTCCATTGTGGACTGCTAGCTTCGCTACTTTAAACAATTTCGTAAATATATTATAATAATAATTTTTAGGTTTTTTACTTTTATTTAAACAATAATTATTATTATTTTAATTTTTTAAAAATTAAAATAATAATTATTATTGTTTAAATAAAAGTAAAAAACCTAAAAATTAAAATGGAGTTCTACAAAATTAACTTTAAAACCATAAATAAAAATATAATAATAATATTTGGATATTTTGTATAGCTCCGTTTGTGTGAAAAATCATCTCAAAGGCTCTGTAAAAATCTTATTTCCTAGGCTCCATTTTATCCGTAACTATATATTATAATCTATGGCATATTAATATTTATTCATTTAATGTATTTATAGTATATATAGTGTACGGAAGCATACTTACCTGGCAGGTCACTTCAGAAAAACACAAACATTTTATTTATTTCTAACTTGGACAAATATACAGTTTTGCACTCGAGAAGACATGATATTGATAAAATTATTGTTGGTATTTATTTGAATTATTTAAGTTTTTATTTTTAGATTTTAGGACGTGAGAGCAAATTTCATAATGGGCTTTCTGAATTTGTAGAAAAGTAGTATGATAAAAATGTATTTATCTAAAAGTGATTCATCGCTCAATATGAAACAAATTATGGAGAAAAGTATCCACTGATATTATCCATAGGTCAGTAGACTACTGGTACTTTATATTCTAGCTAATCAGCTTAGTGTAAACAAATTTTGTTCGGTACTGTACTTTAGATAATGAATTTTTAATAAAGAAAATTGAAAGCAAAAAAACAACACAAGATTGGTGTATTGAATGTAATGATATGGGTGTATATTAAAATATAAGTAAAACCTTAAAAATAAAAATTTCGGTTGTGTCGAAACCAAAATCCATGAGGGAGTTATTCGTTCCAATGAAATATTTACAAAAAAATATGAATTGATTATTTTCGTTTGATGTTTCTGCCATAATTGTAAATAAAAAAAATGTTATTTAGTTTATCAAATCCTTAAACGATCACAAAATTACGACCTCGTTTAAGTTTCGACTCTTTTTACGAAGTAACCATATTTTGGCATCGTCGTATAAAACATAGACAGCAAGAATATTGTTTTAACGTTGAAGTAACAATATATGGAGTGGAGAGAGAGCTAATTCTTTTTACCCAACCTATACAGATTTGGGATAAATCACTTTCTCCGGGTTTTTACGTCGTACACCATGAGAAAGAAAGAGACAATAAAATCTCCCAAATTATCACACCGCTTTAAAGTATTGTTAGAATGTTCTTCGTGTCCCGCGTCTCCGTTGACTCCGCCCACACGTTATGATACGCGAAATAAATTGTGGTAACTCAACGGTTTAGGTTACATGTTGTATTTTTTTAAAAACAATACTGTGAAAAAGTAGTTATACGAATAAACAAAAACATTATGTCGATATGTGCTATGAATGGATGTATAAATACCCTAGCTTTAGTCCTAGCCACGCCCAGGTCTAGCAAAGGTCTATTCCGGCAAACCTCGTATAAACTGACTACAGCTCTCTCTACAGCGCTCTCTCTTGTATATTATTGCTCTGAGGTTTTAACGGTCCTCCACACTGGCGATCAAATCAAGTTTTGCGAAATCTATGATTAAATCAATGATTTAAAGCATTTGATTAAATCAGGGATTTGCAATACTTTTCATGAATTTGATCGGTAGTGTGGAGGGCCGTTAAAGGTATTCGCAGGAAGTTCACAGATGCGCCATTTTCACTCATAATTTTAGTATTAAAAATGTAGACACTTAAAAATCGTAGATTTATATTTAACTAGTTTTTCTTAATGTGAATACCGCACAAGAGTCCCAACTGCTTTCAACCGTCTGGAATCAGTAGGACTATGGCATCTCCAATTGGGGTATGTTGTGTGGCTGAAGGTGGTAGGGAGGGGAAGGAGATATGGAAGAGGAAGGTGGGAAAGTACCTGACTATTGAAAGCAAGTTACCAATCACGGCTAAACCATTTCATGCAACATTTTAATTCTGGATGGTGGTCTTTCACCAGGGCGATGCTGAGAGTATATTCCACTCTGAATACCCGATTTCCAGTACTAGCCGGTTTCCCCAGAGTATCAACACTTCTTTACCTTATTCAACAACTGAAAAATATGAAACAAAAAACTTAAAGTCTTGTCTTCTTTTTTGATAGTCAAGTTGATATTGAAATACTCCATAACTTTTCGAGAAAAAAAATATATTGCCCTGACCTAGAAAATACAGGCAGAAAAAGCTGTTCAAATTTCACGACAACTGAGGTCACCGTTCGCGAGCTTTTAGTGAAACAGATTTTATACTTTAAAGTAAAGATGATGCAGCATTTTTTTCGGATTAACCTGAGTTTATAAAGGTAAAGGTGGTCCTACTGACGGGAGCTTTGTTTTAACCTTGGAGTAAGAATATACATGGAGAGAAAGTTAAATATTTTCACCCAACCAATATTTGCGATAAATCACTTTCTCCGAGTTTTCACGCCGTATACCATGAGAGAGAAAGAGACAAGAAAAGTATTCACATGATATTTTGCAGCACTTCTAAGTGTGTGAGAATGTTCACCGTCCGCGCTAACTTCACATCATCGAGTCGTATAACTTACGTCAACGACAAGACCAAACAAAGATTATAAAACATCACTTTTCAGAGGTATTTCAACAGTATTAAAAATATTTTTGGCTGAACTTTACAATTTTCACATTTTTTTATGATGTAATAACATAAAATTAATAAAAAGCTTCCATCATAATTTAGACAAACCTTCTGTTATTAGTGTTTGTGTGATATTTTGACTTTATAAATCATTTTAATGGTGTATTCAAATTGTTTTGTTTAATGTGTTCAAATATGTTTATTAAAAATGTTCGAATTCCATGTGGGCGGTAACTAATGGTTATCCAACATCCTTTACCATATCTTTGTCTCTTTTTACAGAGTCAGTATAAAATCGAAAATACTGACTACACTGATTCGCATAGGTAACTCTCCATCTATATTCTTACTCTAAAGTTTTATCCTATCTTTCTGATACATATGCGTCGTTTATGAGAAAGTTTACAACGGAGCTTTCAGCGGAAGGCTTATAGACAGTTTGAGCTTTTTTGTGGCGTGAAAGCTGCGTTTCTTCACCCGAACTTTTTACCTGCTTATCGAATATACGGAGGCAAGTTGCTCGCAACGATTTATACATTCATAATTATAAGCGGGTTTAACGAAGCCAGGGTCCAGCTAGTCAATACCCACTCCCGGCTTTACTCCATTCATCGGGAATTAATTATTTCACGGGCTCATTCAGTCTCACATCACCGAGATAATACCGTAGTCGTATATTACAGCATTACAGTTGCTTGGGATTGGAGCAGTAATGCTGTGATTACACGCGAGGTGCGAGCTGCGAGTAGATACTTACCTTAATTTATTTTTAAATAGTTATTATTTTATTTTACGTCTGACAACATTTTTTTTAAAAGAGATGATTTTTTTTTTATATCGTCGCCGGAAAGGCAAAAGGGTTGAAGCGCCATTTTGCTATTCAAATTATCAAAATATTATTATATATTATTACTATTATTAAAAAACTTAAATAAATCCCCCCTCACCCCCGAGAACCTCTATACAATACCACTTTTTACAATAATTGTACTTTATGCGGCCCGCCAACGTTTGAAAAATAAGGAAATTGTTATTTCTGCTTAAAAGGTTGAAAATCGCTGATTTTAGTAGGCACGCCATAGAGTTTTTTTTCGTTTAATTATTATTTTCAATTATAATAATGTATAGGCCGCAAAAGTTGCCGATTTTCCACGATTTTAGGGGTAACTTTGGCCATTATTATACTAAATTGAAAAAAAGTTGAAAAAATCTCGATCCAGCTATTTTGGAAATATGACAAAGGGTGAAAAAAAGATAGTAAAGAAGCGGCCAGTTTAGTCGAATTGTTGATATAAAGACATAAAATCAACGAAAAGCTTCTATCATTATTTAGGCAAACCTTCTTTTATTAGTGTTTATGTGATATTTTTACTTCATAAATCATTTTAAAAGTTTATTTATATTATTTTGTTTAATGTGTTTAAATATGTGTATTTAAAATGTCCGAATTCCGTGTGGGCGGTAACTAATAGGCTATCCAACTTCATTTAACATATTTTTGTTTCTTTCTATCGAGTCAGTATAAATTCGACAATTCTGACCGCACTGTTTCGCAAAGGTACCTCTCCATGTATATTCTGACTCCGAGTGTTTGGCCGGAATACCACGTGTTATTTATAAAAAAACACCGAGCCGTGCGGCCCATACCCCGCGAGCAATTAGAGACAGGTGTTTATCCCCGGAGATAACATCTCTGATCTGTGGACCATGTATCATTATTATAACATTGGCAGCGTGGCCGATCAGAAGTGACTCCGAATCTACTCGAGTGGCTTCTGGTTTTCAGTTGTGTCGTTTTTTTCCACATTCCAAAGCCGTTTAGGTATATCGTATATCTATACTAATCTCCATCGGGCTGCCTGATGACGCCTTGATATTAGATATCAACTATACTTACGCAATGTAATGGAGAGGTGCCTACTTAATAACTGGTGGGAGGAAGTGCCTACTCTTAAATGCAGGAAGCTTCACAAATAACTTACGTTTTTTAAGGCTGAACACCAAACTTACGTAATTGAAAATGGTTGTTTATGACTAGGTACGTCTCGAGCTTTTGAAGAGAGATTTGGGTTTTTTATGTTTGTCACTCTTTACGAATTGTTATTTTTTCTACGTAAATATCAATAAATAAAAGATAGTTTTAGGTATTTCGATAATTTTATGGTATTTTTAGCCACAGTTTTTAAGTTTTGTAAAGTGCCCTTGAGGTGATATTTCACAAAAAATTGCGCTATATAATTATTATTATTATTACTATTACGAGTTTATCTGAGATATTCATTTATCAATAAAATGTAGAAATTTAATATACTGATTTTTTTTAAATTACTATGGCCACGCCGAGTAATGCCGATTTTGCAACAATTATGGTTACATTATGAACATATTTTAAAAATCAATGGTCGTAATAATGACAAAAAACCAGTTTAAGAAAACAAGTTTTTTTTGCGTTTTCTTTCCCCTTTCTTTGGTTTTAACCGAAGGGTTTTGAGAATAATCTCTTTAAATTGTTTAATATCTATTTAAATCAGAAAAAAATAATGTCGAAATCTAAATCAAAAATGAAAGTATTTACGGTTTTAAAGTTTATTTTGTAGAACTCCATTTTAATTTTTAGGTTTTTTAATTTTATTCAAACAATAATTTATTTTTTTTTGAAAACAAATTTTAGTTAAAAGCTCTGCGATGTAATTATTTTTACGCGCCACAGCTGTTTCGCCTTCTGAGGGCATTATCAAACTGTGGAGAAGCCACATACAGACGGACTATTTATATCATGTTTAATGTTATTATTATTTTTATTTTTAACTACCAAAGTCCCCATTAGGTTTTTCTGATAAATTGTAATTATTGTTGATGTCTATTAACATGAGGAGTTTCCCTACCTAAGGGTATTCTATTGTTTGGAAACTTTAAGTTAATAAATTAACAAAAGAATATGATCCATTCACCACTACTAGATGTGTTCAAACCGAAAATTAAGAAATACAGTTCAGATATAATTATCCCCTAAATTAATAAAAATAAAAACCCCGTTTCTTAAAACGAGTTAGGAAACACCAATGCCCCTCCTTAATGACCTTTTGTCAAATCCAAACAATAGAATACCCTTAGGTAGGGAAACATGAAAGACTGTTATTTTATAGGTACATTTAAGAAATTAGAATATTTGCAAAAGAATAGTCAAAAATTCACTATTATTTTTTACAGAATTATAAATAAATAATGAGAAAATGTACACAAAATTTCAGGTAGTGGTGATTCTTTCAAGAATAAATACAATTTCCCTTTTGAATCTCTTCTTGATTTTTTTCAAGAGCTATATACTCTTCCCCACCGATAGAACCTTTGGCTGGTTAGTCCTTTAGTCAGGAAAATAGAAAACCCTGTCTTAGATAGGCATCAGGAACATATGAGGGGTACAGAAGCAAAGGCAGCAATCTATTTCATTCTAAATTATTTCTCGAAAAGTTGATAAAGCGTTTTATACACTTTTCTTTCATGAATATGTTGATACATTTACAGATTATTATTTAAAATTGTTCCTAGTTGTACACTAACATTATAGTACACAAAATTCTCTGTTTCTTTATAATAATCATTCAAAAGTTGACAATGCTACAGAACCGTTTTTACAGATTGCTGCCTTTGCTTCTTAGCCCCTCATATAGACTTACGTACTCCAAAATAATATGGTTCTCCATATAGTCTCGCAGCGGCTAGTGAAAAGGTGAGTGGTGGCATTTCCCTCTATTCTGAGCTGCAAAGAGTGAAGCCTGACCATGTCCAGTGGAAAGTCCGTTGGAAAGAGCCGCGGACAGTGGCCGCACTCCCTCGTGTAAAGAAATCTCAAAAACTTTTTCTGAACCCTCTGTAACATTAGGAAGCATCTCACCTCATAAGGGTTCAAAATAGCCTAATCACTCTCCAGCCTACTGCCGACCAAGGAGAACCTAACCCAACCTAACCACTCTTCAGTCTACTGCAAAGAGTAAGAAGAAGTATAGTATTCTCAGAGTGTGGGTATCCCAAAAAACTTTGACGATTCAGAGAACAATCTCTAACATATTTGATGCCGACGGGCATACCCCTCCGATATCAAAACGAGATGCACTTATTTAACCGAAATGGTAGACGTCTCGTATTGTCGGCTTTAACAGTTTCAGTGTAATTACCAATAACACAACAAACACATGGAGACGTTATTGTCTTAGAATATTTACACAAAATGTGGCAAGTAACAAACACACGTACGTTCCCAGTAAACTCAAACATTGGTCATGTATGACAAAGATATAAATTCAAGAAATATGTGTGTAGGACGAAATAGATGTAGGACCGGGCAGCGCTACAACATCAACGAATAGGGAACGCCGTATGAGACGACCTACTGCCAGTAAGCGGTCCTTCTCATACTTATGTATTGCTACGTTCACCATCTCACTCTCTTAGTGGCACTTAAAATCTTCGGAAAACAGTGGAAATAATCGTATTATCAAATGAAATGTTATTCCTTGGATTTTACTAGTGTTTGTAGTGTAATGGAAATACTCTGTATCCCACACGAGGACATTTTGACACTCATGTATGCAATTTGTGTATATCTACAGATAAATCACTTGATATAGTGTACCTCAAGTGAAACGTGACAGTTTAATACTAAATCCGCTAAAGCGAAAGGACGGCAATTACCGTATCTTTTACTTGCCACTTTGAGAGTTCTATAACATGTCTATAAGTTTGTTATGTCACTGTGTGAACGAGCGCTACAGCTTCTCAAATTCCATGATTTCAGAAAGAACAATTAGGAGTTTCTTTTTTTAAAATGGTGCAAATTCAATGCAATCAAAAGCAATGTTCCCAACCTTTTTTTGTTTGTTTCAGACAATCGATATCGATCCATTCTGGACTCCGTCGACTGAAATGGAGTATCTTCACTTCGGAGAGAAGGCGGACAGTGCAAACAGAGCCAAGCAGTACATGGACAGCGTCCGGAGGCGAAAGGGACTTCACGTCGACGACAAGCTGGTTGAGTTCGCAGAGAAACAAAGGACCCTTTCGAAGAACAAATAAAAAACAACTCAAATTGAAAATCATTCACTTTTCTTATATATTTCAAAATTAATATTTTCCTTTTTATATCTTTTGAATTTATATCGTATCTTAAAAAACACTTTAGGTGTGTATTTTTAATCAATATAAGTTATGTTAAAAAAATACTGCAGAAATAAAGTCATATTTTTTTCCTAAACAGAATAGTATTACCCTACTACTCTTACTATATTTTTCTTCTTTAATTTTCTCTTTAAAAACTTTATTAAAATGTGCATGAATAAAATGGCTGTTTTATCTCAACTTATGTTGGGAGATTCTATTGCTATTCTATAAAACACACGTTTTGTTGTCAAACTAGTTTTTTGTTTTAATAAAATATTTTTCTAAAATATGTCTTTTATTTATCTTGTAAAAATTGAGCTTCAGTCCATGGTCAAACGGTAATGTCTGGGGCATAAACTGCAGAGATATATTCAACATTTAACCTTACGTAAAATATAATAATAATATTGAATTTTCGAGATATACAACAATTATTTCCAGACCTGGTAAATAGAATCAGTAGGTACTTTTCCCATTAAATTTATTTAATGTTTTCCGTATATCATAATATACAAATATTGTGTGCGTACGTATCATCGCTATTTTCTACGTGAACCCATACGTATTATACACAAAAAGCATCACTTTCATATGAATTTCATAACAGTTAACCACTTATTTTTGGCAGGTTTCCCCTCTAAAAATGTCTAAATATAAACAGTGATTTACAAGTAGCTCGATGTTTCTATTGCATTATTTCTAAAAACTTTACATTTATATGCATTAACAATAATCAAAATATTTATAAGTTGCTTTTAATACCTTTTTCTCATATTTGCACTGCTTGTTTCTCCATAATTTTCTCTCTTTTTAACACACAGTATCAAGTATAAGACGAGAGGCATGGGTTTTTAGATTGCGCCGTTCGATTGCCGTTTATGAATACTATGGTTTTATAATTATTCGTTGTAGTTAATGTGTTAAAAAAATCTTTAAGAAAATACCACTTTGCAAGCAAAAATGCGAGCCTTGGGGTCGGAAAAATGATCCCGTTTTCTAAGGCTCTAAGGGACCAAATGAAGTGAACCTTAGGAGTTATAATAATAATAATATTTGGATAATTTGTATAGCGCCGTTTTTGTGAAAAATCACCTCAAGGGCGCTGTTATGAATGACGACCTAAAGACTATTCAATGAAAAAATACTCCAAAAGTAACATTTGTTAAAAATATATTTAACTCTACGGGAAAAATGCGAGCCTTAGGGTCGGTAATTAGATGCCGTTTTCTCAGACTCTATGGGACCGAATGAAGAGTAAACCTTAGGAATTTTGTTATAAATGACGACCTAAAGACGCTTCAATGAAAAAATCTTCCAAAAGTAACATTTGTTAAAAAAAATACCACTCTACGGGCAAAATGCGAACTTTGGGGTAGGAAATGAGATGCCGTTTTCTCAGGCTCGATGGGGTCGAATGAATTGGAACCTCAGGAATTATGTTATGATTGACGACCTAAAGACGATTTAATGAAATAATCCTCCAAAAGTAACATTTGTTCAAAAAAATACCATTCTATGGGCAAAATGCGAACCTTAGGGTCGGAAATTAGATGCCGTTTTCTCAAGCTCTATGGGACAGAATGATTTTAACCCTATAATTTATGTTATGAATGATGACCTAAAGAAGATTCAATGAAAAAACACTGCAAAAGTAACATTTGTTAAAAAAAAACATTTTGCTGGCAAAATACGAACCTTGGGGTCGGAAATTAGATGCCGTTTTATCTGGCTCTATGGCACCGAATGAAGTGAATTTTAGGAATTATGTTATGAATTATGACCGTCTTTACGACTCAACGCAAAAAATCCGCTGAAGTAACATTTATTATAAAAATACTACTTTGCGGGTAAAATGCGAGCCTTGGGGTCGGAAATAAGATGCCGTTTTCTAAGGCTTTATGGGACTAAATGAGTTGAATCTTAGGATTCATTTTATGAATGATGAAATGATGATCTTCTTTACGATTCAATGAAAAAATTCTACAGATGTGATATATATTTTTTTAAATACCACTTTTCAGGCAAAATGCGAGCCTTGGGGTCGGAAATATAAGTCATTTTCCCAGGCTCACGTTAACGTTCCCTGAAGTAAAAACAATTGGCGTTTTCCGAATGAAAATACACGTGTTTTTTTTTATTATTTAAACTTACATATTAAACTAATCGCATTTGCAACACGAGATTAGTTTAAAAATATATCGTCGCTGGGAAGGCAAAACGGCTTAAGGTATTTTGGTCATAAATGAGTTCTTGTGCAAAATAAGTACATCGAATTATTTGACTCTCGTTTGATTCTGAAGACTTTTGTGCCCCTTCTGCCATTTAAAATACATTTACCATTTTGGATAAGGCTTGACTCAAGCGACTTAAGTTTGGGACTTTTGTAATTTTTACATGAGTACACTTTTTATTCAAAATCCAACCAGGTACTGAAGACTTTTATGAAAAGTTTTTCTGTTATTATGCATGTTAATATAACTTTAATATTAATTAAACTTAAAAGTTAAAAAACGTACAAATCTGATTTTACCTTTATATCGTAACATACAAATGCGATATCTCTAAACTTTATTAAAATTTAAATAATCTTAAAATTTATATGCTCCTGGTCCCTGAGATTCAAATGTAAGAAATTTATTTTATAGTCTTTATATTTACATGTAACGACATCTATTGTTGAGTAGACCAACCTAATTCATAAAGCAACTCCAAGATTGAACACATCTTTTCGACAGAAAAACCACAAGTTCCATGCTGCCAAATTATATAATGCTCTCCTAAATCATAATAGAGATACTACCGAGATGCCAATGTTCAAGAGCAACATTTGACCGGTCGGTAGCTGAGTGGACAAACGCGTCGGATTCCCACCCGGGCGTCGTGCGTTAAATTCCTCTGCTGGATAAGTCCTCCATCATTGCACAAGCAACATCTTCCGCTTCTTATGATGGCAGTAGGAGTTTTTCAAATATTGTTAAGTTATTCGTAACCCGGGAATGTTTGTCTTTCTTAAAAAAAAAGTAAAATATGAATGAAATGGGTTATGACACATATTAATTTAATAAAATTTGTTTGCACACGCTGAGTTTGAACTCCCGACACCTAGATTTTTAGTCGAGCGTCTTACCACGCGACCAGGGAGGCAGTCAAATTATTCTTTAATAAAAAAATTATTGTCTTTTCTTTTTTTTTTTTTTAAAAGAAAAAGACATAAAAATGTGAACACATAACCATGAAGACGAAAAAATTATTAAGATTAAGAAGTAATCATAGAACCAGTGACACCAACATATCTGTTTTTCAAAATGTTATATTGTAATTAATGACAAAATAAAAAAAAGCTTCTTTGATTTATGTCCTCCTGGTCCCAGATTCAAATATGAGAAATTTATTTTATATAGTCTTTATAAATTTACATGTAACGACATCTATTGTTGAGTAGTCTAAGCTTTTTATTTTGGTTGATGTGCTCCTGGTCCCTGGCATTCAAATGTGAGGCAAAAATAGTCTTTATTTTTACATGTAACGACATCTATTGTTGAGTAGACAAAACTAATTAATCAACCTTTTTTCATTTATGTGCTCCTGATCCATTTGAGACTCAAATGTAAGAAATTGATCATATTTACATGAAACGACATCTATTGTTGAGTAGACCAAACTAATTCATTAAGCTTCTTTGATTTATGTGCTCCTGATCCTTATGAGACTCATTTCAGTCAGAAATTGTTAATATTTACATGTAAGATTGATAATATTTGCATCTATTGTTGAGTAGACCAAACTAATTAATTAATCTTCTTCAGTTGATAAAAACATCAACTTGTAAAACACAAGTGAGTTATTACGAAATTACTGTCGGTAAGGTACGACGGAATTTTTAACTTGAAGGAGTCAAGCATTCGACAGAGGTCAATGTTATCATTAGAATTATGACCCCCCTTTGTCGTGCTAAGTGATCCTCATTTTAATTATTTGGTGCAATTAAATATATATTTTCATTTTTAGAAAACATTGATTTACAATACCCACAAACTCCCTACATTTAATATCCGTTTTGGTATATTTTATTCTCCTCACAGAACCAAACTTATTTACCCAGAAATCACATCAGTTTTCTAGCTTGAAAACTTGCAAGTCTTGTGATCTGGAATCTGACCGTAGTCTTTTTTCCCCTGCTTTGGCTGTTATTTTGTAACAGGTGTATTGAATTCTCTTGAATGACGAAGTTTCCAATTATACGGCAAAAGGATGAAAAAAAAGAGAATACTTATCGCCAATTTGACGGCCTCCATGGTCGAGTGGTAAGACGCTCGACTACGAATCCAAAGGTCGCGGGTTCAAACCCGGCGTGCGCCAATTACTTTTATTTAATTAATATGTGTCATAACACATTTAATTCATGTAAAAATAATAAAAAGTATATTTGCGGCACGTTCCAGAGTGGTAGATACTCTAAGTATCGCCCTGGTGAAAGACCACCATTCAGAATCGAAACGTTGCTTGAAATGGCTTTAGCCGTGTTTGGTGACCAGATCTGAATAGCCAGGTACTTCCCAACTTTCCCCTTCCCAATCTCCTTCCCCTCCCCACTACCTTCAGCCTCACAACATATCCTATTTGGGAATGCCATAGTCTCACTGGCTCTAGACGGTTGGGAGCAGTTGAGACTCTTGTGCGGTATTCACGTAAAAAAAAAATCCCGAGACATTTTTTTTTTTCTAATTCTGTCACTTATATTTTTTTAATAATCACCATTATTGGAAGACTGAACTGCATAATAGCCGCGCTAATAGTATAATTTCATTGAAAATACCTGACATCTGTTGTCGTAACCGACAACTATTTTAGCCGATAAATGAACCCAATAGGATATTTTAACGCACGCATGTTTTTTTTTTGTATAAATGTGAAATATATACTAAATTTATTTTACAAACAGAGTACTTGCTTCGGCAGTAAATATACTAAAATTGGAGCGATTCAGAGAAGATTAGCATGGCCCCTGCGCAAGGTGACTCGCAAAAATCGTGAAACGTTCCACTTTTTTTGGCGTTTTTTTTACTAATAAAAATTAGGGATGGTTTGATATATCGGAAATTGGGTGTATTACCGGTGACTGGCGAAGAGCCGGTAATTTATTCAGTTATTTTTGGAACCGGTTCCTGGTGCCAGAAAAGTTGCACGATTGAGATTTTTATTTTATAAAGAAGTGATTCCTCGCCGCCAAATTTAATTTCATGGTTGCTAGCGAAATTCTGACAAAAAGCACTGCAACTGTGGAACTCGTGAAAATGACTTTTTAAGCCAAAAAGCATTTAATGGCCAGAACCGGTTTTTTGGACAAATGATATCGATTTTTATTTGGCTCCTCGGAGAAATAATATCGACGGTTCCAGTGACCGGCTTGGAGCCGGTTCCTTTTAATCGGGACAGGAATATCGACCATCTCTATATCATACACGATACGTCAAACATTAGGGTTATGTTTTAGTTTGACGTTTAACCTCAAGCATTGTGTATAGTATTTAACAGAATTGGTTATAATTATTATAAATATGGAAGCAGAAGAGGTGCCCGAGCTTAGCAAGCTTAAATTAGAATTCAATAACGAGGTAAGCATCTTAAATTTGACCTCAGTGGTGTTATAACTGGATTTTTTAAATTTAGCTGAAAACATTTTCTGCCTTGCTGGAAAAGCATCGCATTAATTTAGAAAATTATTTGTTCTTTATATGATTTCAGGTCATGAAAGCGAAAAAGTTTATTATTCAGGCAAAGACCCAAACAATACACAAACTGTCAAAGAAATCAAAGCAGCTGAAGGCTCGCAAAGGGACCGACGAGGAAAAAGCGAAATTCAACAGCAAAGCTGACGCTATTGTTTCGGAAATATACACTATTAAGGTAATACTACGCATCTGTACTTATGTAGTTCACTTATCGATCATAATAATGCAAATGGATTGCTCTCCAAACGCAGTAAAATTATTATAGTCAATCATGCTTTACAATATTGCATGTTAATTTTATTAACGCTATCTGTTGTTTTTAACTTTATGAATTTTAATTAAAATTCATACGGGAATACATAGTGAGTTTTTAACCCTTAACTGTTTAGAAGTGTTTTCAATTTTATAATGTATATTTGTTATTTTTCAGAAAGTCGCACATGATGAACTGGGTCGCTTTGCAATGGAAAATTTCACAAACCTCTCCAAGATAATGGACACCCCTGTCGTAACTAAAGAAAAGGCAATGGCTAAACTATTGGCACACAAGTGTCTCAAACCCAAGTTTCAAAAGATAATAGATAAATTTGCAAGTGTCCCTACCTTTAGATTACTCGAAATTGATCCCAGGAAAATGAGAAGAAAGCAACGGAAAGAGAAAATAAGGCTCACAGAAAAAAAAGCTGCAAAAGCTAAAGCTGACGCCGAAAACAATCCAGAGGCTGAGGAAATAATAGATGCAGATTCTGCTGAGAAGCCTGAAGAAAAAGAAGCAACTAAGAAATTGCCAAAGGAAAGCGGAGTTTTGGCAAAAACGAATGGGATCAGTGTGAAGAAGGAGCCTAAAAAAGACTCGGAAAAAATTAAAAAGAAGCCCATTGACAAGGAAATTATTGAGAAAGCTGGTTCCGATGATCAAAGTGATGAAAGGTCTGATGATGATCAACTTAACATTGAAGCTGACGACACTGGAAGTGATGGTGAGAGTATGGGAAGCTATGGAGAGAGAGAGGGAAGTGATGAGGAAGGAGAAGATGAAGAAGTAGAAGAAGAGGAAGAAGAAGATGAAGATGATGAAATTACATTCTGTCCTCCAAAATATGATGAAAGCAAAGATTCACTTGATGATGAATCAAACGATGAAATCACATTTGTTGCACGAAAATCCCCCGAGAAAAAAACCATTATTAATTTGCCGAAATTACCTGAGAAAAAATCTGTCAAAATTCCTCCAGTTGCGCTCTCAGTGGAAGGCGATCCTGTTAAGCCCAAACGTAAAGGAAAAAGGATGATGGTTGATTTGGACGACAGTGAAATAGACTTAGTCAATACAGAGAAAACTGTAGATTCCTTCTTCGTTACCGATTCTGGAGATAACTATATGACTGTTGCCCTGCCCAGACCCCCAGATATCAAACCAGGAACATTTGTTGACGAGAACGCAGCCAACCGACGTTCAAGAAGAGCCGTCATGTTTGGCAAGGAAGCTCCGAGACCGAGAAAATCTTTCCAAAACCCAAAACAAAATCAATATTCGTCCAACAAGCCCGATCAAAAGTATGACAAAAGAAAATATGATGATAATACTCCCTCTAAAAACTTTGAAAACATTGACAGGCGTGAGAGCAAATTTAATAATCAGAAGTTTAACAAAGGGGATTCATCTTTCGGTGCGCCGGCTAAAGTTGAAGAAAAACTTCACCCTTCGTGGGAAGCAAAGAAGAAGAAAATGGCAATTGTGGCATTTAAAGGAAATAAAATTACTTTTGATTAGTACTGATTTTATTGGCATAATTGTTCTTAAATTATATTTTAAATAAATGAATGTAATATTTTATTAATATTTATTGTAATAACCTACCTTTTTAGATATTCTAGTAGTTATTTGGTATGGCATCTAATATTAAATATTTAGATCATAATTTTTATCCAAGTTCTCATGAAGACTGATGATTTCATTTTGACGTTTTTGTTGAAAATCACCTCAAAGATGCACTTTTTTTTTAAATTGTACAACATATCAATTTCTTAATTATATAAAGTTAATAGTATATTTTATTGTTTAAAGTGGTATACATATTACAAAGAAAGTAACAGGACGCCTCTTGTGGGGATGTTATAATATTACATGTATTTCTCAGTGTAACTGAAAACATTTAATTATTTTTAATAATAAATATAATTAATCTTTTGAAAATAAGACAATTGACCCCGGTTATTAATTATTAGCGTTTATACATTGTAGCTAGGTACCGAACTGTCACATCATTTTAAATTTGAACATAATGGCAGCACTTACGTAACCTCTGTTTTTGACGTTTTGGATGTGATTTCTATAAAATAATAATTTGATCTTCTTATAATGGCGGGGTTCGGTGAATATTCCGGCTACAACAGGCGATCCCATGGCTATCATCCGGCGAATAACCAATTTATGTACAATCAGTTTGACAATTTAAACCAGCCATCCTCTAATTTTCCTCCCCAACCGGCCTTGGTGCTGGAAGAAAATCCTGAAGATGGTTAGTATATTTATTCAATTATTTATGCAATATTTTACATGATTTATCGTAAAATAATTTGTTTTGTTTTTGCACAATATTGTGCAATAATTTATTTCTACCACATTTCATTTTTATGTTTGTTTTTTTTTTGCACTTATTTTTAAATCCTTGATGCTGGAATTGCGCCTTATTTGTTGTTTCACAATTTATAGTCTTTCAATCGTAATTGTGCGCAAAATTGTTCCAAGGCTACTCTGAACTATGGCTATGTATTAAAAATAAATATGTATATTGAATATGTAAACCATTTCAGATTCAGTAAAGCGCTACGTTGGCACGGGAGTGAGCCTAGCAAGTTTGATAGTGGAAAACCTTCTAAGCCATCCGTTTGTGGTACTTCGGAGACAATGTCAGGTATTGTAAAAATCACATTAATTCTATTACATCAGACAGCTCGTAATATTATATCCGTTACGGTTTACAAACTTTTTCATAAAATGTAATTGTATATACTAACTTTCATTTTGTACAGATTTTATCCTTTCTCAACATTAGAAAGCAATTATAGCAGAATTAAACTATGAAGAAAAAATGTGACAATACTAGCCATCACTCTGTGAATGCATTACTAACACAAGTATTTTTTTAAAACTTATTCAGTTACATAAGGTCAGTTTTACCCCTCTCCTAATTTAATAAAGGAACATTTACAAATATCTTTAATGCATAATTATAATACATGGAGCAAGGAGTGTGCGCTGAGACAGAGCTGTGTGGCGGTCCATCCTCTCTGCCTATCCTTGTAGAGAAAAGGCATGATGGTTAGTTAGTTACAATACCAACACAACTAGAAGTACCATTTATTCAAAAACATCCTAATTATATTACCATCATTCGAAACCTTATGAAATTTACGCTTGAATTTTTTTTATTAAATGTGTTTTTTGTACTATTTTAAACATCGCAAAATTGCATATTTTGAATTGTTTTGATAATGTATCACAGAAATTTCCTGTAAGTCCCTTATAAAGTAAATAGATGATTTACAAGCCCTATTAGTGTGTGAGAGATTGTTTCTTTTATCAGATCAATTAATTTTGTAACCTGCATAATTATCAATCAAATATAATATTATATAAATAAATTATCAAAACCATAATCTGTAGATAAAATTGATTGGATTCAAAATAATTTTTAATACAACATTAATATTACACAATATTAATCTGAACTGTCTTATTTATTGAATGAAACACTTTAAATTTGTGTTATTTACAGATATACAGAGCTTAATTCAATAATTTTCAGCAAATTTCATTACAAAGTTTCTAATTTTCGATCGATTGTTCATCGACGCTACAACCCTTGGAGGGTCTTAGCCACCTCTAGAAAATACCTCCACTCATGCTTTTTCCATCCAGTTCCTTACTCTTAGGGCTTAGGCCTCCCAATACTGTCTAAAGTGACTGAATGTTCATAATGATAGATGTATTGATTGTTCGCCAGGTCCACCATGGGTCCAAGAAGTTCCACCTGGTTCCCGTGTCCCTGGCGCCCGTGGTGGTGCATCTGCACAAGCGCCAGGGCTTCACCACGCTGTGGAAGGGCATCGGCTCCGTGTGCATGGTCCGGGGCATGACCCTCGCATGCGAGGACCTGATTTCCAAGATATCTCCATGGCCAAAGTAAGCATTATAATAACAAATTACAGCCCTGAATTGTTCGCTAAAATACGGAACCAATACTACAAATTTATTTATTATTATATGCATAAATACAACATTGCCCCGGTATAATACATTACATCACTGAAGAGACAAACAGACAGAAGTGTGTTTTGGGCGTGTCTGTGTGACCGAATAAGGTCAATAAATTATACTTCAGGTCAAATTGATCAAATATCGAAATGCTTTCTTGAATAGGTAATCGATTTCATTTACCTGTCCAGAGTCTAGAAGTGGAAAAGTATTATGTAAATTGGCGACATCAGTTTACCTTAATCAGTATGGATCCACACTTCTAGGGATTTTCTGTTCTCTTGGTGAAACAATAATATTATAACCTAAAAACTAATACTACATTTAAAATTAAGGTTTTAGTTGGGAGAAGAACTGTAGAATGCATAGAGTATATAGAGTGGTATCAATCCAAGGCAGTGTAGTCAGTTTTTGATGATTTTTACCTGACTCAGCGTACCTGGGCGTGGCTAAGACCAAGGCTAGGGTATTTATACATCCATTCATAGCACATATCGACATAATGTTTTTGTTTATTCGTATAACCACTTTTTCACAACATTGATATCAACAAAAATATAGCATATAACCTAAAAAACCGTTTAGTTGTGTCAAGTTTAGTGGCATAAAAAAAATGTTAGGGGAGTCCCGTCGTGACCCAGAAGCCCAAGATCATTGTGACAGTACGTAGAAGCGGAGTATTATATTTGTTGTCTCTTTCTCTCTCATGGTGTACGATGTAAAAACCCGGAGAAAGTGATTTATCGCAATGTTGTATCGGTTGGATAAAAATAATTAGCTATCTCTCCATACATTGTTTCTCCAAGGTAGAATGATACATATTGACAATTTCAAATACTAAAGTTAGGTAAAATTCAGCTTTCTTTGGGCACACAGACACACCCACAACAGACTTCCATCGGTTTGTCTCTTCAGTGTTTTCAACATTGCTATTTTCTGAACAAACTTATTAAATATTTTTACATCTTTCTACTTACGAGAAATACGTTTTTGATAAGGCTTAAATATTTTAAATAGATGGATGGAGTTTGCTTTCTTTGATATTTTACCCCTGAATTGTGTTTTTAATTCAACGACTCAGTCCGCTTATACCTCAGTGGCAGGATCTGGACTTTAGGAGATTGAAATTATTGGATGCCTTTGGAAAATAGTCATTTGTGCATTTAAGCATATTCTGTACAAATTTTCTATATAAATTTGACCCTTAAGAATGCTGAATTTCAATCCGTTATGCATATTGATTTAGATTCATGGGTATTTTTACGCAATATAATATTATTATCACTACGTTTTTGATTTTTTTGCAGAGATATAAACAACTGCAATTCAGTTTTGACATTCTGCCAGCACATTTTCTTGAAATCGTAAGTACAATAGCTACATTTTAAAATTACACAATTGACTTAGGTAATAACGTTTTTTTCAATTTATATTTATGTGAAGAACGCTTGTTGAGATTTTAAAACTGAAAAAAAACGTCTCTGCAATGGCGCCTGAAAATCACAAAAATATTTTAAGAAATTAATAATATTAATAATAATAATATTTGGATGATTTTTATAGCGCCGTTTTTGTGGAAAATCACCTCAAGGACGCTGTACAAATCTTAATTTCTACTTAATATTAATTCTTAGTTTATATAAATATACCTACACCTACAGCAACATACTTACCTGGCAGGACAGAATCACCATATCATAATAAACTAAGAATGTACACCTCTCCAGTGACAGCTCGTGACTTTTTAGTGTGTTTCAGTGCTAAGATTAAAAAAACGTCATGATTGATAATGTTGTAGCCAAAAACGTTTTTTTTTTTTTTTGTATGAATTGTATACTTAAAATTGTATATTTTTATCACCATTCCTTAGAACAGCTATAGAGCCATGTGTGTAAGGTCCATAAAACTTTACAATCAACGCCCAGAGCCCAATCGCCTACATATCGACGCTGGAAAGATTAAAGGACTCGCACATTTTGGATCAGCGACACTTTGATCCAAAATGAGTTAAATATGCAGTTTTAATCAGTTTTTTTTTTGCATCAAATGGTCTGACTCTCGTTTGATTCTGAAGACTTTTGTGGCCCTTCACCATCTAAAATATATTTACCATTAGCGAGAAGGCTTGACTCAAGCGATACAAATTTGGGACTTTTTTTAGGTGTTTGTTGCTTCAAGTAACTCGGTGAAGACCTGTAAATTTTATTGTAAAATAAAATAAAACTTTAAAGTGCTCTGGTGCAAACTCACCAAAATGGCACTTCAGTCTTTTTGCCTTTCCGGTGTCGATATATAGTATATATATAAAATGAAAATGTTTGTGTTAATGTATCGTCACAGAATATCAATACTGCTGTAACCTCCAAATATAGAATTTTGTGATTTAATAAAACAAATTTATAACTTTATTCCACTTTTATTTTATGACTGGACTGGTTTCAGCCTATGACGGCCATCTTAAAATCATAAAATAAAAGTGGAATAAAGTTATAAATTTGTTTTATTAAATCATTAAAATGGAATTCCACCACGAATTAACAGTTTCAAAATTAGAAATAATAGAATTTTGCATTAGTAAAAAAAATTAAAAACAAAATTTCAACAAATAATAATTATGAATTTTAAACCAGAATCGTAAAGCTAGATGATGATGCAGAGATTGAATTATATAAATATCAAATGAATAATAAAAAGTATGCTCATTTAACTATTTGCAGCAATATCGATTTCCTGTGACACTATTTTTACACTGTGGGAATAGGTTCTGCAACCGAAAACAAAATCTGTAAGCCACTTCGCCATGGTGGCCACCATTGCGCACATCCTGTTTGCTTTTTAAACAAAAAACCTTCATTCGCCTCCAGTCCTCTGTACTTATTTTCGTGCTCCAATACTCTTCCACACAGTCTATCTACCTCTTCTTCGGCCTGCCTCTGCCTGCCATCTGGCATTCAAACAAAAATCCTAACAGAAATTCGTTACTTTGACAGACTCAGCATAGCCATTGTGACGCCCTTCTATTCGGCCAGCTTCGTGGAGACGGTCCAGAGCGATATCGCCAGCGACAAGCCCGGCATCCTGGATGTATTCAAGGAGGGCACGGTCCGATTGCTGTCGTGGGGCGCCCCCAATAAAGGCAGGATGCTCCCCATCTGGGCTATCGTGGTCCCCACCGTGGCTTTCGGTGTCTCTAAGTATCTCTTCAGGTAAATTAATATAATTTGTGATAGTAGTAATGAAGATCCCACAAGATGCAGGGAATGGCAACAGCCTTTATATCGGAACTGTGTGTCCGACAAGCCTTAAATAGTAGACAGCTTACTTTGAGGTCAGCAGATGTAGATACTGCTGATCGATTAATTGAACTATCTCGATCAAATTAACCTGTCTACTATGATCGCGCTTTTGGTGTATCTGGTCCAGTCATCTGGAATAAGCTTCCCCCAAAACTTTCCAACCGCAATAAAAATCTAGTAGAGTTCAAACGGGTTTTAAAAACAAAATTGTTTAAAAATCCAATATACAAAACTCCTATAATTTGTTAAAATTTAATTTCTTTAAAAACGTTCCTAATTTGCTTTGTTTCGGTTTTCTCCTTACTTCTATCATTATAACTCAATGTCCTCACTATCTACTGAAAACCATATACTCATTGTCATAAAATATTTATTGTTCTTTTGTTACTTGTTATATTTACACTGTTTGCATTTTTAGAATCGTTTACTTATAATACTTGAATATTAATGTTTTAAGTAATAATAATAATAATATTTGGATGATTTGTATAACGCCATTTTTGTGAAAAATCACCTCAAGGGCGCTGTACAAATCTTCTTTTCTATTATTACATATTAATTCCTAGTTTAAATAAGAAAATATACAGGAACATACCAACATATTAACTGTCCTCAATCTAATTTCCTTTTCTTTGATTTGACAAATATGTTAATATGAATTCATATGTTTCATCTGCATTTTTATACCCTTAGCTTCTGGTAAATTGTTTTTTTAATCTGTTGATGTACACATGCACTGTTTTACCCATATCTGAACCTTTTTCTCTCATGATTTATGATAACAATCATGATTTTAGATACATAGTTTTAATTTGTATATACATATTATATATTATTTTCTCCTTGTTAGTTAGTCTTATCAGCATTATTTATTAGTATAAAGCGCACTTGAGGTGAAATATCACAAAATTGCGCTAAATAAGTTCACTGTTATTATTATCTCCATTTTACTAATGTGGAAATCTGGAAAAAATGCAAGGCTGATGTCAGTGTACCAAACTACCAAAATAGGTGCATGTCCGTATTATGGTGGTCAAACATTTTACATAAAAGTAAATAATGAAATAAATTACAGTTGAATAAAAAGAGAAAGCAGTTATTATCAACGCAGGTTGTAAAAAATATTCTACATCTCCGCTCCATAAACTTAAGCATAAGTTTTGGTGTCTGATAGATTTGAGTGGCTGGGATGTGATGTTGAATAACAGCGGATATACTATGACAGTAGAATCCAAATAATCTGCTTTTCCGAGTCCAGTCTTCTTTCTGGAGTATTCTACTTGACGACTCTACTTGACAATCTCAACTAGCAGATATGCTGCCAGTACGATGTGTTATTTTTTTTGGTCTTTTGGGTGCAGGGGATTACGCATGTGAGCTGTTAAACTTCCTAAGCGACAAAGTTGAAATGTCACAGGAGAGGGGGATTTTTATTTATACCAAAGATGCATCATTGCGTTGAAGGTTTATATTTTCATTTGGTGATTTGTAGCGAATCTTGGAGTTTTCAAAGCTAAGGTCCCGATACGATTTCATGTTGTTATTGTTTTTCTTTCAGTGTATCTATCAGAGGAATCATAAGTCGAGTGTTGCGCTTCCGTCAACGCCACATCCAGGCCCTGGAGGGCACCTACCGGGGCCAGCCCGAGCCGAGCAGTAACGGGGCGGCATCTCCCGAGCCCATCAGCAAGAACGATGACATCAACCTCAGTGCTTCTCTGGCCGCCCTCATCATCAGTGATGTGGTCTTCTACCCGATGGAAACTATCCTGCACCGACTTCATTTACAGGTTACTTTCTTAAGACATATATTTATTATTAAGACAGCTGTTTATATGTAAGCATACCTGTTACAACTCCGTTGTAACTTCCCCCTCTTTCTCATAAATGACACATGTAACAGAAAAAGAGATTACGACAGAGCTCTTAGTGGCAGGACCACAGCCATTTTTTAAGGTTCATTAACCTTGAAAATCCACATTAAACACTCAGACCGATGGTATTCATATTCTGCACTGCGGCAGGAATCATACCTGCAATCTCCTGACTCATAGTCAAATGCATATAGCACTAAGATTCTTTAATTTTTTTAGTATGACATTTTGTATTCTATTTATAACACTGCCCCTCTAACCTCAACCTTGTGCCAACAAAATTTTCTCCAAAGTACTTAATTTTGGCAATGCGCTTAATGCATTTGAATATTCAATCGGTTAAAATGTTGCAAAAAAAGTTTTAAGGATGTCAAAAAACTCACACCTATATTTATAATATTATATTAAATCATGCAGCTACTACAAACACTACCATTTTATATATTATGTCAAACTGACACATGCAAACTTTGCAATTTAAGGAAAAATGAATTAGTTGTTCGCCAACCTGGATATACCTAACAAGGTTTCTCTCTAATTAAGTTAATCTCGTTTCATACTAGTACATACTACACTGATTTGTATGCAAGTAATCGTAAGCCCATGAGAAACTGTCACGATCATGGATTTGAGGTGCCTATTGTAAAAACGAAATTTTATTTTTGTCATGTTCAAAATGTTTGTTTAGAAAGTTTGTGAAGTAATTTGGCATTCCTTGTTCGTTACAGGGAACGAGAACAATAATCGACAATCTGGACACCGGCTACTCTGTACTTCCCATTCTGACGGGCTACGAAGGATTCTTCGACTGCTACCGAACCGCCATCAACCAGGAAGGCTTCATCGGTCTCTACAAAGGGTTCGGAGCAGTGATACTTCAATTTGCAGCCCACATCACCGTTATCAAAATGACACGTTGGCTCATCACCGAAGTCACAATACTCCTGAAGCCTCCTCCAAAGCCGGCAATCACAGCTTCGTCTTCGCAACAATCCCTGTACAGCCAACAGAGATACTTGATAAATTAATAGTTGTGGCAGAAGATAGTGTTTAATGACAGTTATCCAGTCTTCGCTTGGTAGAATGCATTTATTTATAAAATGAAAACAAATAACGTGTTGATGTTGCAATATTGTGTACTTTCAAACAGGTTTTTTTTTAAATTTAATATTATGTCGATGAGTGTGGGTATATTTATTTTAAACAGATTTAATTAGTATGGGGCTATTAATCGGTAGGTGTTAGCTTATCTCATGTAGCCTCGTACCAAATGTCAAGCTAATGACCCGTAAATAATGAAATGCTGAGATTTTACACATTTCAAGAATATTTATTTGTATGTATATGCTTTAATGAAATGCATTTGTCGATCGGTACAAAACATTTGATGAATTTTTAACCTAACTTATTATCTAAAGAAATATTTTTGTTATACTTGGTCGTGTTTATTTGTAATATTTTAAGTATTTTGGTTTAAAACCTTTATAGTTTGTAATGCTTTTTCATGGGTACATTATTGCAGCCAATTTTCAACCTGATTTTTCGTTACCAATAGTTTTGTTTATTACCAGATAATCTGTACTTATTTACCACATTAAAGTTATACGAATGGGTGGATAAGGGAGATGTGCAATAGAAAAGCTAACTATTCAGCGCATGTACTAAATTTATATGAACATTATATAGACGCCTATGATTATTAATACTTTATTTACAAATCTGATGTTTTACAGAAGTCATCTTTGACGTATTTTTCGTACTACGCAATGTGTTGTCATACACTATTCTGAATTTAAAAAAAATTATAATGGCTAATACTTGGCTAATTTTTAGAGTGTCACTCTGCTGAAATATCTCCTCAAGGGCGCCGTATATAGATAGAAAATAATAGTTAAATTCCATTAAAAATACTTACCCATTCACATGCAATATGAATTAGCTATAAAATAAGGATCCCTTCTTAATTATTTATTTACGAAAGCGTAATATCCTAACACAATATTTGGAATGCGCTTTGGTTCCTTCATCCTTTCAATAGCAGATGACATGGCTGATTTAGATTTGGCTGTCATGAATTTGTATTTTCAGGAATACACAGTTTGAATAAGTAATCTAAGAATACGTAATACATATTGTAATAATAAAATTATGACAATACAAAAAAAGGAACTTTAAAGTTTGCTCCTGTAAAATTTCAGATACATATCGACCCCTCCTACGTAAACTATTGTATCTTCAAAATTCCGATTGTTGAGGAGAGTGTTTCTTTTGATCACTGTAAATTCAAATATTCCAATCAAATCCAAACTCTAAGTAAATATTCTAATTTCATATATTATTTTTGGATTTATCGGTTAATTTTTGGAATTAAAGTGGTCAAAAGAAGCTTTGAAATTCTCTCCTCAAGAATCGTGATTTTGAAGATATGATAGTTTATGTAGGAGGGGTCGATATACAGATGGAGTAGTTGAGAGGCGTGTGGATATTAGATAAAATAATGGCCGGTAAATTTCTACGAATGCTTGGCTTTCGATTTGCTTAGTTTAGTAAAAGGTGAATTGTACCTAATTTAAAAGAAGGGATGTGTATGATTTTCAGTTACCTATGAATATTATGTGTTGATATTGTCTAAATTCCGTGCGCTCTGGTGCTGTTAACTCAGTTTACATTTACAATTTTATTAATAATAGTAGTAGATATATAAATTATTGTGTATAAGTGCTGAAAACGAGAAAAAAGACATTGGCCCCTTATAAAACACATGAGATATCCGTTTCCGCCGGCAATGCAATAGCTTTGCCCACACCTGGCAAGCCCTAGGCCAGGCTAGCGTTTGATGCAGTTCCCAACTACCAAATAATTTTGCAGTCGAAAGAACAAAATAAAGTGTATGAAATCATTTGCGACTAATAATCTATTTCCGCCAATTGATTTTCAACTATTACCCAGTTGGCAGCGCATCCACACATGTTACAGCGCCCTTGAGGTGATTTTTCACAAAAACGGCGCTATACAAATTATCCAAATATTATTATTATGTATCGACAAATTTATGCTTGACTTTTCAGTAAAACATTTTTTTCTGTTGCGTTCAATAAATTTTATAACATTTATACCTTAAATATGAACTCTGTGTTTAATATATTTACAAAGGTATTTTAATATTAAGAGACAATGTGAACTCAGTTAACAGCACCGGAAAGAAAAGGTTTAAAGGTAAAATTCACAAAGCCCCATATTGCACTTGATGGGTTTTACCAACTAACCTGATTTCTCTGATAACTTAAATATTCTTCTTCAAACTCTACCAAAGGAACCCCCGTGCTTCAAACCTGCAAATGTGATTATATTCTAGGTTAAATTACTCGGTAGAAAATAAAATTTTACAATAAAAGATTGAAAATGAATGACGATTTATTTCTTGAGGCCAATATTTACTTAGTGAAATCTTATTTTCACAGGCCACTTAAGCTTCAAGTAAAATGTTTATTTTATAAAAACGTGGATGCGTTAACTTAAATGAAAACATGTGCGCTATATGTCCGGGAACACAATGCTTGGGAAAATCCTAAAAAAATACTAAATATTCTGTGTATTTTACATGCCAGTGGTAAAAATTTTCAGAGTAAAAATTCTGTAGATATTTCATAAATATTCACAATTTTATTAATCAGTCTAAAATCTATTACAATTAACTATGCGGTGTAAATGCAGGACTTAGATAACTTAACAACATAAGGTTTAATATGCAGGACTATAAGGCCTAGAACATGTTAGTGAGACAAGACATGTCTGCCTTTTAAATACCTTCTCATGAGAGTCTTTCTTCCACTTAGCGTAGATAGCCTTTTCAGCCACCCGTGCTTCTTGATTCTCATAGTCTCATTGGGCCTCGGGAAGTAGCAACGGACTTTATTTCTAATAGGCATTAAGGACCATCGACTCGAAGCAGCTGGAAGGGCAACCGCCGTCAAACTGTGGAACGAGCTTGTTGGTAAAACCATCGGAGCAAATCGTCTGGAAACAACATTTGTAGGTTATGTAATGTGAGCAATAAACGCAAACCTTCTAGGACGTTTGATGGGGCGTTACTTACTGCACGGTGCTGAACAAAGACGGCAACAATCTTCCAAACATGTTGCACTTGTTTTAAAATCCACAATTATCAACAATATCCGTCAGAGTTGGGAGACAACAGACAAAAAGTATCCGAAATCTCTAGGGATAAAGATGTTCGATACCCCGGTACCGGTTACTTTGTCTCGGCGACTTGTGGGTCACTGGAACCGCCGATATATTTCCCACAAAAAAACATATTTGGAGAAAAGCCGGCGCTTTTCAGCCCGAGGTGAACGGTGGAAACTCTTTCCAGCATTGTTTCCAGCTAATTTTTTTCCTAGAATATCGCTAGCAACCTGCCTCTCCCCATGATTTTTTTTTTGGGGAACCGGTTATTTTTTATTATCTTACCGATGAACCTTCCCACCACCGTCAATCGGTTTCAAAAGTAACTGGATAAATAACCGGTTCCTCGCCAGTCTCAATTATCAACCATTCTTAAATAATGGCGAGTTGGTAAAATAATCTTAATTTATTTTAGTTCTATAATCAAAAATCTACGCAAGTTCATTAAAAAAATATTCAATAATTTCATCAATGCGTATTTAATTTATAAAGATCTGATTTCTTCATTTATGGAAAAAATAATTTCAAATTTGTTATTGATGTCCTTTCTATTTTTAATTTCTACGCATGCGTTAAAACCAGCGTGAAGTTTTTGCCATGAAGTATGCGCTGCGAGCCAAAGCCATCATTAGTTTCAAACGCGTCGTTGTCTACGCCGGTCATGAAATCGACTTCTCGATTTAAAGTTGATCAAAGATTTTTTGCACTATTTTAATGCAATGTCGATTAATATCAAAATTGCGCCGTCGGTAAAAATTGCAAATTATTGCGAAATAGAGTTTTTAAATATTTTCGTTTAAAGGTTAATAAGAATTATTGCAATGTTTTGATGCAATGAAAATAAGTATCATATTATGAATAGTATTCAGATTGCGCCATCGGAAAAAAACGTTTTTCGTTAAAAAGTTGATTAAAGGATTACTTAGGTTTTGAATATTTTCATTTTTATAAAATAAACGTGCACTATCTCAAATATCAGTGATTTCTTTACCTAACAAGTGTTTTCTTTTAAATCTTAGATTGTAAATATATTATATAAATCGTTTTCTAAGAATATAACAAAAGTGTAGTAGTTAAAAAAATAAAATAATAAGATGCTTCTGTAAAATATTATGTGTGGTGACAGTGAATCGAAGTGAGTTATTTTGATAGGATTATCAGTGCTTCGATACACGGTGTCTTCGAAAGGTAGGTCTTCCAGTCGAGGGAATAAATGGTGAGTGTTTTTTTCTATAATTGAAAGGTTTTCAGGATCCAGGAATGCTTTGGAATTTCTTTGAATATATTTATACAAGTCTCATCATTGGGTTAAAAGGTTTAATAATTATTTAATAAATTCACCTTGCACTAGTTAAAAAAAAAGAAGGAAACTTGTACATTAATTTGTACCATTAGATAAGTAGGTTTCAATAAAAAAAAAATACATCTAAACCTTAAAAAAAAAAAATCTTCACACCTAAACTGTGCTTATTGTGACAATAACCAATCAGGCGAGCACATTCTGTGGCACTGTAAGCTGATGATGGATGCCAGTAGAGATGTTCAATATTCATGTCCCGGTTACTTTTTACCGATGAACCTTCCCGCCATCGAGAATCGGTTCCAAAAGTAACTGGATAAATAACCAGTTCCTCGTCGAACCGCAGCGACACCCTATTTCAGAAATACATCCCTAGAAATTACCATAGAAACAGAAATGTGGAATATACTAGCGATGTACCATATCAAACATTTTTACTCTAGAAACTTCAAGAAGTAATTCGAAATATTTCAGGGAAAACAATAAATATATACAGGTGTTGCGTATTTACTGTCCAATTTTAATTTTAAAAGAAAAATGTCGCTGGAGTCCAAAATATCACTTAATTATTTTTATTCTAAATAAGCTCAAGGATCAGTGGCTTTAAATCTTTTTTTTAAATCGTGTCAAGAAGACGCCTCCTCTATCGGCCCCAAATTATTGTTTAGCTTCAATTTTTCACTAGCCGAAAGTGATCGTAACGCATATTTTTTGTTTATTACCGATTAAAACACGAATAAAAACGTGTTTTTGTTTTCCATTAGCATGTGGTGTTTTTTTTTATTTATTTATTTTATCGTCACAAACAATTTTCATTAGGGCATCGTTTTATTATAAAAACTTCGAATTTTTTATAAGAATTTAATAAAAAATTCTTACATTTTTTAGAGCGTCTCCTTTTGCTTTCAATAATTTTGCAATCTTGTTTTTTAAGATTGTCATTTAGATTATTTTTAGTTGTAATCAGACATGATTGGGTCTTTGATACATCAAATTCGACTACGTTATTCTTACCCCACGAGGAAACTCTTTCAAGGTAACTATTCATTCTCTGCTTTAAAGTCCTCGGAGCCACTGTAGTTACTATGCCATTTGGGGGCCCATCAAACAAAAAACTATCATGGACTGTACTGTCGTGCATGTAACAATGTATTCGAGATATGCTGTAGACTTGGTAAACTGCGTTTTTTCATTGAACTGAATTCAAGCATTATCGACGAAACCATGGCTACATGGCTCCACACCAGTTAGTTTAATAGTTGATTGTATGAAGCAGTCCATGGCAAATGTGATTATAACCTGGACACACCTGGAAGGATCTAAAGTCTGAAAACAGTTGACCGCGGGAAAGCATTAGGGTGTGCCCGCAGATCAAACGAATCTGCTGACCTATAATGCCACACTTTTTTCTTCAGCCTCTCGTTTAGAGGCTTAAAGTTAATGGGGATTGATATTGTCAGCAGGCAGTGGTCAGACGATCGTAGAGGCACTGTGACATCAATCTTATAACCCTGTGCTATAGTGGTTGGATTAAAGCGGTGAGTCTGGACATCAGGAACCCATGTAGGCTCCTGAACCAGTTGCTCGAATCGGTGGCAAAGGATTTCTGCCTGAGAACCTCAACCATGGTTGGCTATGAACTTTGAAGAAAAACAAACATAATCGAAGGGTAGTGGGCAAGATGTCATCAATATTCAATCATAATTCTGACAATGAATTACACACTAACGGAGTCATCATACTTTCAGGAGTCATCTTGCCTAGGAGTGACATACATCTTTGTTGATGTCGATTAACTCTCTTCACTATATTAACTTTAAAATGCAGGTAATGGTGAGGTGTGATTGATTTCCACCCGGGGTTTATTCTACCTAATTGTTATAACACACTGTCAAAAGGGAATTAAAATAAATAAATAAATAATTATATTGTTGATGAAATAATGTATTACAAACTACAGATTTCAATATAATAATAAGGCAACTAAATTTAATTGCTAAAAAAAATATTTTTTTTAAATACATCCCGATTAATCACATGATGGAATGTTAAAATTTGTAACGTTTTTTTCCCCAAAATATCCCGGCAAAAGGATACACAACTAACACAAGCTATTTTAAATAAAATTTTGTTTGGAAGGCATTAAACTTATCTTCAATGGTGAAATATCCTTCATTTTACAATATCTTTATGCCCTTTATTCATCATTTATGACTTACACTTTTTTGTTCTGAAGCACAAAAATACAATAAGCACATTAAAATTTCCTCATAGTAACAGCCAAAATAAAGAACTTCTATATTAAAATTCCCTCAGTGGTAAACAAAATAAAAAATTATCTTTTCTCCAGATATTTAAATTTAGCTTCTAGTTTCTTGGAATATGAATCGAGTTTGTAGGCCGCTTGTTCGAGTTTGTTAACGCTTTCTTCCATGGCATCGATTTTTTGCAAATAGGGCAGCAGAGTGATGTCTGGAAATAATATTAAAAAGTGTTGAATTAAGGATATTAAATAAAAGGACAGGACCATTGCATTCGAAAGGACATGCAGTTAAATCATAAATTTCATCATTTTGAAAACAAAAGCACCCCCCCCTGCTTCGGTAGATTATTCACTTAATTCTAGAGACTATGGAAAGAAATATTACAGCCTCAGAGCCGAGTTAAAAATATGATGTTTTGGATTAACAAGCATTAGGATGAAATAACCTGGCCTCAAGTGAACATTACATAAATTGTTTACAGCTAATAATTACAAATCCTTGAAACGTAATTAAAAGTATCATCTTTTTCTTCAAGAGCCTTTTGGCTCCCAGCTTTGACCATAAGTCATCTGTTAGTCATGCCAAATTCTCGGAATAGTTCCATTAGAGGTTGGAGATTGTGATGGTTATGTCGCTTTAGGCCAGGCGCACACGGGTGATTTTAGTCACGGCAACAGTTTCGTCACCATTTCCAAATCTATTGGAGTATATGGTGGAGCGTCCACACAGCGACGTGACATTAGGGTAACTTTTTAGTTCCACTGGCCGGCGACTTTTCAGTGACGAAATTGTCGCCGTATCTGTACAGTGTACTTTTGTATGGGCGCTGGCGCACGGGTGACAAAATGTCATTCGGTGACTCGTCCCCCTGTTCAAAATCCATTGCCGGAATGAAAGGGTTACAGGTGACAGTCACTCGCCGTGTGTATGCTCGATTGGAAGACAGTGACAGTGACGAAACTGTTGCCGTGACAAAAGTCACCAGTGAACGCCTGACCTTAGACTTGCTCCTTATCCACTGGTTCGTCTTTCTATCTCACAGAGAGATGGGATGGTTCTTAGTGTTTTTTACCAATAGAAAATGTAGAATATCTAATATTGTCTAAGTTTAAGTTTAGACTTAGGGAATTCAATACTTTGTTTGTGTGAAAATGTTTATGAAAAACAAAACAACAACTTGAGAACTCACATAGTTTATCCAACTCGGTCATGCTGCTGGACAAGTTGCCGGCAATTCTATGAAAGTCGGTGTATTTGGATATTGTCACCCTGTTCATTTCTTCTAGAAGTTTGTAGTCATCCTTTAAAAGAAGCAACATTTTGAATAATTTTCTTTTGAAATGTTCAACTTTGGAAAAGATAATTCCGACAGAACCTGTATTCAAGTTACATAGTTAGAAAACCCCAATTAAAACATTATGTCATACCTGTGTAGAAGTCAATTCTCCGAAAAGATAGTCCGACGTTTTTTGAAACATCGTTGTGGCTAATCGGCTCAAATTTGGATCATGTGGATCCAACGCTTCAAAACTAGAAGTGCTCGTTGAGAGAGTTGGTCCTGGAATGTAGTACGTTATGGTGTTATTAAGTTATCACGAAACCAGATACGCTGGAATATTATTTGAGTTTCGAGCTATAAATAATATCACGACAAACCTTTCTTTGGGGAATCAGTTAGATCACAGAGGTTTTCTTCATCCATGCTTTCTGGAAACATATATAACTAGTAATACATATCAGAATACAACAACATTCTTTTGGATTGGATAAGATTATGCTAATTCTAACGATCTTAGTTTGCTTATGATATAAGTAAACTATTTACGAAAATCTAGAAAAAGATTTTTATTCAAGGTTATTAAAATAAATACACTTTGAGGACTAACGTTTGCTGAATTCACTTGCAGACATGACGCAAATGGATGATTGATAATAATATGCCGCTAACAAGTTTTTATTACTTTTGACAGCAAACTGACACTATTGACAGATCAAATGCAACCAGAAACAAACAACCAAAAAGTGACATAGACAATATTATTGTCGTTTTATGGCTGTAAATAATAAAACGAGATATTTCGAAATAGTTTTCTATTACGGTTGACATCATATGTTCTAAATTTAACAAATCTACTCCTCATTTTATTTTATCGTTGGAAACGTAACTTAAGAATTCTCAGAGATTCTAGTGCGTTTTTTTTTCCATCTGGATAACTAGACCGGAAAAAAGTGGATAACCCATTGAGGTATATAAATGGAGTAAACATCAGCGTTCGAAATATGGGCAACAAACATGAGGTCAATTGGTATCATAGAGATGACATGGTCTTCAGTCGGTTATAAAATCATTGCCAAGTGGGTCGCGATCGATTCAGCTTATGGGTCCCAGCTCGGCCGGCATTACAGAGTACTGTACAGACAGCAGATCATGGAAGAGAAGGAAAAAGCAATAATGTAACCTAATCAATATTCGTGAAAATTGGCCCTTTCAATGAAAGAAACAAAAAACGATTACGACCAACACGGGCGAATGTCGTTCGGGTGTTTTGTTAGAACTGGCTGAAAGCATCCGATATCTGGTTCGTTGGTGGTCGGTTGGAGTTGGTCGACACCGGCACTCCCCTCACCCCCTACCACTTCCCGCGCTAGAACAATATTTTTCACAATCTTTGCAAGGAAAAGTGGACTTTATTTACAAACCTCAATGGGATAACCTTATAAAATTTCGATAATCGTACTGAGAGCAGTCTGAAAAACGTTAAACTTGTTTACAAGTCGCTCTTAGTATCCATATTTTCTTAAACCGAGCTTCAAAAGCAATTGAAAAATTGGGTTTGTCTACTGCACGCTAGTGGCATCTCTCAACAAAAATTCACCCTCACAAAACCATAAGTAATGTATTTCTTCTTGCTAGTTGTTTGTTTACTCATAACTGAGGATTGTGACACCGACTTCCTCTTTTAACAAGGATTGACTGAATTTCAAAGTGATAACAACACAGATATTACTTACTTCACTTTTTTTCTACCTTAGGTCCGACAGCACGGGCAACAACCATTATAAATATGTGCTAATTTTAATGTTAGTTGTAAGTCACTAGTTATAAGGATTAGGCATAAGTTAATATTAAGCCTTAGTTGTAATATTATGTTAATTATGATGTAAAGCGCCCTTGAGGTGATATCTCTAACGGCGCTATATAAATCAGCCAATTATTATTATTATATGCTTATCACAGTCTTGACCCAGTCCTGGTTTATCCTGTGCAGGTTGGGAACATCTATTTTCTCTGCGCCTCTCTCTTCTGGCATAGATATTATATACTCACCTAGTATTGAAGAATAGTCCGCAGAGACATTATTCTCTGTATTTTGGATTCATTGCAAGTGGGTTTAATATTGGTTTGAGAAAGGAATGGGTGGTCTGTGAAAGGTGGACAGAAAAGTATTTCTAAATTTTTTATTTTCTTCTAATAAATAAGTAATGTCATACAACGGCATGTGAAGAGTATAAATAATAAACAGAGAATGCTGTATAAAAATATCTCTATTAGATGCTACAACTATACTGAAAATATTATTTGAACTCGTTAAAAAAAAGCCAAACTTACGGAAAATTTGTGCGTAAAAGATAAAACCAAAGGAGTGATTAAATATTATAAACCTAAGAAAGCATAATAATAGAACCCTTAACCAAATCCAATAATGTTATTTGTGCAAACATATTATACGCGGTTAAGTACTGAAAACTTAATAAATATCATTATGACACATAATAAGGCTAATTAAAAAAAGATTTTGTGTGCCACAGATTCAAAAAGTTCATACAAGTAACAAGATTCATTCAAATATACAGTTAGATAAAAGGCGCGTTGATCAATTTCTCTATACAATTCAATGTGAAAAACTCACTCCACAATCCATAAATGTATATATCCAAAAATAACTTAATTATACGTAATAAATTACTCTTAAACACACAGATTTTATATACAGTAACAATGTGAGAGGAAGGCGAATAATATCTATCTTACAAATATCATATTATGCCAAATTGTCTATCTATTGATTGATCAATCAATCAATCAAACAACTTACTGCCAAGATACCGACAACTACACTGACTACATTCATCTGAACAAAACAAACATCATGATGTATTATGCCTCAGTATAAATTATGCAACCAAACAACGTAATTAATTGAGTAAGATTTTCACCGGGTTGATATTGTCATAACCTAAAATATTATTATGGAAAATAAATAAGAGCTACCCTATATCCAGTGAGAATATAAACTAAACAAATTAACTTTGTGATATAAATAATAATCAATAATGTGATTAAAAAAAACATTCGCAAACGTTTTATACATTGAAAAATGTAACAAAATATTATGTTTTTACCTACTCAATACAATTATAAATAAAATTGTGACCACAAAAATAAAGTACTAAAAAACAGTAAGCACGATATGTACAAAATACAAATTAAAATTAACTATAAATCTCAAAATTTTTGATGGAGTGATGTTTCTTTTTTACAAACGTCCAACTATTGTAACGTACAAATATTGTGGCACCACGATTTTTGAAGAACATTGATTTCTTATTAGTACAATGTTAATTTAGTAATTTCGATAGATTATATTTAAATTTTTTATACACAACTTTTTAACCCAAACAAAACAATAATTTTGCGAATTCTTGGGAAATGACACACAAGTTAGTCTGCTAGTTGATAATACAAGAATAAATACAGATTATATTCAAACAGGCACATTCAATTTCATGAAATTCGACTCGCAACAAGCAAAGGTAAAAAAATCTTGGATAAATTAACATTAACATATTAGTTGAGATTACGAAACAAATGGATTGATAAGATTGATACATATTTTGGCTTGGCCTAAGTCAAGAATATTCACAACAATTCGGACATTTTATAACAATCAGTTACCCGGGAAAAACAATAAAAACACCAACAATATTTTAATAATAAATACTAAATCATTATTGAGACATGATTGAAACACGGTCCCTAAAACTATAAATATTATGCAATGTTCAGGATCACTGGGAAAAAATATTAGTACTAACAATAAATCCTTAATAACTAAATTAAAAACTAATGTTAAATATAAATCAAGACATTATTTTATAGTTTTTGGTTGTTTTTTGCATCAAAAAGAAGAGTAAAAATCAAGCTAAATATAGTTACATTCAAATAACTAATCCTAAGACATGTGATGGCATTTCGGTGAATGGCGAAAATATTTGCAATTGTGCAAAGTGCAATAATTATGCATTAGTCTGAGTAAAGGAGAGAGAAGCGTAGACGGCAGGTTCAGGTTTATATCCTAAAACACTTATTTGTACAGAATTTATTATGTTCAAGATTACACTTATACTCTGCCAAATTGATTGGAGAGAATAAAGACTGTTACAAACATTCTAGAATACGATTTAGTAGGATTTTTTTTTGCTTATTACTCGGTAGCAGCAATTGAGAATACTTGTTTCAAACACATTTTCTGTTTAAAATACCTCGTAAATACCAAGAGCTTACAGTCCATAGAGACTGTAAAACTGGGCATGCCCCAAAAAAATAATAAATTCCGATAAATTTACAAAAAAGTGTTAATTTTTTTTTCTATTAATTAAATTAACTTTTTTTTTTAATAATTTTAATTTGCTTCTTCTTTTCTTTTATTCTCTATGAACTGCATGCCATTGTAAAATGTATTACATAATTCACAACGCTAGTCTGTATGGAAGATGTGATAAAATGCTCAATGAACTGACAAGAATAAATCTTTGATAGAAAATGGGATGTAGATATTTTGCCTTATGCCAAGGCACTTTCGAAATATGGAATCAATATTAAACTATTGTCATCCTTACAAATGAACTATTATAATGTGATGGAATCAGTATAATATGCAACGATACCTGTCAAAGCGTAATTAAGTTAGCCTCCAATAATAATTACCTGTACACAATTAAGTCTATTAATAAGAAAATTATGTAAAAGAAATCATTGTAAGTCACATACTGATCGGCAGTATCACTTATTGTTATTCACAAGGTGATTACGAGTAAAGCAATAAAGCAATGTTATTTCATAAAGATACTTTGGAACACCGAAGTGAGTTTTTGAAAGGGATAAACTACGACAGTATTTGATAGCATCGAAATGTTAGTGATGTTATAAGAATCTATAATTTATATTGAGTTTATTTATTTTAAAATAGCAATGACAAATAAAATTGAATGAGTATAGGTTCAAGTTATTAGCCAGTGATGTTAATTTGTAAAAGAGTACTTTTGTAATTGTACATAGAAACGGTCATGTAATATTTTCGTGATGATAATAAGGATTAACCTCCCTAGACTGACTGCAATCGATTGCGATGTGTAGTTTGAAAACATTGTCTACCTTACACTGCATGTATGTATGTGCAAGGAGTTAGCCTTTTTTATTGTTTTACAGCGAAACATCAACGCTAAAAAATATCATTAAAATTCTTACTAGCTTAACCCTAAAGCAGAGAATCTGTGTCTGATCTTTGAAATTGTATTAAATCATCAACAAATAACACAAGGTGGCATATTTTTCAATTGACTGTTGAAGAAAAGGTGGTATAAATAGTTCTATATAAAAAATGACCGAATTCTAGGGATTAAAATTGGAACTATAATGGAAATTTGTGGGTAACGAGTACCTACTGTCATGATCATAAAAAAATCTTAAAATGAATAAAATTTTACTGTTTCCATAAACTTTAGAGTTTAGTAATTTTCCTTCCACTTGATGATACAAATTTGTGAATAAATAATGAGTACATTTATATACATTCAAAGTAAAATTGTGTTGGTTTTGTAAACAAACACAGTGGTGTTGTTAATTTGTAAGACATAATATGTAAAACTGTCGACAATTTTGCCACTGTTGTCAACAATTGTGTCACGGACACTGCTGTCAACAGTCGGGGTATTTGAGTCAAGATGAGATGATTTTCTTCCTCTGCCTCCGGCCGTCCAGCAGGTAGGACATGTCCAGGGGCTGCTTGGTGGGCATCTTGGCCAGGAGCTTCAGCAGGATGTTGTTGAGACGGGATTTCTGGGTGGCACGAGTCTGGAAGCAAATTTTTATGTTATAAAATTGATATCGTCGTTGCGATACAGATATATCTTCCACTTAACGCTAACTAAAAACCATCATGCTGTTTCTCCGCAGCGATAGGCAGAGGATGTAACGCCGCACAACTCTGTCTTGACACACTCCTTGCTTCATTCAAATTCATACAATGTCTCATAAATAGTACTCTTCTGAGTTGAGATGGCCTGATTCAAGTTAGATTTACTTGATTGTGTCATGTCTTCCTCGGGCGTCCCCAACTTCTTCTACCATTCACTTTCGCGTCATATATTCTATGTTACACTCCTTTCTTCGTTTATCCGCTCTACACGCTCAAACCATCTAAGCGTCCCATTCTTAATCCTATTGATTCATTTTTTCCGGATATCCATATTTCTAAAACGGTCATACATCGTTTTACCGCACATACGCCTCAGAGATCTCATTTCATCATCAAAAGTGATTTAATAACCTCAAAGGCGTTTTACATTAAATTATTGTACATTACAGTCTTTTCTGAGCTCAGACTAAATGGTGGTCTTTCCAAGAAAGTGTCCCGAAACTTGGCAATATCCCATACGAGAGGGTTCAACCGGTCTGTTTGATGCATCAGCCTTGACCGACCTGAGCGTGAGTTACCTCTGAGTAAGCTTATCCCTGTCAAGTGCGATGGTGCCAGCCCGCACAGTTCCTTATTAGATAAATTTTAAACTGAACTCTTCCATCGGTGCATCATCAGCTCTCCTCACACTCCTTTCCTCCAATCATCCAATCATTTTGACATTCAATACATGAGAACGGGTCGCTTTTACGACTCGTTCTTATGTTCAACATCTCGGCTATGGAACGATTTGCCGGCCTCTGTGTTTCCTCCCTCCTTCAACATGGGCCTCTTCAAGACCCAGGTTCACTCCTTCCTTTCCTCAAAGAAACCCTCCACACAGCATCCCCAAAGATGACATAGGCCCTGAGGGAAATTGTTTTCCTCAAGGCCTCCTGTGTGGAGTTATTGTAAAAAAAAAAAATCCGCTCTATATATCCAAAGCATCCACTTAATGAATGTAGCAATGAAGAGTTATTTTTAGAACAGTGATAAACATTAAAAAAGTCTCACCTTGGCGATGGGCGCGTGCAGCAAGGGAGCCCCCTTGGGTTTGGGGGCGGGCAGGGCAGGGTGCTGGGCCTGCAGCACCTTATCGTTGCTCTTGCCCTCCTTCACCGAGCCTTCCTGCTTCTTTGGTCGATTCTTCAGAAGGGAGGGGGACACCTCGTGCGGCTGGAAGCATAATACAAATTATTAAATTAGATATAAATAGTCGAAGCAAGTCCCATGATGGTCAGGCCGTGAGGGATTTGATACGAAATGCAGAATAGGAATGAAGGCACCACAAGACTGAAAACCCAAGTTCCAACTGCCTGGTGCTGAGCTGGTGGGACTATGCCATCCCAAGTTGGAATATGTCATGAGTCTGAATGGAATGGGGAAGAGGAAAGTGAGGAAGTGTTAGAGTCCTGACGGTTACCTGTAGGAACACTTTTATTTGGAGTCTGGTGTCTGAAACGTATTCTGTATAAATATTGTTTCAGCCTAGTTATTGAGGAATGTTGAATAGGGGAGGAATTATAGGAGGGGGGAGAAGGGGACAGAGAATATATCCTTGGCTATCATATTATGTGTGTATTGTCATTAAACATGGATAATAATAATAAATGGACAATTTTTATAGCACCGTTTTCGTGGGAAAATCACCTCAAGGGCGCTTAAATCGGCACGGATAAATCCTTCTTAACTCTGGAAAAAAGAAAAGCAAAACACACCATGCAATCCAATGAAAGAATATATGATGCTAAAGTGAATGGAAGAAGTCGGGGACACCCGAGGAAGACATGGCACGATCAAGTGAATCAAATACTTGAATCGGGCCACATGAAGAGTCGGAATAACAGAAGAGTATGTATGAGACGATGTATAAATGTAAAAGAAGCAAGAAGTGTGTGCCAAGAGAGAGTTGTATGACGGTCTTTCCTCTTTGCCCACCCCTGCGGCTAAATGGCGTAATGGTTAGTTACCAAGAAATCCACTCTTTATTATACCGCTTAACACATCGCTGGCCAAGAATTGCTGCATGTTGCTATATATATATATCAACTGTCAAAACAACGACAAATCAATGTGTCTTACCGCATAGGTCCGGGTGATTTTCAGCCTTTGAGGGAACATCTCAAAAGCGTAGGACTTGGTGCAAACCGGGTATTTTGGTTTGGAGATCTTGGTGAAGAGGCGAGCGCACTTGTCCACCCGCAGTTCGCAGATGTAGACGTGCTCTTCTTTAGCGGCCAGTGGACGTCCCTGGAAAGATGTAATACAGAATTTTAGTCAACTTCACCATACAGAGTAGAAGAGATCATTGTTATAGACTAAGGAAAGGGTAATTGGAGTCGATAAACAATCAAAACATATAAAAATTAAATGAAGAAATTCTGTTGTGCCTGGCCTTGCCCATGTTTTGGTAGAATTATTTCCATCTGCCAGCACAAATAGGTGTTTTTAGCTTCACTCAATGACGACCTGCGTGGTTGAGTGGTAAGATGCTCGACTATCAATCCAGAGTGGTACATACTCAAAGTATCGCCCTGGTGAAAGACCACCATTCAGAATTGAAACGTTGCTTGAAATGGCTTAGCCGTGTTTGGTGACCAGATTTGAATAGCCAGGTACTTCCCAATCTTCCTCATCCCATCTCCTTCCCCAACCCGCTCACTACTTTCAGTATCACAACATCCGCCAATTGGGGATGCCATAGTCTCACTGGCTCTAGGCGGTTGGGAGCAGTGGGGACTCTTGTGCGATATTCACTATTAAAAAAACATTGTGACATACTGAGAAGATATTCTTGTCAGACTCGTTACCTTGATGCAATACAGCATTTTCTTGTATGGCTCCGAAGACTCTTCTTGTGGATTTCCTTCTCAAAAATATCCAATACCGTTTCACTACTCTAACTTATATTTCTCAATAATATTCTCTCTAGAGCTATTGCTCTATTACTCACTAGGATAATAAGCATTTCGTTTACCTTGCAGAATGTATTTAAATCCATAACCCAACACTGAGACATCACTAGTTCTATGGGGACTGCTTCGTACAATGGGACTCTCATCACTTCGTTCGGGAAGAATCTAGAAAAAGAGAATTATCGATTAGTTTTTTATTCCGTTTGCTCGCCACTGATCTTTAATATAAAAGTTTCCGTGTAGTTCGTTCAAAATAGACGAGTATCACAAGTGAAATAATGGATTCCACTCACTTCCTTGTAGGTTCGTGGTAAGTCTCATGGGGTCTGAGGTAGTGGTGACCGTAGACATATCTCTGTCCAGTGGCGCTGTCTTTCCATAGTCTCTCCACGCGGAATATGTCCAGCTCAGAAACGCCTATGGATCCGATAGTCTTGTAGGTATGCTTGCGAGTCTCATCCTGGAAAATATAATATAAATATGAATACAAATTTAAAACGGCTAAATTATGGTGAAAATCCACTGTAACGCTTTACTTTTCAATGCTGAACTTTTTGAATGTGACATGTTATTTATTAAAGGAGACGACCAGAGTCGTAGATGTACTAGTAAATCAAATGCGTTTGACTGGTCATGTAAACATTTTTAATAATGGACAGGTATGTACAAATATGAATGAAGTATGGCGTGTGTGCGTGGACAGCGATGTGTGTTATTTCATCTTCTCCCCAGGGAGTACAGTATGTTGAAAGCGTTATTTTTTATCGTAACATGCTACCCCAAGCTTTTCAAATGCTTGGGGTTTTTTAAAACATTACATCGACAGATTCATCAGCTTCTGGCATATGTGCCATAAGTGTAGAGTGATAAAATACCTTCTTATTTCCTGCTGAATCCTCCTCTTCCTTGGCGCCCTTCTTCCCAATGGAGTTCTTCCCCTTCTTGCTCCTCTCCACTCTCTTTCCGGGCGGCTTGGCTCCCGCCTCCTCAGCGGGGTTGCTGCCCGACTGGGAGGCCTCCCCGCCGCTGCAGTCAGGGTGCTGCTCGTCGACGGGAATGTCTCGGAGGACGTGAACCGTGTCGCCTTGGCGCACCTGCAGGTCACCTCGTAGCAACGATAGGTAGAATTGATGACCTTCATCCGTGTATTCATCTTGGGGGATTTCTAAGTTTACCTGGAAGAGAATAATAACAATAATAGTGAGTTTAATACCGCGGATTCAGATATAGAGAGGGTAGTATTAATAATATAAGACAACATTAGATATAAACTATCATAACATACATCTCTTGGCTGGCAGCGATGACAGTAATAAGGCTCTCCAACATCCGTCACTGCCATGCACCTAGCGTGCTGCCAGACTCCGCACCCTTTCAATGGCCTTATGGGCACGTCTCCAACAGCAGATTCACAGCTATTCACGTCAGACGCAACAGACTTTGTTTCCTTCGAGACCAAGGAATCATTCTTGGCATCAACCAAAGAAGACTTGTTGCTCTTCGAAAGGTCACCCTTCAGGTTGTCACTCTTTGAATGATCTTTAGAACCAGTTGTTTTGGTTTTGTGGTCACCGCCATCGTTCTTTTGAGTGTCTAATGTTTTGATGTCACCCTTGTCTGCTTCCATTGCTTTGGACAGTGCTGTGTTAGATGAGGTTCCCATTGAGTTTTGCTGCTCGGATTCTCCTCCACATTGGACCATGAGGCCTTCTTCTCCGTGCAGGCCGCATACACACATGATGACTTCCTCTGAAAAAAAAAGTAGGTAAAAAAAAACAGTCTAGTGTTGGATGTTGAGGTGAACAAAAGTTCACACTTTATTGCTGCGTCCACATGTTCGTTCAAGTGTGGGACTGTTTCAAAAAGAGTAAAGTTTCAGGGGTAATTCAAAGCCCCAAGAGAGCTTACTATTGAAATAACTATCGGGGCAAATTGATCATTTTGACTAAATTCTAACACATTAGGAGGAGGCCGAACATTGAAAGATACATTTGTGGCGGATAAGAGAGAAAAATAATAGAATATCGCTATGTCTCAGAATCGTTGAAAATAATACAAAGTATAATAATAGATACTCGTATGAGCTAGTAATATTATTTAAAGATGAAGATTTTTCATACCTTGTTTCCTTTTCTGCAAAAATCCTTGAGGAAGGGATTCTTCCGGTGCCAGAATGGTCATCAGTTGTTCAGCAAAGTCCAGTTTTGCATTGCTGTAAACCTGGGGAAAAATCATAACTCAGTAATCATAAAAATTCTATGGTTTCTTCAAAGGAGAACAGTGTGGCGTGCAAAGGTTCAATAATTTATATTAATTCAATAATAATTCATCTTTGAAAATAATTATGCATACAAAATTTCAGAACAAACCAAGTTATGAAGATTATTTAGACCAAAGAGAAATATGAGTTTCATTTTTGGTTGAATTTTAATAGTTAAAGATAAGACGTTTAACTCTTGACGAGTATGGATAGACCGTTTTGTTCAAATGAAAAAATCTCAAAGAGGTATAAACGACAAGGTTCGTTGTGCACCCCAAGTCAATCGATTTTAGATTTATTGAAAAAAAAAAAACTAATTACAAATTCATACATATAGTAATAATAATAATACGAAACTGCATAATTGATCTTTCGTACTCTACACTGCGTGAGGCTAAGAGAAGAGATTATTCTAATAACTTTAACGTGACAAGATACACACCTTCCTAAGCTGCAGTGCCACAATACCCAGATTAGAAGTCCTCCCCATACTCTTAGTGATGGAAGCAAACAGGGAGTTGAAATGGGAGTCAAACAGCGCCACATTCTTGTACTGGCCGGTCTCGATGCTCTGTTGGATGGTGGACAGGTCGGCGGGCATACCCGATTGTTCGGCACTCCTCGCCGCCTTGCGCCTCAGCAGGGGCGTACACAAGATCTCGTTCTTCTCGTCTAGAAAGAAAAAAGATTGCTTAGGATACTGCGATAATAGTAGTAATGTCTTTCATAATGTGGTATAGGTTTAATTTATTGGTTTATCAGACCCTTGATATTAATGGTCTAGTTGAATAACTAACCTTTAGCATTCACAACCACGTTATACAGTTCCCTGAACACGTTAGCAAGCCTCGCCTGTCTGCTTAATTCCGGATTATCTTCCGCTTGCGCCAATCTCCTGGTCTTGATGTTCCTGGGCGTCCGTAGCGCATGCAGTCTTGTCAGGAAGACACTTGGGTTGCTGTTGTTGTTGGGCCCATTGCCGTTGGGGCCCAGGAGCTGGCCCTGGCCCGGGGGAAGGGAGTTGAAGGCGTTGAGTAGTTGGGACGGTTGGAGAAGGTGCTGGTTTACCAACGCCGGATGGGATAGGATCTTTTCTCTGACTCGACGCACCTGAAAATGATAAATTTATGCTTAAATTTTTTTATTGAATTTTGTATTAACCTCTGGAATGCCGGATTACCGCAAGGTAAAATTTCCGTCGTACCTTCTTGACTGTAATTTCATAATAACTCACTTGTGTTTTACAAAATGATGTTTTTGTCAATTATGCTATATTCTCAGATAATGCGTTAACGATTTTTTTCAAATTGTATAATGGTATAAGTGGTTCTTCTGGAATAGCCACTTATATATATTGAGAATTGGTATTTTTCTCCATCATGTCACTAAAAAAAGTTGGATTGAGAACTGTGAAGATTTTTTTGTCGTTTTATTATATTTTCGTATGGCTGAATACAATTTCTTTCCAAATAAAAACAGAATTGCATGAAGTTTTCTTGTAATTACAAACAGTAATGTCACTTCGTAAATCGATTTTTTTCTGCCTCACTGACGTAAGCAAACTTCAAATACTTATTACTCCACTTGTGTCAAACTTAACGCAATGCAAAATATTTCTTTGGATTGATTATTTGTTGACAAGCGATTACGGTTTATTTTAATATGCGAACAACAGGTTTTAAAGGATAAAAACTCCTGAAAGGATAATGATGATTACCCAGTGACTATTAGCACGTCCAGCACACTAGAGTAAACCATGGGATTGAGAGGCTATTTCACAAAAGAGGTGCTATACATTACAGATAAAAAATAATTGAAAATTCAGCAAGTAAAAATGACATACCTTATCAAGATTACGATGCAGGAAGCAATGCCTGTCTTTCACCATGATTTTTTCCCGATTGGTCAACGGTTTCATCTGCGGCTCTTGCCAGAACCTCCCGTTGGTGCTGAGACTCTGCACCTCCTTCATGAAAGCTATGTCGCTCCTATCGCTGGCGGCGCTGGCGGCCAGCTGGGCGGCGGCCCCCTGGCAGCTGGGCTTGATGGTGGCCTTGACAGCCTTGCGCGGGCGCCCCACCCGGTTGGGCACGGGCGCCCGGCGCCTGGCCGGCCGCGCTGGTGACGCTAACGTTGACGGCGCTGGCCACACTCGACGAACGGGAGTGGGTTTTGATGGGCGGGCGCGTGATGCGCTGGGACTTGCCGCCTATCACGCCGCGGCAGTTGTCCGAATCGCATTTGCAAGGCTGGAACGAAGGGAGATATACATTTAATAAATTGGTCATGATCAAAAATTTATTATCGTTTATTACGTTAACATAACATTGATAATGTCTGAACAAAACATTAAGAAATAACCTTGCATTGGTATTTAAACCAATGCAATATTAAACATTTTCAAATATTTTTGAATTCCTATCTTTAGCAATTTATTGTTACAACATCATCCCTCTTACTTATAAACGCGGTGTAAATGTTACGCGTGTTATAAGGTCGGAATAGCGATAAACTTGCTTTATAATCACGGCTTATCCGTCTAATGTAATGGCCTACGTCCGGTGTAACTAAACCAACGCTAAGTCGGCGTGTAAAAATCTTATAAGTAAGACGGCATGTGTATATTTAAAAGAGAAAGAAAACCATTTTTTTTTCAAGATAATTAATATTCAAATTGCCCAAAGTAGATTAATCTTTTAAATTCGATAGTTTTGTAGTAAATTTAGCCATAGTTTTTGAGTTTTGTAAAGCGCCCTTGAGGTGATATTTCACAAAAATGGCGCAATATAAGTTATCCAAGTATTATTATTATTGTTGGTTATCATGCCAATCTGCAGGTTGCATCAACTTTGCTAAATGTTGTCATTGTTTTCATAATGATTAAATATAACATAGATAAATAAATCAACTAAATGAAATCACCTGTCCTTCAGCCGGATTAAACAGCGAGAAGTTATAATCGTACGTTAGTTCTTCCCCGGGCTGAATGTCCCTCAGTGCGAAGAGGGCCATCCTGAACAGCCCGTTGACGGACCACTTCTGCATCTCGCAGTTGGGGCGACAGGAGTGGTTCACGAACCGACCCTCCCCGCCCATCCGGTGCCCGTCGATAACCAGACCTCCGTCCAGGTGCAGGCAGTAGTGGTGCGTGTCTTTGACGTAGCGAGATGCCATGCGATCCTGGGGGGATATAAAGAACATGGGTTTAAATATCGGAATATTTTTTACAGTGCTCAATAACAAGGAAAAGATTTTGTATATTTTTAAAAAGAAATACAAACATTCCCAGGTTACGAATAACCTGTCAAAATTTGAAAAACTCCTACTGCCATCATAATAAGCGGAAGATGTTGCTTGTGCAATGATGGAGAACTTAGCTAGCATAGGATTCGAACCCACGATACTCGGGTGGGAATCTACCACATTTGTCCACTCAACTGCTGACCGGTTTCTTTAAAAACATCTCTACAAATAGTTATACACAGTGGTATTAAAGAAGTTAAAAGTTAAACAAAGTCAAAGTAAAACAAATAAGGAAAATAGTGTAAAAGCGTAACAAGCCTAAAATTTTAAAAAGTATAAAAGTAGGAATGTAATGTGTGAAACGACAAGTAGTTACTACCCGGCCTCTCCTCAGTTTCAACACTCCTTTTTCTCATTGATTAATTGTAAAATACAGAACAAACAATATGGTGGTGTCTTGTCTCAAAGTTCCATTTTCATGATGACGCGAGTCTTTTGCGTTTTGTTAAAAAAAAGTGTGTACCATCACAAATCCACTAACTATTTTTAATTTTTTAACTAACATACTAAATTTAATACTCGTATTTACATAATAAGGAAGTTGAGTCCATTTTTTTTATATTTTTTTATCAATATCCACCTTCAAACTTAAATACAGGTATTTTTTTTTTTTTTTTTAAGTTCATCGCATCGTACGAAAACGGTACATTTGACGTTCGACTAATATGAAGCGTTTCTATTTTATGGCGTTTTAACTAATTTTCAAGAAGGGTTTATTAATTCTGGGAATAATAATATGGAAATATACATATATATTCAGAATCTGTGTTTTTCGATCTACATGCACATATTTTTTTAAAGTCATAATATTTTTCACTCAACTTCTCTATTTAGCATTTTTATGCATTTCTGCAACACAATGTTATTATTGTAGATAACATGTTCTTGCCATTAAAACATATTTCAGTTATTTGCAGTTAACATGTTCAACTCTTTAATTTTCCATGTTCGTGCAATTTTCATGATCTGGAAGTGTGTTCATTGGATAGAGCGTACCAGAATTAGTTTAGTGAGAATACTGACTCATTCTTGTCAAAAATGTTGGTTAACATGTTTTTGCCGTGGGGTCTTCATTTTTCATAAGAAATTGTCACAATGAACAAACCTTAAATTCCTTATCAGACACAACCTCCCCGACGTACTCCAGTATGAAGGTTCCGTTGTTGATGGCCATCTTGGTGCGTATTCCCCACCCCTTGTTCTCCGTCATGAACTTGTCCAGGGCTGGTGCTCCTTCGTGCCGTTGGATCCTCTGGTTCTTACACAGATCCCTAGAACAAAAGAGTTACACAGTTTATATTGCATTCGATTACCACTTCTATTCGTCTCGTGTCTCAAGAAATTAACCGTTTTAGTGGTGGTCATTTTTTTCAATACTATGCCAAAAATACTGAGGATAATTGTACTAGAAAAAAATAAATTATAATAGGTTCAAGAAAATAACTCTTTAACTCCCAAATATTGACCGATTTTATTAATTCTTTTTGATAATTGAAGAAAATAGTTTAAATAAGTGTTATGAAAGACGTAAATTAAAATCTTGCAACTTTTTGGGAACGTTAATATGTAGACTCTGAGCGCTGGATAGATTCTGGTTTCCCAAAATTTGCAATTGTTTTAGGTCACTTACATGCAGGGACAAAGCTGAGGTGAACATTCCGCATACACCATTCTATTGATGCAGTCATCTTGGCATTCCGTGGATGGTTTACAGTTGCACGCTTGACTCTCGCAACCGTCTGGAGTTGGTTTGACATCGAAGTATACGTCTGGAAAGGAGAACATTTCCATTAGGAAATTGTTTAATCAATGAAAAGATCAATGATGAAATTATTACGGTAATTTCATAATACTAGGAATACTTTTATTCAAAGGGATAATACGTACACTCTCAGTAAATATTAGAATTATGTAGTAACAATAGGTTTGTTGATATAATGTTTGATTCACGTGGCTACCAAAGTCAACAGGGAGTACTGGCAGCTTGTACAGAGTCAACAGTAGTGGTATTTGCGGGATCTGTACAGTACGCAGCTAGCGGTTAACTTAAGATAACTCAATACAATGACCGCCATGATGGTAACCGACATTGAGTAACCCCAATCTTCCTTGGAGTTGTTATTTAGCCCCGTCGGGCATGATGACACTTACTTGTCCTGATCTTTCTGTAGTTCCACGAGGGTACGGGCTGGTTGTATTGATGCTGCCACCAGATGTCATAGGGCAGCGTGAAGGGGATTCTCCTCTGTCTAACCCAGCGCTCACAGTACGGAGGAGGCGGCAATATTCCGTTGGGAAAATCCGAAGCATTGTACGAGGCTTTGGCCTTGTGGTCCACGGGCTTGGGACTGTAAATAAAAAACAATGCCATGAGAAAAGTGAATACATATGTAATGGGATAATAATGAATAATATTGTTACTAAAATCAATATCTATTTGTGATAGGCATTTTACTTACTCATTGTCTTTGTAGTAGTCGGAGAACAGTCCAGCGACCAGATATTTCTTCTTCATCTTCTGGTTACGCTTATTGGAACCCTTCTCTCGCTCACTCCTGTATCCCCGCTCCACACTGCTGGCTGGACTGTCATCCCTCGAGGACATGATGCGTTTTTTGCTGATAACATTCTTGGAGAAGACATCGATGCTCTTTTCAAAGTCAATCTCCTTCTCTTGAATGGGCAGCGGGTCGTTCTCTAGACAGTTTTCTTGCATGTTCTTGATTGTTTCGACAGAAGTGTCTCTGGATTTTGGTGAACGTTTGATTGTTTTGACAGTTTCTAAAGAACTGTCACGAGAGCTGGGTGTCATGTCTCTCAATCGCTTGACGGTATTACAGCTTCTTGACTTTCTTCTATTTTCTATCCTCGGCACACTTTCTACCGCTGAATCCACTTGATCTTCTGTGGTGTCTTTGAGGTTTTTGTCAGCCCTGTTAGTTTTCGGTGGTTCAGGTTCTGATGAAAGTTTTTCAGGTGCTTTTGGTTTTTTACTCTTGGACTTAGGCATTACTAAAGGTAAATCATCGGCGTCGATAACACTACTTGCACTTGGCACCTCGTTACTTCTTGTACTGCGTTTGTCTGACACTGGATTATTTTTGGATTTTGGGAGTTTATTGGTTGGTATCCTTTTTGAAGTTGAAACACTTTCCAAGCTATCACACGGCGAGACTTCCCTGATTTTTCTTTTGAGTCTATCACTCTTTACTTCCAGTCTGCTGTTTGGTCTTTCTGACTTGAAATTGAGTAAACTCAGTGGAATACTATCTTCTGGGTCGTTCAACAATGTGCTGGTTGAAAGTGGTGGTATGCTATCTGTTTCACTGAGAATCTCCCATTTTGCTACTGAATCGAGCTCCGCATTGGACGATGGACTGTTCTTCGGAGTGGAGTTTAATTCCGCAACATTATTGATGATGCTCAGTTCAGCATGATTTGGAGTAGCCGATTTGCCGACGAAAGAAATGTTATTATTTTCAATGGCCACTTTTCCTTGCAAGCGTTCCAGAGCAATGACTGACACTCTTCCTTGCTTCGGACAGTCATCTTTGTTCAGAAGAACTTTCAATTCACCGTGTTTCTTTCTGGTTGTTCTCTCCAGGAAGCTGTTGGTGGCTTCTCCAACTTTGGGCACTCTATCAAATGCCGAACTCGGTTTGACATTTTCTGCTGCAGACTCTGTACATGTATCAGTGGTGATAGTTTCATCGCTGACGGACGTTGATACAATAAGCTTCTTGCGCTTCTTCTTGATGCTGGGGAAACCGGTCCTGTTGATTGTTTTCCTGCGCTTGGCTCTTTTCTTTAGAGGCATGGATGAATCAGCAAGCTTAGTTGTTGATACATTCTCCACATTTTTTACAACCACATTCTCGATTTCTGACACAACCTTTGCGGGCTCTGGTTTTGACACCTCGGCAAGTTTTTCAGCCTGAACTTTAGATTGCAACAATCTCGGTGTTAGCTTGAGCTTGCTCTCTTTCAGTATGTTGGACGCCACCTTCTTCTTTTTATTGTCTACTTGATTCACAGTACTCTCAGTTGACTTAATCTCAGATTCACTAGAGTGGTTTCTCTTAGAATGTCTTAAATTGTGGCTGCTTTCTAGAATTTTATCAGATATAACTGTCGCAATAGACTCGATCTTCCTGGATTTGTTGTTGCTTTCAGAAGATATAATGTGAGGTGAAAGGGACAGAGATGGTATTTGTCTTTCTCCTTCTAAATGCAGCTTTGTGACTTTCCCTGTAGTTTTATTGTCAGATTGTTTGACAGTCTTCCCTCCCTTCGTGGTGTTCTCCAAAGACATGTGATTGAGAGAAATTGAAGACTTTGGAATCTGGAGTTCTATATCCACCGAAGGTTCAAATATTCCTGTTGGTTTGTCAACATTCACAACCACTGTTTCTTCAATGAGAATATCAGTTCCTTTGGGCAACTTCTTTGCTTCAGCCGGGAGCTTCAGTTTAGAAATTGGCGACTTGATTACAGTTGCTCTAGTACTTATGGAGCTCAAGCTATCTTTATAATATTTATGTCCATCTGAACATTTTTCATTAGAGTCGCTAGAACTGTTACCAGATTTGGCCCTTTCCATTATTCGAGATTCTATAGACTTTCTCAAATTATTACTCATCAATGTATCTAAAACTTTTGTAGCATGGCTGGTAGGATTGATCTTTGAAACCAAATTGCTCGTCAAGCCTTCTAGTCTATTTTTCTTTCGAGTAATAATTTCAGATTTCTGAGGTGCAACAATGATCTTACTAGCAGTTCTGGAAGAGGTTTTCTGAGATTCGGGTGAGACTTCGTCACTTTTAGAACTATCGCTGACATTGAGGGCATTTTCGTCAAGGTGCTTTGCGCTAGAGATATCCGAAAGTTTCAGAGATTCCGAATGATTCTTATCTATCAAGAGAGCTTTATCTTCTGAAAGTTTCTTAGAAAGACTCTGTACGACCAAATCAAGACTCGAATTGGCCAACCTGTCGGCTTCCAAACGATGCCTCTTTTTTGGTGTGACCACCGGAGCATTCCTGGTGCTGACTGAATTGGAGCTCGGAGGAGTTACCGCTGTTGAATTATTTGCACTTGATTTGGGTACTGCCTGTTTGGGAAGGTCTTGTTTCAGTTCCTTGTTTACTATTTCGCTTTCTTTAGTTTTGGGTAAACATTTTTCCAAATCGTGAACCATTCTATTGACAGCTTTCAATTTCTCAGAAGTTTCATAGATCTTCTTAGATAACTCCGAGTGTTCTCCCGTAGGTTTTTTGATATTCAAATCATCATCGGTGCCAACAGAAGAAGGTGATATTTGTCTGCTATTGGAACTGTCAGCATTATCGTCAATGTCCAACCTCAAAGGACTATTAGTTCCTTTGCTAGAGTCGGTGGCAACTAATGCATCCTTTTTGGATTTATCGATTGCACTTGCTGATTTTGCGCCGGTCTTAGGAATTGCATTTGGTTTATCTTTAACACTTTCATCTTTCAGCTCTCCGGGGCAGTTGGTTTCTGTGCAAAGGAAGGCATCAGCATTTTTAGAGTTTTCTGTTTTTAAACTCTCCACGAATTCCGTAGCTACCAGGCTGAGACTGAGGGTGTTATTCGTTGAAGAATTTATATGATAATGCCTTTTCTTTAAAGGGAGTTTGTGTTCATTAGCACTGGTGTCTTTATCTTTGCTTCCTTTGGTTTGAGATTCTTGCAGCTGTTTCTTATGGCGTCGTTTCGATGTTGGTGTGAGGACTTCAGGATTTTCGAGACCCTTCCGCTTCTTCGATGTACGTTTGACACACTTCAATATATTTTCAGGTACAACTTTATCTCCAGAATTTTTCATCGATTGAGATGAAATTATTTTGGGAGCCGAGTGGCTCAGTTTCACAAAGTGGCAAATGAGACCCTCCATCTCTTGGCAGAATTTAGGATCCACTACCGCAGCCAAGGCCTTATTGCAAGCTTCTCTGCTTCGCGATGCCGACCTGGACCTTCTCTGTTTCTTCATCTTCTTTAACTTGTGTCTGTGGTGTCTAGAGTCCACACTACTTCTGCTGGACATTCTCGACAACCTCCCGCTGGATTTCATAATTTGTGATTTTGCAGGAGAAAGTGCTAAAGGATTCTTTTGCTTCTTCCAATGTGATGTTTTCTTTTGAGGCTTTTTAAGATTTAAAAATATATTTTTCGAGAGGGTTTTGTTCGGAACATAAGCACTTTGAGATTTTTGGAATAGATCGATAATAGGTACGGGTGACTTTTCTTTTTTGAAAACTGGGTAGACATTTTCTGATGATTTTTGGGACTTCTTCCCCTTAGGAGAAACATTCCGACATGATTGTTTCAAGGTGTTATTATTATTGGATATGTCCCTTCCAATTGCTGGTACAGATGTTGACTTAAATAACCCATCTGTTCTGGTGGTAGAGATCGGGGGGCAGGCAAATTTGTGAGTGAATGAAGAAAATGGAGAACCAAAGTACTGCTTGTTTGTTTTAGTAAATCCAAGTCTGTTACTGGAGCTGAGCAGATTGTAGTTGAACAGGTTGGATGAGAACCGTGATGGCGGACTGCTGAATACCGGAGCTGGGGCAAACAGGTCAACGTTACTCTGAGGTGGAAAGATCACAGGGTTCAATCGGCTGGTAGCACCAAAGCTCAGTTTGGACGCGGTGAGAGTAGATTCCCTGGTGCTGCTAAACTTGGAAGGCAAGTGGGCTGCCTGAATATGACTTTCAGAATCAGAGTCACTTGTACTATGTCCGAGTGTCAAACAACTGAATGTCTTATTAGCAAGAAGCAAAATTTCTTGATCGGACACAAAATACTTTTGATTCTTGTAATAGCTCCTGTCCCTGACTGATCTCGACTTTTTCAACTTCCTCATTTTTCTTCTCAAGTTCCGCACACTGTGGTCACTTTTGTATCCAGATTTGTCACTCTTGTAACCAGATTTATGGTCACTTTTGTAACCAGACTTGCAGCAGTGGTCAGTTTTGTATCCGGATTTGAATCCGTAATCGCTTTTGTACCCAGACTCAATGAGTCGGCTGCAACTCTTGTAGGTTTTGACTTCATGCTCACTCTTGTACCCGGAAAAGATGTCCCTGTATTTGCGATTGAGATCTATCTCTCTCCAAGTGGGGTCGAGTGGTTCATCAGCCTGGGTTTCATGGTCACTGTGATTATCTCTCCAATTGTCCAGTCTGTTAAGACTCTTCCCACTCTTTTTGGGCATGGCTGCCAATTTGTTCAAGTCTTTTCTCTTAGCATATACTTCAGAGAGCACACTTCTATTGGGCCGAACATCTTCATCGCTGTCTCCAGAGTCCGGGGCTGGTTTGTTTTTAGGCGGCCGTCCCGGGCCTTTCTTGACAGCGTTGCTTTTATTCTGCGGCGGTCTACCAACTTTTCTTCTAGGGGGGTACAACACTCTATCCGTTGCGTATAACATTCTATCTAATGCGGCAATATCTAATTTGTTTTCATTCTTTTTTCTATCTGTTTTTAAGCTATCTGGTTTAGGGATGGGGGATGAGTTTTCAATCTTTGGACATTTCCTGTCAATGTGGTCGGTCATATTTTTTCTTCTGACACTAGCTTCGCTGGAAAGGGACCGATCTCTATTGTTATTTATTCTGCTTTTTGATTTAGACCGACTGCCTCTCTTTTCGATAGGACCACTTTTGACTGGTGATTTATTTTTGTTGGCTTTATGGGAGCTTTCGTCGGAATCTAATCTTCTTGGTGGCGAGTGAGCGGGCGAATTATGATTTGATAATATTCCAGAATCCGGAGAAACATTTGGAGGATCGTTATCATGGCAAAATTCATTAACAACCATATTATTAACATCATTCAGCTCGTTCAACCCAATCTTCTGTTCGGCCGTGTTGCATTCTTCTTTGACTTTCCTTGGCCTTCCGCGTTTCCGCTTGACGTCCAAAAAAGCATTTTTGCATTCAGCTTCCCGAGATTCATTAAAATTTGTACTATTTATATCAGCCTTTGGTCCACTACTAACAAAACAAGATGTATTTAAGATATCAACTTGAGCACTCCCGACACTACTGGATTCAAGCCCCGCGCTCGAGCTTGCAATATCTAACGCCATAAAGTCACCGTTGTCAACACAATCGTCTAAACATGGTGGATTGGGGATTTTTAACAAACCATCCGATACGGAAGTAATTTCTTCCAGATCTTTATTGATTTGTGAAAGTTCCTCAGTTTGTTGCGGGCTCAGGTGCTGGTTGTCGATGACCAGACTATCTGGCGATAGAAAGTTTGGGGTTATCTGATTTCCAATGGGGCAAGCGAGGACATCGCCGAGTCCAGCTTTTTCGATTGAAGAACTGATGGGGTGGTTGTTGCCCGGTGATCCGAGTTGACCCATGGCTGCGGGGATGGTGTTTGTATGACTGAGAAGTTGCGTTTGAGCCACAAACTGCTGCAGGAGACTGGAGGCGTAGTGGGGGGCCGCCGGACTAGAGGGGTGGTGGGAGGGACTCTCAGCATCAGAACTGGAGCTATCCGCAGTGGCCCTCTGGATGGCAGCACTGACCAGCTGGGGAGGGAGCTCCATCTCACTGCTTGATCCATCTGCAGAAACCAATAATCCAGTCCTTAATACAATGCATATTTATATAAACTAAGAATTAATATTAAGTAGAAATTAAAACTTGTACAGCGCCCTTGAGGTGATTTTTCACAAAAAACGGCGCTATACAAATTATCCAAATATTATTATTATTAATGCAAATTTCTTATACAATATGATTCCAGTTTTTATGTATGTGTATACTGCACAAGAATCCTAACTGTCCGAAGCCAGTGGGACTATGGTATCCCCATATTAGGGTTGTATGCAGAATGAGTTAATGGTGAATGTAAGTAAGTCCAAAGTCATGGTGTTCGAAAGAGAGAGTACGAGAACAGCTTGCGAATGATGAATACTTGGAGCAAATGGATGAGTTTATGTATTTGGGTTAGGTTTAGAAGAGTTGGAAAGGCTGATAAGGATATTAAAAGAAAGGTGAATGCAGGAAACTCCATTAATGGAGGACTGAAAGCTGTTGGCCCAAATAAAAAAAATGTCCAAAGAAACGAAGCTAGCAGTCCACAATGGAGTGCTGATACCAACCCTGGTGTATGGCAGTGAGGCATGGAACTAGCAACAACCATTACATTTATGTGTTAATGTAAATATGTTAGTTGTAAGTCACTAGTTATAAGTATTAGGCATAAGTTAGCATTAAGTCTTAGTTTTAATATTATGTTAATTATGCTGTAAAGCGCCCTTGAGGTGATATCTCTGTCACAAAAACGGCGCTATATAAATCAGCCAATTATTATTATCAGTGAATAAGCACACTCACCGTTCTCCTGCTTGGCCTGCTGCGCGCAGCCCCCGAAGCCGGCGAAGCTCTGGCAGGGCTGCTGCTCGGGGGGCAGCAGGGCGGCCAGGTCCTCCTCGTCGATGAGCTGCAGGCTGCAGGCGGCGGCCAGCGCGGCGCTGCTGCTGCCCCCCGACGAGGAGTCGCTGTCGGTGGAGGCGGCGCCGCGCGCGCTGCCGCTGCCGCACTCCGAGCGACTGCTGCAAGAGGAAGACGAATCCACGCTCTTTGCCATCTGAAAATAAAACGATAAATTAGTTCATGTGTAGAAGATTGTTCGCGAAATCGACGGGGAACCGAATTCTTTTTTTTTACACTCCTCACTCCTTACTTTTTTTAATTCCACACAGGAAGCCCTGAGAGAAAAAAATCTTTCAGGATGGCCTCCATGGTCGAGTGGTAAAAGACGCTCGACTATAAATCCAAAGGTCGCGGGTTCAAACCCGGCGTGCGCCAATAACTTTTTAAAACTTTTTTCTTCGATCATAAACGCATTTAATTCATATAAAATAATAAAAAAGTATATTTGCGGCACGTTCCGGGGTGTTATATATAGATTCTCTAAGTATCGTCCTGGTGAAAGACCACCATTCAGAATCGAAACGTTGCATGAAATGGCTTTAGCCGTGTTTGGTGACCAGATCTGAATAGTCAGGCACTTCCCAACCTTCCTCTTCCCCTCCCCACTACCTTCAGCCTCACAACACACCCCAGTTGGGGATGCCATAGTCTCACTGGCTCTAGACGTTTCGGAGCAGTTGGGACTCTTGTGCGGTATTCGCTATTAAAAAAAAATGCTGTGTGGAGGAAAGGAAGAAATGAAACTGGGTCTCGAAGTGTCCCGTGTTGTAGGAGGGAGAAAACACAGAGGCCGGAAAATCGTTCCACAGCCGACCTGTTGGACACAATTACGATTCATAGAAGCAACCCGTTCTCATAATAATATTTCGATAATTTGTACAGCGCCGTTTTTGTGAAAAATCACCTCAATGGCGCTGTAAACATGTATCGAATGTCAACCGTGTACACTAGGCACCGGTGCCGAAGGGATCAATGACGCAAGTTCCTCGGAGCATGTTCAGATGGATGACAAAAAAAAAACTCTAACGGCCGTGTTTTCCAATCATACTTATACAATCAAACTGTTGAGCCGAATTTTTGTCTAAACCATGGTAAAGGCACAATTTGTTTCGGTCTTCCCAACGCAACTCTACATCACTTTTACCGATCCGGGTACTTTAGTTGAGGAATCCAAACAGCAGGATTAAACTCTGCCAACTAAGTTTATAAAACTAAACCAACTTTGATAAACTGTCAACAGAGTGAAAAAAGGGACATTTATCATTTGCGTAATTCTAAATTTGAATTTCGTAGACATTTATTGAAATGATCACAAAGAATTAGATATTGATTGTGGAATTAAGATATGTTTCTTAATGGCGGATTTGGAAGTTGGAATAGCGGTATATATGGAAAAAAAAATAGTGCAGAATACTAAAAAAAAGCGCTTTTAAATGTTATAATGCATTATTTACGACTTTCATATTCCACATGCATTTGAATTTCAAGCTCAAGATGTACTGATATCAAAAAAACTATTTACTAACAGATATTTGTTTAAAATAAACGGACTGTGTATTTATGTATTTCAATTTGCATATTGGTATGCAATTTATTACAATTTATTCACAACGAAAGCGACCGTATTTGGTTTATTATGAGCTTTTGTTAATTTTGCATTAGAAAGCTTCACTCTTGATGTATTTTAGCTGTCTATGAATTTCCGAGAAAGGTTGGCGAGGCAAAGTTGGAAACAGGCAAATAAACCGCTGCTCGAATTTTCACTTAATCGAGCCGATGCTACGCATTGGTTGGCGAAATGTTGTGAACAACGGCCGCATCTCGGCTAAGCCAATGGGGAAAGATAACACTTTGAAAGATGTAGATGTGTTTTAATCTTGGAGGACATGAAGAGGTACCTTTGCGAAACAGTGTGGTCAGGACGGTTGACTTTATACCGACTCGATAGAAAGAGACAAAGATATATTAAAAGGATGTTGGATAGCCTATTAGTTACCGCTCACATAGAATTCAGACATTTTTAATAAACATATTTAAACACATTAAACAAAACAAAATCAATACAACATTAAAATGATTTATAAAGTAAAAAAACACACAAACACTAATATCAGAAGGTTTGCCTAAATAACGATGGAAGCTTTTTGTTGATTTTATGTCTTTATATCATTAAAAATGTGAAAATTTTAAAATTCGGTCAAAAATATTTAAAACTGTTGAAATACCTCTGAAAAGTGATGTTTTATAATCTTTGTTTGGTCTTATTTGAACATTCACGCACAGCAGATATCACCATCATGTTTGATTTATTTGTATAACCACTGCAAGTTTTTTAATCGACACAAATATGGGAAAAACCTCAAAATCCGTTGACGTAAGTTAAATGACTCGATGATGTGAAGTTAGCGCGGACGGAGAACATTCTTACATACGTAGTAGAAGTGCTGCAATATTATGTGACGACTTTTCTTGTCTCTTTCTTTCTCATGGTATACGACGTAAAAACCCGGAGAAAGTGATTTATCACAAATTTGTACAGGTTGGGTAAAAATATTTAGCTCTCTCTCTCCATATATTCTTACTCCAAGGTTAATAGTTAAATTTCTATGCTCGCAACAAAGTAACTTTCGATTGAGATGCATTATAATATATCCTCTTCGGTGCCTTAATTATAAAATTGTAAAGTGTCTCACGAGTCCGGAGCACCGGATAGCGGTGCGGAAAAAACCGAATTCACTAGCCGGCCAACTGCGTATAGCAATGCTGCTGCTCGTCCCGCCTAACTGGAATTGGCCGTTTCAACTTTGGGGTGGAATTGAAAAACCTGCCCGCCGTGTCGCGCACATGTCGGGGAGATTCAGAGATGGATTCGGGGAACCCCGAAAATAATTATATTTTACCTAGTTCGTGGCGAAAATTTTACGTAAACAATCTGAAGAATTTGTAAATCGTTAAATTAACGGATTTAAGGAAAATGCCTTGATTGATATCTTTACGCCTGAAAGAAACTTAACGAAATAAAAAATAAAAAAAAACAAAAATTATTTACGGTAAGTTAATTACTATAATTCGCAATATCCCCCAACCTTTGGATTCGTAGTCGAGCGTCTTACCACTCGACCATGGAGGCCATCGTTAATAATGAAGGAAGGAGGCATAAGTTAACGTTAGGTCTTAGTTTTAAATATTACGTTGTAAAGCGCCCTTGAGGTGATATTTCTGTCACGAAAACGCCACTTTGTAAATCAGCCAATTATTATTATTAAAAGCAAACAATTAATTTCGTAAAAATGAAAATAAAAATCGGGTTGCCGGCAATGAAACCGCAACTTGCAATTATTGTATAAGAAATCTATTTTGTCTCAATAATCATTACAAGTAGCATTTTGCGAAGTAAAAATGGCCTACGCCTTTTTCATACTAAAAAACCGGCAGAGGAAGGATGAAAGTAGACCGAATGCTGTAGAAATGAGATCCCCGAGGCGTATGTGTAGTAAAACCATGTATAACCGTGTTAAAAATGTGGATATCCTGAAAGAATGCAAGGCTCATGTGAGCGTAATGAATAGGAACAAAAAAGGGACGCCTAGATGGTTTGGGCATGTAGAGCGAATGAACGAAGAAAGGAGTAAGAATATATGACGCGAAAGTGAATGGAAAAAGTCGGGGACGCCTGAGGAAGATACGGCAAAACCAAAAGAGAATCAAATAGTTAAGTCGGACCATGTCAAGAGTCAGAATGACAGAGGAATATGTAGAAGAGTACGATGTATGAATGTGAATGAAGCAAGGAGTGTGTGCCAAGACAGAGATGTATGACAGTCTATCCTCTCTGTCTACCCCTGCGGAGAAACGGCGTGATGGTTAGTTATTTAGTTTATCAGTTAGGAAAATGAAAATGCATTTTTTATAGATAATTTTGTTATTATCACCGCAGGAATTTGGGTCTCGCTGGGTTAAGTGTCATTAAAATTGCCAATTAATAATAATATAGCCACGAAATGAACGATCGAGAGCAACAGGTAGTCAGTGGTCTGTTTCGCGATCCGGACAGGTAATTTATTTCGCCGACGCTCCTACGGCCGCCATATTGTCTCGGAAACCGGCAGAGCGAGATCCGCAGCTATATGATTCAATTAATTATTTGTAAGTTTAGCTCGCCAGCCTACTCATTAGCATTCTAATATTATGTCACCTGTAGAAATTCTTGAAAATATAATGTCGTCGAATGCGGATGGATACCAATTCGAATTAATAAGAAAAAACATTTTCACCTCAAACATAACTTAAATTTAATATGTTTATTTATGAACGCCTTAAAAGCTTTTACATACAATTGCAATATTTTAATTTAGAAACAGTTGGTGAGTAGTGGGTACATTATTATAAAGTTGTAAAACGTTAGCAGTAGTTGTAACATATGTTTTTAATACAACAATGCTTTATTACAAACATAACGTATTATTAAAATTGAAATTAACTTTAAAGCATTAATGCTCATTTATTATTGTTTTTTTTTTTTAACAACATTAATAATCTAAAACAAAACATGAAATAGAAAAAGGCCAGAAACTAAATTAAAGAAACCATCTAGATATTCAATATGTGTTCGGGTAGAACTTTGAATATCACAAAAAAATGGCAGTCTAAAATCGGGAGAAAATTCAAATATTAATAATTTCCAATATAAGTTTGAGATCGTTTTAAAAATACCGTATTCTAATGTGGTCTTGATGGCTTAATTGACAGTGTTACTCCCGGATAGAGTAGAGGTTCCTAGTTTGAGTCTCGGTCATGACCATTATGTTTAGTTTCTGGCTTTTTTCTGTTTCATATTTGTGTTTTATATTATTGATATTATTCAAATATTTAATAATTCCTTATGCTTACAAGAGGTGCACATGATTTTTTAAAATTAAAAACATTCAAATAAACTGATTTTTAATTTGGACAGTGTTATAACGATTAACAAACACCGCACAGTGCTTATTACGAAGTGTTGTAATAATAGTAAAATATATAGTACAAGGGATTAGTCCAATCTAAGATGTAAAAATCAAAAGGTTGCACAATTAATAATAATAAATGGATAACTTTTATAGCGCCGTTTTTGTGGAAAAATCACCTCAAGGGCGATTTACAAATTAATTTATCTAACCTATAATTTATTACTTAAGCTTATAACTAATAACTTACAGTTAAGATTTATTACTAATGGCTCACACCTAATAATTTCAACAAGTGACTTACAATAAGGACTTATAGCTTGTAACTTACAGTGAAATAGATGCTAACATCAAAAACATTAATATTTACAGACATTTAAAAATGTCAGACGAACTAAATTGGCTAACAGTGAAATAGATGCTAACATTAAAAACATATTTACACATACAATAAAAGTAAAAATAAAACTTATAACCAACTTATTACCAAATTATTTACAGCGTGGATATTCACAGACATAGTACAAGGAAATGCAAAGAAATCAGACTACCAGAAAGAATAAATCCAATAACAGTTTACTCTATAAAGAGATGCATTTTTACAATGCGCTGCCGGAAACCAGGAAAATTGTTTATTAATAAGTACAAGTTTATTTATAAAATGGCTATATATGTTTTATATTATACTACCTATGAAGTGGGGCGCATTGAATGAATTAGCCCTTAAATGATACCCAACATCGTATTTTATAGATACCTCAAAAGTAACTGGATCCGATTTATTTTTTACTTATTTTTTATTGATTTTATTTTATTACAAAATGTTAAATATGTATTTAAAAAAACCGCAATTTTTCAATTCAAACAATTTTAACATTCATAAATTTCGAAAAAAAACTAAAACTTCTTTAAAGTTTTAAAGATGGGTACCAAAAGGGTTAAATTAGTATTTGAAACGAAGCTGACATTTCACTCCAATGTAATGAATCAGTTTCCTTTGAAATTCTCAACAATGAATGGGTTAGACACGATGCTGTAACTGCGTTTTCATCCGTTCCGTACAGGATTATGATATTTAAGGAATTAAAGGTGTTGGATTTCAAAGTGATAATTTGTTGGGTTCTTACTTTCATGTTTATTATCCAAATCCCCACCTACCTAACTATTTTCACTACATCGCCGTTTTTTATTCTAAACGGAGACTATTCGAAACAGTTGACAATCGAACAGAGAAGATTTTGTGTGAAAAATGGTGGTTCGCTCGTTTTGCTAGTTCGATGGTTTATTGTTTGATCTTCTTAAAATATAAAATAAATTTGGTGTTTCGTGAATTAGAAGAATAAATTAAGTGTGGTGTTTTGTGATAATATCATTGTGTAAGAAGAATCATGAACTTCAACTTCATCGGTGAGTAAATGGTTTCCCATTTTCCTTCTCTAATTCATCCATAATTCGTTCCACATTCATAATTAAACATTTCCGCCCACTATTTTCCAAGTTTATCTAATTTATCTCACATGGGGTTTTTCGTCGCAACTTCGGATCCAACAAAAAGTTTGTTTTAAATAAAAATAATATGCCAGCCTAATGACTCTAGACTACACCCGCCGGTGGAACTTCTCTGCGTAATAATTATACGCATACAAAATTCCCAAATACAAAGTGTCGTTTTGGCATCCGAAAGGGTGAAATAGCGGGACACCGAGCAAAAAGCCGCCGCGCACTGCAGAAAGACGCCGTGTCCGCTGCCAGGCGATTACTCCCCGAATTACAGAACAATTCACCGCATATTATTACATAGCATGTCATGCTGATGATGTTCTACTCTTCTACAAATGGTTTCTTCTCTTAGCATCTTCAACGGCCATAGGTAGACTCACAGTACCTAAATGCAATCCCAACACCGATTTCTGAGAGCGAGCTTTTGCCGTAGCAATCCCCACAGCTTGGAATAACCTCCCTTCACATTTGCGAAAGATCGACAGCTCAACTGAGTTCAGAGCAAAACTCAAGACAAACATTTTTAAATTATCACAATAACGTTAATTTGCTTCACTAGATATTTGATCACTCAGTCCGAGTGCTATACATAGTTTATATATATATATATCAGCTGTTCAGATCTGGTCACCAAACACGGCTAAAGCCATTTCAAGTAACGTTTATTTATATATTATTTTATATGAATTAAATGTGTTATGACAAAGCGCCCTTGAGGTGATTTTCCACGATTTATGAAACGTATTAATTACATAAAAGTTATTTGCGCACGCCGGGTTTGAACCTTCGACCTTTGAATTCGTAGTCGAGCGTCTTACCACTCGACCATGGAGGCCGTCAAAGTAGTAAAATTCATAAAGTCTCGCTTGCCTCGATAACGATTGACTTTCCCAACAGCCTGAGATTTTGAAATGTTTCATCCCCGCCTTAGTTCTGAACCAATGTCATTTTTTAAAATATTAACCCCCTGTTTTATCATTCGCATGACCGCATTCCGGCAAATTCCACTGCCTTCCATTGCCTTCTTGCTAGCGCCCTGGAATAACACGCTGGCTGGCGGGGGGTGGGCGGAAGGAGTAGTTGGGTGGTATCGAGGGAGGAAGGAAGGGGGAAGAGAAGAAGTCGGGGAGAAAGGGGTATCGGAATGCGGTTTACGACGCATTATAAAAAGTCGCGACCGGCGCTGAATGCTGTATGGACCAGCGTTTATGCGTGCCCGAGTGATGCCGCAGACCGATGTAATCAGGGATTTATCGGGGAATATGGGACAGTGTGCAAACCAACAGCGTTTGCATAAACCGGCATAACTTTGTTTGCCGTATCGGTGAGGTTAAACGTGGTTAGAAAAGCTAGTACTTTATGAATGTGTCGTTGTATTTCTCACTACTATTTAAATATTATATATAGCTTACTATATAAAGTGATGAAATCTTCTAATGCGCTGCCGGAAACCATCCAAATTATGGCAATCAATAAATTCAAAATAGCCTCTAAGAACTATTTAAAATACATATAAATCAAAATAATAAGTACAATATAAGTTAGGACAAAAATAAAATGAAATAATGTTTTATAAACTTAAATGTACAAATAACTAATATAAAATAAATACAACTAAAAACTGACAGCCGTTCCGATTACATTTATTGTCAGATGTCAGAAAACATAAAAAATTTGTACCCAAGGGTGGGCAGCTGGTAACTATCAAAGAATCTGCTAGCCATATTACAAGACGCTCAGTTTCTTGGTTATTTTGACCGGACCGGTTTCACCTTACAACGGGCATCTTCAAACTGGTTCAGATGCTCGTTGCAAGTTTTTAATCATAAATTCATATTATAATGGAATTCCACCACGAATTATCAATTACGAAATTAAAAATAATTATTTCAGTTTAAAAAATTATCACAAAAAGAATAAATCAATGGGGATTATTAATTTAAATTTATAGAGTGTACAACAATGTAGAGCGAATGAACAAAGAAAGGAGTGTGAAAAGAATAATATATGATGCGAAAGTGAATGGAAGAAGATGTCGAGGACGCCCGAGAAAGACATGGCACGATCAAGTAAATCAAATACTTGAATCGGGTCATGTGAAGAGTCAGAATAACAGAAGAGTATATATGAGACGATGTATCAATGTGAATGAAGCAAAGAGTGTGTGCCAAGACAGGGTTTAATTATTTATTTAAAAATATCTCATAAAAACAGTTGTGCATCAAAAAAGAAATTAAATATTTATGTTCATCTCACATATACACAAGGTATTATATATCCAAAGGAGTCAAATAAGTACAAACTGAAGTAGTGTGACGCACTATATATGATATAATAACGCAAATAAGGTTCGCAATGAAAAACAAAAAAAGATAAGATATAAAAGAGGTTCATTCTTATACACAAATTAGGAGATCGTTGAATTTGCAAGTGTAAATAGGTGTGTAAAAAAAAAAAATAATAATTTAAGATTATTTAGATCGTTATGATAGTTATATGGCGGTCCGTCCTCTCTGCCTACGGTGTGATGGTTAGTTAGTTAGTTAGAGTGTACAACATATTATACATGGGTGACTATAAAATCGTTTTAAGATAAATATATCAACCATTGATCCAAAACCTTGCAGAAAGAACACACCGCCCCTTTCCCATGCAATAGAAGAAGGAATCAAATAAAAGCGTTGTTGGGTCCTAGAATTGACATTTTGTGGATTCCAATGTGATGTTCAATTGTACCCCATCCTTATCTATTTCTTATACGTCACCTTGCGACCCTGTCCGGCCCTATTGGCATGGCTGTGTAAAATATGCATTAATCAGCCTGTTACTTGACCCCCACTCTCGGATCGTGTCATTCGAACGGTCGAGACCGGTCCACTTCACTTCACATTTAGCGCCCGGAGAAGGAGGTACCTCCTTCAAGACCACGCCCGGCCCTGGAAGTCATTTCACACTATCACCGGAACAGAGAGGTTGGCCGCCAATTAGCAGATACACAAATCAAGGTGAGCAAGATGACGTAATTCCTTACTACTGTTTTCCTCAGATAAATCAAGTCATTTACCAAGTACCATCTCGCCTTACAGTCCACTAAATTCAGTCCAATTCCATTTCAGAACCGATTCGCGGTTTCTGGATCGAACATTTGGTCCTACTCGAACCGGATTACTACCGGATTACTACCGGATTACTACCGGATTACTATCGTATTATCGTTTGTTGTTATCTACTTGGTGAATCGATTTGATTATCTGTTTTCCTAACCTATTTTCCATCGATTTCATGTTGAACCTACAAAGTGTTGATTATTATTCCGTGAATTAGTTTTTATTGTCACATAAAACGTAAGCCACACGCGCTCGATTGTCGTATTGTTGTTGCTAAATAATTGTTGATTATTATTCCGTGAATTGGTTTTTATTGTCACATAAAACGTAAGCCACACGCGCTCGATTGTCGTATTGTTGTTGCTAAATAATTGTTGATTATTATTCCGTGAATTGGTTTTATTGTCACGTCGATAAAATCACGTTTACAATGGCGGCGATCGCAGCATTAAGAAATCGACAGGCTAATACAGCCTTGATTGAAATTTATAATTGTTCATTAAAGGCATTAAATTCGGCTGATATTATAGATAAGAATTATCTACAGGTTAAGTTCAGGTACATCGAGTATGTTAGGCACGATTTCGTAGAGTCGTACGTGATCCTCGAAACGGCTCAGAATAAAGATTGTGGCATGGAGGAATTACAGAATCGTCATACATGTTTTATGAAAATGTACTATGATATCCAAGTTAATTATAATTCGGTGTTCGATATTCGGATAAAGTCAGACGACAATAATTTCGACCTACCGACTGTTGAGAGGTATGTGTCGCCGCCTCAGGTTATTAACACAATTCTATCAACTAGTATCACGCCGCAGGTGGAATTAATTAAAAACACCGAGGTGTTAATTAGCTCAAGTAACTCGTCCGTTCTTTTATCTACGGCCGTCGTACAGGCAAAAGATAAAGATGGACGTTATCAAAATGTCCGCGTCTCATTGAATTCTTCAAGTCAAGCTAACTTCATAACTCATGACTGCTCAATTCGTTTGGGCCTCGACTGTTCTAATCGAAATATTCCTATTCGAGGAATTAGACAGGGGTCGGCCACCGCAGAGAAAGAACGCGTCAATGTTCGGATCCGTTCCCTCTGCTCCAATGAGCATGTTAATGGGGAATTCGTTTTGTTGTCAAGTATTTGTGCAGATGTCCCTAGTTCTCCCATTCGTCGGGGAGACTGGAAACATATCAAAAACTTGAATTTAGCTGACCCAAATTTTGAAACTCAGGATTATAGAAATATTTCGGGACGGCACGTTGTTTCGCTCCCTTTCAAGGAAGAGTCATCGGAAATTGAGGACTCATATCATTCGGCAGTATCTCGACTGCATCACCTTGAACGTCGATGTTCGAGGAATCCACATTTTAAATCGGCATATATTAAATTCATGACAGAATATGAATTTTTAGGTCACACGATACATGTGACAAGCTCATTAACTTCGTTTGGAAGATATTTTATTCATCATTGTGTGATTAAAGACACTGGTTCTACTAAGAACCTTCGAGTAGTTTTTGACGCAAGTTCGAAAACTACATCTGACCAGTCATTGAATGACATACTTTTGACAGGACCTAAACTTCAACAAGATATTGTGAAGTTAATTTCGAGGTTCAGATCGCATAAAATAGTTTTTACAGCAGATATCTGCAAAATGTATAGACAAATCTTAGTTCGTCCGGAGGATAGACCGTATCAACACATTTTGTGGCGTGAATCATCTGATCACGAGATCAAAGAATTTGAATTACAAACTGTAACTTACGAAACTGCTTCTGCACCTTTTCTCGCTGTAAGAACGTTACATATTTTAACTGGAGCTTCCACGCTCGAATCGGCGCGTAAATTACAACAAGATTTGGTGGAGTTGCTTCATCTTGACGTTTTTGAATTGAGTAAATGGTCTAGTAACTGTTCAGAATTACTGTCTGATATTCCAGCCTCACATCGCGAAGTACCTATAGATTTCGATTTGAATCATGATAGCATTAAGATTTTAGGTATTGTTTGGGAGCCCAAAAGTGACTCGTTCTCGTACCGGGTGAAGACTTCCCAAATAACTTATTCGGAAAAGTTAATATTATCAATATTTGTTACGATTTTCGATTTGCTTGAATGGATTTCTCCCGTTACGTTTTCGGCAAAGTGTTTATTACAATGGTTGTGGAAGCCTGGATTGAACTGGGACATTCCAATCCGTGCCGTAACATCGGCTAGCATCGACCTTCCGCGCTATATCGTAGCGAGTTTTGATAACAATTACCATTTAGTAGGTTTTGCCGACGCGTTTGAAAAGGGTAATGTCTATGCTGTGTTGTACTTTCGGTCCAAGCACTCGGAGCATAAAGTTAATATTCGCCTTTTGATTGCCAAGCTAAAGGCGGGTCGCGTAAAAACCCTTTCTATTCCGCGGTTAGAATTATGCGGCGTTTTATTGCTCGCTCGACTTGTAGATGACGCTTTGAAATCTGTTAATGACATTGTAAATATTGATAAAGTGTTCGCTTTACGGATTCTACCATCGTTTTGTCATGGATTCATACGCCAACCATGACGTCATGGGATGAAGCCGTCTTAAAATAGATTTTCGTCATTAACAAAAATACAACAAGTTACAACTTGGATTGTGAGATTTATTGTTAACATTCAACATAAAGGTAGAAGATCGCAATTTCGGAGTTGTTATTGTCGAAGAATTATATTCATCGCTAAATATATGGAGAGAGAAAGTGCAACAAGTGCATTTTCATAAAGATTTAAACTGAATTCATCATAATTCTTCTCACGAAATTCATCATAATGCTTATCACGTTCGCAAATTAATACTTTCTTTTGTAGATTCGGTTGATTTACTTAAAGTTGGTGGGAGATTGCATCATGTCCCTATCACTTCTAATAGTCAACATTCCATATTTCTATGTGATAAAAAGTAATTCGACTAATTTAATTATTGATTCGTATCGTTCGTTTTATTTGCACGCGGGACCTGGGACGTTATTATTAAGTTTACATGTAACAATTTGGTTTGTTCCCGCTCGCAACGTCATTTGTTTACGCTTTAGCAAATGCATAATTTGGTTTAAGGCTCGTCCTTTTAATTTACAACTTGTCATGGGCGATTCGCCACAATCTCAATTTCGTGAAGATTGTCCTTTTTTTCAATATTGATGTTATTTTAGGTGTCCCCTTTCTTCAATAAAAGAAAGAAAGCGTAGAGGAACAAAAGTGTTAACCACTTATTTGTGTTTATTTATTTGTTTTAAGTACCAAAGCAGTACATTTAGAAATAGTATTTGACTTAACGTCCGCAGCATGTTAAGCGTGTTAGATCGCGTTCCTAGCTGAACGGGGATTATGTTCTAGTCTCACTAGTGACAATGGCACAAATTTCGTCGATGCTAACAAACATCGAACGGCTCACGAACATATATCATCTGCCGTTATTATTACGCGTCAAATCAAGTGGTGTTCTCACCTCCCTTCCGTATCTCATTTTGGAGACATATAGTTGGGGCGTATCGAGGAATGTCATTTTGATCATGATCAAGTCGTGCATGTAGTGATAGTTAAAAATGCACACGGAACATTTCGTCGGCCAGTTGTCAAAGTTTATCCGTTACCGGTCTAAGTGTTCATCGACCATGACGAGGATATATGTGGCCTGGTTTTCGTCCCATGAATCCGTGATTGTCAATAGTTTATCTACTTTATTTTATTTCTCTTTTGAATAATGTTATAGTAAATAGATAAAGTAATTAGTTTAATAGTTTTACGTAGTAGTAAAACCAATTTTCATTAATAATCGGAGGTGGCAACGCACATTTTCAAAAATAGGTGATCGAACTTATTAGATAGAGTTGTGCTAATAATCTATTATCTATATTATTATACTAGTATGACTCCTGTTGAGTCTTCGATACGTACATGTTGCAAATAGCATACGAATAAAATAAATGTTTTCAAACGCAACGACTCTATGAAGTCCCGCTTAACATACTCGACAGGACAGCGATGTGTGTTTTCCGTTTCTAATGAATAACGATGATGTTTTTCCACTAGTTTGACAATAAATTTCAATCAAAGCTACATTCGATAAACGGTTTCTCACCGATTTGACAATAACCAACGGGAAGACTATATTGTAGTTTATTCGAGTTTTCAAATTGAGTTTCCATAGACGTTAAATATCGGTTGCTTACACAATTAATTAATAATTTTGAGATTATCATTTTCGGTTGTTATGATTTAATTTGTTTATTGACAATAATCGAGAATGTGTGAATCATCGACGTTTGGTAGATAAGAGATTTTCATCTCTTCTCGGGGGGGGGAATGTTGGGTCCTAGAATTGACATTTTGTGGATTCCAATGTGATGTTCAATTGTACCCCATCCTTATCTATTTCTTATACGTCACCTTGCGACCCTGTCCGGCCCTATTGGCATGGCTGTGTAAAATATGCATTAATCAGCCTGTTACTTGACCCCCACTCTCGGATCGTGTCATTCGAACGGTCGAGACCGGTCCACTTCACTTCACATTTAGCGCCCGGAGAAGGAGGTACCTCCTTCAAGACCACGCCCGGCCCTGGAAGTCATTTCACACTATCACCGGAACAGAGAGGTTGGCCGCCAATTAGCAGATACACAAATCAAGGTGAGCAAGATGACGTAATTCCTTACTACTGTTTTCCTCAGATAAATCAAGTCATTTACCAAGTACCATCTCGCCTTACAGTCCACTAAATTCAGTCCAATTCCATTTCAGAACCGATTCGCGGTTTCTGGATCGAACAAGCGTTAAACTTTAAAATCAACTTCACAACAAACACACAGAACGGCAGCGGCCATAATAATTATATAAAATGTAAAAATATGTATACTTTTAATATATTGTTTTGGCTGGGGTGGGAATCGAACAGACAACCTCCCGACTCAAAGACAAATTAGTAGACCATTCAGTTTCATAGGCATTCCGAATCGAGATGTGTTTACACTATATGTAAATACACCTTGATTTACAGCCTGCGGTAAGACGCTCGACTACGAATCACGAGGTCGCGGGTTCAAACCCGCGCAAATAATTTTAATTTTAATTATGTGTCATAACACATTTAATTCATAAAAAAATATATATTGTATTTGCTACACGTTTCAGAGTTGAAGATACTCATGGTATCGCCCTGGTGAAAGACTACCATCCAGAATTAAAACGTTGCTTGCAATAGCTTAAGCCGTGTTTGGTGACCAGATCTAAATAGCCAGGTACTTTCCAACCTTCCTTTCCCCATCTCCTTCCCCTTCCCCTCCCCACTACATTCAACTTCACAACATACCCCGATTGGGAATGCCATAGTCCCACTAGTTCCATACGGTTGGGAGCAGTTGGGACTCTTGTGCGGTGTTCACTTTTTTTTTTAAATGTGTGTGTTCATATTTTAGAGTTTTTGGCTCCTGACCAAAAGTGTCCGTCATTCGCTAGAAAAAGACAAAAACCAGCACATTCCTCTCAATCTGTACAGGGCTTAGGGCTTTAAAACATTGCGGTTAAAATGGCGCAGCGTGGTTATGCGTCACAAGCGATGAAATTCAATATCCCGGGCCCATAGAATACACAATACCCCAGGCGCAGATCGCAGGTGAAAAAAAATATATATACATATATTTATAATGTGGATAAAATCGAGTAGCCGAATTTCATGCTCGTACACTTTCCGCGGAGCCAGGGCGTACGCGAAACTCGATATCGGCGCGTTCAACCAGTGTGAAAATTATTGTTCAATTATTACAACAATACCCGCCGATATGCTTCAAACGCGATAAAATAACAACATAAAAGGTTATGGAATTTATTAAGAAGTTAGTGCGATAGGCTGTATGTGAAGAGAATTAAATCGAATGGGATTCTCAGAGCCGGACCTATAATAATAATGTATTCTTTTTTCAGTACTAGTTCGAATGTGCTGTGAGTACGTAACATAAAAAATACATAATTCGTATTTTCAGTACATAATGTAATGAATTTATGGCGCAGTTCTTACAATTGTTGGTGGTTTAATGGTCATCGTATTTACCTTCCAAGCAGTTTTGATCGGGGTTCGATTTTCAGCCGTAAAAAAAAAAACGTTTATTTTTATCAATTTTTTTTTTACAATCCCGTGATTTATCACGGGTCTGCGCTAGTGAGGTATTCATTGCATCGGCATATATGATGGAAACATGTACGATAAAAAACATTTAAATACGCTAGTTGATTTGTTAGATTTTCCTCTAAACGAACTTAAAATTTCAATGTAGGTTTAAACTAGCGATGGGAAAAGCTTCACAGATTTGTGAATGCTTCACGAATTGATACTTCTTCAAAATGAACCCTTCACGATGAACCCTTCAATTGAAGTAACATATTAATCACAGCATTCCTCGTCGGGGGGGGGGGGTTAAATAATAATATTTTCGGGGCAGCTCTCCCAACCACATAAATTGATGTATGTATGTGCATTATTCTATGGCAAAAATTATACCTTGTAGAAAAACGATGATGAATTGTCTATTACTGGTTTCTCTTCTATGGTTTACGGGATGACAGCTGTCAAAATTGTTTGAATCTTAAGAGTATTCAAGGTTTGAATTGCTAAGTGTATCATGACTTAAAAGGGATGATGTACAATGAGTATGCACAAGGAATTTGCAAAAAGCAAATGAAGTACTAGCAAAATTTCCAGTTTCTGTAAGAGCGATATAAACTTCTTTCAGGGCTTGAGATACAATTTGAATATTCTTACTGTACACAGTTTGACAGTTTGGTTAACAATAGGCTGAATATTTCGCAAATGACGATTCATATTAAAGGCATTTCCCCCCTTTATGGATATAACTTCAGAACAAAAGTTGCATTTGGCCTGGTAAACCTCAACTTCCTTAAAATAAGCCCATATTTCACTTTTCTTTCTCGTTGAACGGCCATCCATACTTTAGGTAGAGATTATATAGTCCTATAGACAAAACAAGCACAGAAATCATAAGCAACTGTCACGGGTACGTGCGAGGGAACGGATAACTAAAAAGATACTTCATTGCTTCATTCATTCTTTGAACTAAAATCGAAGGAAGAAGGGAATGAACAATTGAACTGTGGATGATGCAATATTTCAGTCTTTCGAACGAATGAAAAATTGAAGTTCGAAGTAGATGCCATAGATCGTTCAAGCGGAAGTACCAACTTAACCAACTTCAATTGAAGTATTTGTTCAATGAAAAATGAATGAAGTTGGGACTGCTGTCAAAAGAAGTACTTCTTTGAAACAGTTCTTTCAAAACTGTCACAACGCTAGTTTAAACAGATTACATTATGGTATATTGTCACTCTGAGATTATGACATACGAATATTTTGGTAATCCACACATTTATGCTAGATGGTAGTTAGATGGCCTGAAGTTTATGTTTTATGTTGATATATATATATATATATACATTGATAAACATAGTTTAGTGGCGCCTTTAACAATTTGTGCCTTGTACGTTCCATTTGCGCATGTGTTGACGTAAATCCGGCGCTGAGTTTTTATCGATAAGTAAATTATTATAGAAAAGGTTACAAATAAGGGTCAAACCTGAGGTTGAATATTTTGCTGTTTATTATAAGATAAACATCACTAACAAATAATCAAATTTGACATTCTCACCCTTGATGCTATTCTCGCAATGGCGACATCGAGCGAATCATCCATAAATTGCATAATTTGAAATGATTCAACCACCATAACGACATGAGGATGTTTCTTCGCAGTGGCAATTTTAGACAAGTATGACAAACAGGGGGCTGCAGTCTGAAGGGTGAAGATTGCCCTGGTGATAGCTAGCCTCCGATAGGAAGGCACCAGAAGAAGGACAACTAGAATATGTGACCAAGTTCATTGAAATTCAATTGTACAAGTAATTGAATTCAAAGGTGAGAAGGAACGGAATGATGCTCAATTATAAAGTGCAACAGGTAACGTTTTACCTGTTTCACAGAATAACTTCACAAGTGCCGTAAGGAACATAGATAAATTAATAATTAAAATTAAATAGTATTCAGCTATTATGCAAGGAGTATGGAAATTTGCGAATTAAGAAGAAAGTAATGTGAGAATCACGACTGTCTGTAACTAACCATAATAATAATAATTGGCTGATTTATATAGCGCCGTTTTCGTGACAGAGATATCACCTCAAGCCGTTTTCACGCAGGGGTAGACAGAGAGGACGTACCGCCATACAACTCTATCGTGGCACACACTCATTGCTTCGTTCACATTCATACATCGTCTCATACATACTCTTCTTTTATTCTGACTCTTTACGTGGCCCGATTCAAGCATTTGATTCACTTGATCGTGTCATGTCTTCCTCGGGCGTCCCCGACTTCCTCTTCCATTCACTTTCGCATCATGTATTCTTTTTACACTCCTTCCTTCGTTCATTCGCTCTACATGCCCAAACCATCTAGGCGTCCCTTTCTTGATCCTATTCTAACTACGCTTACATCAGCATTGCATTCTTCCCGGATATCCACATTTTTATCTGTCTGTTTGTCTAACAATTGGACCATACTGCATCACGGCGTAGGCCCGATGGTCGTAGTAATAAACTAGGGATGCGCAAAGAATAAGATTAGGTAAGAGACGCTTAGATGATTTCGGAGACGATGATACATATTTGCCTGGCCTCCGTAGTCGAGTGGTCAACACGCTCGACTACGATTCCTGAGGTAACGGATGTTTTATTTTATTTAGTGATATATAGTATATTTGGGGCACGTTCCGGAGTGGCAGATACTCTAATTGTCGCCCTGGTGAAAGACAACCATTCAGTATCGAAAAGTTGCTTGAAATGGCTTTAGCCGTGTTTATTTTATATATTACAGTATTTTATACTTTTGGTGATAACACGAAGAGAATATCGAGGAAAGCGTCTGCCAACTCGATATTAAAAGTACAGCCAAGTAATTGGGCGTCGAAATACGGAATTATCAAGGCAATTTATAAAAACTCTTTAAAAGGAAGCGTAACCTTGTAAGTAGTGATGGCCATACTCAAGATATCCATATCGAAACAATCGAGTGGATCGACAATCAAAATAATTTATAGAGAAAGAATTGTCAAAATTCAATCAAATGATTCATCCAATGTGATATGACACGCTGTCTTTATTATTTCTAATTTTGAAACTGTTAAATTCGTGGTGGAACTCTATTTTAATGATTTTATTAATACCAATTTTTCACATTATTTCACAGTCTGAAGATGCCCGACATAAGGTGAAATCGGTCAGGTCTTAAATAAAAAATAGTGGAATAAAGTTTAAAAAATGGTATTATAAAAATCATTATTATCGACTGTGTGTCAAGGGCGTTATTCCAATTTTTTCACAACTAGTGGCTTGAACCACTGTCACATTTTTTTTCACTATCGCAAATTGATGATTATTGATAGCAATTATTTGACGGTCTTCGTGGTCGAGTGATAAGATGTTCGAGTACGAATCCAGAGGTCACGGGTTAAACCTGGCGTGCGAAAATAAATGTTATTTAATGAATATGTATCATACCACATTTAATTCATATAAAATAATATATGGTATATTTTCGGCACGTTCCAGAGTGGTAGATACTCTCAGTATCGCCCTGGTGAAAGACCACCATTCAGAATCAAAACGTTGCTTGAAATGGCTTTAGCCGTGTTTGGTGACCAGATCTGAATAGCCAGGTACTTCCCAACCTTCCACTTCTGCATCTCATTCCCCTTCGCACTACCTTCAGTCTCACAATATACCCTAATTGGGTATGGCATTACTGGCACTAGACGGTTGGGAGCAGTTGGGATATACTATATTTTTATTTTTTAAATCACCGCTGACACTTTAAATAATCGTTCCCGTTAATTACGGATTCTCGGCTCGTTTTAGCATTTAATCAAATTATAATCGGATGTCAAGCATAACAGCATGACCGTTTTTTTATCACTAAGGCCTAAATTTCCTTGCAAAAAAATGTGGAATACAGTCGATATTAAACAAAACAGAGAGAGTTCCAACTGAGTGGGCATATAGCGATGGAGTAACCGATCACCAAAAAGCATTCTTCATAATGCCTGAGGAAGAAGTGATTAGCTGATCATTTATTTATTAACTTTTTGTTTCTTACATTACTTACCTCACTAGGTCATTAGAACCTGTTCTGAGGTATGTGAAAGTGAGTACAAGTAGAATAATATAAAAAATGATGATATTTGTTACACAATGTTCTAGTTTGTCATGGTGAAGAATTTCAAGTGCTATTTTAGGAGGTCTTCAATTTCCTTGCGGTCCTTACTCATTAGCCATTTAGTAATGTTTTGATTAAAGAAATACATATTGGTGATGGCTACAGTCTGTGGTGGGAGTTTGTGAGTAGTGTGAGGCGCAATGTACATTGGCATCGAATGAAAGCCTTTCCGACACTGAAGGTTGTAGTGTCGATGATGACAGTAGTACTAACACAACTCGGTGGAGAGACACAAAGTAATGTGTAAAAAAGACGACGATGTCAATGTCCATGTTTTTAACATATAAAAATTGCCGTATTATTACAGAAATAACCGACGTCATCCGTATCCGAACGATTAGTTCGATTCTTAAAAGATTTCAAAAAACGAATATTTCAAGTATGCATGCACATCACTACCGGCAAGTTGGCAGTTCGGGGAATTATATTAAATGAAGATGGCTCTTAAACTTTTCAATATCGACGACAATTTTGATAATATATTTTCCCGGCGAGCCCTTTCATCTCGACATCAAAAAGAGATGAGATTTAAATATTGCACGAGGAATAATGATGGTGCTTAATCCGCCCTGTGACTTTTAATTTCGAACATTTTCATTTTTGATTATATTTTATTATTCTGTTTGTAAAAAAAACTTGAAAGCATTCCTGGGAAATTAAGTCAATATTAGGAGTAAAAAGTTACAGGGGCATTTTTATCATAAATTGTTTAACGATTTTGAGGCTTTGTGTCCAACGCAAAGAAATTTTCTTTGTTGGCAAATTTGAATATGGAAATTAAAACATTAATAATTAGAATGACAAATTTCTTTGAAATGCGAACTGAACTGATCTGCCACATTTTATTGTTTTGACAACGTTTTAGGACAGGCTAACCCCTAGATATTATTGTCTAGTCTAGAAATACAGAAAATCTCTCCTTTGCGTTTAACACCTTCAATAGGCAAGTTTTTTTTAACTAACTTAAATTTATTAAGTGGTAGGTATTAATTGTGGTTATTCTTTTAAATAAGAATTAAATATATACCTAGGTCCACTTTGAGTTTTGCATCTAATGCTTATTTTGTAGAAAATATTGAAAAGTGGTTCTGAGTTATGATAACAGTTGGATAATTTATATAGCACTATTTTTTTTTATTAAATATCACCCCAATCACGCTTAACAAGACTGGAAAATAACAAAAATTATGGCTAAAATTACTATTGAAAATACTTAAAAACATTCTACCCTAGATTCAAATATGACTTTATCGAAATAACTAAAAACTATACTTGTGTAAAACAGTAGATAGAGAATTTTTGCAACTTGCCCAGGAAATAGAAATATACAAGTGAAATTATATACCAGCAGCTGGACTACACAAATTATGGAAATTCTGTTATCCATTTGTAGAGATGACTTTCTGATACATTTAATTGGAGCATGTGTTATATTTTTTAAATACGTATTATTGATTTTTTATGTAACATTTTGGTTATGACAACAGTGTAAGGACGATATAAACACGATATAGAATGATTCGTTCATGTAACAAGAGGGAACTGATGTAATAAATAGTTTAATTTTTGACAGAAGCCAGATCGTACATTAAGGAAAAATGGTTGTACATAATATGTATATAACGAAAAACTTAATACGAAATAAATTCAGTACACAAGTTTATTTACACGTAGAAACACTTGTCGCAATAAAACATGCTGAAACCATTGACATAAGCACGACATAAGAGCACCCCATTAGGAAATAAGACGGTATTGGGACACTTCCTTTGAAAAATTACACGAAATTTCATTAATTTGTTTTCCGTCCAATAAAGAAATCGATATAAAGCATTTCTAATATGAATACCACACTCCCACTGTCCGATGTGAGGCGCAAGGTAATGGGAAGAAGTAGTATGGTCAGGATGTAATTGGCTATTCAGACCTAGTTTTAAAACAGTAATCAAATCAACGTTTCGATACTGAAAGCATCTTCCTCTCCTCTGGAATGAAGCGCGAAATGCTATTAATTCAATCAAATTGGACGTAGTTATGCAGAAAACATCCAACCCCAAAAAGATGAAACCGTTTGACTCGCGACCTCTGAGAACAGAGCCAAGTAACACATAACGCTGACGCTTTTGTTCGTTTGATGTACGCGATTTTAACAAATAAAATTTCAATTTTCACCTTTTTTGTATCGGAAACGTAATCTGTACATATTATCTCATTCTGGTAAAATTACCATTTCAACGCAAAAGATTTTTTTTTTCCTTTACCGATGCCTAACTAAGTAACTAATCATCACGCCGTATCCCCGAAGGGGCAGGCAGAGAGGACGGACCGCCATACAACTCTGTATTGGCACACACTCCTTGCTTCGTTCACATTCATACATCATCTCATACATACTCTTCTGTTATTCTGACTTTTTACATTGCCCGATTTAAGTATTTGATTTGATTCACTTGATCGAGTCATGTCTTTCTCGGAGGTCCCCGACTTCTTCTTCCATTCACTTCTTTCTGACTCTTCACGTGGCCCGATTCAAGTATTTGTTTCACTTGATCGTGCCGTGTCTTCCTTGGGCGTCTCCGACTTCTTCTTCCATTCACTTTCGCGTCATATATTATTTTGACACTCCTTTCTTCGTTCATTCGCTCTACATGCCCAAACCATCTAAGCGTCCCTTTCTTGATCCTAGTCATTACGCTCACATCATCCTTGCATTCTTTCCGGATATCCATTCTTTTACATTTTCAACACAAAAAGCTTTTTCCGGGAAAGATTTTTTTCCTTTACCGATGCCAATCTTTACAATTCTCCGCCAGCGGCTGAAACGGTCTAATTTGCATGCGGTTATACGGTGACACATTTTTCCAGCGGGCAGGATACGCAAATAGCCTAAATTAAGCGTCAAACGACATTCAAACGGCGAGGTCAATCTGTCTACCGCAAGACAATGGACTGCGAGCAATAAGTCGGTGATAAATGCCGAGATAAAACCTAACCCAAATCTAGGCGCAGAGTGACGTTATTAGTTATTGTTATCGTCGAAATATTATTAAAATGCCAAACCGCAGGAATGTCACAAGCAACTTGCTGCAAGTCATTATAGACTGTGAATAATCATAATACGTAATTGTGTTGTTCGACGCCAACTATGGCCTTTAGGATTGGGAGAAAACATCGCCCACTTCGACCCAATTTTGTGTAGGTATATTTGGTAGTTGTATTTATATTGAGTGCAAAATTGCAAAAGGGGAATGCAGGAAATTCAATAAATGGAGGACTGAATTCAAAAGTCGCTTATATGCCATGAGCAACGCTAAGCGAGGCCAGCAGTTCACGATGGTGTTCTGATACCCACCCGATGTATGCTAGGAATGCATGCAACTGGCAGAGGAAAGGAAGGATCTAAAGGCCTCCATGGTCGCGTGGTAAGACGCTCGACTACGAATCAAGAGGTCGCGGGTTTCAAACCCGGCGTGCGCAAATAATTTTTGTTTGATTGATATGTGTCATAACACACTAAATTCATATAAAATAATATAGTGTATTTGCGGCACGTTCCAGAGTGGTAGATACTCTAAGTATCGCCCCGGTGAAAGACCACCATTCAGTATCGAAACGTTACATAAAATGGCTTTAGCCGTGTTTAGTGACCAGATCTGAATAGCCAGGTACTTCCTGATCTTCATCTTCCCATCTCCCCTTCCCCACAACCTTCAGTCTCACAACATACCCTGATTAGGGATGCCAGTCTCACCGGCTCTAGACGATTGGGAGCAGATGGGTATCTTGTCCGGTATTCACTATAGATATTTTTTTTAATGCAGACTGAATCCAGTAAAAATGATGAGACCTCCGAAGTATAAACTGATAAAACCATGTAGAGCTCATCAAATTAAAGAAACCGGATGGCTATTCGTTTACTTCGCAGCTTTGCCGAAGCTGTTTGGGAAGTAAACAATCCGTACAATGGTTATTGATGATTTTTTTAGCTGACCCCGCTTCCAACCAAAACGCGGTTTTTCATCGGCCGCATTCTTTCGTTTGTCACACTATTTTATGGTTGAAGAGATCCTGAAAGAATACAAGGTCTATGTAAGCGTAATGAACAATACAGGGATGCTCTTAAATGGTTTTAAACGGGATAAGTACCGAACCTGGAGTTGGCATAAATCTACGTGTGGTACTCTAGCCCCTACACACTTCACTGTTGAGGTCATATTTATTTATGTATTTTTATACTCACGGACCACTGTCCAATTACAAAACATACACAACACGAAATGAGAAAAAAGAGCAACAAAGAAAGAACAGCAAGGACATGCATCACATTTTAATGAAGCAATGACAAAAATATACATTTGATAGAACATTCAAGTCAAAGTCTGAACAAGGCTTTGGTAGAGTCAATGATGTTAGATACAATAATTTGTATTCTTCGAAGATTATTATCGTAAAGAATGACAAAAATCATTTAGACTGCTACCAAAAAATTCAAGACCATGGCTTGAGTTAACAAATCTCGACATTCCGGACAGTGGAGAATGATACCCATAATTAGTAGAGTGATGATTGAGGAACAGCAATTCAGTGTTTCCGAGTCTACTGTCGAACTGGATGAGTTGCAATTAGAAAATTTAATTGTAATAACGATGCTTTACGGTCTAAGTGTTGATTTGAAAATCACTCCAATTCCCTTACGATCGACACCGTGAAAATAAAAGTGATGAATGATGATTAATCAGACAGAAACTGAATTTCGCAAACAGCAAGAGAATGATGCATTAAAGAGCAATTTATGCACGATCGAAATGGGAAATTACGCTGGAAAGAGCAAATTGCGATTAAAAGCTCGGTAACAATACGCGCGCAACTTTTGATTGCCTGCTTCGAATGCGAGTATAAAATATACGCTGATGTTAATAAATAGACGGATCATTTTACGATAGGTCGGGGATTGTGTTGAACTATAAACTGCATCTCGGTAATCACACTCGGCGGTTTACTTTACTAAATCTAATAGCGGGGTGTGTGCTATGGCCGTTCATGCTTACTGTATGGCAGTTCCATCATACCTATTAACCGTTCATGTTTACGTGATGTATTTTTATATTTTTGAGAAAATTTACAGCAAATCAACATTAATTAGTAAATACCTTGGAGTAACAATGTATGGAGAGAGAGTTAATTATTTTTACCCAACCTATACAAACTTGCGATAAATCACTTTCTCCGGGTTTTTACGTCGTACACCATGAGAGAGAAAGATACAACAAATATAATACACCGCTTCTATGTACTGTCGCGATGATCTTGGGCTCCTGGGTCAACGCGGGACTCCGTCCACATTTTTTATTATGCCACTAAATTTGACACAACTAAACGGTTTTTTAGATTATATGCTATATTTTTGTTGATAACGATACTGTGAAAAAGTGGTTATATGAATAAACAAAAACATTATGTCGATATGTGATATTAATAGATGTATAAATACTCTAGCCTTAGTCTTAGCCACGCACAGGTCCGCCGAGTCCAGTACAAATCATCAAAAACTGACTACACTGCCTTGGATAGATACCACTCTATATACTCTAAGGTAAATACATTATAATAAAAATAATAAATCATGCCAATTACAAATTTTCCACTGCTGATGACAGATATTATAAATAAAGTGTGACAATGTATATACAGTTATAATATAGTAACTTAACTTTGGTGGGGGGAGAGGAAGGTGGAAGGGAACATGGGAATGGAATAAAGGAAGAAGGACGGGATCAGATGGGAGGTTAGTTTTAATAATCTAGTTTGGGTGCAGTCGAGTCATGGAATTTTGTTTTTATATTATGTATAGTTGAGTTAAAGGTGTCGATGTGGTGAGAGTTAATGTTGAATAAATTTGTGAACCTGTAAATGAAAGAGTTTTGTTACAATGAGGGAGGTGAAAAGTAAGTGGCTGTCTGCTGTTGCGATTAGGGACTTGGAAAAATAGTAGTTCCAGGAGATCAGGGCTATCAACTAAATTGTTTAAAATTTTGAATAACATGACTGAATATAGTATATTTGCGGCACGTTCCCGAGTGGTAGATACTCTAAGTATCGGCCCAGCGAAAGTCTCACTGGCTCTAGACGGTTGGAAGCAGTTGAGACTCTTGTGCGGTATTCATATAAAAAAATACAGTGTTTGTTTTCCATCAAAATACGCCATAATACGAGCATCATCTTTTCCACTGACTAACAATTACTAAATTATCTAAAAGATAATGCATGGGAGTGAAATATCAGAATTATGCAACTCAGAATGTTCACAGCTTCATGAAAGTATATTTATGTTAGTTTGTACATTGGCGCAAGGTGACATTTATGTATCAAACCTTTCCGGGTAAAAGTGGAATACGTGTAATTAATTGAACAACTGGCGTGTTGAGCATTACACATATCGGTACGTGGACAATTATTATTATCACGGCGGGCATTCCGAGAACAGGTAACTAACTGGCTGCAATTGTGAAATAATTAATCCGAAATTATTGCATTGCACAAGGAAAGCCGATCGGTTTCCCACACTGTCTGAGCAAGTTTACTTTTCCGGGTTCGAATCCTGGGCGGCGCATTAAATCAAATGGCCCGAGACCAAATTAACCCGGAAAATAAAAGGTTCCTAATCGAAAAGTAATGAAAGAATATAACTATCTAAGTAATCATATTCGGCAGATGAAAAACAAACCAGCCCTCGGCCAATTGTAAAACATAACATCGAAGATAATTTAATGAAAAGAAACTCGGCCAAAGTAAAATAGATACCATGGTATTATAATTGGACGTAATTTTGCAGAAAGCATCCAATCCTAAAAAAATGAAACCGAAAAAAAGGCGTTTGAAAATGTGACGATAACTAACTAACCATCACGCCGTTTCCCCGCAGGCGTAGGCAGAGAGGACGGACCGCCATATAACTCTGTCTTGGCACACACTCCTTGCTTCGATCACATTCATACATCGTCTTATACACACTCTTCTGCTATTCTGACTCTTCACGTGGCCCGATTCAAGAATTTGATTTACTTGATCGTGCCATGTCTTCCTCGGACGTCTGAAATATTTACGATTTCATAATATCGCTCAAGATCTATCGAGAATATAACTCGAAGGACGTTCCAAGGTGTGCTTTCGGTCCCAAGCTTTAAGATTTGCATAATGCCAAATGACACCCCGTGTATCCTTGGTTACCGCATTGTTATCGGAGTTAGTCTACGCCACTGAAGAAATAAACCATGGAAGTGTGTCATGGATGTGACGATGTGCCCGTAGTAAGCTCAATTTTGCATTAATGCTTGTGATATTGATCAAATATCGAAATTATTTCTTGAAAAAAAATTACATTTAACTTTTCTTTGCTCATTTTCCTTGAATAAATAACCATATTAAAAATTCATTATCTAGAGTAAAGTACCGAATAACATTTGTTTACAATAAGATTACCAGGTGAAATTTGAAAGTGCGAGTACTTCGAACATGGGTTATGGCAGTGGAAGCTTTTCACTACAGTCTGTTTCTTATTGAGCGAAAAATCACCTACTGTACTAAAAATTCAGAAAGCCCATTATGAAATTTGCTTTCATGCCCTAAAATCGAACAGTAAAAAACAATAACATTTTTAATAAAATACCGACTATAATTTTGCCAATATCATGTCCTCTGAGTGCAAAACTGTATCATTCTCAAAACTAGAAGTAAATACAATAATTGTGTTTGAATCTGAAGTGACCTGTAAGGTATGCTTCAGTATATTATCTCTGTACATAATACAAATAAATATTATACACGACGGCCTCCGTGGTCGAGTGGTAAGCCGCTCGACTACGAATCCAGAGGTCGCGGGTTCAAGCCCGGCGTGCGCAAATAATTTTTATTTAATTAATATGTGTCATAACAATATATGGTCAATTGATTCATATAAAATAATATGTGGTTAATTTGCGGCATGTTCCAGAGTGGTAGCTACTCTAAGTATCGCCCTGGTGAAAGACCACCATTCAGAATCGAAACTTTGCTTGAAATGACTTTAGCCGTGTTTGGTGACCAGATCGGAGTAGCCAGGTAATTCCCAACCTTCCTCTACCCCATCTCCTTCCTTTTCTCTATCTCCTTCCCCTTCCCACTACATTCAGCCTCACAACATACCTCAATTGGGGATGCCATAGTATCACTGGCTCCAGACGGTTAGGAGCAGTTGGCACTCTTATGCGGTATTCAAAATGAAAATGAATGTAGTTAGTAATACGATAGAACCTAGAAATTAAGATTAGTACACCGTCCTTGGGGTGATTTTTCACAAAAACGGTGTTACGCAAATTGAACAAATATTATTATTATTATATTGGCTAGTCTGACGTCTAAGAGTCGAAAGGATTTATGTAAACTGACAATTTCTTTCAAATGGTTGTAGATCACTAACTAACTAATTAACTAACCATCACGCCGTTTCCCCGCAGGGGTAGGCAGAGAGGACAGACCGCCATACAACTCTGTCTTGGCACACACTCCTAGCTTCATTCACATTCTTCCATCGTCTCATACATAATCTTCTCTTATTCTGATTCTTCACATGGCCCGATTCAAGTATTTGATTTACTTTATCGTGCCATGTCTTTCTCGAGCGCCCTCGACTTCTTTTCCATTCACTTTCGCATCATATTTTTGTTATTTTATGTTTTTATTTAATCAATTGTACAAAAATATACATTTTTACTTAATACTAACAGTAGGTATAATATTAATTCAGTTTATATACAATGTCTAGTTTTCTTCTTCTTCCATTCAGTTTGGCATCATATATTCTTTCACACTTCTTGGAATAATGTGTTCAGTGGTTTACGCCTAGTTAGAAAGCTTAGATTATTGGCAGAGGTATCTTGAATTTAGTGTGAGCGGCTTAGACGATAATGATGTGCGGCAGAAACTGCATTCTGCGACTAACCCAACTAGTGCAGAGGACATTACGCGAGCTGATAATGCATGCAGCACAACTGCATCTCGACTGCATACATGCAATGTACGAGAATGAACCGCTGCGAGAAAATTTTGACAAGCGTTAGATTTACTTCAACTGAGAGAGTTAAAGCCGTAAAGCACATTTTCCTTATGTTCGAGGGCACGACACTCCACTTTCTCGTGGATGAATTGAGAGACGACTTGAGACGGCGTCCCGATGTGGAGACGGATTTGGTTTGACGTGTTTAAAATGCATAGCGAGCATATACCAAAGAAAATGTGGACGAGAACTAAACAAATTAACTTCTTCTCATTTTGCACGGCTGGTTTCGTCTTAATAAAAAAATGATAACATAATCCTAGGTCCTTGACATATTTGAACCGAGAATTATGAACGTTATTTAGTTTTTTTTTAAATAATTTTGAAGTATTTTTTTTTTTTTTTTTTTTGATTTTATTTTTTTTCTTTTTTACAAAGACATCCATTCTCGGGTTACGAAACAGACTGGCAACTAACTAACTAACCATCACACCGTTTCCCCGCAGGGGTAGGCAGGGAGGATGGACCGCCATACAACTCTGTTTTGGCACACACTCCTCGCTTCATTTACATTCATACATCGTTTCGTCGACGTCGTATTTGGTTCACTTGATCGTGGCATGTCTTCTTCGGGCGCCCTGACTCTTCTTCCTATCACTTTCGTGACATATTTTCTTTTCACACTCCTTTCTTCGTTCGTTCGCTCTACATGCCCAAACCATCTAAGCGTCCCTTTCTTGATACTATTCATTACGCTTACATCAGCCTTGCATTCTCTCCAGATGTTAATATTTTTAACACAGTCATACATGGTTTTAGGCACATAGGCCTCAGGGATTTCATTTTTACAGCATTCAGTCTACTTTCATCGTTCCTCTACCAGTTCCATGCCTCACTGCCATACATCAGGGTTGGTATAAGCACTCCATTTCGGACTGCTAGCTTCGCTTCTTCAGACATTTTTTTTATTTGCGCCAACAGCGTTCAGTCCTCTATTGATGGAGTTTCCTGCATTCACCCTTCTTTCACTGATAATATTTGAAAAAATCCTACTACCATCATAAAAAGCGCAAAATGTTTATTGTGCAATGATGGAAGAATCAGCTAACATAGGAAATGAACCTACGACACCTGGATTCCCATCATTTCTCAGATTGGCTACTAACCGGTGTAAAACAATGTATTTGTATATCTTACATGGCAAGCCGCCATGTAACTACTTTTTACGAACACGCAAAGAGCTTTTTTAAGCTACTGAAAAATGTTGTAATGTGATTAATTCCATTCTGCATTTTAACCATCTCAATAAGTTGAATGCTTATATTTGAGATTTAGTTTCCTAATATTACATTCTCACACCCCAGCTGTTGAACAGCCCCTTTCTTACTATGTAATAATATGTATGTCCACGCGGATGTAGTGTAATTATTGAATATGCATTATACATATGAAATCGCGTGAGGTGACCAGCCTAGGTGACTAGCACTGCGTTAATGTAAGGGGGACATTTTTTAGCCTGTATAACCGAGTCAGTACAGTACCTGATTATTTAGCCACATACGACGGGGAGTTAAAATTTTCATTCGACGCGAATAAGGCGATTAGTCACCAAGTAAATAAATACCCGAGTAGCCCCTGAACAAACACGAGCTGTCTTCGCTAAGCCTTTGGCTTTGTTGTGTTTACTACAAAATCTTTCAATAAATACGCCTCTGTTATAGAAGTGGGGGTAATTCATGTACCCATACATTATTACGCAATACACATTGCCAAAAAAAAAAAAAAAAAGACAAAAAACTGGTAAAAATAATGGCAGACCATTTTTATAGAGCCATTTTAGTGAAATATCATTCAAGGGCGCTCTAAGTTAAGCTGATTTGCCTGAACAACACTTACATTACGATGAGTTTTAAAATATCATCGCCGGAAAGGCTAAAGGGCTGAAGCGCCATTTTGCCAGAGCACTTAGTTTTTGTTGTTGTTTTATAATAAAATTCATAAGTCTTCAGCACCTGGATGGATTTTGAAAAGGAAGTTAACTCAATGCTCTCAATGAGTTACCTGAAGCGACAATAGGCTTTAAACAAGTCCCAAATTTGTGTCGCTAGAGTCAAGCCTTCTCCCAAATGGTAAATATATTTTAGGTGGCTAAAGGGCCCCCAAAGTCATCAGAATCAAACAGGAGTCAGAGCTTTCGATTCAGAAAACAAAACTGATCTAAGCTGCATACTTAACTATTTTTTTACGAAAGTGTCGCTTAACCCATTTCGCCTTTACAGTGACGATATGTAAACTTCAAATGTAGTGGGCTGTGTTTGAAAGATAACTGTCAAGAATTTTAACATAGATTTGAATATCCAAAAAAAAAATAAACACTAAAATATTATATTGAAAAGAAGGCGAAAACGGCTAGGTAGATTTGTGGAAAAATATATACAAGTAGAACGGGGCTGGAAATAATTATAAAAATGAAACTAATGACTCGGGTACCTACCAAAAAAAATATACAAGAGAATATTTAACAGCATTATATAATTTTACAATCTTAGGTCATTCTTTACGAATCTACCAAATCTTCGACTAGACCATGGCTTGAATGTTCTCTCTTATTGATTTAATAAAACAAATCTCTCTCTTATGTTTATTTCGTCCTATTTTTGTCATCGCTTCATTTATTATTATGTATGTGCTCTGTACTTTCTCTGTTGATGTTTTTTTTCCATCTTGTGTTTTATATGTTTTTTTTTTTAATTGGACTTTAATCCGTTAATTTATAAATAAATAAATATTTTTTTGTAAGGTCCATCAAAAATACTAATCAACTTATTATATTGTATTAAATGAAAGGTCCATATAAATATACATTTCGCGCTGTTCGGAAATCCAACACAACATTTAGACCACATAATATATTAACTCAACTACCCGACTCAAAAGAGACAAGAGGCTGAGTAAGTATATTATTCAAAATTGAAATATTGGAATTTAAAAAAATGAGATGAATGTAGAACTGTTTGTCTTCGAGAGAATGTGCTACATTTTTCTTCCGAATTTAATCATCGTCGCGATATTTTAAACCTAAAAAGACGGTCGTTCTAGGAAAAAAAAAGAAATATATTATTTTTCGCAGAATTTTCAGTATAGTAATAATTGTTTCAACATTATACATTGAATATTAAAGAAGAAAAGATTTCACAGGAGTACCTACGTAACGAAATAATAACCTCAGAGCAAGAATATACTCGTGTATGGAGAGAAAGCTAAACATTTTTGCCCAACCTATACAAATTTACGATAAATCACTTTCTACGGGTTTTTACGCAGTAAACCGTGAGAGAGAAAGAGATAAGACAAGTTCTCACACAATACAACTCCGCTTTTAGGTACATTTGTGAGCATGTTCTCCATCTCCCGCGTCTCCGGCGACTCCGCCCACTACGTTTTGTTATGCGACATAACAGGACCATAACTCAACGGTTTTTTAGGTTAAATCCTACATTTTTGTTTATAACAATACGGAAAAAATGGTTTTACAAATAAACAAAAACATTATGTCGACATGTGCTATGAATGGAGGTATAATTACCCTAGGCCTAGCCACGCCCCAATCAGGCAAAAATCATCAATACTGAGACAACAATAGCGCTCCATCCTGGTATATTATTGCTCTAAGAAAATAACAGATGAATTCTTTATGGAAGAGATTAGGGCCACCTATAAAATTAGGCGTTATTATTTCGTTAAGCCTATTTTGAAAGCCGCTTAAGCTTGTTTCGATATTGGGAGGGGGCGGTATCAAAAAGGCTTATTCCTTTTGTAAGATGGGGCAAAGATTACAATAATGGAATAATGTAAGCCTCGCTACCGGTCTGCGATGGCCACTATCTGATCCGGTTAGAAAGGGAGCAGGTAGATGTATGCGGGCGATAAAAGGATTTGTGTTACCTGTGTTTACTAATGCAAGTAATGGTTTGATCGTAACAATCAACTAAGTAACGATTTTATAATGTCATTTTGAATTTGTATTGTCAACTTAAGATATATTATACGAATACGGATGGAATACATTTGTAATCATAAATCAATACATTTATATGGATTTGAATGAATCAGATAAGAATGATATGCTGAAGTATTAGTTTTATAGAATTCAAATATTTTATTAAATACATTTTACCCATGAAAGCTTGTTCGCCCTTCGAAGGCATTGTCTAACAACTATCGGCAATACTTTCCATCTCTTCTAGGTTTATATTCAACTAACTAACAAACCATCACGCCGTTTCCCCGCAGGGGTAGGCAGAGAAGACGGCCTGCCATACAACTCTCTCTTGGCACACACTTTTTGCTTCATTTACATTCATACATACTCTTCTAACTTTTTATATGGCCCCATTCAAGTATTTGATTCACTTGATCGTGCCATGTCTTCCTCGGGCGTACCCGACTTCTTCTTCCATTCACTTTCGCACCGTATTTTCTTTTCACACTCCTTTCTTCCCTCATCCGCTCTACATGCCCAAACCATCTTGGCCTCCCTTTCTTGATCCTATTCATTACGCTTACATCAGCCTTGCATTCTTTCCGGATGTCCACATTTGTAACACGGTCATACGTGGTTTTATCGCACATACACACCATCAGGGTTGGTATTAGCACTCCATTGTGGACTGCTAGCTTCGCTTCTTTGGGCATTTTTTTTTATATTCGCGCCAACAGCGGATTTCCTTCATTCACACTTTTAAATTATGATGTTCATATGCATATCTTTTATCTGTTTATATTTGAGAAATATCTTGCCTTATTATTGCATGACTGGACTAGGATTAATATTTTTGCACTATGATTATAATCTACTTTCTTTCTTCGTTCATTCGCTCTACATGCCCCAACCATCTAGGCGCCCCTTTCTTGATCCTATTCATTACGCTTACATCAGCCTTGCATTCATTCCGGATACCTGCATGTTTAACTCAGTCATACAAGGTTAAACCGCACATACGCCTCAGGAATCTCATTTCTACAGCATTCAGCTATAAGCAGAAGCTGTACATATAGCCTTGTTATCATATCAAGTCGACTGATGAACATCGAATAAGTCTAAGTGGCTAACAGAGCAAAAAAACACGATATCGTGAATTCTTTGTCAATGGCTACACGATTTCATGAATTTACATTTGATGTTTTGTTATTCATAACATAATGTTTTGTTTGGATGTGAATATAAAGAATGGAGAAATAAAGGCAACACAAGAGGCAAACACATCTGAAAATCAGCCTTTTTAGTGTGTATTAAATCGTGGGGAGAATAATTTGAATAGGTACAAGGGCAGGTGTAGGGTGTTTTCACATCATGGAAGGCTGTTGGCGAGGGTTGCGAGTAGGTATTAGTACTATTTATAAGGGATGGATTTGAAACAACGCACCTTGAATATTGACTACCTGAAGTAAATGATTTATTGCACCGATGTTAACGTGTTACCTTTTGATAGAGAAATTGAAACGCCACCTTTTGATCAAGTTAATAAAACTAGCAGCATAAAATCCGCTACTATGGGGATATGGTCACTAGATCCAGCGGGCTGCTTTTGTTGGAAATACGCGGTCAGCGTTCATCACTTTAAAAAAAATAATATACCGTTGTCAGTCAGGAAATTAAAATGTTGATTTTAATTTAGATTGCCGTAACAGTTTTTATAAGATATTTTGCAGTTTGGCGATAGTATGGTATACTTTATTCTAAACCCTTAAATACTACTATGATGACTGCTCCCACGTATCAAACATATCAATTTATATGAATCGAACAAATCACGATAAACAAAATAATTCACCTCTAAATCAGTATTAAAAGCGAATAAAATATAGTTTTCACTTTGTTAACACAAATAAAAAAAACCTAAACAATTCTATTTTATTATCTTCGTATATTCATAATATTAAATACTACAATTATTGACAATACCTCTACACTATCCGGGAGTATAATATCTCTGTCAATTGAACTAGCGTAACCTTTTTAGAAGCAGTGATTTTTATCAATCCCACGATTCTTAGTTTAATTATTAATATCTTTAGTATCCGAATTTCTTCCGACAAAAGGCGGCTATTTTTGTATTGTTTACTGAGTATAAAGAAGTACTCCCGGATAAAGTCTTGGTTGCAACCTAGTTGCAACTCAAAAACGGCCTACGTGGTCGAGTGGTAAGACCCTTGACTACGAATCCAGGAGTCTCGGGTTCAAGCCTGGCGTGAGCATATACATTTTATTTAATTAATGTGTTATAACACATTTAATTTATGAAAAATAATGAATAAATATTTACGGCACGTTCCTGAGTGGTAGATAGTCAAAGTATCGCCCTGGTGAAAGATCACCATTCAGAATCGAAACGTTGCTTGAAATGGCTTTAGCCGTGTTTGGTGACCAGATTTGAATAGCCAGGTATTTACAAAACTTCCTCTTACCATCTCCTTCCTCATACCATCTCCTTCCTATTACCTTCAACCTCACAACATATCCCAGTTGGGGATGCCATGGTCTCACTGGCTTTAGACGGTTTGGAGCAGTTGGTACTCTTGTGCGGTATTCACTATATATTTTTTTTAATTCGTCAAGGGCGCTGGTATAATTTAATGCATATACTCAACTAACTATTGATAATCCAAGCCAAGAAAGAATCGAGCATAATATATTTCAGCAAATCGGAAATGTTAACAAAAAAGCAAAAAAAAAAACCTTTTAAACATTAACCTCTAGAGCCATGAATTTCAAAGTCGACGTAACTATTCAATTTATTTAGAAATATCAATTTGACTGTCAAAAAGTAAGATGCGATAAATTTTCTCCTATATTTTTCAATGCGGATAGTAAAGAAATTATCTACTGTGTATAAGACAAGATATCTGGAGTTGGAAATGAGAAGCTTTACATAAAAGTGTTCATTGCAAGCTGTAAAAATCTATCGAAAGCAAACTGTTGAATCGAAGAAATAAATATTATATGATCTGGAACCGTCTTCCCATCTTTAACACAGGCCGATAGCTTCAGTGGTTTGAGAGAGCATCATAAATACTGACTTCCGTATCAAAGAAAAGTGATAAATCTCTCGAAATAGCTCTCCAAATAATCGGCGAATAAAAGTGAATGGGTGGTAAAAAGAGATGACGAAGGGTGAGATTTATAGTAATATTGAATTAAATCATTATTTCTAGATGATTGATCACTAGCCCTTTGCACTTCGAGTCTTTATTTGTTTTTATTCTACCAGATTCTCGCTAAAATTAGATTCATTCTAATAAGATTTTTTAAAATCTGAAAACTTGTATTGTGAGAATTGCATGATACTACATTATAATTGAAAGCATTGTGATGAGGCATATTGGTCGACGAGATCAAAAAAAATAAAAAAAATGGAGCTGGTGGAACAAAATCAATGTCGAGTGACACTCGACGTTCGAGTGGAAAGAGTTGAGTTTGAAATAAAGTACCTTATTGTTGCTTAAAGTCTATAAATAAAAGCGATTTTTAAGATCTGGTAATAAATAACGACAGTGAACAAAGCTTACCTCTAGAATCGTTGTTAAATTAGAAATGCATGTTAAATTACTATGCTTTTCTATATAAAATATTTAAAATCTACACAGGAAGCCCTGATGGAAATAATTTTCCTCAGGGAAATCAGATCTCACTGTTAGTATATTGCTTTAAGTTGGTGTTGTTATGGAAATTACAAATTTATCTGTATGTAATCTGTGTGTGTATCTGTACGTCAGCTATGTTATATGTAAGCGTGGTTAATGAGACCAAAAAAGGGACGCCTAGATGGTTTGGACATGTCGAGCGAATGAACGAAGAAGTGAGTGTGAAAATAATATATGACGCAAAGGTTAATGGACGAAGAAGTCGGAGACGCCCGAGGAAGACATGGCACGATCGAGTGAAGCAAATACTTGAGTCGGGCTATATGAAGAGTCAAAATAACAGAAGAGTATGTATGAGATGAAGTATAAATGTGAATAAAGCAAGGCGTGTGCGTAGAGACAGAGTTGTACGGCGGTCCGTCCTCTCTGCCTACCTCTGTTAGGAAACGGCGTGATGGTTAGTTAGTTAGTAAAAATCTACACAGTAAGCCCTGATTGAAATTATTTCCCTCAACAGTAGATACTATGCAGCAACGAACGCTAGATATGTATAAAACTATCCCGCGCCTTTTAGCATATACCTACGCTGGCTTTTAACGAGTGAATTAAATATAACCAAGAAGGCTTAAAAGGGTTGGCAGTCCAAATGGCATGATTTGCGATGACCGATGACGCACGTCATTTCCCCAATAAACTCATGATGCAGGGCTATTCTGGGACGCGATGAGCGGCCACAGGTCACTCCTGCCGCGCGCGGGTGCGATCGCCAATCGTGCCACTCAAACTTTTCTAACAACGGTGGATTAATGACTTTATTAACACTAGGTTTACGGGCATTTTTTCCATACCTATTTCTACGGGTACCCGTCAAATTGACGGATAAACACAAATACTGTGTAAATAAATGATTCATTTAACTGAAATTAGACTCCACATCTCCCCACACTGACTACAACTCTATAACTGACAAAAAAAAATTACTTACACTAATGCAGCCTTAGAGTACATAGAGACCTACATATCCAAGGTAGTGAAGTCAGTTTTGTAAGAATTTCGCCTGACTGCTCTGAACAGGCGTGGCTAGGGATTTCATAGACACACTTTTTTTACCATCAAACAAATATGGGGCATACTCTCAAAAAAGCGTTCGCATAACAAAACGATATCAAAAATACTTTTAAATGATTTAAAGATTCAAGATATCTTACAAAACGAATAGCATAACGTTTGCTTAAATAATAATGGAAGTTTATAGTTAATATTATGTATTTATATACTCGATAATTCGATAATTCTAACGTGCTGTCAAAAACAGTTGAAACTGTTAAAAACCTGCAAAAGTTATGTATTTAACTCATTTTGGATTTTTTATGCATGCATTTATAGCGCATGTCGACATAATGTTTTGCTTATTTATAAAAACCACTTTTTCGCTGTATTTTTATCAGCATAAATATAGGACATAACCTCAAAAAACGGTAAATTACGTCGTGGGCGTAAAGTGAGCGGACTCCCTGATCACGTGGGTCACAGAAAACATTCTAACAATACCAAAAAGCGGTGTGATGTTTTGAGAAAAAAAAAATTGTCTCTTTCTCTCTCATGGCGTACGACGTAAGAACCCGGAGGAAGTGATTTATTGCAAGTTTGTATAGGTTGGGTAAAACAAATTAGCTCTCTCTCCATAGATATGGTCAACTTCGCCAGACTTCTACCCTCGAAGAGACCTTTTTATTGCCCCATAAATCATAATGCGCCGAATGTGTTACGCAACGAACGCGTATTTGTGATTTGAGTTTGAAACAAAATATCCTTCACACCGATGACATTATTTCTTCATTGCTTCACACAAATTGTTACACTATGATTATTTTGTTTGAGAAGTAATAATTTCACAAATGGGACAAATACAAAGGCGTTTTTTCAATTTGACGGGTGTCCGTAGAGATAGGTGTACAGCAACTAAATTTTCAAAAATAAGAAGTTTCCGAAAATAAAAATACAGTAAATTTATTTACACTGCTCAATTATAAAAAGTCGTAAAAAAACAACAAAAAAATACTGTCTGTTTAGTAAAATTTGCAAAGCAAATCGGGAATCCGTCAATTTGACGGGTGCCGTAAACCTTGTGTTAATCAGGGATGTCGGCCAATTATTATGTAAGATGCCACTTTAAAGCCGCAACTTATAATCTGACAGTAAAATGAAGAAATTTAATTAATTAAAACATTTTTCCGCATTACTATGACTACAGGGTAAAAGAGCTAGACAAATAGAACTGCCCAAGCCGTTAGTTACTTTCTCTGGTTGACCCCGACTCCTACCACAATGCGTTTCTGCGCACAAGCTGTCAGCCGCATTATTTAATTTGTCCGAATAATAATAATAAAGTAACAGTAAATTTATATGGCGCAGTTGGTAGAAAGCTCACCTCAAGTGCGCTTCACATTAAATTACCTAACCCAATATAACGACGAGAAAACAATATATAATAGATATGTATGCAAATTAATGCAATCTTAATTCATGATCGTTATTTATTTATAAATTAACGGACTGAAGTCCAATTACAAAAATACATATAAAACACAAAATAGAAAAAAGAGTAACAGAGAAGGAATAGCATATACATTCAAATAAATGAAGCAATGACTAAAATAAGGCAAAATAAACATAAGAGAGAACATTCAAGCCATGGTCTAGTCAAAGTTTTGCATAAATCATGAAAAATGTTAAGATATGGGTATACAGCGAAAGTGTACATTAACATAATATAAAAAAAACACAATTTACTAGAAGTTAGGGGTGTAAAAAAATCCAGATGACAAGTAATGGTATAGAAATACAATATTTCATTACTAATATGCTATTTTTCACCTTGGGACAGGTATTGACCTAGTTAGGTAAACACTGCAGAAAAAACACAAACAAATGTAGATTTATCAAATAAATTATTTTTAAATAAAAACCTTTCATGCAAATTTCTCTAAAAGCAGTTTTTCTTTGCTACCAAAACGTTCAAGGTACATAGACCCTTATAGAACATGTATTCAAATGTACATGAATAAAAAAAGTTCCTAATTAAAAGACATTTAATGCGTGTTCACGTGTGAGCCAAAAGTAGTCCCGGCCCCGACAAAACAAATAATACAACCTCACTCACTGTCCAATTAATTAATCGGCATATTAAAGGAGGCCATTAGATTAATGCTGAAGATAGGGAGGCCATTCAATTAAATTAGGGAGGGAGGCTCGGAGCTACACCTCATTTTGTTCACTAAATAGAAATGTCTTCAAAGTCTACATCAAACAGACTAATGGTTTCTTTTTGTATAAAATTAAACGTTTTCTTTTGTTTTTTATTTCTGCTACGCCCAAAAAAATATTTGCTAAGCATTTTGTTTAATTTCAAGTGATAATTTGTTAGTCTCTTACCTTCATTCCAACCATTTCGCAATATCGAATTAATCGTAACAACATCGTGTTCGAAGCAGGTGACAATCGAAACAGAAGAGTTTAGTGTGAAAAAACGTGTTTAGTGTTGTTCGTTGGTCTCTCGCTTGTTCGCCGGTTTGTTGTTGCTCTCCAAGTAATATAAAATGAAGTGTTGTGTTTTGTTGTAATTCGTTTCGTTAACAATATAACTGTGTAAGAAAAATCCAGAACTTCCACTTCAACTACATCGGTGAGTGAATGGTTTCCCATTTTCCCTTCATTCCAATAATCTTTCCACATCCAAAATTAGACACTTCCATCAATTAGTAGTAGTTTATCGTTTTACAGTCCACTATTTTCCAAATTCATCTGAAGCTGAAAACACATTCGGTGTTTTATCGCAGCTTCGGATCCAACACATATTCAAATGTCATTTAGAAATAAACTCATATCCAAAAGAATTAATGAATTACTGTTATGTTTTTCAAAATCACGACATAAAAAAGGAAGGAAAACGAACCTTTTAAGGAAACTCATTTTAAACACACCCTTATCGGACGGGGGGTTCTAATGTAACCCCGAACGAGAGTTTTGTGCAATATATTAGATAAAAATTACTGAAATATTATGAATATACTTCTCTCCAAGTATTACCTAAGATTACGTCATTAAAACGCTTTAATAATCTAGATTCAACGGGGTAACACGACACCCCCCTTCGGATCGTACGTTAGATTTTTACTTTCAGGTACGGAAAGGTTAAGGAGAATTCTGACGTGTAAGTACTAGTCGCGGCAAAAAAGGTTTTACTTGTGTTTTTAATGATTTTATAATACATTTTTAATAATAATACTTCTTTATATGCACGAGTTTAAAATCGAATAGTTTCGGACACAAAAGTGTTTTATTCAGGATCAAAAAAAAAATGGTATCCAAAGTTACATTGTCTTTATTGTTGTGAAAAACAACGCGGAAAGAAGAGTAGTGGTTAGTATCACTGGCCTTGAGCCCAGAAGGTGTTGGTTCAACCAAAGTCATAAATAAACTAATGGTTTTTAAACACATAATATAATTCTACCTTTTGGTTGTCAAAAACCTGTACAAATTAATATCACTGAGTGTTAATTCTGGACCAGCTCCTAGAAGGTGAGGTAATTGATTACACCGCAGAGCTTTATACAGGTGTTTGTTCCTACCGGGGAAATACATACCTGCCCGTTTACAGCCGAACCAAACGGGTGAGAAATTCCGATTAATTAATCGAGGGAAAGCTTGATTTATCCAATACGGATTAATTTACAGATATCGTAAGCCTATCCAATGTCTATAATGTAGGGCTTAATTATTATGGTGGACTTATGTAGCACACATAAGAAATATTTGAACCAACATATTAATTCCACGGATAGAATAACTTTAAATGACTTAATAATGTAAATACCAATAATTTTACACATTCAGTGAAGAATTAAGAAATGCTGCGAGGCGTAAGGAAATGTGGGACTGGAAGGAAAGTTGGAAAGATGGGTAGTATTAGAGTATTCGAATTTACTTACTAATCCCTAAAGTGGTCGATAGCCCACTAAGTATAACGTTTAGTTAGCTAGCAGTCGGGCGGATTGAGTTCCAATGATGAAGTGATGCTTATTGAAGAGGTCTGAATTTGAAATCTTGGACATCTTAAAAATACATATTTTTAGCATTTTAAAGTAGTTATAGGATTTTTAATAGTTGTCTGACAGGGGGGTTCCAAATATTCCAATATATAAATGAAAACGCATCAAAAATTATAAAGCAGTGCTTTCTTCCTTCAGAACCTTTTTATGAGTTCTCTTTCTTTATGTATTGATGATTTTTTAACAATCCTTTTGCTTATCGTTTTAATATATCTATGTACCTTTTACTTTTGAACTACTTTTTCAATTTTTTTATGTCTCTGTAGTAATATTTTTTTTCTTTTATTTATAATATTGTCTTTCCCGGAACTCCTTAGGAATAATACCTATATTATAAATAATGTTTAAAAATATATTCAATTTGAGGTTGACTGGGATTTGAACCCATTACTTCGGGGTTCATGGTTCAATGAATCAGCCGATTTACTAGGTAGGTTGTCTTAGGTTAGTTGTTTGCGTTTCTTTAAATAATGTCTAACGAAAGACGCCTAAATATTCTTGTAAACCAAAATTACCGGCGTAAATAAAATAAAAAAGTTCATTAGAGAAAATGATTTCCGAAAAATTGCGCCGGCCATAAAATATTATTGACATAAAAAAAATGTTTCCCGGGTGATAAAAATCTTCGACAGTTTTATCTTTCGGAAAAAAACTTTATGCTTTTATAGAAACGTCCGAAAAGGAAATGTTATTCGATCGAGAATATTCGACACTCGAAATTCGAATTCTCGACCGTTTTGTTATGGCAACCTGTTGGGAATGTGAGTCGGGATAAATATTGGAAAATGTATGAATTACCAATCTAATTTTAGCACGGTTCTAATAAACCGAAAATGCGGCAGAGAAAAATAAAACAAAATAAAGACCGTGTTGGTTGGAAGTCTACCTATTCACAACACGTTTTGGCGACCTCCTGGTCGAGTGGTAAGACGGACGACTACGAATCCAGAGGTCGCGGGTTTCAAGCCCGTCGTGCGCAAATAAATTTAATTTAATGGGTGGACGTTGGTAGAAGGAGTCGGGGATATCCCGGTAATGATACGGAACAAACAAGTGAATCAAATTTCAAAGATCTCGTTAGGTTAGGAAAAGTAAGTCAGGAGAGAGGTGGGTTCTATTCTATTCGCCTTTCCTATTCCCTACCCCTGCGTAGAAACCGTGTGATAGTTTTATAATAAGTTGAAAAATATATACATGGCCTGTTCAAAAGAATGTGTGAATTTTCGCGGGCTGTGAACATTCGATTATCTTTTTTTTAATGTTATGTTGGTTCACATATGTTTATCATATGTTAGCATTATCAGCCATTTTGGATAAGTGGTTTGTTTTTGACAACTGGAAAGGTTAGTCACGTTTTTGTGTGTTCTTCGATTTTTTACTTTTGAAAAAAATAGATCAAAGAATAAAATCCATGATTTGTTTTTCCACAACTCCAGGACGCTCATCGTCATTAACATTTTCTCGGCCTTCTGTAAAGCGCTTGTACCACTTAGAAACACTTTTTTTAGACGAAGTAGACTCGCCGAATGCCACAGTCAACATTTTAAGTGCGTTGGAGCACTTTATTCCATTTTTAACGCAAAATTTAATACATATTCTTTGATCCATTTTTTTCAAAAGTAAAAAATCGAAGAACACATAAAAACGTGACTAACCTTTCCAGTTGTCAAAAACAAACCACTAATCCAAAATGGCTGATAATGCTAACATATGATAAACATATGTGTACCAACAAAACAAAAAAAAATCGATAATCGAATGTACACAGCCCGCGAAAATTCAAAATTCACCTTTTCTTTTGAACATGCCTCGTATATTCAAAGCAATTTATCAAAGCCAAGTTAACCAATTTAAAAGGAAATCGTGACAAATCACATTCCACGACGTTGGAAACTCGCAAAATATATTGTCATATTCACTCTATTCGGAGAAGAGATCTCTCGTCATCTTGCTTCTGAGCAGTGGCGGCCGGTTATAAATATTTGTCAGAGCACTACGACTTCTAAATATTATTCTAGTGTTTAATTTAAGTTGATGGAAGTTCGGGCCGAAATATGAAAAAGGGTAGTCAAGCAGAATCTGTAGAAGTAAATTTGCCATATTACATAATAATTAAACAAACGCTTTTCAAAAGCAGGAAGTCCGACAAAAGCTTAAAGCCATTTTACAGGCCTGACAAGAAAGGCTTAAGAAAGCTTTTCCTTTCCCTTTTTCCTCATTTATTCTGACGAATCGCTGATTTCAGAGTCTGTTTCCTTTTTAGTACTAAATAAAGAGAAAAACGATAGAAGTGTGTTGTGGGAATGTTTGATGTGCCCGAAGAAGGGTTAAATTTACCTTACTTCGCGTGAAAATGGTCAAATTTTTTACAGTATTAGCGTTAATTCTTTCTTGAACAGATTACCAATTGGCCTGTCTGGGACCTAGGAGTTGAAACAACCTTGGAGTAAAAATATATATGGAGAGCTAAATATTTTAACCCAACCAATACGAATTTGCGATAAATCACTTTCTCCGGGTTTTTACGTTGTATACAATGAGAAAGAAACTGTCAAGAAAAGTCGTCACATAATATTGCAGCACTTCTACGTATGTAAGAATGTTCTCCGTCCGTGCCAACTTCACATCATCGAGTCGCATAACTTACGTCAACGGATTTTGAGATTATTTCCTGTGTTGATTAAAAAACTTGCGGTGGTTATACAAATAAATCAAACATGCTAGTGATATGTGCTATCCGTGAATGTTCAAATAAGACCAAAAAAAGATTATAAAACATCACTTTTCAAAGGTATTTCAACAGTTTTAAATATTTTTGACCGAACTTTAGAATTTTCACGTTTTTAATGATTTGAAAGACATAAAATCAACAAAAAGCTTCCATCATTATTTAGGCAAACCTTCTGTTATTAGTGTTTGTGTGTTATTTTGACTTTATAAATCATTTTAATGGTGTTATTGATATTGTATGTGTTAAAATATGTTTATTAAACATGTCCGAATTCCATGTGGGCGGTAACTAATAGGCTATCCAACTTCCTTTAATACATCTTTATCTCTTTCTATCGAGTCAGTATAAAGTCAACCGTCCCGATTACACTGTTTCGCAAAGGTATCTCTCCATATATTCTTACTCCAGGGATAATAATTACGATGAAATAATAAGAAGCTGGGCAATACCTGTCGCCTCCGCCTCTGCAGGAAGCAGAGAAGCGTTGAATCAATGCCGTTAATTAATCGCCGCGTCAAAACGGAATAATACAGACATATTAATAATCGTCAGTCTCGTGTCACGAATGAAATCATTTCACGCCAGTCGCACCGGCAGATGTGAGGCGCTAGATTAATCAGTTCCTTTGTACATAATACCGAAGTAATGGCATACCGCCGATAGCTCCGTCGCGAACTCACCATCTTGAAGAACGATGCGTGTAGCAGAAAGAGAGGTGACAACGGAGCTCTCGGCAGCGGCAGGACTATACTGCGAGGCATTTCGTAATATATATATTTTTTTATAGTGAATACCAGACAAGAGTCCCAACTACTCCCAACCGTCTAGAACCAGTGACACCATGGCATTCCCGATTGGGGTATGTTGTGAGGTTGAAGTTAGTGGGGAGGGAAAGACTGAACGCTGTGGAAATGAGATCCCTGAGACGAATGTGCGGTACAACCATGTATGACCGTGTTAAAAATGTGGATATCCGGAAAGAATGCAAGGCGTAATGAATAGGATCAAGAAAGGGACGCTTAGATGGTTTGGGCATGTAGAGCGAATGAACGAAGAAAGGAGTGTGAAAAGAATATATAATGCGAAAATGAATGAAGAAGAAGTCAAGAACGCCCGAAAAAGGCATGGCACGATCGAATCAAATACTTGAATCGGGTCAAGTGAAGAGTCAGAATAACAGAAGAGTATGTATGAGACGGTGTATGAATGTGAATGAAGCAAGGAGTGTGTGCCAAGACAGAGTTGTATGGCGGTCTGCCTTTTCTGCCTGCCCCTGCGGAGAAACGTCGAGATGGTTAGTTAGTAACACAAGAATCCCATCTGCTCCCAGCCGTCTAGAACCAGTGAGACCATAGCATCCCCAATTGGGGTATGTTGTAAGGTTGAAGGTAGTCGGAAAGGGAAGGAGATGGGGAAGAGGAAGGTTGTGAAGTACCTGGCTATTCAGATCTAGTCACCAAACACGGCTACAGCCATTTCGAGCAACGTATCAATTCTGAATGGTGATTTTTCACCAGGGCGATACTTGGAGTATCTACCACTCTGAAACGTGCCGCAAATATACTATATATTTTTTATATGAATGTGTTATGAAACATGTTAATTGTATTGTTTTTTTTACGCACGCCGGATTTGGATCCGCGACCTCTGGATTCGTAGTCTTACCACTCGACCATACAGGATGTCAATAGAAATAGTAATACCAGTATTATATATGTAATACCTATGGATGAACTTATTGTATGAAACAGGGCACGTGTCAAAGCTTATGTACTTAACGTTTTTATAGAGACTGTTTACTACCTTCCAGCAAAGCTCTAATTGGAGAGAATTCTGAACGAGGACATTAAAAAATATATAACAAACAAGTAAAGCCTCCTTCAAAAGGGAGGAAAATGTTCAGCGCTTAGAATTTTATAGCGTGGGAGTACAGTCCAATCGCACCCCGCACTTTTTACCATGAAGTTATGAGCCGACAAATAGTTGATAAAACGATTTTGTATATATGAATTAATGTGTGAATACCGTGAGACTATGGCATCCCCAATTGGGAGTATGTTGTGAGGCTAAAAGGGTGGATATGGAGAAGTGCAACGTTTGAAAGAATCTATTCGGATCTGATCACCGAATACGGCTAAAGCCATTTCAAGCAACGTTTCGATTCTGAATGGTGGTATTTCACCAGGGCGATACTGAGAGTATCTACCATTTAATATATCACCCACTGATCAAAGATTTTACTGACCGACATGAAATAATATTAAAAATATATATTATTGAAATAGGAGTTAGCCAGGTATAAAAAGTCATCAGAACTAAAATGTTTTGTAGTTTTTTTTTTAAATGTGAATACCGCACAAGACTTCCTACTGCTCCCATCCGTCCGAAGCCAGTGAGACTATGGCATCCCCAGATGGGGTATGTTGTGAGGCTGAAAGTAGTGGGGTGGGAAAGGAGATTGGGAAGAGGAAGGTACCTGGCTTTCTGCGATCTGGTCACCGAACACGGCTAAAGCCATTTCAAGCAACGTTTAGATTCTGAATGGTGGTCTTTCACCACATATCACTCTGATTATTTAATTAAGCAAGTACTTACCTGCAAATTGGAATAATAATAATAATAATATTTGGATAATTTGTATAGCGGTTTCTGTGGAAAATCACCTCAAGGGCGCGTTACAAATCCTAATTTCTACTTTATATTAATTCCTAGTTTATTTGGTAATTAATCTGTATAGTTTACGTAGGAGGGTGAGACTGGCCCTTAACCGTTGGCATATTATAATGTTACTCAAGTATTGAACAAAAGGTAGCTTCGTTCCTACTTAAAGAGTAAAATTATCCGATTAAAATAATATAACTCTCCGAAATGCCCACGCGTTTTGGGAAGAACAGATCAAACGATAGGAAAATTCCAAGAAAGCATAAAGAAAGGCTCTCGCAACAAGAAAATTACAGCGAATATTTCCCAAGAAAATACTCGTCTTAAACAGAGTTTGTTGACAATCGAAGCACGGGTAATTTATGCTTATGAATAACAAGTAGTTAATACCCGGCTTTGCCGGAGATTTCAACACGCTTTTAATGTAGAACAATTACAAAATATGGCGTCTTGTCTTTTGTTTTTATAATATTACCAAGAAAAGATATTTCATAAATCATCCTGCAAACATGACGTTTCAAAATTTCATGACGCCAGAGCTCAACATTCGATAATTTTAGCTGCTTCACACAAATTATTTCTGGTTTAAAGTAAAGAATATACACCAGAACTCATTGTGAAACAGCCAAAAGCAAAGCAGTCATCAAAATCAATTAATAATGCAAGGCTGATGTAAGCGTAATGAATAGGATCAAGAATGGGACGCTTGGATGGTTTGGGCATGTATAGCGAATGAACGAAGAAATGAGTGTGAATAGAATACATGATGCGAAAGTGAATGGAAGAAGAAATCGGGGACGCCCGAAGAACATTGCACGATCAAGTGAATCAAATACTTGAATCAGGTTATGTGAAGTGTCAGAATAACAGAAGAGTATGTATGAGACGATGTATGAATGTGAATGAAGCAAGGAGTGTGCCAATACAGAGGTGTATGACGGTCCGTCCTCTCTGCCTACCCCTGCGGGGAAACGGCGTGATGGTTAGTTAGTCAGTAAACAGTCGGAATTTAAAAAAATAATTTCGAGTAAGAAGCTGATTAATTTTAGAGCCGAATTCACTCGATACCAATGTTTTGATAATACCCATTACTTGACTAAGTGTACAAATAAAGGTTTCGGATGAATTTGTAGGGGTTTTTTTAACCGTAAAACAAGAGTTGCGATTAGCAAATTATTGATAACATCGACTCCTACTGTTTAATCAAAAAGGAAAAAAAGGCGTTCCGAGAACTTTTAAAGGATGCAGAGTTGTTAAGCCCGAGGCAACAATACACGAGGCTGTTAACGTTTATAGCAGGGGTGCGAAAGCTGTGTGCAGACGCTTTAAATAATATATGTGTATAGCAAAAAAACTTTCAAGCTTTTTAATGTCGTCCTTTGTCACCACTTTACTTTCACATATGAAAGCACATACAAGCTGAAGTGTCGTTGGAAATAGGAACCTCTTGTAAAATCGTGGTTGAGGCCGTAATTAGCCCTATGGTGCATGTACAATATTATCTTTAAATTAGAGTTAACTTATTAAAACTTTATTTTGTTTTTTTTTTGTGTATTACAGACTGTATATGTCCATTTACAAAACACAAGAAAGTAACATAAGTAAATTAAGAGATATTTTTAACATGTCTCTTGAAATCTTCAAGGTTTACGTTGAAGATATCGAGAGACATGTTATTTAGTAGTGCCATACCCCGTGTCATGCTGTGCTGAGCCAACACGTCTGTTCTGCTATGTGGAATGCACAGCAGATCGTGATGTCGCCCCTGGCAGTAGTTGTTTGGCACAAACAACTTATAACATTCCAGGAGGTATGGATTGTCAATCAAATTATTTAATATTTTGTACGCTGTTACTGCAAGGGCCCCACTCCTTCTCGACTGGAGACTTTGATAAAGCGTATCGGAGAGCAAATCTTTATGATGCATACATTTTGGGTACTCGCTAATTGATTATTGAAACAACATCAATAATTTTCAACGAAATGTGAAACAGAAGAAGACACTAGAGATGGTCGATATGCCTGTCCCGGTTAAAAGGAACCGGTTCCAAGCCGGTCACTGGAACCGTCGATACTATTTCTGTGAGAAACCGGTTCCTTTTCTTGGAAAATAAAAATCGATATCATTTGTCCGAGGAACCGTTTTTGTTTGTTGATTTGCTAGTACTTTTCGATTTGAATATAATAATCTTCTTCGTGGAACTTTTCTGGCACCAGGAACCGGTTCTAAAAATAACTAGATAAATAACCGGTTCCTCGCCGGTCACCGGCAACTGGAACCGCAGGTACACCCAATTCTGATATCGACCATCTCTAGTAGAGTAGTGTTCGAGGAACCGGTTCTGGCCATTAGATGCTTTTTGACTTAAAAGGTCCTTTTTATGAGTTCCGCAGTTGCAGTACTTTTCGTCAGAAATTCGCTAGCAACCATGAAATAAAATTAGGCGGCGAGGAATCCTTTCTTTATAATATGAAAATCTTGTTCGTGGAGTTTTTGTGGCACCAGGAACCGGTTCCAAAAATAATTGGATAAATAACCAGTTCCTCGCCAGTCACCGGTAACTGGAACCGCAGGTACACCCAATTTCCGATATCAACCATCCTTACTCACAGAACCCCTTTTAACACGTGTTATATATACTTAATGGTATGTCGGTATAATAAATTATACCTTTAATTAAATAAATTCAAAAAAAAGTTTGTGCTTCTCTGTTATAATGTACCAACAGTGGGTACATATCCAGCATTTAACATTTAACAGAAGCTCCCGTCGATATTGTCTCGGGTGGGAGGGAGGGTCGATAATTAGCCATTCGCGGCAGTGAAGCCGGGGGTGATGGCAGAAGCCGATAGTCGCGGCCGCGGGAGTAGACCGTCGAAGGAGGCGTTCCGGGTACGAAACATTTGCAATTACCATTAACACCACGTGAAACAGACCGGTATCTATCGACCTGCATCAACAGGCTACCCTGACTAATTTTTCTCTTCAATTGATACTGTAAATCTTTTGACGCCAGTAAAAAAGGTTTTATTTCGAACGGTGAAAATATTAAAAATAAAAAAAACTGAATGCTGTAGAAATGAGGTCCCATGAGGCGTATGAGCGATAACACCTTGGAGTAAGAATATATATGGAGAGAGAGAACTAAATATTTTTACCCAACCTATGTAATTTTACGATAAATCACTTTATCCTGGTTTTTACGTCGTAAACCGTGAGAGAGAAAGAGACAAGATAAGTTCTCACATAATATAGCACCACCCTTTGGTATATAAGCATGTTTCCCGCGTCTCCGACAACTCCGCCCACTACGTTTTGTTATGCGACATAACTTATCGGTTTTTGAGGTTATATCCTATATTTTTGTTGACAACAATACTGTGAAAAAAATAGTTATACAAATAAACAAAACACGAAGAAGACATGGCACAATTAAGTAAATCAAATACTTGAGTTGGGCCATGTCAAGAATCAGAATAGCAGAATAGTATGTATGAGACGATGTATGAATGTGAATAGTGTGTGCCAAGACAGAGTGGTATGGCCGTACATCCTCTCTGTTTCCCCTTCCGGGAAAATGAGATATGAAAAATTGAAACCTTTTTCGGAAATTAATTAACACCCTTGTGAGAGACCACCATTCAGAATCGAAACGCTGCCTTAAATGCCCTACACGTGTTTGGTGACCAGATCTCAATAGCCAGGTACTTCTCAACCTTCCTCTTTTCCATCTACTTTCCCTTCCCGCTACCTTCAGCCTCACCCTATTTTAGGATGCCATAGCCCCACCGGCTTCAGACGGTTGGAAGCGGTTGGGACTTTTGTGCGGTATTCACATTGAAAAAGGGGTGAAGGTTGCCAGATGTTAGCCAATCTCCGATAGTGAGAAAAACCTTGATTTAAATAGGCTTCAATATCATACGTTTAAACGAAATTCAGACGGAGTGGTTTATTATCATAAAAAGTTCAATTCTTACAAACAATTATTTTAACTCAAAAACATTAATCACAATAATTGGTCTCGACGGCAAAATATCTACACAATCATATTTCACAAACATTCAAAATTGTTGTATTAGCCTTTAGAATATTCCATAAACAATGTAGCGTTAAATAACAATATAATTATTAATGCTATGTTGCTAAAACATGATGGAATACTGGTTTCCCCATTAACGGGTGTAAACACTCAAACATGGCAAATTGAGAAATGATTGTTGGGATGTTTCCTCGTTCACAATACACAATGGAGCGCGGAGAGAGTGAGCCTTGTGTCCAAGGAATCGGCGTGAATCAAGACGAATGCATAAGTACGAATCGGATTGTCAATTATTTCAGTTAATTGCTGTGAGGCTTTGTTGCATGGGGTCAGGGCAGAGGTCTAGATGAATGTACTGCGTACGGTTTTCATTCATTGTGGAAAAGTTTTTTTTTAAATTTACTTATTAATCATCACGCCGTTTATCCTCAGAGGTAGGCAGAGATGATGGATCGCCATTCAACTCTGTCTTGGCACACACTCCTTGCTTCATTCAAATTCATACATCATCTCATAAATAATACTCTTCTGAAAATAATAAAAACTTAAAAGCTATGGCTAAATTTACCATAAAACTATATTAATACATGTATGTATATTTTTTTTTAAAGAAAGACAAACATTCCTGGGTTACGAATAACCTGACAATATTTGAAAAACTTCTACCGCCATCATAAGAAGCGGAAGATGTTGCTTGTGCAATGATGGAGGACTTAGCCAGCAGAGGAATTGAACGCACGACGCCCGGGTGGGAATCCCACGGGTTTGTCCACTCAGCTACCGACCGGTCAAATAGACCGGTCGGTAGTTGATTAATGAATGTAAAGATAATTTATATTTAATAATATAAATTATCTTTACATTTAAATATGTCGCGGGCAGTGAAAAATTGTCGAACTTTTTGTTTAACTGTAGATCGAGAATCATTGCATGAAAACATATTATTATACTGGTGAGTTTAGATGCTAACAGGTTAGCTTAGCTGTGTAAATCCTGTTATTTATGGATGTGATTTTCTGGAAAGATGAGTTTCGAGTTTATCTTTGAACTCTGTCGAGTCTTTTATTATTCTAAGATCATGTGGCTAATGTACTCGTATGTTGACAACGATATTAATATCTAGATATGCAATCCCCAGCTTTCTTTTTTCGTTTTTCCTTCTACTTTCTTCCGTTGAGTTGTGGTTGCAAAAAAGCGTTGGCCATCTCTATGTAAGACGAAAAAACTAAGAGTCTAGTGAACCACCCGATAGTGTTCATCTCGAGTAATAATATAGTTAAGAGTTTCCTAATAGGGCTTGCATCACGCCGTCACCGCTACAATGACACTTAACAGTCGTAACCCTCTTAACAATGTAGATGTCCACATATCGAACATTATAATGAATGTACTCTTAACCAGATGGGTGAACTCAAACATCGACCATTATTCCTTGACTTATTATTTGTGTAAATGGAATTCCCCAGGCTCCGTGCTGCGGCGAAGACGTGTGGTAAAACATCGTGTCCAACAACAAGACTGATTTAATTATTTAAATAATGTCTTCATCGGGTTTAAAACTCCATCGCCAATACCAATTATTTTCCCCTCGGGTTAAAGTCGACAAGATCAAGACCCGTTGCAACTGAACAGAAACGCAAGCAGAACAAAATAATGTTTTTTTTTTTAAGTTAATGATTCTGTGAAAATTCCATGAAAACTAAACACAGAATTTAGATTGATTTAAAGCGCAGAAATTGTTTGACATCTTAAATCATTTGCCTGCTGCCCTAGTGTGAATTTTCTGTATTCAGAACTAATACGTTGCGTTGCTAAAATGGTTTTAGATTATATTCACAGTTTTTGTGTAAAATTTGTATAACTCCTTTTTAATTTTTATAATTTAAGTTAATCAAATTTTATATTATTATTAAATTCTGCTAAAGAAAATATTATGCGAAAGTGAATGGAAGTAGAAGTCGGGGACGCCCGAGGAAGACATGGCACGATCAAGTGAATCAAAAACATGAATCAGGCCATGTCAAGAGTATGTATGAGACGATTTATGAATGTGAATGAAGCAAGGAGTGAGTGCCAAGACAGAGTTGTATGGCGGCCCGTCCTGTCTGCCTACCCCTGCGGCAAATGGCTAGTTAGTTAAGTTCTGCTAGTTTTAGTTTTAATTTTTAGTGACAGCTGTTTCAGTGTTAAAGGTTTTTTTTATTTATTTTACGGTAAAGACTTGTTAAAATTTTAGTCCACTATTTAAATACTGATTTCGGTAAAAACGGAATCTTCTTGAAATTCCTATTCTGTGAGGTAGATACCTAACTTTAAAATCTGTTTTCCTTTATGAAACTAATTATTGCTTTATTAAATAAAGGGTTTTCTTGATTGTTTTATAATGTGATTTGCCATTAGTTTTTTCCCCGCTTGTGAAAATAAATTGTGTGAATGAAATGAAAGTGTTTGTTAAGTACCTTTCTTGATTATTTTGTGAACTAATTTAAGAAATTATATTGTTTAGCTTTTATTATTATTCGGTATTACTCCTTGAATGAGTGGTTTCCATGTGACCGAACCACAGCTTGATAATGGCCTCGACCTCCGAAACGGCTTTAGTTATGTCTGTGACCAGATCTAAATAGTAAAAATTCCTAAACTTTCTCTACCCTTTCTCCTACCCTACCCATTCCTTCCAACACAACTTCTCTGATGCTGGGGGTGCCATAGTCCGACTGACTACGTGTTGTTGGGCCTCTAGTGGTGCGATCACATGAAAAAGTTTATTATTATTCTACGTAATTATTTTTTGTCGGTGCCGGTATTTAATTGGAAGGCAGCAAATGAAGAACTGTTCATGTCATTATATAGCCTTTCCAAAGATGGCTTCATGCCTGACATGTAAGATTTGTCTGATTAAGTCATCAAATAAACATGGTGGCGATCCTAAGATGTAATTTCTAACGTAAGCCGGTTATAGCTGTCGTAATATAGTAACATGTAGACTTACCCACGCAATCTGCCGCATATAGTGATTGATTTACAACGCACATAGGAGTTTTGTGATGAATGAAAAACATACCTGAAACAAGAAGAGAAAAAAACATTAGACAATTATAATCGTGTACATTTAAACAATACCTACATAAACCGTGTATAGATAATTACGCAATTACGATTTGAAAAAAACGCTGGATACATACTACTCATTCTTACTTATCATATCAGAGTGGATTTTAAAGTGAGGGGATCACACAAAAGAATTATATAATGCAAAATTATTTTTAAATGTAACAATAATATCAGGACTGAGTCATTTAGATACTCGCTTGTACCTAGATTGCATACAGTGGGTAATTCTTTCGCTCAAATAGTAGATTCATTCCAACTGCACTGAATCTAGTTACAAGAAGGCTATAATAGCATACCCCTTCAAAAATATTACTGTTAATTTATAGCATTATAATATTTCTATTAATTTACTTATGTTTTTGGGTGCTAATCATTTAGTCTATGTTATTTTTATGTCACTATTATTTTATGTTATATATTACACTGTTATGTAAAAGCCCATAAGGGCGTATATAATTAAATAAATATGAGCAAATAATCAACACTTGTGTCACTGTAAAATGTACTTTAAGGTGAAAAAGTTCACTTGGGCGTATAATTTTTTTTTTAAATTACATATTTTTGAAACCTTTTCGTAACATAATGTCGTCGATCTAAAAAAATCCAGGAAAAGTAAAAATCAGCTGATTGAGGGGCTAGTTTTATGTTTCATGGGACGCAAAGCTCTACTTGTTCCAAATATGGAAGCCTTTATCGGTAGAAATTGAAAAAATAATATTAATAATTTTGAAGGAAATATGAGATCGATTAAAATGCCGGTTTCCAATAAGGTTTTGATAGCTCAATAAACAGATAAGTTACTCCCGGATAGAGTAGAGGTTCCGAGTTCAAGTCTCGGTCGCGATCTAATTCTTTTTATTTTCTGTGTTATATTTTCGTTAGTATTACTACTTGATTAATTACTTCACTTTTGAAGTTATTTCTTGCTTCATAAAGCACCTTTTAAAGAAGCGATATTTCACACAGACAGCGCTGAAGAAATGAGCCCGAGTATTATTATCGTTCGGTGTACAATTGACTTTTCACGGATCGACCGCAAATCATACACGAACGACCACAGGATCATTAAGTCAATGATTTCCTCATCGGGTTGATGGGTCGTAAAAGTTTATTTTATCCACTCGTGCGATATTCCCCGTGCAGTTGGCCCACATATTCAGAGTTTGGAAGAAGTAAATTCACTGTTAACGTTATTTGTCGAGTGTTAGGACGGTTGCAACTTGCGACCACTTCCAATGCTGTTTTACGGGTGGAACGGATCCATCGATTATTTTACATCCCAATAGTTTTAAATATAGTATAACGCCTACTTAGGCGTATGATAATATGTATTTACATGGCCAGCAACGGGGCGCAACTTACAGCCTAGCAGAGGACGATATATCCCGCGAGAAAGATGTTTCTAGCGGGAAAGGAGGAATTTGCCCGCTGACACTTCGGTTTACCTTCGTGACGGAAGACACCTCTTGTTTTGTGATTACTTACGTCAGCGTGTTTTAATTCGTAAATAAACGTGATCTACCTAACCTTAAATACTATCATTTGACAATTACCTACTATGTTTATTCATTATAGTTCCTTAGTTCTACATTAGATTATATTCCGGTTGGTCAGGTAAAAAACATTATAATTTTTGGGAAATATCACTTCAAGGATGGTTTGCAAAGCTCGGAACGAGTTAAAATTAACTTAAAAATATATATTTTAAAACTAAATAACCATCAAGCCGTTTCTATGAAGTGGTATGCAGAGAGGATAAACCGACACACAACTCTGCCTTGGCATACATTCCTTACTTTATTCACACTCATACATGCTCTTTTGTTATTCTGACTTTTGACAATTAATAAACTCATAGAGGTATAATATAATCAAACTGGACTTTATGACACAAACAAACTTTGACATTTACAGAAGTCGCAGGCTGTGTAAAAAGTTGATACTTACACGGTATAAACTGTGAAGCATTAAAAACAAATAGGGGAAATTCAAATATGTATAAATAGCAAAAATATATAATCTAGAATATAGGTACTGCGGTCCAGGGACCTATAATACTATTTTTTTTAAATTGAATTACATATATCTTGATATTGAAACGAATTTCTGACGAGTTTTGAGGATTGTCCAAAATTCTGTTTAAAATTGTGTTTCTTTTATCAAACATTTTATGGGTCTTAGTAGTTTGTGATGAAAATTCACATAACATACTTATACTGTCTTTCTGGGATAGCCCAGATGTCCGGGAGTTTGTGGCCAAGCCGCTAATTATCGAAAACATCCTGATTTATTATGTAACATAATATGACCCATTTAAGCGAACTATAAATGATGGTCGCAGGATTGCCATTATTAACATACGTTTGGTATTTTTTACACATCTTGTAGTAATGATGACTCGTAACCATATTTAATGTTTGCAAATTGACCCACATGTGCGGTGAGGTATGGATATCACATTGACTATATTCTAACCGAGTTCCCACGATCCATGTAGGATTTTATTATTTTCGAGAGAGAATTTATTTCGAAGAACAAGGCGAAATCCTGGCACCAGCGTATCGAAAATAATACAACAGGGTTGTATGGCAGAAATGCTCGCAGCGGAAATCTGTTTTGTTTAAACTCTGCGGACGAATTTGTGGTGTCATCCGAGGCTGTTGAAATATCTATCTATCTGAAAGGTACAACAATTAGCAATTGTATTTTTTGTGTTCATCAAAAAAAGGCGAACGGAACACACCAGCAGCGTAATATTTTAAACGTGTTTTTTTGCTGAAAGTTTTATATGGTTTAACGGATATGTTTTGAAGTCACAATTTCGATTCTGTTCTGTCGTAATCCTTTGGAGTTTCCGTTGGAAACCGCAACAATTATTTATTTATTTAACTAACTAACCATCACGACGTTTCTCCGCAGGGGTAGACAGGGAGGACGAACCGCCATACAACTCTGTCTTGGCATACACTCCTTGCTTCGTTCACATTCATACATCGTCTCATACATACTCTTCTGATATTCTGACTCTTAACATGACCCGATTCAAGTATTTGATTTGACTTGATCGTTCCATGTCCTAGCCTTCCGATAGCCGATGACGTTGCTGATCTAAGGGTCGACTGCCTTAGAATAATGTTTTCTGGAACGCATAGTTCGGTGATGTACAGTAGGGCCATTTCGTTAATGGATTTAAACACCATCCAGCACAACAATGTTGTGAGGCTGAATGTAGTGGGAAGGGGAAGGAGATGGAAAGCGGCAGGTTGGGACCGACATATATATATTGACCTGGCTATTCAGATCTTGTCACCAAACATTGCTAAAGCCATTTCAAGCAGCGTTTCGACTCCGAATGGTAGTCTTAACAGAGTATCTTCCAGTTCTTCGGCGAAACACATAACCGTCAATAAATAAAGTGTCGATTGCAAGATACGAGAGCGAAGAGAGCAGCACTCGTGCTCCTCGTGAAAAGTGTCGCTGAAAGCGCAGAGTAGGCAAACAGACTCATTATAGTTTCCGTATTACGCGAGCAATAAGATAAATTGTCTCGGTGACGTCACGCATCGGCCCGCGAGGCTATGGCACAGTGCTCGCATACATAGATTAACGTACTACGCAGTAGGCGCTGTGGAGCCAATTTAAACACGCAATTAGAATTAGGTATTTATCCAGACGGTGTGTCTAGACTTCTCGACCGGTGAACAATAGATTAAATCTCAATTTTCAATCAAAACATTACGAAATATTATTTTATCTCCGATATCCGAATTAATTTATGTCGTGATAGCCAATGAAGTTACATATATATAGACACGTTATAGCCTTAGAATATTAACACAAAATGTGGCAAGCAAAACACACACGTTACCAGTAAATTCATCATTCGAATGTAGGTCATGTATGACGAAGATAGACATTCATAGAATATATGTGTACAAACGAAACAGATCCGAAGTTCGGACCGCGTCCCATACTTGCTTGAAACGACCTCAAGCGACGCGTGACCGTTTAGTACTAAATAGGCTTAAACACCGATCACACCAACTAGCGTGATTATTGCTTGCCACTTTGAGAGCGCTACAACGTGTCTATATATAAAACGTCATTGATGATAGCAGTGTCCAAATACCTACTATTATTTTTAAATTATCCATCAGCATTATAATTATACAGTTCGTTTTAATAATAATAATAACAGTGAACTTATATAGCGCAGTTTTGTGATATTTCACCTCAAGTGCGCTTTATGCTAAATTAATTATGCTAATAAGATTAACTAACAAGGAGAAAATAATACATAATATGTATACAAAATTAAAACTATCTAAAATAATGATCGTTATCATAAATCACGAGAGAAAAGGTTCAGATATGGGTATAACAGTGTATGTGTACATCAACAGATTAAAAAACAATTTACCAGGAGCTAAGGGTATAAAAATTTAGATGAAACATATGAATTCATTTAAACACATTTGTCAAATCAAAGAAAAGGAAAATATGATTGAGGACAGTTAATATGTTGGCACTTAAAACATTAAATTCAGGTATTATAAGTAAACGATTATAAAAATGCAAACAGTGTAAATATAGCAAGTAACAAAAATAAAATGAATATTTCATGACAATGAGTATATGGTTTTCAGTAGATAGTGAGGACATTGAGTTATAATGATAGAAGAAAGGAGAATACCGAAACAAAGCAAATTAGGGACGTTTTCTAAGAAATTAAATTTTAATAAGTTACGTTTTGTATGTGGGATTTTTTAAACAATTTGGTTTTTTAAGACTCGTTTGAACTCTGCTAGGTTCTGTATGTTGGCAAGTTTTGTGGGAAGCTTATTCCAGATAACTGGACCAGATACACCAAAAGCGCGATCATAGTAAACAGGTTTATTTGATCGAGATGGTTCAATTAATCGAACAGCAGTATCTACGTTTGCTGACCTCAAAGTAAGTTGTCTACTATTTAAGGCTTGTCGGACACACAGTTCCGATATATAGGCTGGTGCCATTCCCTGCAGTGCTTTAAAAATTGTAAGGCAAATCTTAAACTCTATTCTTTCAGGGTATCGAAGCCAATGAAGGCGATTCAGAAGTGGAGTAATGTGACAATATTTGGACTCACTATATATCATTCTCGCCGCTGCATTGAAGACGGACTGTATTCTGTTGAGTTGTTTCTGAGGGAGGCCAGCATATACACTATTACAATAGTCCATACGTGAGACGACAAAGGAATTTATAAGTGATTTAGCCGCATCAGAAGGAAGGCATCTTCTGATTGATTTAATCTGCCTTAGATGGAAAAATCCAGAACTCACAGCCTTTGAGATTTGCGACTCAAGAGATAGACAATTGTCAATTATGAAACCGAGAAATTTGATATATTTGGAAGGAATGATATCGGTACCCTGTATTTGTATCGGACTGGAGTCAAGAAGGGCCTGCCTTCCGGGAGAAACTATCCAGATAAATTCTGTTTTGGTCGGGTTAAGTTTGAGTTTATTTACAGACATCCAACTTGAAACTGTATCAATAAAGTCAACTACCTCATTTTTTAGAATGTCTTTTTCATCCGGAGAGCAAAACTTGAAAATTATACGATCGTCTGCATAGCTTTGTGATTCAAATCCAGCCGAGTGAATGAGGTGTTCAAGACGATTCGTATACAGAATGAAGAGAATGGGACCTAAGACGGAACCTTGGGGAACTCCAAATTCAATTGGAGTTTCAGGTGAAGTAAATTTATTGAAAGTTACTGAGCCTACTCGTCCAGACAGGTAAGATTTCATCCATTGGAGTACCTCACCCCGAACGCCAAATTCGGTATCAAGCACATTTAGAAGGATGCTGTGATCCACCGTATCGAAAGCCGCACTCATGTCAAGGATAGACACCAACCCTAATTTACCGGTTTCCATGCCAACAATCAGATCTGAAATGACCCGCAAAAGGACAGTCTCTGTTGAATGAAACTGTCTATATGCCGATTGATTTTTCGCAAACAAACCAGCAGAGTTCAAATACGCCACCAACTGCTTAGCAACGATTTTCTCTAGCAATTTCGCTAAAAACGGTGAGTTGGATATAGGCCTGTAGTTATCCGCATTGTCAGCATCATGTTTTGATAAAATTAACTAACTAATTAACTAACCATCGCTCCGTATCCCCGCAGCGGTAGGCAGAGAGGACGGACTGCCATACAACTCCGTCATGGCACACACTCCTTGCTTCATTCACATCCATACATCGTCTCTTACATACTCTTCTGTTATTCTGACTCTTCACATCACCCGATTTAAGTATTTGATTTACTTGATCGTGCCATGTCTTCCTCGGGCGTCCTCGACTTCTTCTTCCATTAACTTTCGCAAAATATCAAATATTTTTATCATTATCCATCAGCATTTTTATTTTACTTATATTTTCTTGAAACAAAGCCTAGTATTTATCGATAATTATTTATAAATGTAAAAAAAAGATTAATATTTACACAATAACGTCTTCCATAAGAACAGCGAAAGCTGACAAGTTCTGGAGTCGTTTGTTAAAAAATGTTTTTCTGATGATTTTGTGGTGATTTTTTCTTCCTGCCTAGATGAAAAGATCAAATAAAAAGAAAAAAAAAAAAACAAAAAAAGCTCTAAACGGCATAATACTCCAACAATTACTCACTATTATACTTGGGGCCGTGATAATCTCAAATCACATCTTCCGATGATTTTGTATTGAATTAATCTAAAAATATTTTATTCTTGACACGATCACGAGTATTTTCTTCAAGAAAACTCGTTTACATTTCCAAGATGCCTTTCTTGTAATTATCTATAATAGAGGTTGATAACATACATTTAAAGAAATTATTTCGTACTGCATTACTGACAGAACTTCTAATATTATAATTGGTTGTTGGACAAATAATTACAAGAGATTAGTCGTGTTTAATCTTACGGAATTTTCATCAGGAAAAGCGTTGGCACATATTACTAGCAAACAACTTAATCAGAATGTATTTTTTAACTTCATAATAATACTGTGAAGAAAATAATAAAAAAAGATTTTGATTAATTGAAATTTCAGTCACACACGCGACATAATACATTTGAACAAGATCTAAGCCAATTTAAAAAATGATAATTTATTTATATGGCACTGTTTGGAGAAAAATTACCTCGAGGGTCCCTTAAAATTAATTCAACGACCTACATATACTAACAAAACAAGAAATAATCATACCTAATAATAATAATATTTGACTAATTTATACAGTACAATTTTTATGTAATATCATCTCAAAGGCGCATTAACCCTTATATCGGCAGTGTAACATATATGTTACACCAATTTTGCTAATTTTAATTATTTTTTTAATATTTTCATTTTTAGTAATGACAACACTTTGGAAAATATCTTCTTTATCGTCCTGTCAATTGCTTATACCTATGGTCAGTTTAAAAAAATATTGTTGTTTGTTTTCTTATCCTTAACCTTATATTATATTTTTACCTTGGCAAGATAATAAAGGAGTGTGAAAAGAATATATGATGCGAAAGTAAATGGAAGAAGTCGAGGACGCCCGAGGAAGACATGGCACGATCAAGTAAATCAAATACTTGAATCGGTTCATGTGGAGATTCAAAATAACAGAAGATGTATGAGACGATGTATGAATGTGAATGAAGCAAGGAGTGTGTGCCAAGATAGAGTTATATGGCGGTCCGTTCTCTCTGCCTACACCTGCGGGGAAACGGCGTGATGGTCAATTAGTTAGCCAAGATAAGGGTTAAAAAACTTTAAAACTATGGCTATTATCATCATAAAATATACGCACATACCTAATACTATAGCTAGAATGATCTTTCCTAATGTATCTTTCAACTTGGGAAAAATTGCTTATAACCAAAGACTTACACCCATACAACATACACTACGTCTGCATTCCATTAAAATTACGTAAACCAAAATAGCAAATATTCAAGGGAAATTAAAGAACTACATGAGTTACATACAACAAAATACAGAATAATCAAACTAACATAAATCATAATAAATCAAACATTATACCATAATAAGAAATACAGTTAAAAATAGGTAATTAGTATTAACATAAGATACAACTAAATTATAAATAGAAACAAACGGAATGTACAACTTCACTTCTAATCACGGGGAAGGCTATCGTAGTAGCGATGACAATCGGGAGGAATAACTGGTTTTAAGTCTTTACAAGGAATTTACGATTAAATGGAAAAAAAAACCATTACGCAATTTATTTGGTTTACGAAATTTGGCCGGGTTGTTTATTTTTTTAAAAGAATACACTGAAAAGTCACTATTGACAAATGTGTGGAATACGAGGAATTGTTTTAATAAGAGCGTTGTAGTTTCAGGTTGTTTTCTAGCTTTGTATGGCGCCCTTCAAGAGATATTTATGTAAAATGGAACTAGACATATTATTATTATAAATGTAGAATGTAAATGACGAATTGTTTATGCCAAACAAGCTGGACGATGGATTGAGTAAAATTATTGTTGTATTTGTGCGTTGGACTTGTAGAGAAGAAATAAAAAAGCAAACAAGCGACCTGCACAGTATTACATAAACACAGCGTACATGCGTTAACCCTTTCATATCCTAATTAATTTCTGTTGAATGTATTCGAAACATTTTTGATACCCGATTAAGATTATCGGGCGAACAAACTTAGATATTTTTTGGCTGTACTGATATTTCACCACTTTCATACTCCCTTTCCGAAGGGGAGTTCTAATGTCACCCCCAACAAGAGTTTTGTGCGATGTCTTAGATAAGAGATTACTAAAATATTATGAATATAATTCTCTCTAAGTAAAACCAAAACTAATATAAGAGTTTGTCGTGAAAACGCTTTAATAAACAAGATCAAATGGGGTAACTAGGTCCTCCCTTGGGGTCGTAAGTTTGTTTTTTTTACTTTTTTGTACGGAAGTACGAGAACAAACAGAGTTGTATATTATGTATTTTTTGAAAGCCTTTAAATTTTAATAAATAGAAACAATAAATTTGATTTTAAAAAAAACATGACTGCGGGGGAAATATTTATTTTAATTTGTATCTGCTATTTATCATACAGATTTATGTAGGTTACGCCCGTTAGCTAACTAACTAACCATCAAGCCGTTTCCCCGCAGGGGTAGACAGAGAGAACGGACCACCTTACTCATACATACTCTTCTGTTATTCTGACTCTTCACATGGCCCGATTCAAGTATTTGATTTACTTGATCGTGCCATGTCTTCCTCGGGCGTCCTCGACTTCTTCCATTCACTTTCGCATCATATATTCTTTTCACACTCCTTTCGTTCGTTCGCTTTACATGCCCAAACCATCTAAGCATCCTTTTCGTGATCCTACTCATTGATCCCACATTTTTAATACGGTCATACATGGTTTTACCGCACATACGTCTTAAGGATCGCATTTCCACAGCATTCAGTCAAATTTCATCCTTTCTCTGCCAGTTCCATGCCTCACTGCCATACATGAGGGGTTCGTATAAGCACTCCATTGTGGATTGCTAGCTTCGCTTCTTTGGACAATTTCTTATTTGCGCCAACAGCGTTCAGTCATCTATTAATTGAGTTTCCTACATTCACCCGTCTATTCTTCTGCATTCGCCCGTTAGCGCTAACACAAAATATCAACAATTAAATAGATACGGTACAAAAGTTTGTGTTTATGAGATTTGTACCAACAGTGGGCGAGAGGGGGTTAAGATTAACATACCACGGAGCCGTGTTCCTCTAGGAGTGGGCAGATGATAAACCGCCACAAATTGATGTTCATGTTTTCTGTTACACGGACACAAGCAATACAAGCAACCTTTGCCGTTATTTGTTCGAAATGTTGCGGTTGAAATAAGTAATATTTCAATCAATCACTCTTCGGTTTGACATTATTTTATTTATGTAAACAAATTTTTTTTTTCCAAATTAAGTAATAAAATTTCAGGTTTAACAATCACTTTACCAGAACTGATACGTTTTTCGCCTGTAAGGTTCTTCTAAGCTATAAGGTGTTTTATTTCAGATATCATAAATCTTCGATATCTTCTGAAATCATCCTTCACGGGATTGGGTGTTTGAATTAAGGCGAGCTCTGGTGGAAATTTTAGTCCTAATAACAAACAGTGGAAAAAAAATTGTGTTATTAAATCATGATAAGTAAAAAGCCTGTCAAAATTGTGTTATCAAATCATGATAAGTAACTTAATGAATCAAGATGTGTAACAAGCCCAATAGAATCTCTGTTTGAACCAAGAAAAACTTTTCAGACTCTCATTCCTTAAATGCATTAGAAGATTATTATCTGTTCCTCACTACGAAAAAACTTAAAAAACCTTAGATAAACTTTATTTTAAATTTGCTTTCATGCCCTAAAAAAAATAATATATATATATATATATATTTATATATTTATCGAAGGAAGCAATCACTTTGTGGCTTGACATTATAATTTAAATAAAAAATGTTTTAGTTTTAAGCCCCTTTATTTATATACATATAACATTCGACCGGTTTCGGTTAAACTTAACCTTCTTCAGGATAATCCATAATACCTCCAACCATCCTAGGTCACATAAACACTCCGCTTTCCACAGCATGATTCACCGACTAGTCACCATCCCACTATCTAATAATAATTTCGCTAATGAACTCTTTACAATCAAACTAATAGCTTATAATAACGGATACGACCATACTATAATTGACAAAATCTTATCAAAAAAACTTCGCCTAATTGCAACAAACAAATTTTTCTATAATGATCTACCATTCAATAATAATATTAACTTAACTCCTAAATGGCGCAGAATTTTGTATATAAGTGATTTCTTTTCCCTTTGCACATCTAAACTCCCATCAGAAATAAGACCAGCTTTTTACACCAACAATAATTTAGGAAAACTTTTAATCAATTCTAAAGATAAAGAAGATACTTTAAGCCATTCTGGCATATATAAACTTAACTGTAACGATTGCCCGGCAATTTACATAGGTAAAACCGCGAGAAATGTAAACATTAGAGTCAAAGAACACAGTAGATGTTTAACAAGTATAGGTTTTTCCGAATTTGCCGAACATTTAATTAAAACTAACCATACTTTTAATAAAAATACAGGTGTACAAATAATACATAAAAATGGAATAGGTTTGCGCCTTAATAATCTAGAAGCATTAGAAATATCAAAATCAAATAAAAATAATAATTTCCAAATTTTAAACAAACAATTAGAGTTAACTAAAAGTCCGATTTTAAGAATGTTCCCCTTCTCCTCTTCCCATCCCCCTACCTCTCTACCTACCCCATTACCACCCCCTCTCTGATGCTCTGTCCTGCTTATACTAATGTATTGTGTCTTTCACTAATTTCTTTGTTTCCTGTATTACAACTCTATATTTTAATGTTAGTTTATATATATATACTTTCCTGAAGAAGGTTAAGTTTAACCGAAACCGGTCGAATGTTATATGTATATAAATAAAGTGGCTTAAAACTAAAACATTTTTTATTTAAAATATATATATTTGTAAGAATCAGATAAATTTTTACCTGCCAGGTAAGTATGTTGCTGTATATTTATATAAACTAGGAATTATTTCTAATTTCGTAACTGTTAATTCATGGTGGAATTCCATTTTGATGATTTAATAAAAACAAATTTACAACTTTATTCCACTTTTTTATTTTTTGACTGGACCGGTTTCAGCCCATAACGGCCATCTTCAATATATCGTAAAATCATACTTAGAGAAATACAACTGTAACTCACCTTAAATAAAAATTCATACCAGATAGATAATTAAAATAGTAAACTAAAAGTAACTTGTAACTAGTAAAAACATGCAGCAATACTGATAAATATAATTAAAGTAAAATCATGGTTTACTACCCCTGACATCCAAAAATAGTATATAACCCATAGAATAAGAACAACCTGTACTAGTCTGAAGATGGCCGTTATAGGCTGAAACCGGTCCAGTCAAAAATAAAAAAAGTGGAATAAAGTTATAAATTTGTTTTATTAAATCATTAACTAGGAATTAATATTAACTAGAATTTAAGATTAGTCGCTATTCAAGTGATCGAAATATTATTATTATTATTATGAAAACAATACTTTATTACCGATCACTATTCGTATAAGTTTAGTCTGCGAAAGATAGGTGTCAAAAAAATCACCTAGATTATGTGATAAGAAGAAAAACAAAGTATATCTTTCTCTGAATATGTGGATTGTCTACATGTCTACTCAATTGAATGTAGAAGGCGTCCAAAAATAAACAACAGACAATATAATGATTTATTTGTCTGTCTCCAAGCGCCTACGCGTAATCGATTCCGCTCCGAATCCGTTCGATTCCGCCCGGTCCCGACGAAGCCTGCCGTGGAAATAAAGAACCATTTTGCGCCGAGTCAATTACGCCGGATCACCTGTCATTATTTATTAGCGAGATACGAATCTGACGGAGCCGATTCGGTTCGCGTCGGAGCGAAATGTAAGAGACGCGCATGTTTTATTCAGGCCGCGTAGTAAATCTGGAAGGCTGCTCCCGGGCGGGGATGCAGATTACTCTGCTCTAAAGGATGCAGAGTTGCGAAATGGCATATCGTCGCTGGAAAGGCAAAACGGCTTAAGTGACACTTTGGTCAAGAACGACTTAAATATGCATGTTGTATCCGAAGCTGTAAAACGATAAACTACTACTACTTGATGGAAGTGTCTAATTATGGATGTGGACAGATTAAGGAGTGAAGGAAGTAAGGAAAACCAATTCATTCACCGAAGAAGTTTATGTTTAAGCTCTTGATTCTTCTTACGCAACGAATCACAATACTTAACTCAGTATTACTTGAAGATAACAACTAAACGACGACCGAGTGAGACATCAACACATTTTTCACCAAACTCTTCAGTATCTGGAATGTCAATTGTTTTTTAGCAGAGAGGTGTTAAGTCAGAAATCGAATAGCGAAATGGCGGGATAGGTAGGAACTGGATGAAAGTCAAGAAGGTGAGAACCTAATTAATTATCTCTTTGAAATCCAACAATGCAGTTTTTATCGATTCTTTTCTGCATCGAATGCTCTGACTCCCGTTTGATTCTGAAGACTCTTGTGGCCTTGGAGTAAGAATATATATGGAGAGAGAGCTAAATATTTTCACCATAACTATATAAATTTACGATAAATCACTTTTTCCTGGTTTTTACGTCATGAACCGTGAGAGAGATAGAGACAAGACGAGTTGTCACATAATATCGCACCACTTTTAGGTATGTAAGCATGTTATCCGTCTTCGCCCACTACGTTTTGTTATGCGACATGACTCAACGGTTTTTGAGGTTATACTCTATATTTTTGTCGATAACAATACTGTGAAAAAGTGGTTGTACAAATAAACAAAAACATTATGTCAATATGTGGTATGAATGGATGTAAAAAGTTGTGTCCATGAAAACCCTAACCACGCCCGAGTTTGGAAAAAATCAACAATCCTGACTACACTGTTTCGCAAAGCTATCCCTCCTGTATATTATTGCTCTGAGCTTGAGGCCCTTCAGCTATCGAAAATGTATTTACCATTTGGAAGAACGCTCGACTCAAGGGACATAAATCGGAGATTTTTTTAGCTCTTTGTCGCTTCGGGTAACTCAGTGAGAGCATTGAATTACCTGAAAAAACTTTTTTTTAACACAACTAGGTACTTTCCAACCTTCTCCCTCATCTCCTTCCCCTCTTCAAAAGAGAGAGAGAAATAAATTGATAAAGCAATGTTTTTCTCCTCTGGGCTTTCTTCTTCTGGGCTCTTTATTGGCTCTTCTTGTTTTTAATAATAATAATAATATTTAGACGATTTGTGTAGCGCCGTTTTTGTGAAAAATCACCTTAAGGGCGTTTTCTTGTCTCTTCTTATCTCTTTTGTCTTTTTTTGTATCTTTTTGGCTCTTCTTGACTCCACTTGTCTCTTCTTGTTTTATAGAATAAAAAAAGACTTTAAAATGATAAGGAAAGTCATTAATATTACACCCCCAAGAAAAGCTGCATTTGAATTTCACATTCCTTTAACGTCTTTGCTCTCTTTCTATCGCATTGATTGATGACACATCGGTGTATGTAGTAGCTACGAGTTCAAATCTTGTCTCTCCGAACAGTTTGACAAATGCAGCAAATCTTCTACAAATCTTTCACCATCTAGACGAGGTACGATTCTACTAGCATTATTTTGTCGTGCTGCGAGTGTATGGGTATCTATCGGTATGTGTATATCCGCGTAGACACGAACAAAGAGAATTATACTCGTCCATTCGAGAGATATTCTCATATTGGCTTTGCAGAGATGTAAACGATTGGACGGGGCGTCGAACTGCAGCCGGAGATAGAAGTACAAACGTTAATCGTTAGAATTGCAATAAGATAAACGCTAAAAACGTTTGGTTATTCGCAAAAAAAAACGATAAAATAAAGCAAAATATTATATTACACGATTTCGATAGAGTTTCAACACTCTTCTTACTAACCCTTATGTGACTGAAGAAAACTACACCTTTTAAAAATGAATATGAAGATTTCTTTTACAGTACATCATTTGCTGAAGTTTTCTGGACCACTGTTATGACGTAATACATTTCGAATCAGTTCAAGACTTGGGGAAGTGGATAGGAATTTCACCCAGTACCATCTTTTGATGTTTTTAATTTAAAAAGTGATTAAACATAGTAAAGGATACAGGGGATGTACTTTGAACACAACAATACATCATATCTATCATTTAAAATTAGATAAAATTATTAATAAATATGGACAAGCTTCAAATTCCACATAAAACACATGAGGGTACCAGGGTACTCTTTCAGTCATCAGAAGGTGTAAGTTTTACTTAAGCGTTTTCCGCTCACAAACCACCCTCCACATATTTAACGGTTATGTTTAATTGTTTATTTTCACTATTGTGGAGAAATCAGGTAGTTTCATCCGGTTAGACTTACTGGAACATTTAAAAAAATCTATGTTTAAACAGAAAAGGGTACCCGGGTACCCTTTTAGTCACATAAAGGTTAAACAATATGGCGTCTTGTCTTATTTGTGGCAGTTTAGGTTACTAGGTTACATAAATTAAGTTGTAAAGCGCCCTTGAGGTGATTTTCTCACGAAAATACTAAAGAAATAATTGAATTATTATTTGATGGATATTTCACGATAGCATATGATGAAAATATCAAATTAACAAACTACAACTAGTTTTCAACGCCGCGGCAAGGCTTATAAACGGCGCATCAAAATATTCCCATATTTCAGAGCACCTCAAACATCTTCACTGCCTTAAATGTCCCGATAGAATCCAGTTCAAACTTTGCTGGATGGTATTTAAATCAATTAACGGAATGGCTCCGGCTTATTTATCGTAACTGTGTATTCCTCAAGATACCAATTAGCGACAGTCAACCCTTACTTAGATCGGCAATGTCATCGGATATCGGAAGGTTGAGAAACCAAAGCGTACACCAGACATTATGTTCAAAGACTGTGCTGCAGAAGTGTCAGGTCCTAAAGCCTGGAATAGACTTCCACATGATTTGACCGAGTGGACGAGTTCAGAGCTAAACTCAAAACTCATCTTTTCAGAAAATCATACCCATAACAGAATTGCCCAATTTACACAGCTAGACTAATCCGTTAGTATCTAAACTCACCAGTAAAATAATATCTTTTCATGCAATGATCCGCTATCTTCAATCCTCGATCTACTGCCAAATAAAAAGTTGGAAAAATTTTCACAGGCCGCGACAAATGTAAATATTGCTAAGGTAATTTTAGCTATAGCTTTAGATGGTTTTATGGTAAATTTAGCCATAATTTTCATGTTTCGTAAAGCGCCCTTGAGGGATATTTCACAAAATGGCGCTATATAAATATGCCAAGTCTTATTATTATGAGAAAACCACTGAGAACTGATAACACTTGCGTCGATCTAGAAATTCTAGGCAGCAAAGCTGGGTGAATTTCATGACGCAGGGCACAATACGAGTCTCAAATGAAACATAAAAATATTTTTTCTGCTTGGTAGATAATTTTTAAAAAATAATTTTAACTAAATAATGAAAAAGACCCTGATTTTCAAAGTAATAGTTAATTCATTATGCCCATTGTATGGAATACATTCTAGTTCAGAGGCCGTGATATCACAACCCTGGAATCTGTTTGGGTGGTTTTATTACTTAGATCAGTAAGCCAGAGGACACAGAATAATATACTTTTCAATGAAATGATAACGATCTTCGAGCCAGAGCGCTAAGCTTCTTGGCTCCGAGTAGCTAATCGGACACAGTAACAGACTATTACGATAAATATATCCTTAAAGATTATTAAACTTTTCTTATTTATTTATTTTTTGTGAGAGTTCCAACTGCTCCCAACCGTCTGGAGCCAGTGAGACGCGAGACTATGGCATCCACGATTGTGGTATGTTGTGAGGTTGAGGTAGTGGAGAGGAGAAGGAGATGGGGGAGAGGGAGGTTGGGAAGTACCTGGCTATTTAGACCAAATCACCAAACACGGCTAAATCCATTTCAAACAACGTTTCAATTCTAAATAATAATAATAAAGTTTTATTCCGGAAGGTATGCAGGAGTAGTGCAATGCAATACCTTCCATAATTGATATCAATACATTGTAATAATAATAGAAACAAAATAAAAATGAACAGAAATTCATAAGAAATAAATAAATAAATAATAAAATAAAAATATAGGTAAAAATAATAATAATGTAGATAAAAGTAAATAAATTAAAGAATATAAGTAGAAAAATATAAATGGTGGTCTTTCACCAGGGGTGCTACTTAGAGTATCTACCACTTTGGAACGTGCCGCAAATATACGATATATTAATTAAATGTGTCATGAGGTTATGACAAACATTAACTAAATAAAATTTGTTCGCGCACGCCGGGTTTGAACCCGCGACCTTTGGATTCAATACAGAATGTATCAGAATTGTAATTTACGAGAGTCAGTAGTTAATATCAACACGAAGTCGATTTAAAAATAGTACAAATATGATAATATCAATTTTTAATTTGTTTTTTCCTCATTACACCGTAAATAATCCAGGAAACTGATTAGTTAATCCGTGCAAATCATAAAGCAACCGCAATCTTATGCATCTGTCTACCGATTTACTTTCACCTGTCTTCTTACACAACGTGGTGGTTTATTATCTTTTATCTTTCATTGCATTCCAATATGCAAAATTACCTGACGAAGTTAAAAAACTTGCATTCCTCAAAGTCTACCATATAATTATGTAAATTTGAAGGTTATTCAGCTAAAGTTTTAGGTTAATTTCTTGCTTTTAACACAACGTCTTTTGGGGTGATTTATTACCAGCGTGGCGCAATAAAAGTAGCCACTAATTAATTATAATTTACATACACGTCGCAGAAAGACGAAAGAAACACATCAATCACACTAATCAATAGGAAAATCTTCAGGTAAGAATTACCCACACTCAGGATGCAACTAAAGCTTTGTAAGTTAATAGAAAATTAATCGACTTATGACTGCTTATGACATGAACCTAAATCAAAATAAACGAGCTAGCAGGCGAGGCGATATCCGCATGCACTATCCAGTACCCACGGTCAGTAGGGAGCCATGTTTTTATTATTTTAATTTTTTTATTTAGGAAAAAAAAAACAGATACAGACACAAGATAACAAATATACAATATTAAACACAAAACATAGAGAATTCGCCTGTTTACAATGAGATTGTAATTTTTATATCAGCCATTATAATCAATAATCTTTTTATGTATTCAAACACTATTTTCTACTACTCTACAACTATTCCTTATTTTGTTTGTGCATGTAATTCTCATTTTTTCACTGTCAATTGCAAACATTTTAATGTAAAAGCCCTCTCGGGCGTATAATAATAATAATATTTGGATGATTTGTGTAGCGCCGTTTTGTGAAAAATCATCTCAAGGGCGCTGTACAGATCTTATTTTCTATTATTACATATTAATTCCTGGTTTAAATAAGAAAATATACAGGAACATACTTACCTGGCAGGTCCCAGGTAGACACATTTATTAACTTAAAATTATAATTATGATTTTTATTTATTTTTTCTGATTTTGGGCATGGGAGCGAAATGAAAAAAAATGGACTTTCTGAATTTGTTGTACAGTACAGGATAATACATTATTATACAATAAAATAAATATATTAGATATATAAATATATTAGATTAGATAGATTATACAATAATAAAATAAAAATATTTGGAGAATCTAAACCTTTTAAAAATTAAAACAATCAATTCAAAATACATACATATTTAAAACGCATTCAGACAATGACCTTACATACATATTTATATTATATTTATAACGTCATTGCATTCGAATGATTTTTTTCATAATTTAAATTTAATAACGCCATTATTTTTTATTACCTATACTATATTTTAAAAAAAATGGAGTTGAAATTAAGCACAAACAATATAAATAACAATTTGAATGAAAATGTCTCCCACAAATTTGACCAGAGGGTCTATTCTAGCTTGTTCGAAAAATTAGTTCTGTTTTTCTTCGATTTACAGCTCAACGGGAAAAATAAATGACGGAGTACGGAAAAAACTGTTTCTGAAGAAAATCGAGGTGGAAAACCTAAATATCAAGGACAGTCTATCATAGTAGAAACATTCTCCTTTGAGATATAATCTTTGACTGATTAATTTATTATGATTTCAATCATTAAAATGTTTAGAATATGCTTCTAATATCACTTATCCGTAGAACGTGCATTGGTATAGAAAAATGCATAAAAACCTATCCAAGAATATCACATCTCATAGATCAGCATAGAGTTATTTGCCTTTGTCTTATACTTATATATATATAGACAGAAAGTATAAGCATGCGGGCGGCACCTATGAACTTTCCTAATACGTAGATGAAGAAGAACCTACTTTGCCAGAAACTATTAAAACTTTCATTACCCTAAGTGGAGAGAGTAAATTTTCCGATAAAGCACCACGGGGCTATGGTATTTTCGCTATCCTTTTTCACATAGCCATATAATCATATTCACAATAACAAAATGAAAGTCTCAAGAGAATGCAATGTCTGGTGCAACACTCAAACACAAGTCAAAGAGGTGTAGACAATGATATTCCATGAACTAGGTGAGCCCCGGTTTCTAGGAAAGCCTTATAACATAATAAAAAAGTTACAAAGCACGAAATCACTTTTTTTTTAAACTTCAAGTCTCCTTAGTTGTAAATAAAGATTTTAAAAAACTTTGTTCTAGGCAAAACTGGTAAAAAGTATAGTAAAAAGGGTTGCAATAAGTTTTCGTTTTCTTTATGTACAATTAAGACAGAACATCTCTTTAATTCTTTTCGATAGATAAAACACCGAACGTGTTTCCAGCTTCAGATGGATTTGGAAAATAGTGAACTGTAAAACGATCAACTATACTACTTGATGGAAGTGTCTAATTATATCTTGTGGAAAGATTATGGAATGGAGGAAAAATAGGAAACCATTCACTCGCCGATGAAGTTGAAGTTCTTGATTATTCTTACACATTGTATTATTAACTAACACCACAACAAAAAACAACACACTTGATTTAATATTATTTGAAGAACAACAACAAACCGAACGACTAAGCGAGATACCAACAAACGAACACGTTTTATCACATAACTCTCTTCGGTTTCGATTGTCACTTGTATTCAAAACTCGGTGTTGTTGAATGCGAAAATCGAATATAGTGAAATGGTTGGATAAGGTAGGAACTGGATGAAAAACATGAAGGTAAGAACCAAACAAATTACCTCTTCGAAATCCAACAAATATATTTTAAAAAAATCTTGTATTGCCACATGCTTCCTTTAAATATACGGATTTGCAGTCCGAATGACCCGACTCAAATATTTGATTCACTTGATCGTGCCAAGCCCTCCTGAAGCGTTCCCGACTTTCAATTTGGTGTCAAACATTCTAGATACTTATTGTACAGTTTACCATGTTATTTCCCGCTGTAAAACGCCTTTGCAGATATGTCACAAAAATTGCAGGTTAGAAATTAATTGCTCGAGCACTTTACTAATAGTTAGGCACCGTTGATAACCATTTTATTACAAAATACTCGTCATCATAAAAAAATGATAAGGGTTCATTGTTGGAATTTGGTACCGCAAAAGCTCACCTAGTGCAGTATATGTGGCCTGATATTTACAGCATAGAATAGTTTCACGTATTACCCCGTTGACATCAATGCACTAACTCATAATTAATAATGTTCAACCACGGAACAGCGCGTCGTGAAGTCAAACTAGCTGTACATTCAATACATACATCTGTCGGATATCGAACATAAAATATTACAGTTAGAAATATTAATTTATCTCTCACAGATCTTGATTGACATTCAAATCGACATACATTTTTATCTGTGCGGAGATGGCATCATGTTTGGTACGAATTAATGAATAGGAAACATAAAAACATAAACAGTGTAGCAAAATAATATCAGAAGACCAGTCAGCGGAGTGGAGAAAAAAGCCTTGACCCCGCGGGATTTTTTCTTTGGTTCGATTTTTATTAAACGAAACTTGGATATTTTTAACGAATACCAACCAAACAAACTTTTATTTGTGTAATTTGTGACGGCGTGATACGATGTGGGCGAAAAATTGAGTAGAGATTCAAACTAATTATAACATGAAATTAATGAGGTAAACGAGCTTTGGCACTATTGATAACTTAAAAAAGCTTCAAAGATTTGTTAAAAATATTAACCCCATTCAACGGGCAAGACAGTTTTCCTATTTTTTTAAAACTTGTATAGGAAGGTGACAATTAATGCCACTGTAAATACATGTCATTTTCCTTGTTAATATACATTGCACTTATTTCATTCATCCCAATTTTTCCGCTCATATTAATTGAATCGAAATAAGTTTTCATTTAAAATGTTTTGCCCTATATAGGGTTAAAAAAAGGAAGAAGTGAACCTGTGTCTTGAAGTGACCTGATTGTTGGAGAGAGAAAACACAGAAGCCGGCAAATCATCCCATAGCCAAGCTGTTGAACAAAGGAATGAAATATTAAAAACGACCCGTTCTGTGACAAATGTTGAGCATTTGGACTTTTCGGAGCACCTTCTATTTTTTTATAATAGTTATAAGGAACAAAGCAAAACCACCAAATGTTAAACGAAATTGCAATCCGTTTGTTAAGAAACGGGAATCTATCAAACGAATTGCCGGTGTTTGTGGTTAGTCAAGAAATTGATTTAGGTATCTAGGGGCTGCAGACCAGAGGTGGCTACCGAACTCAAGTGCGATTTATACAACGTCTGCAGTTGTGTGCTTTTATCACTAGTGATATTGTGTACTAGTAATTCCCTTTGACATACTGACGTATAAAACTTATCCATGTTTCATTCCATGCACAACGAACATGCAGTATTGACAGAAGATTAGACCAACAATAATTACGATGTATTATTTACTCGACATTCGTTCACTCAATATTATTTCGGATGTTGCACTGATCTTGTTCAAGAAAAAGCCAAATGTAATTATTTGATGATTCTACGACTAGATTTGGCGCTGGCGTTTCGCGGTTTCGATCATTGACCGCGTTTATGACCTTGGCTAGATTTATTACTTTATTTTCAAGTGTAAATGGATGAAGTAACACGAATTAAGTTGCACGAAGAGCCATTGAACCCCACTTTACAAAAAAAACGGATAAATTAAGAATATAATGGAGACTAAAGTGGATAAATTACGTCAGTGAGAAGTGTTCCTTTGTTGCAAAATCGATTTGTCGGTGTTATTTTTACACATGACGAGGAATTTGTTTTCAACAAAACCAATGCGAATATTATGAAATTTCTACTAGTGTTATTTAAATACATCTCGATAATGGTGTTTAGATAATGATAATAACAGTGAATTTATTTAGCGCAGTTTTTCGATAGTTCACCTCAAGTGCGCTTCACACTAAATTGCGTAACTTAATATGACAACGAGAAAATAATGTATAACAGTTATGTATGCAAATTAAAACTGTCTAAAATCATGATACTTGTCGAAAATCGTGAAAAAAAAAGGTTCAGATACGGGTATAACGGTGAATATGTACATCAACATATTGAAAAAACAATTTATTAGAAGCCAAGGGAGTGAATAAGCTAACAAAATAATCCAGATGAAAAGTATGTTCAAATAAGAACAAATTTGTTGATGCAAAGAAAAGGAGATAATATTGAAGAAAGTAAACGTGCAGGTATTTAAAGATATCAATTTCAAAGAATAGTAATGTTTGAATATGTGGGTTTTTTTTAAACAATTTGGTTTGCCTAAATAAACAACTCTTTACCTTTCGCATGAAGTAGACAGATACGACAGAGTATCACACCTATAACCTGGTATAAATATACTTTCAGTATCGCTCTGGTGAGAGACCAGTATATAGTGAACTGAATAGTTAGATATTTCCTAACCTTTCAGTCCCATAGACATGAATGTAAAACCAGATTCAAGTATATTTTTACGTGATATGTCCTGCTGAGGCGTCTCTGATTCCTCATTCCATTGGTTTGCACGTCAAAGATTATCCTGTTTACACCATTTAATCGTTCCTTTACTAATACCAGGTTTACGGCACCGTCAAATTGACGGGTTTCCGATTTGGTTAACAAATTTTACTAAACAGACTCAGTATTTTTTGTTGTTGTTTTTTTTACGATTTTTTGTAATTGAACGGTGTAAATATATTTACTGTATTTTTATTTTCGGAAACTTCTTATTTTTTTTAAATCTAGTCGTATATACCTATCTCTACAAACACCCGTCAAATTGAAATAACGCTTTTGAATTTGTCGCATTTGTGAAATTATTACTTGTAAACAAAATAATCATAGTGTAACAATTTGTGTGAAGTAATGAAGAAAGAATATCGTCGGTGAAAAGGATATTTTGTTTCAAACCCAAATTACAAATACGCGTTCGTTGCGTAACACATTCGGCGCATTATGATTTATGGGGCAATAAAAAGATTTCTTCGAGGATGTAAGTCTGGCAAAGTTGATCATACGGCTGCATTAGTTAGTAGGTAAATAAATCTATCTTCAGTTATAGAGTTGTAGTCAGTGTGTGGAGATGTGAAGTCTAATTTCAGTTAAATAAAACATTTATTTAAACAGTATTTGTGTTACATATATACATCCTCCATGGTCGAGTGGTAAGACACTCGACTACGAATCCAAAGGTCGCGGGTTCAAACCCGGCGTGCGCCAATAACTTTTATTCAATTAATCTGTGTCATAACACATTTCATTCATATAAAAAAATAATAAAAGTATATTTACGGCACGTTCCAGAGTGGTAGATACTCTAAGTATCGCCCTGGTGAAATACCAAGAATTGAAACGTTGCTTGAAATGGCTTTAGCCGTGTTTGGTGACCAATCAATAGCCAGGTACTCTACATCTCCTACCCTTCCCAACTACCTTCTGCCTCACAACATACCATATTTGGGGATGCCATGCACGGCTCTAGACAGATGAGACCTTGTGCATTCATATAAAAAAAAAAACAAACCGGACGGATGCCCGTAGAAACAGTCATCCTTGTTTATTACGCTTACCTTGCATCTTGGTCAGATCTCCACATTGCGGTCGAACTCACGTGGCTTCGGGGAACTCATTTCCTTGCCATTATTAAATCTATGCAATAAGTATGTGTCATGTCTGATGGTGATTAATGACTAACATCTCGTAAACGTGAAACACAAGCGCGAGAAGAAATAAAAGAAACGATAACAAATTTCACATTTGAAATACGAATAAGGGGAAAGACGAATCGACTTAAAAACTTGGGATTCTCGCAGCGAAAAAGTCACCCAGAGATAGAATACAACATCTCATTTAAAATAACGACAACAAAGAAAACTATCCCGTATTATAAGTACCTACCGCTCGCAGACTGAGATGAAAGTTTCACGAGGAAAGTCATTATTCGCCCTCCACAGTGCTTTTATAGAGGAATAAGTGTGCTGGGAACAAAAGGAAAGCCAAGCAAATAAATAATAATAAACATTTATCTTGGTATAAACCACGTTACTGGAATTTAAAGCCAACTCGTTTCGGATGAAAACTTTTTTAATCCAATATAGAATACAAAAATAATACAATTTTAATGTTAATTTAATGCAATTAAATTGCGTTACACGACAAAAAAAAACATGACTACAAAGGTGGCATTTACGATGAAAATGCAAGATTTTATTTTTAATCGAAGCATTGCGTTTACGGATTAGCTGTACAATTTTTTCCTCCAGTATCCGAAACACCCCACTGTTTAATTTGGCAGCCACCTCTGGTCTGGAGTCCCTAAATATCTGAAAAAACCCTTGACTATGTGCAGGAACGGGCGGCCCGTTTGATAGATTCTCCTATCTTGACAAACGGATTGCAACCTTTGGAGCTAAAAGACGTCATGTGATAATGCTGTTCTACCGGTATTTCAATGTAAGATGCTCAGATGAACTTTCGTCGTTGATCCCTTCGGCACCGGTGCATGGTCGGGAAAATCATCGAACGCGCGCCCATTTCCGAATACTTTGGAAATTGTGAATGAAAGTGTATAACGAAAAAATAAAATAGTTAATGAAAACAGTCAATATTCTTGTATCAGCGAAAGGAAAAAATGGAACTAGTGCAGTCAGGATTGATGATTTTTTCCTAACTGGGGCGTGGCTAGGGCTAGGGTATTTATACATCCATTCATGGCACATATCGACATAATGTTTTTATTTATTTGTACAACTACTTTTTCAGTGTTGTTATAAACAAAAATATAGGATATAACCTAAAAAACCGCAGATTTATGTCCTGTTATGTCGCAGAACAAAATGTAGTGGACGGAGTCGCCGGAGACGGAAAACATGCTTACATACCTAAAAGTGGTGCTATATTGTGTGAAAACTTGTCTTGTCCCTTTCTCTTTCACGGTTTACGACGTAAAACCCGGAGAAAGTGATTTATCGTAAATTTAAAATAATTGTCCCTCTCACTACTTTGGTCATAATCGGGCAACTTCGGAATGTGCACTATTCTCCTGGCTCAAAAATAATTATTCACTGCCTCTTTCGAGCGAGTACGGCGCATTCGGGCACGAGAGAACGACGCGAAGTGCAATAAATGTGTTTTCTTATTATTAAGAAGGTAAGGAGGAAGGTAGGTACTGGGTGCCCGTTTCAGATTCGTGTACTGAACAAACACAGGCGCAAGGAGAGGTAATGTGAAAATCGTGCAGATTTGCATTTAACCGAATGATTACCTGTATGAAATGGTTCAGAACGACTTGTTCTTCGCAAATTACCACTCGTATTGTTATTATACACTTATTCAGCCAGACGGGGATAAGTTATTTTATTATTGCGTAAGTTATCTGTAAAACTTTAGCACGTTCGGGAACGCATTCAAAGCATTTTGCGACCAATGCCAAATTAAAAAAGTTAAACTTTTGGGTTTTAGTTATTTGAATATGCAGAAAAAAGTTATTAACTATAGATAAATACGTACGAGTGTGAACTTTTCAAATTTGGAACTGATGTTAATTGAAATTGACAAATTTAAAAAAATTCGTTACAAATCCCCACCTACCTAAAACGTATGTTTAACAGACAATATTCTATATTTGAAATGGGTGGATTAAAAGCAACTAATATTTTTTGTTGACAAGTCAAGTTAATTTAAGTTATTTTTCACGGGTAACAGACAACTAGTTAACAAATAAACAATAAAGGTTAGTATAAAAATATACAAAATTTCAATAGTATGATAAACAGTTTAGTTAAATAACAACTCACCGAAGTTTCGCATTTATCAATCTCAGCAGTATTTTCAATTTGATGAGTGAATAATTATTACCTGTAACAAAAGAAAAATAAATATTAAAACATTGTTCGGAAAATGTTGTTGGTATTGCTGTGTGTTTACTTGGTGAGAAATTTATTTGAATTTGCAAATATGAAGGGTCTTAAAACTACAATGGTTTTACCATTATTCAATCCTTCGAAGGCATAAGGCATGCTATTCGTAGAACGTGAAAATATCAAATATTCAGTAAAGTCAATAATACAATTTTTTATTTATTTACATAAATGAAGAATTTTCCTCAAGCCACCGTGATGAAAGTGTTTAGTGTACATACATATATTAAAACCCCATGTGTACGCATAAATTTTATTTATTTATTATTTTACTTAAACATGCATTTTTTTAATTAGTTGGTGAATTGCCCATCCCTCTAGACATAAGCCTGTGTTGGGATGGCAATTTGCAAAAGTGGTAAAATATAAATGCTACTTATGTATTAATATTTCATGTTATGTTTATTGTTTTGATTTTTAATTGAATAAAATAAGTTTTTTTTTCTTCTTTTTGTATTGTTCTTCTATACTATTTAATATGGCAAACAGAGTATTGCACCAACGCTCTGTTTCGCTGAAATAAACAATATATTATTATTACTATCAGTTTATTAATAATAATAATATTTGGATAATTTGTATTGCGCTGTTTTTGTGAAAAATCCCCTCAAGGGCGCCAGGAGTGAATGATTGGAAACCTTTGGATTTGGTGCCTTTGTGTAAATGCATCGATTTTAAGAGGGGGAGTGTACTGCTGTCTACAAACGCTCAAAATTAAAAATCGAGTTAAACTTGTTCAAAATACATAACGCATTTACACTTTAAGAGCTTTATTGGGATTTGACGTAAGAATAATATTTTGATTAAATGCCCTTCAATTTCAAAAACTGACTAACCATCACGACGTTTCATCGCAGGGGTGGGCAAAGAGGATGGACCACCAAAATTTTTTTTCTTGGCACATACTGTCTACAAACGCTCAAAATTAAAAATCGAGTTAAACTTGTTCAAAATACATGGCGCATCTACACTTTAAGTACATTGGACGTAAGAATAATATTTTGCCCTTCTCTGATCCATCACGACGTTTCATCGCAGGGGTGGGCAAAGAGGATGGACCGCCAGAATTTTTTTTCTTGGCACAAACTCCTTGCTTCATTCACATGCATACATCGTTTCATAAATACTCTTGTTATTTTGATTCTCGGCATCACCCGACTCAACACTTCATTCACTCGATCGTGCCATGTCTTTCCCGGGTGTCCTCGATTTCTCCTACCTTTCACTTTCGCGTATAAATTCAATATAAGTTACATTATAAAACGCGTAAGTGTATACTTTACAATAACCGAAGATATGTTGCATATGTTGAAAAGTAACTTAAATTCTATCTCTGCGTTTTGCATATAAGATAGGCCCCTGTGCTCCTAAGCCCCGATTTACACATCCAAGGAAGGCCTTTTGACGTGATTCTCTTCAATTAGGCATCTCTGTAGAAGTTTTTAGAGGTGGAATACAAATACCATGGTGCTTAAGAAATTATTATTAAAAAATAATAAGGTGTTTCGTATATTTTAAAGGCTTTGCAGCTGCAATTAAGATATCTAATGAAACGCCATTGGATCGGATTTGAGATATTTGAGTGTTGAGACCTTGTTTATAGCATAAAGGGCGGGAATGGATTGGATACAGCGAAGTCGATATGATGCGAGGACACGGTCACGACTCTAGTAGAGTCGGAGTAAGCGATGGCGGTGATGGCCAGAGGTGAGTGAGACGTTGGATGAAACTGGAGACAGGTAATGAAACGTAAGCCCGATGTACCGAGAGATTAAGAAGAGATGCGAGAGAATAAAATGCACAAATTAAGTGCAATTCGAGAAAGAATAGTTTTGAAAGCAGTTAAGTAAGTAACGAACTAACCACCACGCCGTTTCCCCGCAGGAGGCAGAGAGGACGAAACGCCATACAACTCTGTCTTGGCAAACACTCCTTGCTTCATTCACATTCATACATCGTCTCATACATACTCTTATGTTATTCTAACTCTTTACATGGCCCGATTTAAGCATTTGATTCACTTGATCGTGCCATGTCTTCCTCGGGCGTCCCCGACTTCTTCTTCCATTCACTTTCGCATCATATATGTGCATGTGGTTAAGCAGTGTAATAATAAAGGAAGGGCCAATATATTTATAATAATATTAGAATAAAAAAATAAGTCCCTATTTACAAGCTGAGGTTTGATAATATGACAGTCCAACGGGAAAAAAACGACATTTGTTTTATGATAATAGATACTGGTTGTTACTGATAATAACCCGTCTTCGCTTATTTTTAATAACCTTTGTAAAAAAAAGTTTTGTTGAAAAATTGAAAAATAATGCTTTTATTTTTGGCCATGATGACATGACAAATGCAGACAGATAGTGACATTCACTTGTACTTGCGCCAAAGCTCACCGTTATTTTTGGTGCATCAGACAGTTTTTTCTGCTTTATATAAATTCTTGGATTATTTGTACAGCGCCGTTTTGATAGTTAAAATATTACTGTTTTATAGTTAAGATATAAGTTTTCAGAATCTGTTATCAGATGTAGGTACTGTGCAGACTAGAGAGGTCTATATCACAAATTACAAACACATAACTAACTAGCCTAACAAAGGCCAACCGATGAATTCAAAAGGTCGTCAAGCATATTTCTGTGTGCGAAAGGAAGAAAGGGATGAGTCAATAACATCGAGTTTGCAGAGTTGTTCCTTGGATACTTATCTACCGAGGAAAAATTAGATGAGTCAGAAAATAAAATATTGCGCTATGATTTTTTGAAAAAGGACATGTGACATATCGTCGTCAACGCGAAAATTCCTCCCATGTGTCAAAAACGTAATTGTTCAGGAGGAAAATAAAAACTGATTTTGGTGAGTTACAGATTGTTTTTGGAGACATCAAAAATACGCTTTGTAGTTTTAGATGCAATAATGCATTTTCACCAATAAAAAAACATTGAAACTTGAAGTACAAATTGAAACTCTACACAGTGGTATATTTAACTCATAAGAGGTATTTTCCCGTTGTCGACGATATGACATACCTAATAACATACAAAAAAACAAAATTCATCAATTTTCGCATACAGATTTAACTAACGTTATGAATAACTAACGACAATGTTTTCTATGCGATTTAGGCATATTCATTTATATCAATGCATTTTTATCAGACAGAATAGTGATCAGCAATAATTTGAAGTCGATCATTTTAACGTGACGTATTTATTAGGTACCCAGCCGGCCCCGGGACTCGCGTGATACCCGCCTGTGGGAATATCGAGATATGCAACCTACACACACGCCCGACATCCACGGTAACAATACATAGGTAAGAATCGCCTCCCGGTGGAATATTGCGTCAAGATTTCTGACATGTTTACGCGCCGCGGACTTCGTACGCGTTGTCCACTGGTTCTTAACCTCAGAGCAATAATATACAGACGGGATAGCTTTGCGAAACAGTTTAGTCAGGATTGTTGATTTTTTCCCGACTCGGGCGTGGCTAGGGTTTCCATGGACACACCTTTTTACATCCATTCATAGCACACAATTGTTATTTCGACATAATGTTTTGTTTATTTGTGTAACCACTTTTTCACAGTATTGTTATCAACAAAGATATAACCTCAAAAACCGTTGAGTTACGTCGCATAACAAAACGTAGTGATTAAAGTGCTCTGGTGTAAACATCCCTAAATGGCGCTTCAGCCAATTTGCCTTTCCGGCGACGTTATTATAAATAATCCACTGCGTTTCGTGGGATTTATAAAAGACTGAGGAACACTGGCGTAGCCCCTATCGCATTGTTTATAGCGGCCGGAAAAAGACTTCCGAGAGAATACAGCCCGGCAGATATTGTTAATTGATAAGTCCGAGCTGTTAATTATAATGGAAGCTGCCAATTCTACCCACAGGCGGGCAGTCCAGGCGGAGAGCTTTACGAGCTTTAGAGGTTATACGAGAAGACTTATCTTGACGACTCGATGGCTACTACGGAATATATTAACGTCGGTGGAAATGAGCGTCCATCTGCTTACCCGGTAATGTGGCTGGAGGAATTTTAATTGCCGACGTAATGACTGATTATTGGCATGCCTGGTTTTATTGCAGGAGTGCGGGCGAGTGATTACTTTCAGACTTACGCGATACATACTTTATAACGAAGATCGTTGAGGCTTCAAACAATAATAAAATACAACTGTCATTTACAATAAGATAGCAGTTTAAAAGAGATTGAAATAATTGTTTCATCGTGTCTACCGCCTGTTTTGGAGTTACGCAAAATAATTTGCTTTAATATGCAGTTTTTTAAATTGGTTCAATTTTAGGTTCAATCTTTCTAATGTTTTCCGATCAGAATTTGCCACATTATACGATGAAACAAACTATTCGTAAGTAGGAAATCCGACAAAATATAGAACTTTCACAGGCCTTTTTTATAGTGAATATCTCGCAGGGGTCGCAACTGCTTCCAACCATCTACAGCATAGGTTCTCAACGTGGGCGATAACGCCCCCTTGTGGGCGTTTGAGACTTTCAGGGGGGCAGTAGATACTAGATAATACTTTTCAATATAATTAAATATGCGTTTTAATTGTTCTCATTGAAACATTCTTCTTTAAACTCAGAAATAGGATGACTAACTTACGACTATACTCGTATATAGTCGTTTAAATATAAATATATATAATATAAATATAAATATATATATAATATAAATAAATATGTATTTAATTTAAATATAATCGTGGCAAAAGCTATTTCAGATTCGCGACAGATGGTAAGTAAAATAAATTGGGGGGGGAGGGGCTCTAGAAAAAATAATAATCCTAAAGTGGGCGGTGGGCAAAATAAGGTTGAGAACCTATGATCTTGAGCTAATAGGACTATGGCATCCCCAATTGGGGTATTTTGTGAGGCTAGTGAGGTGGCGTGAAGGGGAAGGATACGGGAAAGAGGAAGGCTTGAAAGTACCTTGCTGTTCAGATCTGGTCACCAAACACGGTTAAAGCCATTTCAAGCAGCGTTTCGATTCTGAATGGTAGTCTTTCACCAGGGCTATACTTATGAGTATCTACCACCCTGGAACGTGCCGGAAATATACAACACATTATTTTATATGAATTTAATGTGAAATAACACATATTAACTAAATAAATTTTATTTGCGCACGCCGGGATTTGAAGCCGAGACCTCGGGATTCGTAATCGAGCGTCTCGACCACGGAGGCCGTCAAATAAATAAGCGTTAGAGATATGTGAGGGATTTTAGTGGCACATCGGCTGAAGTTGTTTAGTATACAATGTAAATTGTGGAATTAAGTTATAAATGAAAGAACACGATTTAACGAATGGTTATAAATTAAAGCTTGTAGCGGAGATATAAGAGTGAGATGCAAGAAGAAACCGACTGTTTCATCATTCGCGATGGCCAGGAGAACAGACCAGCAGAACAGGTTGCCTCTCAGCCTGCAAATTTATGAAGGTAACAAGCGTCCTTACAAAGGGAGAGATGTCAGGCGTGCGCACAGAGCGCAGTGAATAGAGATGGTCGATTTCCTGCCCGGTTACAATGAACCGGTTCCAAGACGGTCACTGGAAACATCTTTATTATTTTCCGAGAAACCGGTTATTTTTGGAACCGGTTCCTAGTTTCGCCGGAAGGGGGCGGTTGCTTTTTAGCGATTATTTTTCCAAAAAACCATAATTTGGCGATGAACCGGTACCACAGTTCCAGTGCTTTTCGGTCTAATAATATCGCTGGCACCCCCTCCATGGTATTAAATAAGAGTCCTTTCTTGATAATATAAAAACATGGCTTAAAAATTTTCTTCTTGGAACCTTTCTGGCACCAGGAACCGGTTCCAAAAATAGCTGTATTAATAACCGGTTCCTCGCCAGTCACCGCTAACTTGAACCGCAGTGACACCCAATTTCCGATATCAACCATCCCTAGCAGTGACATCGTGTCGTTGGTCGCTAAAGCGGGGGTGGTAGGGGAGGTGGTGGGTGGGAGAGGGATGGACCGCGTCAATCGTAAATACCAGACGGCGAATAAAGATTTCAAAGTCACGCCGGCGCCGAGCGAACCTAGACAAAGGGATGAAATAGATCACCGGCAGCATGGCGATAAAGAGGCAAAACAAAGAACCACGGGGTAAGTCGTGTCATACATTATTTGTTTTCGAGATTTTAATGGCAGGTAAATGAATCAAAGCCATAAAATAAAAGCGATTAATAAATTCTTTTGAATTATCACCCTCTAAAATGGACTGACTTTCTGGAGATGCATCGAAAAGTATCAGATTTCATGCTATAAATGACCAACGCATTAACTAAGACGCCGGAACTAAGATGTATAACGAGCCCAACAGAATTTCGGTCCAAACTGAAAACTCACCTTTTCAGACTCTCATATCCTTAAATTAATTAAAAGAATCTCAAAATAATCTGTCTCTCGACGAACCACCTTTAGATATACAAATTTTAACGAAATCCTGTACTGTACGACACAAAGTCTGAAGGTCCATTTCTTTTTATTTCGCTCCAATGCCCTAAATTAAAAAAAATCATAATTATAATTTTAAGTTAATAAGTGTGTCTATCTGATGGGAGCTGCCAGGTAAGTATGTTCCTGTATATTTTCTTATTTAAACTAGGAATTAATATGTAATAATAGAAAATAAGATCTGTACAGCGCCCTTGAGGTGATTTTTCACAAAAACGACGCTATACAAATCATCCAAATATTATTATTATTATCTTATGAGAATCAATTAGGTTTACTGAGATTTCATATTCGGAAAGGAAAGCATAAATATGCAAGAAAAATAAAGCAAAAATGTCAAAGGTACGCAGTAAATATCTATTATTATTATATATCATTAATTACAAGTATTTATTATTTTAAAGTTTATTTTGCAGCACTCCATTGATTTATTTTTATTTTTTATCGTTTCAATAATACTCCAATAATTTATAAGTCGAAAACGACCGTACCACGTCAGCTGATGTAACTGGTCATTATTTGGACATGAATGTTATCATACGCCCTCTGGCAAGTTACTGCTTGATCCATTTAAGAAGGTGGATATTTAACAAGTATTTAATACATGATTTTCATAAAATAATATAGTTAGTTATATTAGAGTTTATTAAGCGGGTATTTTACCACTCCTGACTAAACTGTCGATTAGCGCTATTCATCGAGTGGCGTATATTATATGTAGCTTCATCGCTGAGTAACGCTATCCGTCAAGTAAACGTCTGTATATACAGCCTAGTTAGTCAATGATTATAAGAACTTGACGAGTATTTACTTAACAGTTTACTCAGAGGTGGTAAAATACCTCATTAATCTATTATTATGTAATTGATTACTAAATAAATAAGTTCCAAAATGGCTTAAGCGACACTTTGGTCAAAAATGAGTTAACTATGCAGTTTTCATCAGTTTTTTTTCTGCAGCGAATGCTCCGACTCTCGTTTGATTCCAAAGTTTTTGTGACGCTTCAGCCATCTAAAAGATCTTTACCATTTGAGAGAAGGCTTGATTCAAGCGACACAAGTTTGAGACTTGTCTGTAGCTTTTTGTCGCTTCAGGTAACTCAGTGAGAGCATCGAGTTACCTAAGTTAACTTTTTTTTTCAAAATCCAACCAGGTACTGAAGACTTATGAATTTTATTGTAAAAACAAAAAAAACTTTAAAGTGCTCTGGTGTAAACTTCCTAAAATGGCGCTTCAGTCCTTTTGTCTTTCCAGCGACGATATATTATAAATCAATTTCAGAAAATAAAAATAAGTTTATAATTTGCAAGAGATTAAAATGTGACACAACAAAAATTAAATTTCGCAAATATGATAAATTAAACAATTTATAAATAGAACACATACACTTTGTTTTTAACCACTTTTTTTATTTAATATTTTGTCTACCGGTTTCGGAAGTACCCTTCCATCATCAGGACAATATTAAATTAATCTTTAGATAATAACTTCATCTCTTCTGGAAGAAACATATGTGGAGATAAATTCTGCACACGATCAAAAAATGTATTTATTATTATTTAAATTCCAGTATTCATAAGCACAAAAAAATATTACTGTCACGATTTTCAAAGTGTTTGCATTTTGTACAGATGCTTAACCGCTGCCACACATGAAGGCATATTGTGGGACGAATGCACACAGTGTTTGATGGATGCACAATATCAATATGCATATAAAATATCCTACAGCTATATTATTATGCATAATCGGTCTGCCTCACAGTCCGAGTTTATAGCTAAGGCGGCCAGATCGTCCGAGAGACGGTTCACCCCAGTTGCAATAAATCAGACACATTACATCAGTGTTGCGTAACCTTTTATGACAGCGGAACACTTATGATTATAATAAACATTCGCGGAACACTAAAATCACTAAGGTTAAAAAACTAAAACAAAAGTATATATACACATGACCTTGATTAAAAATTATAGATGATTTGATTGTTAACACTCCCGTTACGAGGGGGGTTATCATGACACCCCGAACGAAAGTTTCGTGCGATATCTTAGATAAAGATTACTGAAATATGATGATGTACAAATATAAAGAAATATAAAGAATACCATTTGCAAAGCCGAAAATATACTGTTGACTCGCGGAAATAAAACAGTAAAAAAACAAATGTCGATGAAGGATTATGTATTTACAATACTTATTGTAAATACATTAAAAAAAATTGGTTCTGTTTAGCTTTGTATTTTTTTAAATAAATACATTTATTTACATCTAAAACTTATTTTCTTCTTATAGTTTTAATCTACCAATGGTTATGGAGATTGGGAGGATGGTATCTTTACTGGATCGTATCTCCTTGTGTTTTGTCCTTTTAATCCCGCATTCATCGTTTATTTCAATAGGTCCCTTTAAAAACGATAGATAGAGGTTTCACTGTACTTCCCTCTATGTATTAGATTATGTCATGAAAACGCTTTAATAAGCAGGATAAAATGGGGTAACTGTGTCACCCCCGCGATCCGAAGATCGTACGTTTAATTTTTGCTTTCAGGTACGTAAATGTTAAAACTGACACATTAATAAAGTATGATATATAACTAATGTTAAACTGTTAATTCGTGGTGGAGCTCCATTTTAATAATAACAAATATTTAACTTTATTCAACTATTTTAATTTTATTTAAGACCTGAACGGTTTCACCTTATGACGGGCATCTTCAGACTGGTACAATTTTAAGCAAGTCTATACCATACTCGTATATACTATTAGGTCCGGAATGGACGCTTAGTGAGTTTTATAGTGAACATCTGTGGTTTTGCTTTATTGCTGACAGATTATTTTGCGTGTTGGCTTTATTCTTTTCTGGTAGTCTAATTTCTTGGCATGCCCTTGTATTATATTTGTAAATTTATAACATTGTAGATAGTTTTATCAGAAATATGCCATAGATTATAAATGTGGTTAGTAATAAGGTAGAGCCTAAGAATTAAGATTTGTACAGCGCTCTAAAGGTGATTTTTCATAAAACTGGCCCTACACAAATTATCAAAATATTATAATAAACAATGGCGGTTAGAGAAGATTGCCGTGTTTGGTCCTATAACCCACAAATATGACATCCACTCGATCCAAAATTCTTTTTAAATGCAACAATAATTTCAGAACTGAGTCATTTAAATACTCGTTTGTACCTAGATTGCATACAGTGGGTAATTCTTTCGCTGAAATAGTAGATATATTCAACTGCACTGAATCTAGTTACAAGAAGGCTTTAATAGCATACCTCTTTCAAAAATATTACTGTTAATTTGCATTCTAATATTTCTATTAACTTGCTTATGTTTTTTGGTGCTAATCATTTACTCTATGTTATTTTTATGTCACTATTATTTTATGTTATTTATCACACTGTTATGTAAAAGCCCATGAGGGCGTATATAATTAAATAAATAATTTCTTCGGCGATATAAAATATGCCGCTGAAAGCAGTATCAAAATTTCCAACGCTTTCATAAAGTCGCGTAACATTTGCAACGGGTTCGCGGAATACCAGCGTTCCTAGCACACCGGTTACGAGTTACGAGCCACTGCATTATATTATTTCTTCTTGAGCGCTTTGCTCGGAGGAATTCTTCACCCGCTAAACAATCAATAAAGTGCAAACACGCGCGGAGCAGCCGCGAGCAGAGCGCAGAGATCTAGGACCGGAGAGAGGTACAGGCACTAAGCACTGTAGAAGGGTGGAGAAGATATGTAAGCAGCTTGCGATAGTTTAGTTAAGGTTTTCTCCTTACTTGTATCCTTGCAACTCAATGTCCTTACTGTCTACTGAAAACCATTAAACTTGTTGACATTTTTTTTTCTTGTTTTTGTTAATAATATAATAATAACAGTGAACTTATACAGCGCAGATTTTTGTGATCAGATTTTCACCTCAAGTGCGCTTCATACTATATTTAAGCCAATAAGACTAATTAACAAGGAGAAAATAATAATTAATATTTATACAAATGAAAACTATCTAAATCATGATCGTCATCATAAATCATGAGAGAAAAAGGTTCAGATATGGGTATAACAGTGCATGTGTACATTAACAGATTTAAAAAAAAATAACAATTTACTAGAAGCTAAGGGTATAAAATCCAGATGATACGTATGAATTCATTTTTAAATCAAAGAAAATTAGATTGAGGACAGTTAACATGTTGGTACATAAAAACATTAATATTCAATCTATACATATAACAAGTAACAAAAGGACAATAAATATTTTATGACAATGAGTATATGGTTATCCGTAGACAGTAAGGATATTTAGTTGTAAGGTACAAGTAAGGAGAAAACCGTAACGAAGCAAATTAAGGACGTTTTTAAAGAAATTAAATTTTAATAAGTTACGTTTTGTATTTGGAATTTTTAAACAATTTGGTTTTTAATAATAATAAATGGATAGCTTTTATAGCGCCGTTTTCGTGGAAAAATCACCACAACGGCGCTTTAAGATTCTTTTGCTTGTTATATTCTTCTACAGCTAGTGGGACAACGGCATCCCCAATTGGGGTATGTTGTGAGGTTGAAGGTAGTGGGGAGGGGAAGAAGATGAGTGAGAGGAAGGTCGGGAAGTACCTACCTATTCAGATCTGGTTACCAAACACGGCTAAAGACACTTCACGCAACGTTTCGATTTCGAATAATGGTCTTTCACCAGGGAGATATTTATAATATCTTCCAACTTGCCGCAAATGTACTATATAATATTTTACATGAATCAAATGAAAAATAACACATATTGATTGAATTAAATTTATTTGCGCATGCCGGAATATGAACCAGCGACCTCAGGATTCGTAGTCGAGCGTCTTAACCACTCGACCACGGGAGACAAAGAGAAAATCATACAAAAGACAGTACAAAGTATCCTATCAATTGACTTAAATCGGTAAACAAGGTTAGCTTCGTTGGCGAGCTTTGACTATGTGAAAATAATAATAAATAAATAAATCTTACTTCCCCAGGGCACTGCACACTCACACCATACAAACACTCTACTGATCTACTCCCCGCATGTATTATAATATAATCGTACAAGCAGTGGCGTGCACAGAGTTTTTATAACAGTAGGAAAAACAGCGGATTTATTGATAATAAAAAATAGGTACCGACCTTGTACCGACAGATGTTACTGATTGTTATTGCGTTTGTTCTGTAAAAGCACTGCCTAACACTAACTCGATACCAGTGGCGGCCGCCCCTTAGGGTCATTTGGACATTGACCCCCAAAAAATATGCAACGACAATTATCAATAAAAAATCTGATTTAAAACAAACCAACTGATGGTTGATCATTATTATAAGTCGAAAATTTTGAAAATCGCGGGTATTAGCACCATCTAGCGTCCAAAAATCAAATTTATCTGCTTATGTGTCGTGGCCAAAACAAGAATTGACCCAAGAGTAATCTTTTTTCTCTTTCTATTCGATATAATACATAGAATAAACACTAACATGTCTCATGTATGCAAAATTTCATAATCCGCTGCTATCTGATGAGAAACGCGGGCCATGACCCAGCAGAGATGGACATACAATTATGAAAGATGCTTGAAAGAGATGTCGATAAAATTTTAATACGGTTGAAAGGTTGAAAGTTGAAACAATGGCCATTTTGAACATGTGTGGCAGTTGGCAGTTGGGTTTTGTTTACCTTTGCTGATGTACGTAATTTGCATTTTAATAATTAAATATGTATAATTCAGTTGATTTCATATTAAAAGCAGTCGCGAGCAGTTCATTAAACCACGAAAAGCGTGTTGAAATCAAGTGTATTGGCCGGCCAAAGCCACAAATGCAAATAATCTCTATATCGAAAGAAAAAAATAAAGACATTAAACGATATTTTAATCTCAAAAGTTATAGTTTCTGTGACTGGATTTGTGGGTGTGAAAAAAGGAACGTATATTTTTGTTTTCATTGTTTACTTTTCGACTCTAAAACTGAAAAGCAATGGACTGAAATTGGAGTTAGTGATTTAAAACACTTGAAGGAAAAAATAAAAAAGCACTCTAACTCGACATTGCATATTAATAATTCAATGAGCTTTGTTTTACTAGGAACCATTGATATTCGGATTCAATTAGATAGCGCATATCGTAAAAAGCAATTGTAGATCACAATGAAAAAAAGTAGATAAAAATAGACATATTTTAACAAAAATATTGAAGTGTATCCAGTTTTGTGGAAAATTTGAGCTGGCACTAAGGGGTCACGATGAGTCAAAAGAGTCAGATAATCCAGGTATATTTCGTGGCCTAATTGATTTCATCCAGGAAATAGATATTGTATTGAAAGAACATTTAGAAAGTTCTTCGAGTTTTAAAGGTTTATCTAAAACGATTCAAAATGATTTGCTGGACTCAATTTTAGCAGTATCTCAAGAAGAAATAAAACTAGATATACAGAAATCTGAGTACGTCGCAATACAGGTAGACGAGACAACAGACAGTTCAACTAAAACTCAAATGGTATTTGTAATTAGATATTTGAAAGAAAATCTTGCATGCGAACGTTTTTGGAAATTTGTAAACCCAGGGGTTTGCACGGCAGCAGGATTGACCGAAGAGATATTAACCGAGTTAAGAATCTTGGGAGTTCAACCGCGACAGCTGATAGCACAAAGCTACGACGGGGCGGCCGTCATGTCAGGAAAAACTGGGGGCGTTCAAACTAGAATCAGAGAAACTTTCCCTCGTGCTCAATACGTTCATTGTTATGCTCACCAATTAAACCTTATTTTGCAAAAGGCATCTACGATAACGACGGGAGTGAAGGTTTTCTTTGCAACCGTTCAATCATTTTCCGTTTTTTTTTCAAGATCTCCAAAGCGAATGCAATTTTTAGACGAAACCGTTAAAGCTCGTCTACCAAAAGCAGCTCCAACCAGGTGGTGTTTCAATGCTAAATGCATAATGACTGTCTTCACTTATAAATCAGATATTCTGAAATGCTTAAACTTAATTTTGGAAAAGGAAAATGATCAAAACACTATAAGTCAGGCACACAATTTGATAAATAACCTAGAAAAGAGTTTTTTATTTACTGGTTAGCATTCTTTAATAAAATAATGCCTCACTGTGAAATTTTATTTAAGCAAATGCAAAAAAAGAAATTTGGATGCAATATCAATACAAAAACATATCGGGGAATTTAGACATCATATTTTGGTTATACGAGCAGAATTAAGTTCCAATCCCGCAGATTCAATCAGTTCTGTAGAAGGCGAATGTAAGAAAAGGCGTGTTGATGAAAACAGTCACTTGGTAGCGATAGAAGTTTGTGATACTATTCTAGTGGAAATGGAAAGTAGGTTCAAATATAGCGATCACCTCATTTTATCGAATTTATTTAATAGAGATAACTTTGCCGAATTTAACCGTTGTTTTCCAACAACACATATAAGTTTATTGAATCAATTTGATGAAATTGATTCATCAAAGTTAAAAAACGAGTTAATTGTGTTTTACCAACGCGATGACTTACACCACGCTAACAGTGCTGTATCGCTTTTTACATTTTTTAATGAGCAATAATTTCCAGGAGATTTTTTCTGAAACCATTAAAGTACTTGAAATAATTTGTGTGATACCAATGACTACAGTCGAAAGTGAAAGGTGTTTTTCAACTCTAAAACGCATTAAAACATTTTTAAGAAATACAATGAGTCAAGACAGACTTAGCTCGCTTGCAATGCTTAGTATCGAAAAAAAATATGTTTCTAAAATAGATAAATTCCACAGCCGTGTTATTGATCATTTTGCAACGGCCAAAGAAAGAAGGGTGGATTTAATATACAAGAAATGTTAGTTTGCTTTTTTATTATTAGAATCCAAGGGCTGTGTACACACCCCACTCTTTTATTTAGGTACATGGATTTTTGTAGAAATTTTCAATTTCAGCGGAGCTGCATTCATAGTAATTACTGCTCAATCGATGTCAAAACATTTATAAATAATAGAAAAAACACTCAAGTTTTATGTGTTAATTAGTGATAAGATAAATAACGCTGAAAAAAACAATATTGTGTTACCGGCTTCGGATATTGGTGAGTACAGACAAATTCATTATATTGGTATTTTGTATTATATTTATTTTATGCCGCTACAAATCCGAGGTGAACACCGTCAACACATCACGAATTCAGAAATTATGAGTTAAGGTTCTAAAAAAAATGCCGCATATGGATGTAAGATGTAATATTGTTTACATAAGGATCGAGAGGCGTAAAGGTTGGATTAGCTAATATTTATGATTTTATTAATAATAAAAGAACACTTTGTTTTAAACCACAGAATTTATTATAATGAAGGCCAACCGGTTTCGCTTAGATCAAGCTTCGTCAGGGCACATATAATAACTGACAGTTATTATATGTGCCCTGACGAAACTTGATCTAAGCGAAACCGGTTGACCTTCATTATAATAAATTCTGTGGTTTAAAACAAAGTTTTCTTTTATTATTAATATAATGTCAAACCACCATGTGATTGCTTCTTACGAAAAAAATTATGATTTTCTTTCAATTGACCTTCCACTTCTGAACCCCCAGAGCCGCCTCTGCTCGATACTAACACAAAGGAGCCACTTGAACGCGCACACAACTCACAGCATACAACATAGAATTATAAGGGCTGGTCCTGTGCAGGCGCAATTGTAAAAGTCCGCTTCAGGGGGCGAATTACCAAGGCGCTGATAGTACCTAATATCGTTGCTTTGTACATATGATATAATTTTTTTTTTTTAAACATACTACTTGTGGACGGCATTTCAACCCGTAAGATCCCGACCCGCGCCTCTCGTCTTATACTTGATACGAGTTGCTGCCAATCTTCTGTTCGAACGAAAATTTTACCTGCGCCAGGCGCCGTTTGACTCGGGGCCGAGCCTGAGAATAATCTATTCTGATATTAGCGACGTTTGAGCATATGTAGTTACTGCTTTTGACACGTTATAGTAGGAAAGTCGGTGGGGCGTTCGCGACGGTGCAATTAGCTGAACTTCGCGCATATTTTGAAAAATTATTTTTTGCAATAATTTCTTATAATTAATTCAATAAAATTCATATTATTATGCGAGTGCGGCAGGGTAGGCAGTGCTTATGTGCCTATATGGAATGCTCGGTGTTTGGGCAAATGTAGTTACCGCTTTTGACACGTATAGTAGGACAGTCGGTGGGGCGCTCGCGACGGTGCGATTACCTGAACTTCGCGCGTATTTTGAAGTGGTAGGGTAGGCAGTGCTTATGTGTCTGTACGGGGTGCACGCCTCTGCGTACGAGTGGAGTAGACAACCCAGCACGCACGGTATTATAGTACTTACGCATTGCAGACAGTTAGTCACTCCTATCTCGACCGGCACTGACCTTGGTCTCGTCGAGACCTTGAGCGGAGCGTCGGCGCCCCGCAACGACTTGACACCACTACCTTACTCGCCCGGGAACCTATTCGCGAACAGATTCTACTCTTTATTTGATGTTAACACGACGCGAGGGGCCCAGTTGTTCGGGGACAGTGGTGCCAAGGAAACTTTTCAATGCGAATGGAAATGGGGAAAAGGAGAAATCATTCGAAGTAACGTATCAATTCCAAATTATGTTAAATGGTGAAATTAAGGGCATATTTTATTGTACAAGGATGGGTAAATAAAATATTTTTAAATTTTTTAAATCGTACAGGGAATGTCACAAGTATGTAGAGAAAAAAAAACGGAAAATAGGAAAACTACAAAATCTTCGTCATATTATGAGGAACTAAACGAGTAACTAATAAAAAATAAGGGAAAGAATGATGGAAGATTTATTTATAGTTTTTGTGTTTAATTTGTAGAACTCCATTTTAACTAACTAAGCATCACGCCGTTTCCCCGGAAGGGTAGGCAGAGAGGGTGGACCGCCATACAACTCTGTCTTGGCACACACTTTTTACTTCCATCACATTCATACATCGTCTCATACATATTCTTCTGTTATTATGATTCTTGACATGGCCCGACTCAAGTATTTGATTCACTCGATCGTGCCATGTATTCCTCGGGCGTCCCCGATTTTTTCATTTATTCACTTTCGCGTCATATATTCTTTTAACACGCCTTTCTTCGTTCATTCGAGCTCCATTTTATTTTTTATAATGAAATTTTAACAAATTCAATATTATTATTATTAAGTTCTATAATGACCCTGAACGCCGAAACAGCTGTCACTAAAAATAGCACAACTCAATAATAATATTAAATTTGAAAAATGATGGAAGATGTAGTAGAGGAAGATGCCGCACTTCATGGCTTTAAAATCCTTGGACTGGTATAAGCGCAGTTCCGGGCTGCAGCCTCCAGGGTGAAGATTGTTATGATGATAGCCAACTTCCGATAGGAGAGGGTACCAGAAGAAGAAGACGACAAGTAGGTAGGTTCTCTCTGCCATTGTTCTGGAGAAACGATTGGCAACTAACTAACTAAACATCACGCCGTTTCCTCGCAAGGGTAGGCAGAGAGGACGGACCGCCATACAACTCTGTCTTGAAACACACTCCTTGCTTCATTCAAATTCATACATCGTCTCATATATACTCTTCTGTTATTCCGACTCTTCACATGGCCCGACTCAAGTATTTAATGTAGCCATGTCTTCCTCACGCGTCTCCGTTAAATCCATTCACTTTCGCATCATATACTAATACTAATTGTGGGTATAATTCTCCAATGTCTAGAATGTCAAGACTTGTTAACTCAAGCCATGGTCTTGAAAAATTTGGTAGCAGTCTAAATGATTTTTGTCATTCTTTACGACTCTACCAAAACTTTGACTAGACCATGGCTTGATTGTTCTCTCTTATGTTTATTTTGCTTCATTTTTGTCATCGCTTTATTTATTTTTATGTATATGCTATTCCTTCTCTGTTGCTCTTTTTTCCATTTCGTGTTTTATATGTATTTTTTGTAATTGGACTTTAGTCCGTTAATTTATAAATAAATATATTCTTACATTTAGTACTACAAATAACTCAACATTTGTGAGATTATGCAATTTGGGTAAGCAGTCGTAAGTGAAAGGTACGGCCGTCTCATTTTTAACTACCCCCGAAACCTTAAAAAAGGCTTTTAGACGCTTTACTTCAGTAGAGTAAGTCGGAGCAATTTGCGAGTCGTCCGGTGCAATGCCATACAGCGACTAAGTGAAAATATCTTACCGAAAATAGACCCTGGCTTTTATTTTCCGCTAATTTGATCAAAATCTAGATCTCGCCGCCGTTTTTCGTTAATCTTTGTTTCGTAACGTTTGGGCACAATGGTAATCTGACGGCTCCACGGACGCGCGATAAATGTACTAATCTTTGTTTCGTAACGTTTGGGCACAATGGTAATCTGACGGCTCCACGGACGCGCGATAAATGTACTAATCTTTGTTTCGTAACGTTTGGGCACAATGGTAATCTGACGGCTCCACGGACGCGCGATAAATGTACTAATCTTTGTTTCGTAACGTTTGGGCACAATGGTAATCTGACGGCTCCACGGACGCGCGATAAATGTACTTTGTACAGAGCTTTTGCGCCACCATTGCCACTAACTTTTCCACTGTCAAGTCGTCTGCTTAACTGTGTTTAACGAGACAAGTAAAGGCTAATGCCCAACTTATGCGGCTGCTAAAGCTTCCATTCAGAATCACATGTCAACTTAATATTGTTTACTAATATTCCTGAACTATATTTTCTAACTGTTCAACACATATATTTATAAGATATTATCAAATCAAGAATTTCAATACGAACGCATGAATTGATGATTATTGGATTTCAAAGTGACAATTTGTTAGGTTCTTACCTTTATGTTTTTTCACCTAAGTTCACTACCTATCCAACCATTTCGCTATTTAAATTCAGTATTCAACACCACTGTGTTCGAAACAATTGAATATCGAACAGAAGAGTTTGATGTGAAAAGACGTGTTGCTCGTCGGTTTGTCGTTATGTTCTCCAAATAATATAAAATAACTGTGGTGTTTTGTGAATAAAAAGACTTAAATCCGTGTGGTGTATTCGTTTCATTGATAATACAATTGTGTAATAAATAAAATAAAAACTTTCAACTCATAAGAACAGAGATGAACTAAACATCATTAATACATTAAGGGGCTATTTCACCACCTCTCAATAAACTACTATTCATTAGTTAACTCTAATCATCGGAATATTCGTTAGCTATCTCTTTCCGCAAGTTTGGCTGGCAACGTCGCTTTTTTTCAAACCTTATCCCGTCTGCTGTCACGTCTGTCAATACAATGCCGTTATTTCTAACATAAACTAACTTTCACAACACAACATTCGCGCGCGAAGCTCATTACATCCCTGTCACCAAATAGTTAAACGCGTCTCTATATTTAAATAAAACATATTTCTATTTTATAACTTTATTATTAAATTATATTAGTGAAGTGCATTGGGGAGTGTCTATTATTGCTTGGTGAAGGTTGATAGTTTGTAAGCATGAACATGTTGTATGTGGGTATATTGTACTGCCAAAGATTGTTGTTATTTCATAGTATATTCCGTGATATATTGTGAAGGCGTATATTAGAATTACATACCGTGTGCTTCTTGGAGAGATTTTATCCTTGATTTTGTATCTCCTTTACGGCATTTTTTGTCAAGCGAAATCTTGACCTAAACTCAATGTCATCTAAGACGTATAAAAAATTGACTCTTGGTTTGAAAACACGCGGTCTACGTCTTTCCGCCATGTCCTGTTCGTCTAAGATATTTAAATCTTCAACCACTTCCATAATTACAGTAAAAAATCATCTTCAACAGAAAACTCGCCTACTGTCAGCTGTCAAAACAGTACGCCGCCATTTTAAATCAGAAAATAGATTCTAACTACCGGGGTGCACTTTACGTTGACAGTTTCTTGAGAAGTGGTGAAATAGTCCCTGAATAATACAATGAAGTTATAAAATAGAAATATGTTTTATTTAAATATAGAGACGCGTTTAACTATTTGGTGAGAGGGATGTAATGAGCTTCGCGCGCGAATGTTGTGTTGTGAAAGTTAGTTTATGATAGAAATAACGGCATTGTATTGACAGACGTGACAGCAGACGGGATAAGGTTTGAAAAAAAGCGGCGTTGCCAGCCAAACTTGCGGAAGGAGATAGCTAACGAATATTCCGATGATTAGAGTTAACTAATGAATAGTAGTTTATTGAGAGGTGGTGAAATAGCCCCTAAGAAAGATATTCACACACTTAAGGTTTTATCAAAAGGATATATCACTTATTTATATTATATTTATAGTTGTTGAGAAAATATCTTTTAACTGATTTTTGAAATATTTTTTTGTTCGCAACTGGGAGTTTTAATTCATTGGACAATGCGTTGTATGTGTTGTTTAATATATAAGCATAACATATGTAAATAAATAAATTGATACGAAGGAGCAAATTTCGCAAAGTGCAATTGTGCAACTGAAAATATTTAATAAAAATGAAAGGTATTTTTTACACATAAATTTGTTTAAATTTCTTTGAGAGAGTATACTTTCTCCTCAAAATCTTGTATTTGACTTATGTTTGTTTTCCAGATAAAAAAGTGCATTTGTTTCGTTATTCAACTGCTTTAATAATATGACTGGTTTCAATTTCGTATTGTTTATTTAAATTTCTGAAGAATTCAATATTTTCCGTAATTTAATGAGGCTACAATGAATGTTCCTTTTTATGGAAGAGTCGTGTCTGAGGGAGACGTGCGGATTTCGCTCGAAACACCTACAGGGGTAGGTACGAGAAGTACAAATAGGGATTCTGGTTCAATAAACACCGCACCAACACTCCGCTGGAGCTATCGGGGGCAGGGGTGAATCGGAACCACAGACGATTTAGGAAGAAAATAAATCACAATATCATTTGAATTCACACTACTTCTATCATTTACAGGGGGTGTTGCTTGTGTAACGACGGAGAACTTGACTAGAAGAGGATTGAACCCGACGCATTTGCCCACTCGACTACTAACCGGACAATGTATCTGTGTGCAAAAGGAAGAGAGGGATGAGTCAATAAACGCAGATGTTCAGGAGAGTCAAAAGAAAATTGAGGAATTTTGTTTTTTGTATGAAATAATTTCACCTCTGATGTATTGCAGTGAGGCATGGAACTGGCAGAGAAAGGATAAAAGTAGACTGAATGCTGTAGAAATTAGATCCCTGAGGCGTGTGTGCGGTAAAACGAAGTATGACCGTGATATAAATGTGGATATTCGGAAAGAAGGCAAGGCTAACACCATTATTCAAACTTTTTAATTGTGATGTTTATATGCAGTTCTGTTATATTTTAGCAATATCTAACCTTAACCTGGCATGTATGTTGCATGATTGGACTACGATTAATTAATTATTTTTTGCTGTATGATTATTTGCAACTTTATTTTATCTTCTATATAAAAAGCACAAAGAACATAGACCAACTGAATGGGGTAAAAAAAACTATATTTCTAAGTTTATCTTAGTAGAGCGCACTTGAAGAGAAATATCACAAAACTGCGCTATATAAATGCAATGTTATTATTATTATAATGAGTCACTACATCCCTGTGTTAAGTTCTCAGTACCTACTCACTACACTAGCTACTCGGCGGTTTGTTTATCTCATGTCGATCTCTGGGTGTTACCTTTATTATGGGAAATGGAGGCTGTGTACATTCAATAGCTCCACTTCACTGCTCGTGTTAAATTTAATTTGATACGACGTTTTAATTGTTAAGCTTATACGAGAAACCGGTTTTCTCAGCAGACTTTATAGTTGGCAAATAATTATTCCCTTTTGAGAGATGTGGCATCGTACACAATGATTCCTTGAATGATCGTAAATTCGATTCGAAGCTTTTATCATGTTACTCAAAAGCAATTTATTTTTATTAGTTAAATATATATTTTTGAATCCTCGGTAGTTAATCAGCATGACAGTGAAGCAATCAATTTATTGATACATTACACTACCTCCATTGTCCCTTATACGGGTAAATAGCTGTAGCGAAATGGCTCCGCCTTCTCCGAACTGTGCACTTCTGAAAGTAACACTTATTCACGACAATCAACTTTCAGACCGGGGGCGTCATCCAGCAATCGGGAGGTTGCTTCAAAAATTCATATCCATAAATAAATAACGTAGTTGAAACATTTTCGTGTCATTCATTTTTAGCCTATGTGAATGGCAATAGTTCACACTGTTTGCATTTTTAGAATCGTTACCTTATAATACTCTAATAAAGTACTAAAACGTTATTAACTAATATTTCCTTTTCTTTGCTTTAAAAAATTTGTTCATATTTATACATTTATTTATTTTATAGTGAATACCGCACAAGAGTCCCAACTGCACCCTACCGTCTAGAACCAGTGAGACTATATAGCATCCCCAATTGGGGTATGTTGTGAGGTTTAAGGTACTGGGGAGGGGATGGAGATGGGGAAGAGGAAGGTTAGGGAGTACCTAACTATTCAGATCTGGTCAACAAACACGGCTAAAGCCATTTCAAGCAACGTTTCAAATCTGAATGGTGGTCTTTCACCAGGGCGATACTAAGAGTATCTACCACTCTGGAACGTGCCGCAAATATACCACGTATTAATTCAATGTGTTATGACACATACTAATTAAATTAAATTTATTTGCGCACGCTGGGTTTGAACCCGCGTCCTTTAGATTCGTGGTCAAGCGTGTCACCACTCGACTACGCAGGCCGTCAGATACATGATTTTCATTTGGATTTTTTAAATAATATCATATCTGAACATTTTCTCATAATTTATTATAACGATCATGATTTTAGATATTTTTTAATTAGGATACACATCTGTTATATATTTTTTCTCGTTGTTATATTAGGTTAGGTAGTGTAAAGCGCACTTGAGGTGAACTATCACAAAACTGCGCTATATAAATTCATTGTTATTATTAATCTAAAAAAACCCTCGACTCCGTGCAAAGCTCTGAAACGGGCGGTCCGTTTGATAGATTCTCCTATCTTAACAAACGGATTGCAAACTTTGGAGCACAGACGTCAGGTGGGCATGCTGCCCTTGCTCTACAGGTATTTCAATGGAAGATGCTCCGAGGAACTAGCGTCATTGATCCCTTCGGCACTGGCGCACAGTCGGGAAACTCGCCAAACGCGCGCCTAACATTTGTACACGGTTGACATTCAATACATGAGAACGGGTCGCTTTTACGACTCATTCTTATGTTCAACAGCTCGGCTATGGAACGATTTGCCTAAGACACATGACCCAAGTTCACTCCTTCCTTTCTTCAAAAAGACCCTCCACACAACATCCCCAAAGATGACATAGGCCCTGAGGGAAATTATTTCTCTCAAGGTTTCCTGTGTGGAGTTATTGTATGTATTTTTTTAAATAGCAACAGCAACACATTTTTGATCAGGTCAATTAGCCACTGTTTTGCGTTATTATCTAACTTTGAACGGGGCCCAAGATAATTCAATAGAATTGCACCAAGTATTATTTTCAATTTTTTAAACAAAAAAAATCTTTCAGACTAATCCAAGTCTGCCATAAAATCCAGGGTTATTATAATATGTTGGGTGTCATTTTGAAAATAATTAAGACAGCTGTCACATCTCGCCGAGATGAAAAGATTGCCGATTGATTAACCATCATTACGCGTTTCGAATCCATAAAGAAACAGAGAGTAGAATGAACGCGGCAAAAAGGCTAATCAGACGAAAGAGTCGAGTCATTAAATTTGCCTGACTAAAAGATTTTGATCCATCCTTAATCCGCCAATAATCGCCAATAACAAGTTCGCCATAACCTCGACGATTCAAGGAGATGTTCCGATATCTGATCGCGGAGACACAATCTGGATGAGAAGAAAAAAACTCGTTCCCCAGCCGGCGATTCTCAATGTAACAAATCACACACGATTCACTAAAGGGGCTTGAAATATTTTGATTGCATTCCGCTAGAGATGGTCGATATCAGAATCGGGTGTACCTGCGGTTCCAGTTACCGATGACCGGCGAGGAACCGGTTATTAATCCAGTTCTTTTTGGAACCAAGAACCGTCCTGGTGCCAGAAAAGTTCCACGAAGGAGATTTTTATATTCAAATCGAAAAGTACTAGGAAATGGACAAAAGTTCCTCCCGAAAAAAAAGTACTAGTCGGTAGAGGATTTGAAATCGAAAAGTACAAGCAGATCAACAAAAATTCTTCCCCAAAAAATTATTAGCAAATCAACAAAAAAAATCGGTTCCTCGGCCAAATGATATCGATTTTTTTTCGCCAAAAAAAAGGAACCTATTCCTCAGAGAAATAATATCGACGGTTCCAGTGACCGGTTTTGAACCGGTTCCTTTTAACCAGGACAGGAATATCGGTCATCTCTACATTCCGCGAGTATTTTTCGCTTGAACCGCGACCAAACGCGGGCGGCCATTATTTTTCGCGGATTATTATTTTTTAATGATCGGTTATGAATGAAGCAGAAAGGTGAGAGGTAACTGCCTGCGTTTTAACGAAATGGCTACCGGTTTCGTTTCCGTCCGAAATTAAAAGCGGCGTTTTTACGAACACGAATAATAATACGTTGGCAATCAAGTCATGATTTGGCGAGAGTTATTATAATTATGGCAGACTTAATAAGGACTCTTTAATTTCGAGACATGTTTTTGGCATTAAAACGCTCCATTAAAAATAATAAATAAATTGGATAACCGGTCGGTGAAAAGTTATCGTGACTATCATTCTTATTTTATTAATTCAATACGAAATCAAGTAAAAGAAAAATAATAATGATTTTTGATGATTAACTTATAATATGTTTGAATGTTGATGTTTTTAAGTACCAACACGTTGACTTGCATCTGTCTACTTCATACGAAAGGTAGAGACTTGTTTATTTGGCCAAACCAGTTGGTTTAAAAAATCCTACTTATAAAACATTACTATACTTTAATATTGATATTTACACAATACCAACACGTTAACTGTCATCAATATTATTTTCTTTTCTTTGATTTACTAAATTTATTCATCTCGTGTTTATACATACTTTTAACATGATCTAGATTTTTACACTCTTAGCTACTAGTAATTTTTTAAAATCTGTTTATGTACACGTTCATTGTTATACCCATATCTAAACATATTTTTTGTGATTTATGATAAAAAGCATGAATTTAGATATTTTAAATTTGCATACATATCTGTTTATTATTTATTTTATTATTTTCTCGTAATTTAAGATTGGGTAATTTTGTGTGAAGTGCACTTGGGGTGAACTATCACAAAACTGCGCTACATAATTCATTGTTATTATTGTGTTTATGAAGGTGAAACGGCGATAAGAATATAATAATGTAAAAATGAATTTAAAAAAAGCAAAAAAAGGTAAAATTATATTTATTTTGTAATACTTATTTATTACATTCGGCACTGTCGATTGTCACAAAACAACAACATAAGCGACAACATAATTTAAACACTTATGCACGGACCGGAACACCAGGGTAAATTAATAACGTGGAGTAAAAAAAAATCATCAGGGGTAAGGCTTACTAAAAAAAAAAAAAAAAAAAACAGTATAATTAAAAAGTAGACACTCATTATAAATAGTAGGCAAGACAACATGGTTGGACAATTTTACAAAAAAAAAAAAACTATAAATCTATAGTGGTTTGATTTAATGCATTATATTAAAAGGAGTTGTACCAACGAACTCAAAAATGGCGTAGAACGTACTGTAGCGGAACCTCGGTTTGCTAGTAATTTCGTTTGTGAGTGTTTCGCAAGACAAGCAACTTTTAAAATTAATTTTAACTTGATAAATGAGCAACTTATCTGAAAAATGTGAAAATGATCAATAAAAAAAACGATTACATTGTACGTACTTAATAATAACAAAAAAACCACAAAATTTGACGGTATATTTTGTATTAATCATTTTTAACTGAGTGTTTTGGATTACGAAAATGTTTCCGGAACGAGTTATGCTCATATATCGATGTTTAACTGAATTAGTAAATTCTCACCAGATTACGAAAATACAATAAAAACAGACAGTTTTAAATCTATATAAAAAATAATACGTAATGACACAGAGACGAATTTAAAAAAAAGGCGAAGAATTGAAGAAGGCTATCAATCATGTCTAAGAATAACAAACAATATTATAATCTGGCTTACATCAACGCTTGGATTTATTAAATAAATATTATTCTAGCTATAGAGAAGCTCCACGATTCATCATTCCTCCAACGGCTTGACTAATTAAATCTGTAATAGACAGAGGAAAAATAAATTATGAAGACAAATTATAATAATAATATATGATGTTAGGAGCATTATAAAGATGGGCCAAGCAAGTATTGTGTGATGACTATATATACATAGTTTTTTTTATCTCTTATGTACTTTCATATTTATTATTATTGTTATTTTTTTATAAAACGACGCAAAAAATGATGCCAAATGGCGGGCAGGAAAAATACAAAATAATAAAGAATAGGCAGTAGACGTTTACATTTAATTGTTCGTTGGCCAGGTTGATATTAACAAATCAAATGCGTCCATTACGTAACCCCGACGAATTATTTCTTACCGAGTTCACCAACCTACATTATAGTAACTAGTAAGACGGGAAAAAAACCACGCGCAAAAAACCATGACAGTGAGACGACAAAACATTGAAGCAAAAAACCGCACAGTCTGAGGCCAAAAATACGAGCCATTTATCAGTTTCTACGGCCCCAAGGTCAAAAGTTAACTATTAATGCGGCCGATCAAAATTAAACAAGACCGACCTTTTTGTAAAGGGGAAGAGATGAATGAACGTCCTGTCAAAATAATAAAGGTAGTGAATTATTGACGGTGCTAAAATTACCCAGCGATCATTTTATGGTGGCATAAATTTGATATTAAAAAATAATAATTATATGGTGCGGCCATGCTCTGCGGATTATTATACGGATTGTATAAATGATTGTGTTAATGCATCGCATTACGCAATAATGCTATGGCTTATTGAGTTGAGTTAATGGTTTTTATTTACGTTTTATTTTAGGTTCATATTTATTGGTAATTTCTCCATTAGTCGTTGTTCTTTAATTTATTGTAATTATTATTTTATTTTTCATTTACTTAATTTCATGTCAATTTACAATATTGTACATACATTGTCCTCCACGCTAGGAGTTCATCTGTGATGTGGAAGACATTTTTCGAATTATATAATAAAACAATTTAAAATTAAAAATATAAAAGAAAATAAAAATAAAGCCACAAAAACAAAAAAATCATACGAATAAATAAATTACCTATGTAGCACTATTATTATTAATGTATATAATTATAAATTGAAATGGTTTAAAATCTTTTTTTATAGTTAATACAGTAGAGTTCCACCTGCTCCCAACCGTCTAGAGCCAGTGAGACTATGGCATCCCCAATGGGGTATGTAGTGAGGCTGAAGGTAGTGGGGAGGGGAACGAGACAGGAAAGATGAAGGTTGGGAAGTACCTGGCTATTTAGATCTGGTCACCAAACACGACTAAAGCAACAGTTTGGATTCTGAATGGTGGTCTTTCACCAGGGCGATATTTAGTATCTAACCACCGCGGAACGTGCCGCAAATATACTTCTTATTAATTAACTTTTTAGTTTAAAAAATCGGAAGATGCCCGTCATAAGATGAAACCGGTCAGGTTTAAAATAATAAAAAAATAGTGGTATAAAGTAAAAAAATGGTATTATTAAAATCATTTATTAAATGTGTTATGACACACATTAATTAAATAAATTTATTTTATGAACCCCGACCTCTGGATCCGTAGTCGAGCGTCTTACCACTCGAAAACGGAGGTTACCGAAAATGTATAATAATAATTGGCTGATTTATATAGCGCCGTTTTCGTGACAGAAATATCACCTCAAGGGCGCTTTACAGCATAATTAACATAATATTAACACTAAGACTTAATATAAACTGCGTTAGCATGTAACCGATAGTAAAACATTTTAATTCAACGGCAATGGATTTAACGCAAATGTTGATTATGATTACTAAGGTGAAAAATTTACATTTCAAAATCTGTTTAAGATAGAGTCGCAAACATCATCGTAATTACATTGGAACCAGCATATAAAAATGTCGGCATTAGAAGTGACATTTGGCTTAATATATTACGCAATCAATTTAAAATGCAAAACAAAATAGTCAGAAACAAGAAATGGTGGTTTTTTATCGACACCCGACTCGTGATGTCGACCGTTGGCTTTATATTATTTAATATGCAAATTAACACATGTACACAATGCTGTCTTATATAATGAGGCGCTCCGAATGCCGGGGAGGTCGCTGGTCGCTAGTCACTAGCAGTTCCTGGAATCTACATCATAGAAGAAGCACATAGCAATGCGTTTTGGAGCTAGATCAGAGAGAAGCGAAGAAATGTGGTTTTGACCATCGATGGAGCAGAGGAGGAATGTGTTTTTGAACGTAGTTGGAGTGCTGAACGGAACACATGCCATTGTATGGTCTTCAGAGCTACATATTTTTATTATTATTATGCATTTGACTTATTTTATTTGAGTTGGAACACCATTGTATCATACAATAATAATAATATTTGGATGATTTGTGTAGCGCCGTTTTTGTGAAAAATCACCTGAAGGGCGCTGTACAGATCTTATTTTCTATTATTACATATTAATTCCTAGTTTAAATAAGAAAATATACAGGAACATACTTGCCTCCTTACCTGGCAGGTCTTATCAGATAGACACCCTTTTTAACTTAAAATTATAGTTAATTTTGTATTTTTTTTCCGATTTAGGGCATGGAAGCAAAATTAAAAAAATGACATTCTGAATTTGTCGTACAGTATAGGATTTGGTTAAAAATTGTATTTCTAAAGGTGATTCGTCGAGAGACAGATTATGTTGAGATTCTTTTAATGAATTTAAGGATATGAGAGTCTGAAAAGGTAAGTTTTCAGTTTGGACCGAAATTCTATTGGGCTCGTTATGCATCTTAGTGGTAATGGTAAAAATATGACTAACTAACCATCACGCCGTTTCCCCGCAGGGGTAGGCGTAGACGATGGACCGCCATACAAATCTGTCTTGACACACACACTCTTTGCTTCATTCAGATTCATACAGTCTCTGTTATTCTGACTCTTGACAAGGCCCGACTCAAGCATTTGATTCACTTGATCGGCCTATGTCTTCTTCGGGCGTCCCCGACCTCTCCTACCATTAACATTCGCGTCATATTATTTTCCCACTCCTTTCTTCGTTCATCCGCTCTACATGCTCAAACCATCTAAGCGTCCCTTTCTTAATCCACATTCATTACGCTTACGTTAGCCTTGCATTCTTTCCGAATATTTACATTTTCAACACGGTCGTATGTGGTTTGACCCCACATACGCTTCGGGGATCTCATTTTTACAGCATTCAGTCTACTTTCATCCTTCCTCTGCCAGTTCCATGCCTCACTGCCATACATCAGGGTTGGTATAAGCACTCCATTGTGGATTGCTAACTTCGCTTCTTTGGACAATTATTTATTTTAACGACCGGTCGGAAGCTGAGCGGACAAAAGCGTCGTGCGTTCAATTCCTCTGCTGGCTAAGTCCTCCATAATTGCATAAGCAACATCTTCCGGTTCTTATGATGGCAGTTAGAGCTTATCAAATATTGTCAGGTTATTCGTAATCCGAGAATGTTGGTCTTTCTTTAAAAAAAAAAAACTATCCATTGACTTTCCTTCGTCTGTGGATATAATATATATATATATATATTATTATGAGAAGAACACACATAAAGAAATAAGTTCAACGAATTAGTTAATCTCTTCAAGGTTAAACTGCTAATAATTTAAAATCAAGTGTCAAATGCTTGTCGGAAAAAAAATAGACATCAATTTAATATACCAGAACCAATAGAAAAACAAAATCTTTACATCGACAAATAATCATAACACCATAATATACATAATAAAACAACATAATTTCGGTTGTGATGTGAGCGCGTAACATTCTGAAATTAAAAACTATTATTTTCAGTGCACACATAAAATATAACGAATTTATACCGCCGTTTTCGCAATAGTTGGTGGTGTAATGGTTAGTAGTGTTGTCATCAATGCAGTTAATCAGGGTTCGTAATAAATAAAAAACATAAGTGACCTGCTTAGCAGTTGAGGATGTACCTTTGACAGGGGGTATATGCAAGTAGTGATGGGCATAATCACAACACTGAATTAAAACAATCTAGTGACGATCCTTGTGGCACATCGGTATATGTCGCACTAATATCCCGAATGGGGCAAACAAATTTGAAATGTTTTTTTTTTATATGTAGAGAATTTAAAACATTTTATAATTGTATCTCATTACGGAGTTAAAGATATTCCCAGCATCACTTTGGTTTAAGATTATCATTCATAATTGAAACGTTGGTTGAAATGGCTTTAGGCATATGTAGTGAACAGATCTGAACAGCCAGGTACTTTTCAAACTTCTACTACCCCTTCTTTTTCCCTTCAGCGCTTTATTTTAAAGTGAATACCGCACAAGAGTCTCAACTGCTCCCAACCGTCTAGAGCCAGTGAGACTATGGCATCCCCGATAGGGGCATGTTGTGAGGGTGAAGGTAGTGGGGAGAGGAAGGATATGAGGAAGGGAAAGGATGGGAAGTACCTGGTCACCAAACACGGCTAAAGACATTTCAAGCAACGTTTCAAGTTTCAATTCTGAATGGTGGTCTTTCACCAGGGCGATACTTAGATTATCTATCACTCTGGAACGTGCCGCAAATATACTATATTTTATTTTATATTAATTTAATGTGTTATAACACATATTATTCAAATAAAATTTATTTGCGCACGCCGGGTTCGAACCCGCGACCTCTGGATTCGTAGTCGAGCGTCTTACCACTCGACCATGCAGGCCGTCAGCGCTTTCTTCAGTCTAGCAACATTTCTCGAAACGGGGATGCTATAGTGAAATAAATAAATTAAATATATATATATAATGTAGAAATATATTTTGTAAATGTTTTTTTTTAATAATACCACTGGCTCCAAGCGGTTAAGAATCGGTACATTCGAATGAACTTTTATGAAAAACGTTTTTTTTTATGATTTGAAATAAATATGGAATCTGGAATACTTTACTAGTACTTTTTAAACACAAGTAATAAATATGCACATGAGGTGATTTTTCATAAAAACGGCGCTATACAAATTATCCAACTACTATAAATATAATCTTAATTCGGGTCGCATTAAAAACACCAAAAAGCGTTCTGCGTACATAAATAATTGAAACGACTCCGTGGGATCAACTTTGTCTAAATAATTATTTTATACACGGTGTCCGGAAACTCGTGGTACAAATGGGAAGCTGGCGAATTTACATCACAAGTCGATTTTACTGTTCGACTTTTATGATTTGAACTTTCATTTTCGAGTAAATCGAGTCCGAAGTTGGATATTTTTTTGTCAAATTCAAAATAGTCCGTCCTTACGGGTTTACTATTAACCATTTATTGTTTTTTAAAACGCGTCGAAACGTAGAACCCACCTCCAATAGTTTCTTAATGCGTTCATTACTGACACCGTACGTCGCGCGTTGACAGACATGTGACCGGTATACGCACAACGCGCCACGCTCGTTGTGCCGCCTCTTCGCTTTGAACCGATCTAAAACAGACGCAGCCACGTGGTTTTGAGTCGTTCCACAGGGCACATGGAAACCCGTCACTGTTCGTCAGTTTGAATTGATCCGTCATTTATATGGAATTAATATGTACGAATTTTAGTTAGCAATTAACTGTGGCTCTACCCGACGAACTTTCTCCTGGGCACGCTCGGACTTCACTCCTTACAGCTCAGGAGAGAGGGGTTTGCCGCCACTCACTTCTTCAGACTGCTGCGAGGCTATATATTGTAAACCCTGCTATTTTGGAGCGCGTAAGTCTCTATGTTCCTGATGACTATCTAAGACAGCGTCTTCATAGATTATTCTATCTTCCTGCCTGTAGGACCAACCTATCAATGGTTCTGCCGGTGGGGAAGAGTGTTTTGCTCCTGAAAAAAATCTTTTCCGATATCGACTTATTTCACGTCAGTGAGGAGAGATTCAGAAGTGAAGTCCTACTGATTCTTGCCTGAATTTTTTTTGCGTATCTATACGAGGCCTGTTCAAAAGAAAAGGTGAATTTTGAATTTTCGCGGGCTGTGTAGATTCGATTATCGATTTTTTTGTTGTTGTTTTGTTGGTACACATATGTTTATAATATGTTAGCATTATCAGTCATTTTGGATTAGTGGTTTGTTATTGACAACTGTAAAGGTTAGTCACGTTTTTGTGTGTTCTTCGATTTTTTACTTTTGAAAAAAATGGATTAAAGAATTTGTATTAAATTTTGCGTTACAAATGGAATAAAGTGCTCCAACGCACTTAAAATGTTGACTGTGGCATTCGGCGAGTCTACCTTGTCTCAAAAAAGTGATTATAAGTGGTACAAGCGCTTTACAGAAGGCCGAGAGGATGTTAATGACGATGAACGTCCTGGAGTTCTGGAAAAACAAATCATGGATTTTATTCGAAATCGAAAAAGGTGTATTTATTTGTGTTCTCTATGAGCTGCAGATGGTCGCATTTTTTTGCTGTACCACCTATTTTCGGACGCTGCATATTTGCGTTGGTTTAACACTTCATGCGGAGGTAGGTAGGTAGCAATCCTCGGTCATGCCTCGGCGGGCGGGGCGATTCCGGGTTCACTGAGTGGAGACCACACTGCTCGTACCCACTCTACAAGAACATTTCGTCTACAGAGTCTAGTTTCAGCGCAAAAACCTCGCGAGAAAAACAACGTGCAAAAACTGTTCGAATCGCGGATTTTTCAGATGGTAATTCGTTATCTCCTTCTGGTTCACTCTCGTAATGGAGGTTGGCTATCATCGAGGCAATCCAACCTACAAACAACTCTCAACACGCTCTTTGAACAATCGAGTTATTGTCAGTTTGAGTCCGTTCTTCACACTTTTGTTCAAAACGGGGGTTCTAATATGACCCCGAAGAGTTTTGTGCGATATCTTAGATAAAGATTACTGGAATATTGTGAATTTACTTCTCTTAAAGTATTACGTAAAGCAAATTACCTAGAATATGTCATTAAAACGCTTTAATAAGCAAGATCAAATGGGGTAACTACGTCACCCCTCTTCGGATCGTACGTTCGACTTTTACTTTCAGGTACGGAAAGGTTAAGAAAATACACATTATTTTCTTATTACACACGTCATGTCCTACATTTTATTAATATAATAATAATAATGTTTTATTCCGGAAGGTATGCAGGAATAGTGCAATGCAATACCTTCCATAATTGATATTAATACAGTTATAATAATATTTACAAATAAAAATGAACAGAAATTAATAAGAAAAAAAAAATACATCCCACGATTGGTCAACCGTAAAAATATAAAATAAATAATTGATTGGTATTGCTAATTAGATCTCAATGTTTTGTATAATTCATTCTCCAACTCAATTTTATCCCAGTTGTTGGTACCAACATAACATTATATTGTTAGTCACCCTTTTATGTACTTATTTTAAACTCGTCATTGAATATTAATTCGTGCATTATTTTTTGATTTTAAAAGTTCCGTAACCCAAAAAAGGACTACAAAATCTTAATAGTACCCACCTCAGAGCAATAATATATAAGAGAGAGCGCTGCTGTAGTCAGTTTTTATGAGGTTTGCCGGACTCGGCTAGACCTGGGCGTGGCTAGGACTAGGGTATTTATACATCCATTCATAGCACATGTCGACATAATGTTTTTGTTTATTCGTATAACCACTTTTTCACAGTATTGTTATAAACAAAAATATAGCATGTAACCTAATAAACCGTTGAGTTATGTTAATTTATTTCGCGTATCAAAACGTGTGGGTGGAGTCAACGGAGACGCGGGAACCGAAAAACATTCTAACAATACTTTAAAGCGGTGTAATAATTTGGGAGATTTTGTTGTCTCTTTCTTTCTCGTGGTGTACGATGTAAAAACCCGGAGAAAGTGATTTATCCCAAATTTGTATAGGTTGGGTAAAAAGAATTAGCTCTCTCTCCATATATTGTTACTCCAAGGTACCCACGCAGATGCTTTGGCTTTGTAGGATTTTTTGTTCACAAGTACATGTTTTTCTGAACTACCTTGTTTTATATTAATTAATATGGAGGTACCAAATATATAAACAAATTTCCAGTGAAGGGATTTTATAAGCGAATCTTAAGGCATGAGAAATCACGAGGGATGATTCCACAAATCGTTTTCTGTTGGTCCGTACTTATTTATTTTAAAGTGTTACCATACAAAATACATTTGGAATATTAATCCCAAGGAGTAAAAAAAAAAAAACTCATTCTGGGAAGAGCAACATTATAAAACAAAAAGGAATAATATTTTTGCAAAGACTTACAAATTGAAATAAAATAAAACATGACACAAGTATTTGATACACTTGGTCGCACGCCTTCCTAGGCCTTTTAAAAAATATGTTTTAGTGAATATCGCACAAGAGTCCTAACTGCTACCAACCGTCTAGAGCCAGTGAAATTATGACATCCCCAATTGGGGTATGTTGTAAGGCTGAAGGTAGTGGAGAGGGGAAGGATATGGGGAAGAGGAAGGTTAGGAAGAGAATTAATTATTAACTTAATAAGCTACCCGTCAATTTAAGGTTATTAAAGTTTTTTTTCGCAAAACAAACCGTAGATTTTCAACGCACGAGAGCCAGGTAATGTAATGCTAAGAAATACCATTTAAACTAACGACGATGATGTTTTACTAAAATCGCGATATTAAAGTCAATAAATTGAAATCCTCAATTCAGAGTCAACTAGAAACAAATCAACAGCAACAAAAAAAACAGACAAATAAAGTAATCCATACATTATTTGGCGACCCTCCATTAAATAAAATCATGTTTACGTTGCGAACATAAATTTAGACTAAAAAAACACAACATTTAGTGTTCTCATGACGACGATGTGCAAAAAAAATGGCAAAAAATAATGGCTAATGGACATAAAAAAACGGCATGCCGAATTCGAGTTTGATATGATACGTTCAAGGCTATTTGTTTTGCGCAAAACAGCGTGCGATTGCCCTCTCCAGTTCTCCAGACATCGGCAGAATGGACTTGTCCGACAGAAGAGGTGACGGTGACGCGGGTTAGTTTGACGACGCAGGTTAATTTGGCAGCGCGGCGTTGCCATGCAGTTTAGTTAGGACACATTCATTTGAAGTGAATTATTATTACACGGTTTTTTATTAGTGTTTTGACGTCTCACTCTATTATAATAGTGACATAATATGAAAAATAATTTAACATCGAGCCTTGTTAGCAAATCAGGTGAAAAAGTAATGGCACCGCGAAAGGGGCAAAATTGGGTTTCACGTTTAATTGCGTTCTAATTTATATTCTGCATATTTATGAGAAATAAGTTGATGTGTTTCAAGACGGATGTAAAAATTATGCATTTGATTTTCGGGGAAAGTCAAATATAACCACTTACTAAATACCAGAAAAAAACCCTCGACTCTGTGCAGAAACTGGCGGTCCGTTTGATAGATTCTCCTATCTTAAACGGATTGCAATCTTTAGAGCACATATGTCAGGTGGGAATGTTGTCCTTGTTCTACAGATATTTCAATGGAAGATGCTCCGAGTTTACTTACTTATTAAACTTTAGTTAACTTACGTCATTGATCCCTTCGGCACCGGTGCAAGTCGGGAAACTCGCCAAACGCTCGCCCAACATTTGTATACGGTTGACATTTAATACATGAGAACGGGTTGCTTTTACGACTCGTTCTTTTGTTCAAAAGCTCGGCTATGGAACGATTTGCCGGCCTCTGTGTTTCCTCCCTCCTACAACACGGGCCTCTCAAGACCCAGATTCACTCCTTCCTTTCCTCAAAAGACCCTCCACACAACATCCCCAAAAATGACATAGGCCCTGAGGGGCTCCCTCAAGGTCTCCTGTAAATCTCAATTTGAACTATTAACAAGCTATCACGCAATCTCCCCGCGTAAATATGCAGAGGGTGTGGAACGCCACGTCTTGGCACATATTCTACGCATAATTCACATTCATATATCCTCTCATATATTATTAAAGGTTCTGTTATTTCGACTCTCGGCTTGACCCGTCTCAGGTATTTGATTCACTCGTTCGTCTATCTCAGGGGTCTCCAAACTTTCCAGCCTTAGGGCCATACTGATTACTCCAGTAAGTTCCGAGGGCCAAAACCATATTATTACTTATCACAAAAACAATAACAATAAGCCTACAACAATGTTATGAGTAGTTAGCCCATGACCATATCAATGTAGATGTCATATTAATAATTGTTCAACATAAAATTAGAATACTTCAGTAAACTAAATTTAATTTGCCATAAAAATATGTTCTCTAAAATGAGTTTTCAAGTATGCTAGCTCTCCGCGGGCCGGACAAAATCTGTCCGCGGGCCGGATGTGGCCCTCGGGCCGTAGTTTGGAGACCCCTGCTCTATCTGATGGGACCTGCCAGATAAGTATGTTCCTGCATATTTTCTTATTTAAACTAGGAATTAATATGTAACGATAGAAAGTAAGATCTGTACAGCGCCCTTGAGGTGATTTTTCACAAAAACGGCGCTATACAAATCGTCCAAATATTATTATTATTATCATTCGTGCCATGTCTTCCTGGGGACATATGCGTCATTCCTAACGCTTATTTCTCGGTCCATCTGCACGTTTATACTATCTGAGCGTCTCTGTAGTGCAGTATTATTTACGTGATATGTCCTTTTTTAAAGTTAATACCCGCACAAGAGTCCTAACTGCTCCCTACCATGTGGAGCCAGTGGGACTATGGCATTTTCAATCGGGATATGTTGTAAGGCTGAAGGTTGTAGGGAAGGGAAAGAGATCTGGTCGCCAAACACGGCTAAAGCCATGTAACACAACGTTTTAATTCTGAATGGCGGTCTTTAACTTGGGGTAGTATTTAACACTTTGGAATGTGCCACAAATATAATATAATATATAAATTAAAATGAAATATTACACATATTGATTAGATGTTTATTGAATTGAAATAGGTCACATTTTGACGAATTGATTATATATCCTAATATCTTTGATGCATTTATGCATGTAGGTCCTTAATTCATGAAAAAAAAATTATTCAAATTATGCCCTTACAACTCGAGTGGACGAACATAACCAAGGCACACATAGGAAATTTTTAAAACAGACATAATTAGAATAAGAAGGAATAAAATACGTAAGCATAATTACAGTAGTATATCAAAGGTTCAGCACATCAACGAAGTGAGCAGAGAACGTCGAGGTTAAACATGATGATTTATCACTCGCATGATGTATCTGTTTGATAGTATTAATACGCTAAGCCGTCTTCTGTACACGATTCGTTGGATCGCCGTTTGGGGCGCTAATGTCTGCAAAAACTATACTGGTAATATTCGCTCATACGTAAAAATTCCTGATATTTTATTCCGACTACGCTACTTCACGATTTACTCACTGTGTCCCTTTTGACGTGCGTATCAAGACTAAACTAGTACGTTATAAATATAATCATCAAGTAGGTATACCCACATACATTACGTTGTAACATAAGTCTGTATTAGCAAGAATCCGAATGGAACAAACATCCTCAAATCACTTAGTGGAATCGCACGTGCTCTAGACATAATGTGAGCAGGCTGTGCTCCAATTCAGACTGAGATTAGAACGATTAAGAGGAATTCAAAGTGGTCACTGAGCTGAAACTTTGCTTAGGACGACTGAATTAATAGTTAGGTACAAATATGACAAGCCCAATAGAACCAAGAAAACTTTTCAGACTCTCATTCCTTAAATTCACTAGAAGATTATCACCATTATCTGTTCTTCACTACAAAAAATTGAAAATACCTCTGATATACTTTATTTTAAATTTGCTCTCATGCCCTAAAAATGAAAAAATAATAAATTTTAAATAAAAATAACTTAGTTTTAACACCACTTTATTGGATACATAAACCAACCGGTTTCGGCTCTGCCTGAACCTTCTTCAGGGCTGAACAAATATGTATTGAAATTTTTTTTGAAAAAATAATAATAAAGAAATAAAAAAAAGAAATAAAAAAAAAATTAAATAAAAATATATGTAAGAATCAGCTAAATTTTAAATTATTGTGATATGGTAATTGTGTCCTGCCAAAAGTGACCTACCAGGTAAGTATGTTGCTGTATATTTATATAAACTAAGAATTAATATTAAGTAGAAATTAAGATTTATACAGCGCCCTTGAGGTGATTTTTCACAAAAACGGCGCTATACAAATTATCCAAATGTTATTATTATTATTAAATTGAATTAAGCTTACATTAAAAATATGTTTAAACTTATTTATGTTCTTCCTTTCGTACCTCTACATAATTTCCCCTAAAAAGCGTCTTTTAGGTGATTTTCCCACGAAAAAGGCGCTATAAAAGTAATCGATTTATTATTCCCATAAGACAAAATTATTAAAAATCACCATTAGATTTATAAATTTTAATAAAATTCCTGTACTGTTCTACAAATTTAGAAAGCCCATTATGAAATTTGCTCTCATGCCCTAAAATTGAACTACACATATATTTTTTTAATAAATTTCAACTATAATTTTGTCAATATCATGTTCTCTAGTGCAAAACTGTATCTTTCTCCAAACTAGAAAATATATAAAATAATTGTGTTTATCTAAAGTGACCTGCCAGGTAAGTACGCTTCTGTATATTATCTATGTACACAATATAAATGAATATTAATATGCCGTAGATTGTAGCTAGTATATAAGATAGATCCTAGAAATTAAGATGTATACAGCGCCCTTGAGGTACATCCAGAAAAACGGTGATTTTAAAATTATCTAAATATTATTGTTATGAAAAAAGCGTTTTTTTTCGTTAACGGCCTTTCACACTTACGAATAAATTCTTGAAAAAGTATTGTGAAATCTATCATTCAATCTAATGATATATAAACCACAAATCGTACAAAAAGAGAAAACGCAGCTGCGAAAAACTATTAAAAGTGATTTTACTATCGATTTCCACATTTAAAATTCTAATTTATATTCGCTAAATACCTTATAATGAACATATACGCTTACTGAATAAGGCAAATGTTAATGTACCCAGTGAGTGCACGAAGCATATTTTGAAAATTCGCATGACGAAATCAACAAGTAAGATTTTGCAAAGAGCACAATCATTTTATATTTAATTCATCACCCAACATATTTTAACCATTTCTAGCATTGTATTAAACCTTTAATTAAAATTCAGAAGATACGAAAGATAACACGTAGGCGGGTAATATCTCAGAGCAATAATATACAGGAGGGAGCGCCTTTGTAGTAAGTATTGATGATTTTTGACTGACTCGAGCGTGGCTAGGACTAGGGATAGGGTATTTATACATACGTTCGTAGCACATATCGACATAATGTTTTTGTTTATTTGTACAGCCACTTTTTCACAGTATTATTAAAAACAAAAATATAGGATATACCCTAAAAAAACCGTTGAGTTATGTCCTGTAATGTCGCATAACAAAACGTACTGGACGGAGTCGCCGGAGACGGGGGAGACGAAAAACATGCTTGCATACCGAATGGTAGTGCTATATTATGTGATAACTTGTCTTGTATCTTTCTCTCTCACGGTTTACGACGTAAAACCCAGGAGAAAGTGATTTATCGTAAATTTGTATAGGTTGGGTAAAAAACATGTAGCTATCTCTCCATATATACTCTTGCTCTGAAGGTAATACGATCACTTGAATAAATATGGAGCAAGTCAAAACGATCCTGAAAATTCAAGAAAATTAGACGCTGGGAAGAAAATTAAAGGTTAAACGAAGACACTTAAGATAAAGTGATCTATGAAAGATATTTTTTGCGCATAAGGAATGAATTGGCCCTTTTGAAAAAGTCAAATAATATAGGTCTACTTTGGTCGTCAATAGCTAATGTTGCGGTGGGTCATAGAAACTTGAGACCGGATGTTGAGAACCGTCGCGACGCCGACGCTTCCGAGCGCTCGGGGGCGCTTGGGGAGTGCTAGTATAAAACCTTACAGCGCACGAGGGTTTATTATTACGGTGGCGCAATATTAAGCGCATAATTTCACGCGTTAAAACGAAACTAAACGGTTAGTCTATTATTTATTTTTTGCAGGTTTATTCATGTTGGTATTGAAATGCAAAATAACAATCTTCTTTCAAATGACCGACACGCTGTTTAAATAAGGTATGGGGCAATGGTAGCAGGTAGTAATAATTAATAACACGATTACAATTGTAAAACAATCATTAATATCGTCATTATAATTGTGATAGCAAATAATTGGCCATTGTTTTTTGTGAGAAATCACCCGAGGGCAGTCACAATACATAATTGATTTAATCATTATTAAATAATGACCTGAGGCCATTCTACATGGAAATAAATACAAATTAAATAATATCAATAATCTTTAACGAAATGTGAAACAGAAAATAAAAAGATCTGTGTCGCGACCGAGACTTGAAATCTGAACCTCTACTCTATACGAAAGTAACGTCTCTGCCAATTGAGATACCGAAATCTTTTTAGAAGCCGGCATTTTAATCGATTTCATACTTTTTGAAAATTATTGATTTTTCCCCGATAATGGCAGCCATCTTTGTGATGGTGAGCAAAGCTCTATCCGAGCACAATTGTATACCTAGATGGTGTCTTGCATAAACTATCTATTTTTATTTACTGAAGATATTTTGACTTCTTATAAAGCCAAGAATCAATATTTAAATAAGAATGAATTTATGTTTTTATTTTGATATTAATAATTGAAATAATATCAATAATCTTCACCGAAACTTAATCGTGAAGCCCAGTTGACATGATACAAAAAAATAAGAATCTTTGTAGGTACTGTTATGAAGCACGATAAATTCAATTTTGAATTTTCGCGCTAGTTAAAAATCTATTTACTATGGTGTAATGTTTTGTCTATTTGCCCCCCTGAAAGCCAAAAAGTGGGGGCAAAACGACCAACGAACCCGGGCTAAAACGGCCAGGAGAGTTATTTAATGTTTGACCGCAAAACAGAGCGAATGTTAGAGTTTTTACAGTAGACGCCGAATAGAGCAGTTAACGTTTTTAGAGTCAATACAGTATTTACCGCCTATGGTGAAATAGCCAATTGATTGAAATATTGCAATGGATAATCCGAGATGCCATCGATGAGCGAATTAGCGGGATTTCTCGGCTGTCAGACTGGACAGAAGGATCCCCAGCGCGCAGGTTCTACGCGTTTTCCAGTATCGATGATAATTGAACAATTTAGCATAATAGTTTGTCTCTACGAGTACCCAATTCTAACGTTATCCACCAAGTTAATCAAGCTTTTCCTAGGCATAGAATCAATATTCTCAAATATAATACAAGAGAGCATTTGCGAGTGTATTATTATTAAAATTCCTTAGACCCTGCAAGTATGGGTCTCTTTTGTAACCCCCATTTTTAACAAAGAAGAAGAAGGTCCTCTCTAAATCAAAATAAACGAATTTGAAACACGGAAAAAATCCGTTCTATCGACTGAAGCTAACCGGGAGGGCATTTAAAAAGGTAAGTGAATCCTTGGGACTCACGAGCCTTTTCTCAAGTATAATACAGTATTATTGTAATAAATGTCTCAAACCCTGTCCAGTTAGTATTTAAGCGACACTTAACAGTACTTATAGCTTTATATTGATATTTTATTGAAACATAGACACATTACCATTGAGGTAGGGCATTCACTCAACATTGAATTCATTCCTAAAAACCTAATTATCCTAGTTTCTTAGGAACGATTTGATACGTTATAATGATTACAATTAATTTATGCACAATTAAGCGATATTTCACCGCAAGTGTACTTTACTCTAATTGCTTAATCCATATTTTACACCATATTTCATGAGCTCTTCTTCCTTAGAATTATTCCCACGGTGGTGTCTACATAATATAAGTAACCTTACTTAGAGTTTATATGATCACTATTGATATTAATACAACCATAAAACGTAGGTCAAGTTTAAGACGGATATCGTAAACATTAATTGGCCCTTGAGGTGATTTTTCACAAAAACGGCGCTATACAAATCGTCCAAATATTATTATTATTAATAGGGCTGTACAAATCTTAATTCCTAGGCTCTATCTTATTACGAACTATTTTACATATATAATCTATGGTATATTAATATTTATTTATGTTATTGTGTATAGAGAGGGATAATATACAGAAGCATACTTCCCTGGCAGGTCACTTCAGATTAACACAATTTTTAATTTCAAGTTTGGAGAAAAATACAGCTTTGCACCCAGATGACATTATATTAGTTGGTATTTATTTAAATTATTTATGTTTTTCATTGATTTTAGGGCATGAGAGAAAATTTTATAATGGGTTTTCTAAATTTGTAGTACAGTACAGGTATTTGGTTAAAATTTATATATCTAAAGGTGATTCGTCGTTTGACTTTACCCACGGCCGGACTACTCGCACTTTAAATTTTACCCGAACCTGAATAATTCGCGGAGGTTTAAAATGCCCAAACTATGTACATATTGATTAATCTCTGGCAACGAAATACGATACACTTGTGTTTGAAATATTACAGAGGTTGAATGAAATAAATGATTAAAAACTTGAAACAAGGCTAAACCGACGAAACCTCTAAAACCACTGTCAAACTTTTTGGCGTGAAAACAATACTTACGTACTACGTAACGTGATGATTGAAAACGTAGCATATTAACAAAAAGAGCCTTAACTTTATAATTTGCGGGGCTTAGTATAATTGTTTAAAAACAAACATTTTATACGTATTATATATTTAATGAAATAATAACTTTGTATAAAACCACAGCTTTTATTTTATTTTTTATGACCGACCGGTTTCGCTTAGCCTAAGCATCATCGGGGTACAAAACTAAACTGAACAAAAATACATAATGTGTGGTTATATATACTCGTACATACAGAGGGAGAACACAATATAAAAAAAAATAAGAGAACAGTAAAAAAAATAAAGCCAACTAGATTAACTGTTCAAGTAGAATATCCGAGAAAACAAATCACTTTTACAAGCCTGACAAATTATTTTTTCATGCTCGTGAAGATACGAGTATTAAAAAAAAATAATGCATGAGCATTATTTAGACTGATGAATATTGAAGGAATTATAATAATTTTTGATTCTCAAAAATCATGATTATAGGCCTCGAAACAACCACGGATCATTACAGTAATAATATCGTAAAACGTCTGTCGTAACATTCGCTACGGAAGCATCCACGTGCTAGCTACAAACGAAAGTGCTGCCATCTTTAATATTCAAAGAGAACCATCGATTTATAGGATAAAATATCATATTTTATTAATTGCTAGTCGTAATTATTTCGACACCGGTTGGCGGAGAAGCGGTCAAAAACCACTGCTCTGGACTGTATGTTTTCAGATGCTTATCAAACTTTACTTTAGTAAGGGTTCGTTTCAGGTCGCGTGAAAAACAACGGGGTGGGCACTGCCTTTATTATAATATTATATCCAAGGGGTTGTGTTACAGTTACACCTACGTCCAGTGTGGCGGCGTAATTCATGCGAAACGTGTCCACGCTACCTGCGGGGTAAAAGTACTCGACACGTGACCAGCGGTAAATGAAATTCAAATACAAATGAATAATAAAATAATATTAAGTATAATAACGGTCATTGGGCGAGGAAAAGCTACGAGTATATTGCGTTCGTAATGGAAACGCCGCATGAATCATATTTTTTCTACGTGCAAAAGCGAGACTAATGGATTCGATAAGGAGGCGAATTAAATTTTCTAAGCGTTTTGAAGTCAAGTGGATTATGAACATAAATAATTATAAAACGAGTGAGCTAGGAATTTATGCGTCGACGTTTCTGGCCCATTTCTAGATAGCACGAATGTTAATTATTAGCGAGTGAAAGGAATGTCATAAAATATTTCCTTGTTCTTTTATTATTTGTTCTATTTGCACCGCTTGTATGTGTAATGTTAGAATCACGACATATTAAATTCAAGCCATATTTCTTACTTCTTATTCACTTTTGCATCATATATTCTTTTCACACGCCTTTCTTCGTTCATTCGCTCTTCGCTTCTATTCCCAAACATCTAAGCGTCCTTTTCTTGATCCTATTCATTACGCTTACATCAGCCTTGCATTATTTCCGGATATCCACTATTTCAACGCGGTCAGTCTACTTTCATCCTTCCTCTGCCAGTTCCATGCCTCACTGCCATACATCAGGGTATAAGCCCTCTACTTCGGACTGCTAGCTTCGCTTATTTGGACAATCGATTCGCTGTGGTAAAGTTAACAAATTAGCAATGACCACGATAGTGGAAATTACAACCCCGAAGACAGCCAATAAACGGGTTAAACCCAATAATTGAACGTGATAAGTAAGCCTCGCACAACCCTCCGTCATAATAATAGCAATAATACAATCATGACATCCTGTTTGACGCTTGTGGCGGCCGGCGGGCGCGACCTATCAGCGCGGCACATCGCGACATGTAGCGTGCGACGTGTAGCGGGCGGCTGCGACCCGCGACCTGCGACCCGCGCACGCAGAGGGAGCGAGCGGGGCGGTCTGGCGCCCGGGGTGCTTTTCATCGAGCAGGGCGCGAGGGTGGATAGATCAACAAATGTAGTGCGCTGGATTTTTTAGTTTTTGTAAAGAGAATGCAATGAGCGCGTAACCAAACATCGATGACTTAGATCCAAGATGTTGTGTCTACATAAACCATTATTTCGATAATGTAAATTAAGTTAAGGCTGATGAGGATATTGAAAGAAGGGTGAATGCAGGAAACTTCATTAATGGAGGACTGAACGCTGTTGGCGCAAATAAAAAAAAATGACAAAAGAAGCGAAGCCAGCAGTCCACAATGGAGTGCTTATACCAACACTGGTGTATGACAGTGAGGCATGGAACTGGCAGAGGGAGGATGAAAGTATACTGAGTACTGTGGAAATAAAATTCCTGAGGCGTATGTGACCGTGTTAAAAATGTGGATATCCGGAAATAATGCAAAGCTGATGTAAGCGTAATGAATAGAATCAAGGGACGGTCAGATGGTTTGGGCACGTAGAGCGAATGAACGAAGAAAGAAGGGTGAAATTGATATTCGATGCGAAAGTGAATGGAAGAAGATGTCGGGGTCGCCCGAGGAGGAAATGGCACGATCAAGTGAATCAAATACTTGAATCGGGCCATGTGAAAAGTCAGAATAACAGAATAATATGTACGAGACGATGCGTGAATGTGAATAAAGCAAGGGGTGTGTGCCAAGACCGAGTTGTATGGCGGTCCGTCCTCTCTGCCTAGCTCAGCGGGGAAACGGCGTGATGATTAGTTTTATAATAGTTGACTATGCCAACGCGAAGAGAATTTTTTTCTCAATATTCTACAGAGTAGATCCCGACTGTACGGTATCTCAGTACAAACTAATGCTTGTGTAAAATAATACCAAGGTCTGTTAGCGAGCTTTTATAATTTACAAATAAGATTCAAGAATCTAGTTAGTTATGTAGTATGAATCTGGTTTGCAAAAATAATCCAAGAAGTCAAGTGGTGTCTAAAGCACGTGGATTCTTGTTGCGGTAACTTCTTCTGAGTAACAAACATAAGGACAATAAAACAATTACACATGCATTTTAAATTCAACTTTTTCTTAACATTCAGTAATCTCAAAACTATACTCGTATCGTTTGGATTCAGTATGAAGAACTGTGTTTAATTGGTGGTAACTAAGATACACTAAATAATAAGTAGTAAGTATATAAGTTTAAATATCACAAAGTCAAAAATAAAATGAAATAATTAGCTACTTGTAAACTTGAATAAACAAAGTAACGAATATAAAATAAATGAAACTAAAAACAGCTTTACAATATCGTCGCTGGAAAGGAAAAAAGAGCTTAAGCGACACTTTGGTCAAAAATGAGTTAAATATGCAGTTTTAATTAGTTTTTCTGATTTGATTCATCGAATGCTTTTGACTCTCGTTTGATTCTAAAGACTTTTGAGACCCTTCAGCCATCAAAAATATATTTACCATTTGGAAGAAGGCGGGACGGGACTCAAGCGACACAAGTTTGAAACTGTTTTGCCGCTTCAGGTAACTCAGTGAGAGCGTTGAGTTACCCGGGTTAACTTTTTTTTCAAAATCCAACCAGGTACTAAAGATTTATGAATTTTATTGTTAGCCAAAAAAATCTTTAAAGTGCTCTGGTGGTAACATCCCAAAATGGAGCTTCAGCCCTTTTGCCTTTCCGGCGACGATATGGTTATTCCTCTCTATTATTTCATGGTTTCACACCAAATTATATTTAAATTAGCAAAACTTTGAAAAGTACAATCTGAGGAAAGAATAATGTACATGAAGCATGTGAAAATAATATGCATCCTGACAATTAGTACGGGAGTAGCATATTATTGCCGATAAAAGATACTAAGCTAGCAGTCCACAATGGAGTGCTTATACCAACCCTGATGTATGGCAGTGAGGCATGGAACTGGCAGAGGAAGGATGAAAGTAGACTGAATGCTGTGGAAATGAGATCTTTGAGACGGATGTGCGGTAAAACCATGTATGACCGTATTACAAATGTGGATATCCGGAAAGAATGCAAGGCTGATGTGAGCGTAATGGATAGGATTAAGAAAGGGACGCTTAGATGGTTTGGGCATGTAGAGCGAATGAACGAAGAAAGGAGTGTGAAAAGAATATATGATGCGAAAGTGAATGGAAGAAGAAGTCGAGGACGCCCGAGAAAGACATGGCACGATCAAGTAAATCAAATACTTGAATCGGGTCGTGTGAAGAGTCAGAATAACAGAAGAGTATGTATGAGACGATGTATGAATGTAAATGAAGCAAGAAGTGTGTGCCAAGACAGAGTTGTATGGCGGTCCGTCCTCTCTGCCTACCCTTGCGGGGAAACGGCGTGATGGTTAGTTAGTTAAAAAGATAAATACACATTAGAATCGGTAGCACTTTGCAGCCCGCATAGACGCGCAAGCAGACGTCGATTGCAGATACAGTAATTGCCCATCGAAGGTCTTCCGTCTGTCTATAGCCAGGGGCGACCCGGGGCGGTAGAGGAGGTGCGTAGCGGCGGTCAAGGCCAAACGGGTCGTGTGATACGAACCGAGGTGAGTCATAGCTGTATTCAGTATCCATAGATTCTAAGACGTGATGATTTAACTATGCATAATAAATAACTTTACAAATATATAGACACGTGCCTTAGAATATTGACACAAAATGTGGCAAGTAACAAAAACACACTTACGTTACCAGTAAATTCTTTATTCAAATATCGGTCATGTGTGACAAAGATAGACATTCATAGAATATGTGTGTATGAACGAAACAGATGTAGGATCGGACTGCGTTCCGTACTTGCTAGTAGCGTCGAATGCTCTGGTAAGATTGAGATAGCACAGACAAATCATTAAGCGCCCTTGAGGTGATTTTCCCACAAAAACGGCGCTATAAAAGTAATCCATTTATTATTATTATCGACAATAGAGATAGTTGTGTTGTCTAAAATAAAATAAAACATTTGCGCGTACTTATAAACTAAATGTTATTCCTTTGATTTTAGTAGTCTTTGCAGTGTAATTGAAACACTTTCTCATCACACCCGCGGGGGAATTTTGGCACTTATTTTTGTAATTTGATTAGATTTGTAAACGACCTCAAGCGACGCGTGACAGTTTAGTACTAAATCAGCCTAAACACGGAGCACATCAACTAGCGTGGTTTTTGCTTGCAACTTTGAGAGCGTTACAAAGTGTTTATATTGTTGTAACGTCATTGTGAACAATATAATTTGTGAGTACGTGCGAACGAGTTTGAACTTTTCGAATTTGTAACTGCTAAACACTTAATTGCTAACTAAAATTCGTACATATTAATGCCGTATGAATGACGGATCAATTCAAACTGACCACATGGCTGCGTCTGTTTTAGATAGATACAAAGCGAAGAGGCGACAAAACGCGCGTGGCCCGTTGTGCGCATACTGGTCACATGTCTGTCAACGCACGATGCGCGGTGTCAGCAATTGTGTTAATAAAATACCTACCTATACGTATTTTAGAAGACATTATTCTATATTTGAAATGAGTGGATTAAGTAATGTTTTTTCTTGGCAAGTTAAGTTACTTTCCGTGATTTTGCACGGATAACAACTAGTATTATCAAAATCAAGACTGAAAATTTCATACGAATGTATAATTTTTATTAATTTAATGATTGGAACTGTCTCTTCGTCTGATAGAAAATAAATAATAATAAGTAATGTATACTCAGAGCAATAATACGAGTTTACCAGAGAGAGCGCTGCTGTAGTCATTTTTGATGAGTTTTGCCGGAATCGGCTAGACCTGGGCGTGGCTAGGATTAGGGCTAGGGTATTTATACATCCATTCATAGCACATGTCGACATAATGTTTTTGTTTATTCGTATAACCACTTGTTCACAGTAAACTAGGAATTAATATGTAATAATAGAAAATAAGATCTGTACAGCTCCCTTGGGGTGATTTTTCACAAAAACGGCGCTATACAAATCATCCAAATATTATTATTATTGTTGTAAACAAAAATATAACACATAACCTAAAAAACCGTTGACTTGTGTCCATTTGTGTCGCATATCAAAACGTGTGGGCGGAGTCAACGGAGACGCGGGAAACGAAGAACATCCTTACACTAATTTAAAGCGGTGTGATAATTTGGGAAATTTTGCTGTCTCTTTCTTTCTCACGGTGTACGACGTAAAAAACCCGGGGAAAGTGATTTATCCCAAATTTGTATAGGTTGGGTAAAAAGAATTAGCTCTCTCTCCATATATTGTTACTCCAAGAATGTAACCTAAAATATGGGCGTCAAACTGACAGCCAGCGCACTTGAATGTGAACAATCGAGCGCCGACTCTCGCGTCAAGAGGTCTCGAGGCCAGGCATATACCGCCGTCTGAATGCGGCCGTTGGGGGTAATAAAATCCCAGGACACAAACGCGAGGGCGAAGAAAAGCCCGATTGAGACAATACCCTCCCCGAGTGCCGCTGTTATTAATTGTAATGATCCTAGCTCGCACCCTCGGCGAGGGCGGGTCGGCACACACTTTCAAACGGCGCACCGGGAGCGGGCTAGGGAGTGATTTGCGAGCGGTCAGGTCTGCACGCGATACCGCAATGTGCAGCAACACCCCTTCAAACTATTACAATGCCACTGTTGGCGGTTCAGAGCAAGAATAATAATATAATAATTTATTTATTTAACAAGATCTCATAAAAACAGTTGTTCACCAAATACATTAAGAGATGAATGATATAAAAATATTGTAGATACATGCATAGTGTAAAAAGAGAAATTAAACATTTATGTACATCTCACATATATACAAGGTATTATATATCCAAAGGAGTTATATAAGTACAAACTAAAGTAGTGTGACGCACCATATATGATATAATAACGCAAATAAGGTTAGCAATGAAAAACAAAAAAACATAAGATATAAGAGAGGTTCATTCTTATACACATATTATGAGATAATCGTTGAATTGGCAAGTGTAAAAAGGCGTGTAAAAAAAATACATATTTATTTTATTTAAGATTATGTAGATCGTTATGTACCTAACGGTCACTCTTGTACGTATATCAAGAGATAATGACAGAACTCTATATATGTGCATCTAAATATATCTAAGGTAGATGCAGCTTCATTGAATAGTTGCATCGCTTAATATATTGGCGTATTTTTGTATGAGGAAGTTTTGACTTTCGGTGTGTAAAACGTCATATGATGCCTCGAACGTATATAATTACTTGGGGCAAATAATTTGAACTCCTTCAGTATAAATGGGTTATAAATACCTCCAGAAATCAACTTATAAAAATGTTTACCCAAAAACATCTTCCGGCGGGCTTGCAGGGTGTGAAAATCCAACATTTCACATACAAATAACGAAGGGAACAAAAACGGGTAATATGTATACTCCCACATGTATAAGTAACGCATAAACCTCAATAATAATAAATGGATAACTTTTATATCGCTGTTTTTGTGGGAAAATCACCTCAAGGGCGCTTTACAAATTAATTTATCTAACCTATAATTTATCACTTAAGCATATAGCTGATAACTTACAGTTAAGATTTATTACTAATGGCTTACGACTGATAATTTCAACTAGTGACTTACAATAAGGACTTATAGCTTGTGACTTACTACTGAGTATAACTTATAACTAGTGACTTACATCTAAGATTTCATTATTATTACTTCATTACCTCTTCATTATTGCTCCACATTTGCATTACTGTTCGACAATTCTTTACTTGTGTAACGACATATAATAGAACAAGTTTCAAATTCTCCAAAAAAGAGCGATGAGAATTATACATAACCTGTTCAAAGGAAAAGGTGAATTTCGAATTTTCGCGGGCTGTGTACATTCGATTATCGATTTTTTTGTTATGTTGGTACACATATCTTTATCATATGTTAGTATTAATAGCCATTTTGGATTAGTGGTTTGTTTTTGACAACTGGAAAGGTTAGTCACGTTTTTGTGTGTTCTTCGATTTTTTACTTTTGAAAAAAATATTCAATATTATAAATATATATAAATATTCAATCTTCCGCGAAAATTCAAAATTCAACTTTTCTTTTGAACAGGCCTCGTACTTAGGCGAAATGGATATTCAAAAGTAGTAAAAATGTCAGACGAACTAAATAGCGAAACAGTGAAACAGATGCTAACATCAAAAACATTAGTATTCACAAATACAATAGAAATAGAAATAAAACTTATAACCAACTTATTACAAAATTATTTACAACGTGGATATTAAAAGAAGGAAGATTATACGGAGAGAGAGCTAAACATTTTCACCCAACCTATACGAATTTACGATAATCCGGGTTTATACGTCGTGAACCGTGAGAGAGAAAGAGATAAGACAAGTTCTCACGAAATATAGCTCCGCTTTTAGGTATGCAAGCATGTTCTCCGTCTCCCGCGTCTCCGGCGATTCCGCCCACTACGTTTTGTTATGCGACATAACAGGATAGAACTCATCGGTTTTTTAGGTTATATCCTATATTTTTCTTGATAGCAATACTGTGAAAAAGTGGTTATACAAATAAGCAAAATCATTATGTCGACATGTGCTATGACTGGATGTATAGTACATTCATAATATTTCAATAATCTTTTTAAAAAAAATCGCGCAAAACTCTCGTTCGGAGTTACATTAGAACCCCCGTTCGAAACGGAAGTGTTAAACATGCCGAAAAACACCACTGATGCTGTTTGAAAGTCAGGGTTAGATTGTGGCTTCAAAACTTGACTTTTCCATGGTATTAACCTCCTCGTGTGTCAGCTGGCAACGTGACACCACTGCTAGCTGCTGCGATTTGCCATCAGATAGCCGCGACTTACGCGTTTGCCCTGTTCTATCGGCTTTATCACAGGCAGAAAACATTAGGTCTGTACAACTCGGTATGGACTCATAAAGCTAGCTTATTTACTCAACTAGATGCTTTCGTAGCGCATTCTACAGTATACATTGACTGCATAACGACGTCCAAGTATGCTACCGGCAATTATCACGTAAAAGTAAAATATTAATACCTTATTAGATAAAATCGACAGTTTGGGTCAGTTTTTATAACTCACAAGGATTGCTATAAAATAATAATCATATTTGGATAATTTGTATAGCGTCGTTTTTGTGAAAAACCACCTTAAGGGCGCTGTGATAAATTCCTAGTTAATGGTATTGAAAATGCTTCCACATCAATAATACAATATATCAAAATAATTTGTTGACTAATGGAACTTTTATGAATCGTGCAAAGTGGTAGGAAATCTTTAAATTAGAAGCATAACTGTATTTGAAAATAAAGCTTTCAGTTTGACGAAGAAAATTGCGTCACGATTGTCCAATTATTTATTGCAACTATCAGTGTCCACGACTTGTTTCATAAATACATTGAGTGGCTGTGTAAAAAAACCTTTTCAAAAGTAGTTTTGACTTTGTAAAATATACGACACACTTAACGTAATTGGTGCTTAATAATAATAAATAATACCTATAAATTAAGGACATTTTTAAAGAGTCCTACAATCATGGTCATATCTGAATTTCTCCAAAACGTTTTATATTATCATGCAACTGTCTTTCTCCTAACTGACTTAAAAAATCAAAGAATTGGAAAAGGTGTCTTTGTCAAAAAGAGCACATTGCGCAAAAATCTCTGTAAAAATGTATAAATGTGTAGCTGTAAAGATATACAATGGAAGGACTATTCACGGAAATTAGTAGAGTATTGTATTAGATAGGGTTCGAGTCCTTTCTTCCCACGGAAGGACCAACAGTGACGGAGTCTCCTGATTTACAACTGGCTGTACTAGCGAATGGGTGACCCTATCGTAAATATTGCTTTGACAGAAAGGCTGTCAGAAGAATGAATACAATTTGAAATTGAAACGGTATTGAATGATGCCTGAAAGAATATTAGATACATTTTATGTATAATGTAATATTAGGAAGGTTGGAATTTTAGTTAGAAAAATACGCCGACAGTGGACATTAACGAACGAACATTCAATGAACGAGGCATTAATAGATATAGTGTAATATTGCCATCTGTAATTTATAGGACCAAAAAGTTCGCTTTAAAAACGAATTATGGTACACCAGTAATTACTGATAACAATAATGATAACAGAATTTATTTAGTGTAGTTTTGCGATAGTTCACCTCAAGTGCGTTTCACACTAGATCACTTGCACTAATATGACAACGAGAAAATAATATATAACAGATATGTATGCAAATTAAAACTATGTAAAATTATAATTGTTAACATAAATCATGATCAAATATTCAGGGTATAGGAGTGCATGCGTACATCAGCGGATTAAAAAAACAATTTACTAGAGGCTAAGGGTGTAGAAAAACCTAGATTGAAATCATATATGGTAAAACTGTATCATATACCCGAAAATGTAGTGGTAAGTTAGCGGAAAACGAATAAGTATAATTTACAACTTCTGACGACTAAAAGAGTACTCGGGTACCCTCATGTGTTTTATATGATTTTTTTAAAGCTTGTCCGTATTTATTAATCATTTGATCTTATTTTAAATAATAAACATGATGTACTGTTGTGTTCAAAGTACATCACCTGTATCCGTATATACTATTTTTAATCACATATTTAATTAAAAACCTTAAGAAAAGATGGTACTAGGTGAAATTCCTATCCACTTCCCCAAGTATTGAAGTCGAAATATATTACGTCATAAAAGTGGTCTAGCAAACTCAAGCAAATTATATATTGTAAAAGAAACCTTCATATCAATTTTAAAAAAAGGTGTAATTTTCTTCGGTCACATAATGGTTAAAAAAGTTATTGTTTCATATATAATACCTAACCAAAAAGTGATTGCTGTTACGGAAAATAGTGCTCCGTCTGTGCTCTAGGTCAATAATCTCAATCGTCAAAGTAAGAATAGATGCATTAATAGCAATTTCGCATGATTGGCTATTACGAACTAAACTTAAAATGATACAATTTATTATGTAATTCACAATAAATTTGCAAAATGGAAACACAATCATACTTCCTTAACTGTCCAGCCAGATTGTTATTATACCAATGTACCCATTTAGGTTATTTGTGAGTACAAAGGAAGCATTGCATTTACCAGGAGAAAAGATTCACCCGGAGAGCAGAACCATAGCATATTGTTACTCTAAGAGCTGAACGTTATCTACGTGCTAGACTTGGCGTACGATTCGGACGTTTAAAAAATCATCAGCCAAGTCAGGCGAAGTCTAATAGACTAAAAACAACTGAAGGCCGCACGTGTGATATTAAGTGCGGCCGAGAATAATACAGATATTTCTGTGGGGGGTTTAAACTGAAAGGATAAAATGGGCAATTTAAAAATATGACAATAGCCACCGGGTCTTGTTAAAGGAAAATGGTTCGGTCATGGTTTATGTAGACGGGCGATAGAAAAAGTGACCCTTTTTTACCTTTAAAGCCTTAACTAAATGAGTCTTAGAACGTGGGGTAAATTTTACCATCTTGATTTTGTATTCGATCTTATAGGAGTTATGCACACCGGTAGTATTTTTTGCTCGGTGACTAAAAACTTTGACTAACGTTTGAAAGGACTCTCTCTCTTTAACACGTCCATTGCTGACACCGCGCGTCGCGCGTTGATAGACATGTGACCAGTATGCGCACAACGCGCCACGCGCGTTTTGCCGCCTCTTCGCTTTGAACCGTTCTAAAACAGACGAAGCCATGTGGTTTTGAGTCGTTCCACAGGGCAAAGAGAAAACCGTCACTGTTCGTCAGTTTGAATTGATCCGTCATTCATACGACATTAATATGTACGTATATTTTAGTTAGCAATGAACCTGTTAACTCGTCATCTGTCAAATTTACGGTAAAAAACGTTAGCGTAGTGTATACTTCAAGCGTAAATAATAATAAATGGCTAACTTTTATAGCGCCATTTTCTTGGGAAAATCACCTCAAGGGCGCTTTACACATTAATTTATCCAACTTATAACTTAAACTTATAACTCATAGCTTAGAGTTTAGATTTAATAAAAAAGCTTAAGATTAAGATAAAAGCTTGAGATTAACATAAAAGCTTGAGATTAAGATAAAAGCTTAAGAATAAGATAAAAGCTTAAGATTAAGATAAAAGCTTTAAGATTTAAATATCAAATTAACAGTGTCTCGAGACAGGAACCCCCTCCCCCCAGTGAGACAAGCAAAGCGAAAACCATTGTTATAATTGTTACTAAGACAAATAAATATAGGAACAACAAAAAAAATGGTATGTAACCAAAACGCTTGGTAGGGTGATCCCAAAGCGCTGACTCCCACGCGAGAAAAATCTCAGCGCCGAACCGAATATTGTGCCCCTTTCTGAATAAGGCTCTAAATACAAATAAAAGGTTCACTTACGAAGCATTCCAAGCTGCGTTGAAAATCTTTTGTAAAATGATGTGTTCTTACCTGAAACAAGAGTAAAAACAGAATTAAAAATAAGGCAAATGCAAGTAACAAAACACAAAACAAGTTTAAAAATAGGGGAAAAGATAATAATTAAAAAAATGACTAAATCTGAGAATATAAGTAATATCGGTAATCAAATAAAGTTATGAAACAATTCAATATTTAGTTTTCACAACCACTGTAACGTAATTTGTTGATTTAAAATCACGATTCATTAATAATATAACGTACTCGATATTTCCGATGTGTTTGATTGAATAATTAATTCGATTCATTGTGCAACGCATTGGAGCCCGGTAATTGGAATCAATTTGCAGTGAGATTTTATCCATTTCACAACTCGCTGAATAATAATCATCACAATAATCAAAAACAAATGGAACCAAAAAATCAAATTACCCGAGCATTACTCGATCATATATAGCATATTCGGGCACGTTCCAGAGTGGTAGATACTCCAAGTATCGCCCTGGTGAAAGACCACCATTCAGAATCGAAACGTTGCTTGAAATAGCTTTAGCCATTTGGCGGTTGGGAGAAAATGGAATTAAAATGCGGTATTTACTTAAAACATAAATAAAAATGAACTTATTTTGTTTTTATTTTTTTCGAGGGAAGCAAAAACTTGGAGGTGTGATATTGTATATTAAATAAAACAATAAACTTTGTACAACACCACTTTATTTGAGTCAACTACTGTCTAACTTACTGTCTTACATGCATTGAGCTATATACCTCAATGCTTACATGTATCTCTCTTTATGTAATTGTGTCCCTCTCTACTACGAGGTCTGTTCAAAAGAAAAGGTGATTTTTTTAATTTTAGCGGGCTGTGTACATTCGATTATCGTTTTTTGTTGTTGTTATGTTGGTACACATATGTTTATCATATGTAAGCATTATCAGACATTTTGGATTAGTGGTTTGTTTTAGACAACTGGAAAGGTTAGTCACGTTTGTGTGTGTTCTTCGATTTTTTACTTTTGAAAAAAAAATGGATTACAGAATTTGTATTAAATTTTGCGTTAAAAATGGAATAGTGCTCCAACGCACTTAAAATGTTGACTGGCATTCGGCAAGTTTACTTTGTCTCAAAAAAGTGTTTATAAGTGGTACAAGCGCTTTACAGAAGGCCGAGAAGATGTTAATGACGATGAGCGTCCTGGAGTTGTGGAAAAACAAATCATGGATTTTATTCTTTTCCATTGTGTTCTTCCATTTTTTTCAAAAGTAAAAAATCGAAGAACACACAAAAACGTGACTAACCTTTCCAGTTGCAAACACTAATCCAAAATGGCTGATAATGCTAACATATGATAAACATATGTGTACCAACATAACAAAAAAAATAATCGATAATGGAATGTACACAGCTCGCGAAAATTCAAAATTCACCTTTTCTTTTGAACAGGCCGTGTATAACTTGTATCTCTCTCTTTCATCACCGTCCTATATATATCCTGTCTGTATGTAATGTTATTTAGTTGATGTGTAAAAGCCCTGACGAAGCTTGAGAAAGGCGAAACCTGGTTGGCGGTTAACTCAAATAAAGTGGTGTTTTACAAAGTTTATTGTTTTATTTATTTTATTATTATAATAATTCGCGTTTGACCTCTGTGCCTACTCTTGCGGAGTGAATTGAGGCGAGATAGGGGGTCGCAGTTGGGGGGCCCCTCTGGTAGTATATTCCGACGGCCATGGTCACTAAGTCACCGGTGATATAATAACAAAGCGGTCAGCCGACTGCGGTGGTGCATCAAATTACCAAAGAAGGTTGCTTTTAGTAGAGCGGGGTATGCAACCTTTAACGTTCTCGAAAAACTAAATAACGGCTCTCATCATGGTAACGAATAATAATAATTTGCATACCGCCGTTTTGTTAAAAATCACCTCAACTAACTAACTAACTAACTAACCATCACGCCGTTTCCCCGCAAGGGTAGGCAGAGAGGACGGACCGCCATACAACTCTGTCTTGGCACACACTTCTTGCTTCATTTACATTCATACATCGTCTCATACATACTCTTCTGTTATTCTGACTCTTCACACGACCCGATTCAAGTATTTGATTTACTTGATCGTGCCATGTCTTTCTCGGGCGTCCTCGACTTCTTCTTCCATTCACTTTCGCATCATATATTCTTTTCACACTCCTTTCTTCGTTCATTCGCTCTACATGCCCAAACCATCTAAGCGTCCCTTTCTTAATCCTATCCATTACGCTCACATCAGCCTTGCATTCTTTCCGGATATCCACATTTGTAATACGGTCATACATGGTTTTACCGCACATCCGTCTCAAAGATCTCATTTCCACAGCATTCAGTCTACTTTCATCCTTCCTCTGCCAGTTCCATGCCTCACTGCCATACATCAGGGTTGGTATAAGCACTCCATTGTGGACTGCTAGCTTCGCTTCTTTGGACAATTTCTTATTTGCCCCAACAGCGTTCAGTCCTCCATTAATGGAGTTTCCTGCATTCACCCTTCTTTCAATATCCTTATCAGCCTTTCCGTCTCTTGTAAACATACTTCCTAAATACACGAACTCATCCACTTGCTCCAAGTATTCATCATTCACAACTATATTGCACGCTGTTCTCGTACTCTCTCTTTCAAACACCATCACTTTGGACTTACTTACATTCATCATCAACTCATTTTGCATACATACTTGGTTCATCCTAGACACGAGAAACTGTAGATCTTCCATACTGTCAGCAATCAGCACCGCATCATCCGCATACAATAGGCAACATACTTTCACATTGTTCATTTTCGCGCCCAAGCCCACAACTTTCAATTCTTGCATACAATTATCCATGTACAAATTGAACAACCACGGTGACATTACGCAGCCTTGTTTTACACCTTTTGTGATGTTAAACCACTTCGTAAAATCACCGTTCACTCTAACACATGCAACGCTTCCCTCGTACAAGGATGCGATTGCCTGTATAAGATTTGTGTTAACTCCATACATGGATAATACCTTCCACAATTCCACAATCACCTCAAGGGCGCTTTAAAACTATTAATTAACCATCGTGCCGTTTCACCGCAGCGGTAGGTAGAGACGACGGACCGCCAAACAACTCTGTCTTGGCACACACTCCTTGCTTCATTCACATTCATACATCGTCTCATACATACTCTTTTGTTATTCTGACTCTTCACTTGGCCCGAATCAAGTATTTGATTCACTTGATCGTGCCATATCTTCCTCGGGCGTCCCCGATTTTTTCTTTAATTCACTTTCGCTTCATATATTCTTTTCACACTCCTTTCTTCGTTCATTCGCTTTACATACCCAAACCATCTAAGCGTCCCTTTCTTGATCCTATTCATTACGCTTACATCAGCCCTGCATTCTTTCCGGATATCCACATTTTTAACACAGTCATTCATTGTTTTACCGCACATACGCCTCAGGGACCTCATTTCTACAGCATTCAGTCTACTTTCATACTTCCTCTGCAAGTTCCATGCCACACTTCCATACATTAGGGTTGGTATAATCACTCTATTGTGGACTGCTAGCTTCACTCCTTTGGACTTTTTTTGTTTGCGCCAACAGCGTTCAGTCCTTCATTAGTGTAGTTTCCGGCATTCACCCTTCAATATCTTTATCAGCCTTTCTGTTTCTCATAAACATACTTAAAGATCTCATTTCCACAGCATTCAGTCTACTTTCATCCTTCCTCTGCCAGTTCCATGCCTCACTGCCATACACTAACTCATCCACTTGCTTAATAATAATAATAATATTTGGATAATTGTATAGCGCCGTTTTTGTGAAAAATCACCTCAAGGGCGCTGTACAGATCTTATTTTCTATTATAAAGTATTCATCATTCAGATTCAAGTATTCATCATTCACAACTATATTGGACGCTGTTCTCGTACTTTCTCTTTCAAACACCATTTTTATTTTAAATTATTAAAAACCTATTTCAACTATTTACAATTTATAATTTATGACTAGGAGCCGGATTATAGAAAATTCCTTCTGTGTCCAAAATCGTAGGTTGATCCGCCCTTGTCGCCGAGTTTCACACTAATGCACGGAACTCGGCAAAAAAAACAAGAAGATAAGATGTCCGACGAGTTCGGGTACCAAAGTTTGCGTTGCCCTGTCTGCACGCACGGAGATAACATACATTCATTCATAAAATACTACGGTGATGATTTATCGTCACGAGCGTGTTGTGCTGCGGTTTACGACATACGTTTGTAATTCGGGAGGGATTTATATTTGTCGCAGCCACGTGCGTTTCAAGTCGTACGCTCTAAACGAGTAAGATGTCGAGTTTTGCTAAATGTAAGCAGATTGTTTGTGATCAAAACTCTTTGTTAGTCAGTGCTAGTCATTAGACAAATAATAATCAAATTATGGAAAACACCTTCTGATGGTCGGGAAATAATAAAATTTTGGTAGAAGAAATAAAAAATAATATTCATAATTTTCCATGAAAATATGAGATCATTTAAAATGTCACTTTATAATAAGGTCCCAGTGGCCGAATTGATTAAGGCGTTACTCCCGGATAGAGTAGAGGATCCGAGTTCGAGTCTCGGTTGTGACAGTTGTCTTTTTATTTTCTGGCTTTTTCTGTTTCATATTTGTGTTTTAGATTATTGATATTATTTAAAATATGTGTTATTCTTGACAGCCTCACTCTTAGGAAATATAACCTCATAGGCACAGTACACAGCTAAAAAAAACTATGCTATTCATTGTAGAGATTTGCAAATTAACTGTCTATTCAAACGTGTCAAAACAAAACACCTGTATCCGTTTGATGTACTATATGTTCTAATTACGAATAATTACAAATCAAGGTTCGATTGTTGTAATTCGTAAAAAAATAATCACGTTGAATTAACGGTAAAACTGTTAAGTATTTATATTAGCATTTCTCACAAAATAAAAATAGACTTAAAACTAAAAGAGAAATCAAGTAGTTATTTCCCATCCTACATTTTTAAGGACGCGTTATTATTTTCTATTAAAAAGCTTCGTACATGTGTATACAAACTTTTCCATAAATAGTATCAACGAATTTATTTTAGGAATGGATACGAAAATAGCTTTTATGTCAGTTCATACGCCAAATAAAACCACACCGCAAAAAAAATCAATTTGATGTTTGGGAAATATATAAAAATAGGAATATCGAAATAAAATACGAGAAGATTTTTTTTGGGCCCTATTTCTTGGAGTTAAAGTAATGTATTTAGAATAACTAAACACTGGTCAATAAAATATCGTTAAAGACGTGTATGAACGTTAATATATGTTTAAAATAATGATGGGTAAGTACAATCGAAACAGCTGACTCCGAAACATTGAAACATTTTTCGAATCAAATGCTTGGACATTTGTGACATGAGTTTAATCAGTTTTTAATGATTTCACCGAGACTTAAAGGATTATTGTCAGAATCGAAAAAACCTAATGAATAAGTGAGTGATTTATGAATACAAAAATTTTAACTTTTTTCTAATGTTTTTTTTCTGAATAATGTTAATAGTTTATATTGAGATTCGACATATTTATGTCGATTGTTTAAATACTCTATCGATTATTTTTCAAACGTAATTATTGCGTTATCAGCATTGCATTGTTTCCGGTTCTCTTCATTCATAAAAAGCTGATAAATGGTTTCATTCACTTGTACACAATATGTCAAAATTATTATAATTGGCTTCGAATTGTTAAAGTCTACATGTATTATCCTTAGATAATATCAACGCGTACATAGCAAAACTATCACAATTATACATGAAAACGAGAATAACATTTCACCGTCTTTTTGTTATTTTTGTCACTAAGCATTTCGAAATAAACTTAACAGGAGTAGGTAGGAATAGGTTTGTCGCGTCAGGCAGCGTAATATTTCCATGTCCACGTCTCACGGGGTTCAGGGGGTCGTAATGCGGCAAGGGTTGAAAGAGTAAAAGTAAAGAAAATAGGGGATGATTGTACCTCGGTCAAGCGGTCACGCAATGTTATTTATTGCTGTTTGACGTATGGCTGGTTGTTTACAACTACTGGAGGATAATCTAATGGGGTTGAGTTGCAAGGTACACGAATAATGTTGGAATAAATAATGCCGTCGGGTAGGTTTATAATAGGCATGTGCTTATAGTAGGTGGTCGTTTGTAGTTGTTAATTCAAAGGGTAGCGATTTTGGCTGAAAAGGGGTGATAAAGATATGAGAGAAAAATTCAACATACTCGTACAGTGGGTGATTGGGTTATCAAAACTTTAGTTTTATAAGCTTTCTGTATCTGGAAGTAAAAATCAAACGTAAGAAGGGGTGACGTGGTTACAAAATTTGATCTTGCTTAATAAATCGTTTTCATGACATAATCTTAGGTAATTTGTTTTTGGTTATACTTAGAGAGAAGTATATTCGTAAAAGAATCTCAACATAATCTGTTTCTCAACGAATCACCTTTAGATATACAAAATTTAACCAAATCCTGTACTGTACGACACATTCAGAAAGTCAATTATCAAATTTGCTCACATGCCCTAAAATCGTTCAATTAAAATTATAATTTTAAGTTAATAAGTGTGTCTATCTGATGGGACCTGCCAGGTAAGTATGTTCCTGAAGATTTTCTCTTTAAACTAGGAATTAATATCACCTGGAAAATAAGATCTGTAAAGCGTTCTTGAGGTGATTTTTCACAAAAATGACGCTATACAAATCATCCAAATATTATTATTATTTCAGTAATCTTTTTCTAAGGTATCGCACAAAAATCAGGGTGACATTTGAACCCCCTACCCCCCATCTTCAGAAAAGGAGTGTTAAAGACAAATTGTAAACGTCAATATGACAGTGTGGTTGTAGCGAAAACACAGTGGTGGTGGAAATGGTTGGGGCTAACCTATCACACCATTTAAGACTGGGCCTCCTACATTTTACTCCCCTTTTGAATGGAGGTTTAAAACATAATAATATGAGGATGAACTTCTTCGTATGATTGAGGAGAGTTGGCGGAGGTTAAAGTTGGATGTTGAGGATATTCAGCCAGTCGGCGGCATCGGGAGTCACTTGGTTCAGCACAAATGTGCCTTCGGAAAACTGGTGAAAGGGATATTCTTCTACTGCGTGTTCAGTAGTTTGCATCTGTACATGAACACAATTTATTGGGGCTTATATGTGGTTAATTGGGGCTTACATCTTCCGAGGGAGAGAAAACCCTGGCAGTTTAATGGTTGGGTTAGGTTAGGTTAGGACTATACGCCACGCTTTTTTTCAAACGGTTGACACAAGGGATGGAATGCTCCACAACTCTATCCCAACACATATTATTCTTACACTCTGACACTCTTTTCTACGTCCGTTGACTCTAAGTGTAATAAGGGATTTACTCATTCGGTCATGGATTATTTCACACATATACGCCACAGCGATTCAATATCTACTATAAATAATAATTGATATATGATTTGAATTCAATTTAAATATAAAGGCAGGTATTTGGCATTAGATAAAATATATTACGAGTGGAATTAAAACTTTAAAGCTAAGATTGATCTAATTTAGAAGTAAGGATATAAATATCAAATCAATTATGTCATAAATAAGGCTATAATTCAAAATACGATTTATAACAAAACAAAAAACAGATAACTAGTATTTAATTTATTCACTCGATTAAGATAGTGAGTTTGTACAAACACCTTACTCGAAAAAAAAGAGTCAATGAACCGACAAAGTGTGAGATCAAATAGCGGAAGTTACTGGCGGACAGATGACCGTGACTTTGAGGCATTATTTTTGTTGCTGGGGCAGTCAATATGAAATGTTTTAATAAAAATCATAAAAACCTTGACTAAAACAATGGGAAACAGGTACGTCGATATATCGTTAAATACATACGTATCGAAACCATAAATCATCAGGATTGCTGGATACCAGTGGCGGGCGGGAACACCCATTCTGAGATGTATCTCACATTATTTATCTTTCAGTAATACACAATAAAAACACCGAAAAGGGGAAGAAAACATAATCAAAACGTCAAAAAAACTGCTGAGAATTTCCGACAATTATTATTAATAGTTTTTGAGTTAAATTAGTAGAACTTCATTTATTTATCAAATTTAATATTATTACTATTGAGTTCTGCTAGTTTTAGTTACTACCAGACAGATGATCAATAGACAACAATAAGCTTTTTTTACTTGTTGTTTAACTAGCACAGCGATATGGTTAGGTCGCGTGGAAACGGACTTGTTTATATGATTTTAGTTCACCGTTGAATTACTAATATCGCTAAAAACAGAATTATCTTGAATCCTTGCTTCATTCACGTTCATACATCGTCTCATACATACTCTTCTGTTATTCTGACTCTTCACATGACCCGATTCAAGTATTTGATTGACTTGATCGTGTCATGTCTTCCTCAGATGTCCCTGACTGCTTCTTTCCCTCACTTTCACGTAATATATTCTTTTCACACTCCTTTCTACGTTAATCCACTCTACATGTCCCTTTCTTAATCCTATTCATAATGCTTGCATCAGCCTTGCATTATTTCCGGATATCCACATTTTTAACAGTCATTCCTGTGCCAGTTTCATGGCTCACTGCAATACATCAGGGTTGGTATAAGCACTCCGTTGTGGACTGCTAGCTTCGCTTTTTTGGACAATTTATTTGCGCCAACTGTGTTCAGTCCTCCATTAATGAAGTTTCCTGCATTCACCCTTCTTTCAATATCCTTATCAGCTATTTCGTCTCTCGTAAATATCCTTAATACACAAACTCGTCCACTCCTCGTCACTCGTCTTGCTTCAAGTATACATCATTCACAACTATATTGCACGCTGATCTCGTTCTCTCTCTTTCAAACACCGTGACTTACTTACATTCATCATTAATTCATTCTGCATACATACTCGGTTCATTCTAGACACGAGGAACTGTAGATAAATCAGCACCGCATCATCCGCATACAATAGGCATTTAATGATTGTAAACTGTTTTAAAGAATTTTTCCATAAAAGTCACCACGAACTGCACACCACTGCAATAACACACAATATGTGTTTTTAAGAATTTAAAATATCAATAAGTGGATTTTATCATTTAAGTTGACTTAACATTCAGCGGAGTTGTGTGCTGAAGGACCTTGGTTCGTACCCGGCAACCCCATCACGTATCCCACTACATGGTCAACTGTCCGAGGGACAAGTGAAGGTTATAAGACAAGGAACTAACCACTGCAGCGGGTACTGCGGTGGGGAACGACCATCAATCAATCAAAGGGCGGGGGAACGCGATATACTTTAAGTCGCGGTACCAGTTTTTCTGAAAACGAAGTAATAACGAGATTGGGTAAATACGATATATAATATCGATACTGTATCAATTACGACGCTTTAAAAAAAAACTGGATTTCAAAGTGGAGCAGGAGAAGTAAGATTGATTGGCCCCCGAGTATTTTCAACTACCTCGAGTCAGTGGAACCATGGATAAGGCATTCACATTTATGGTATTTGGCGATGTAGAAGAAAGTGGGGAGGAGGAAGGAGACACAGAGTGGTAGATACTCTAAGTTTTATCCATAACCCGACTGCACCCACACTCGATTACTGAAACTAACCTTCCATTTACTCCCGTCTCTCTTCCCTTTATCCCATTTCCATGTTCCCTTCCACCTTTCGTTAACTAACTAACCATCCCGCCGTTTCCCCGCAGGGGTAAACAGAGAGGACGGACCGACATGTAACACTCCTTGGTTCATTCACGTTCATACATCGTCTCATACATACTCTTCTGTTATTTTGACTCTTCACATGACCCGATTCAAGTATTTGATTGACTTGATCGTGCCATGTCTTTCTCGGACGTCCTCGACTTTTTCTTCCATTCGCTTTCGCATCATACATTCTTTTCACACTCCTTTCTTTGTTCATTCGCTCTATATGCACAAACCATCTATGCGTCCCTTTCTTGATCCTATTTATTACGCTCACATCAGCCTTGCATTCTTTTCGGATATCCGCATTTTCAATACGGTCATACATGGTTTTACCGCACATACGTCTCAGTGATCTCTTTGTTAAGTTACTGAAATAAAACTGTACACTGTCACAATTTGTTTATAATATTTTCATCAAGAGAGGAAAAATTGATTTTTCTAATAATAAATAAAATAAAAAGTATCGCCTTGGTTAAAGACCACGATTCATAATCGAAACATTGCTTGAAATGGCTTAAGCCGTGTTTAATGAATAGATCTGAATAACCAAGCATTTGCCAACCTTCCTCTTCACCATCTCCTTCTTCTTCACCATCTCTTTCTTCTTCGCCATCTCCTTCCTCTTCACCATCTCCTTCCCCTTAGAAAAAAAACTTAGATAGGAGAGGATTGAACTCGCGACGCCTGTGTGGAAACCAGACGCTTTATACCACTCGGCTACTAATCGGTATTATTTTATGTTATACGGGTTACGATTCATAAAGATTAGATACAGAAATCAATAAATAATGCAAACCGATACGATACGGTGCTATTCAGAGTTGTTTGAGAACGGTGACAATACTGGTAGCCTACCGAAGGCAAAGGTCAAAGATAGCGACGATAAACGTACCTAATGTGGCATTTGTGCCATCGATCCGCCCCGAGATTGCCGCAGCATCACGATCTCGCGGGCATTCCGCCGAGATAAAAATCTTTATGATCGCTCGAACACGGCCGGTGAAATTTTAAAATTCAATCGAAAACCGATATGCACCGGGAAACAATAAAACGGGATATCGATGAGTAACGAGATGAAATAAAGATTGTATCAAAATAGTTGCTCGGGTTTCATAAGATAACTAAGTGGATAATAATAATAATAAAAATATTATATATACGAGTATATATTTATTTTAATAGTAAATACTGCACAAGAGTCCCAACTGCTCCCAACCGTCTAGAGCCAGTGAGACTATGGCATCCTCAATTGGAGTACGTTGTGAGACTGAAGGTAGTGAGGAAGGGAAGGAGATAGGGAAGAGGAAAGTTGGAAAGTACCTGGCTATTCAGATCTGGTCACCAAACATGACTAAAATCCATTTCAAGTAACGTTTCGATTCTGAATGGTGGTCTTTCACCAGGGCGACACTGATAGTATTTACCACTCTGGAACGTGAGGCAAATATACTTTTTTATTATTTTATATAAATTAAAATGTTTTATGACACATGTTAATTGAACAAAAGTTATTGGCGCACGCCGGGTTTGAACCCGCGAACTTTGGATTCGTAGTCGAGCGTCTTACCATTCGACTATGGAGGGATGAATGAAAACACTGACAGCTATTAACCAAGTAGGGTTTTATTAAATTCATATTATCGTAAAAAAAATAAATTGGATAGTTTTATAGTAAATTCAGCCATAGCTTTTAAGTTTTGTAAAGCGCCCTTGAGGTGATATTTCACGGAAATGGTGCTATATAAATTAGCCAAGTATTTTATTATTATTTCCTGGCTATTAACTAGGTGCTATCCGAACACGGTTAGTACCATTTCAAGCAACGTTTCGATTGAATGGTAGTCTTTCATCAGGACAATACCAGTGGCGGTATTGTCCTGATGAAAGACTACCTACCTACTACCTACAGCCGAAAATGATTTATACTTTTTTTTTTAAATTTCATTTTTGTATGAAGATTTTTCAGCAAGCCGTGCAGTGCACAAAATCCTGAAAACCTTCTAAAAAAAAAAAAATTTTTGAAAAAAAATTAAAATCATTTTCAACTACAACATCAATACCGTCGTATTTTTCAATTTCAACACTCTACCTCACTAAAAAGTCACGAGCCGCCACTGGACAGTACTGAGAATATAGAAGTTATTGAAGTATGGGATGACTTTAAATTGAACTACTTGTACAATGAAACTATGGCATCCCTGATCGGGGTATGTTATGAGGTTGAAGGTAGTGGGGAGGGATAGGAGATGGGGAATAGGAAGGGAAGATAGGAAGTAAATGGCTATTCAGATCTGGTCATTAAATACGGCTAAAGCCAATTCAAGCAACGTTTCAATTCTGAATGGTGGTCTTACACCACTCTGGAATGTGCCGCAAATATACTATATATATTACTGTGTTGACACATATAAATTAAATTAAATTTATTTGCGCACGCCTGGTTTAAACCCGCGACCTCTGGATTCGTAGTCGACCGTGCAAGCCGTCGATAGAGGGGGGGACATACAAACATGCATGTTTACTAAAGCGTCAAGGTGCATAAGACCATCCTTTTACAACGAATATGAGCAAAACGAGCAGCGAATTTAAAACATCCATTATTAATTCAAGCCGTTTTAAAAAGGTTCCCAGACACGTTTGAAGCATTCATTTCAACCTTTGGGTTGGTTTAATGCTAAAGCGATGTTTAATTTACTTTATTAAATGCAACAACAAAACAGGTATATTATGCACACGACGAAGAACGAGGAAAATATGATGGTGTTTGCCGGATAACATAAACCAGTGGATAAGTTGTGCGAAACTGTTATTGTTACAATCGGGGTGGATTGCGGACGTGATCACGAAGCGTGGAGCGAAGACCGACACGAGAGTGAGAAATATTCCCACGCGAGACCCGAATTTAAAGTAAAATAATACAATCGTAAATAAGAATTATAATTCTTATATAACTAACTAACCATTAGGCCGTTTCACCGCAGGGGTAGGCAGGGAGGACGGACCGCCATACAACTCTGTCTTGGCACACACTCCTTGCTTCATTCACATTCATACATCGTCTCATACATACTCTTCTGTTATTCTGACTCTTCACATGACCCGATTCAAGTATTTGATTTACTTGATCGTGCCATGTCTTTCTCGGGCGTCGTTGACTTCTTCTTCCATTCACTTTCGCATCATATTTTCTTTTCTCACTCCTTTCTTCGTTCATTCGCTCTACATGCCCAAACCATCGAAGCGTCCCTTCCTTGATCCTATTCAGTACGCTTAGATCGGCCTTGAATTCTTTCCGGATATCCACATTTTTAATACGGTCATAAATGGTTTTACGCACATACGTCACAAGGATTTCATTTCCACAGCATTCAGTCTACTTTAATCCTTCCTCTGCCAGTTCCATGCCTCACTGCCATACATCAGGGTTGGTATAAGCACTCCATTTTGGACTGCTAGCTTCGCTTTTTTGGACAATTTCTTATTTGCGCCAACAGCGTTCAGTCCTCCATTAGTGGAGTTTCCTGCATTCACCCTTCTTTCAATATCCTTATCAGCCTTTCCGTCCCTCGTAAACATACTCCCTAAATACACAAACTCATTCACTTGCTCGAAGCATACATCATTCCCAACTATATTGCACGCTGTTTGCGTACTCCTTTCAAATACCATGATAATTATTATGTACAATTGTTTATTTACATGAATACGTTTAATAATTTTAGAATACCCGGCCAACGATACCTGTCTGGCTCACATCAACACCTGCGGACATAATTGGCGCTATTATGCAACCCATCTGCGTAATTGCCTTTAATATGCCAATTGCGATGGTTTGCATCACTTTTAAATTCATAAGTACTGCGGTTATTTTTTAATGATCCCCTTGAAGCTGCGTAGAGTAGAACCAATAAATATTTTTATTCGATAAACTACGAATGATGTTGCCCAACATTGAGCCAAGTGAAGTGGATAACTTAATGTGCACATTTATTGCTTATTAAGGATTTTACTACCTGTTTGATGGTGTAGAGGTACACAAGTAGATCATAAGATACTTGTATATTCCAGCTTAAGACGTCAAGTACTGTTTGTAGATATAGGTATCACAACTAGAGTTGAGGCAAGCGCAGTACTCAAACAGACGCAAAGCTTACATACAGCGGGTTTCGTTTTAAACTACAATAAAAAAATATTTCACACTTCAGAGATCGAATCCATAGCGTATTGCAGCCAGTTATAAAACTACTATAAAACGTTTTTGAACATGTGTGTTGTTTTATTTTAATGTTAGTAAAATATTGAAGGTTCTTAAAATAAATTCCTGAATAAAGGACTGAATTCAAAGGGGTATTTAAAAAATCCAATAGTTCGTAGTATTTACGATTTTAAACATTCTCGAGCACGTCATATAATAACGGGGGCTTAGGATCACAGGGGTCTATCTATATCTACGGATTTTGCATATAAGATAGGCCCCTGTGATCCTATGCCCCTGATATGATGGGTGATAATTACTATTTCTACGATATATATTACCATATTATTTTCAACAGCATCCGGTCAAAATGAAAGAATAAGACGCGCTGTAAGCGCACTTTCAATATTCTAGAAGAATCATCGTAAACAATTGCTGTCCCTTTCCCAATAGTGACAATAAGTAGGCGTGAACAAGATAAATGGTTCTTTCTTTATGACGCATCGCAAGTACATTGCCACTGAAGCGTATACCGATACACAATCCACACAACGCTAAGCATGTGTTGTTTGCCTCAATTCTAATTGAGTTACCCATACCTCCATTTGGTTTAATTTCTGAAATGCTGGGAATTGATAGTTTTACCGACAGACGGAACACTGCGCTGTTTAACGGTCGATAAGATTATCGTTATACAGGTGAAGAACGGTCACATCGGCAATGAGAATTGGTAATATTGACCGCGCTTATACAGATCGTTCTTAGTTTTGAAATGCACAACTAAACAGAATCGGAATTCGGAAGAATTATCGCGATGGTGAATCTGAATGAACTTGCTCTTGAAATCGACATTTATACCCGAACATTGCAGAAGCGATGCAATCTATCATGCAGTAACAATCGATTTAATTACCTAAATAACACTGTTCAACACTTCCGTTCCGAAAGGGGGTTCTAATGTAACCCCAAACGATAGTTTTGTGCGGTATATTTGATAAAGATTAATTAAATATTATAAATATACTTATGTGACCTAAGATTTTGTCATGAAGACGCTTTAATAAGCATGATCAAATGGGGTAAATACATCACCCCCTTCGGATCGTAAGTTTGATTTTTACTTTCAGGTACGGAAAGGTTAACGAATATTTTAACGTTGATTCGGTTGCTATCAAATAACAAATAAAGCTCACCTTTAACTTTTTTTATATTTATAGTAAATACCGCACAAGAGTTCCAACTGGTCCCAACCGTCTGAAGCCAGTGTGAATAAGGCTTTCCGATAGGGGGTATCATGTGAGACTAAAGGTAGTGAGGAGAGGAAGGAGAAGAGAAAGGTTTGGAAGTGCCTGGCTATTCACATTTGGTTACCAAATACGGTTAAAACCATTATTAATATAAATAATATATAGCAAATTTGTGGCACATTCCAAAGAAGTAGATACTCTGGGTACGTAGCCAGAGGGTGATTTTTATTAAAGTTGAGTGCAATTCTGCCTTCTTCGTGGATTTGAACAATGCAAATAAAAAAAGCAATACAATTTTTGTATCCGAGAGCAAAGTGATGAGCAGTTATTAAAGAGAACGATAATTAGATAGACAGACACCCACGCTTCGGGGGTACCATTAGAGTAATAATAAAGTGATTAAAATAACACTTTGAATGTACTGATAAGGTACGTTGTTTCATTTGCATCCTCAATTGAATTAATTATCGCCCCAGTCGCCCTCAGCGCAGTGAATAATATATTTCATTGCGCCAACAATGATAAATATAAATATCTGAATACACAATGACCCGACGTATCGGTTGGCTCACATTAGTAGGCTACGAGCTATTTTATATTCACGGCGGTGGCTGGAGTGTGAGAGCAAAAAAAAGCACGAACGACAATATTCAATGTGCGAATTTATCATGGGTCCAATGCAAAATAAAATGAGACAAGGAGCAAAATGTTGAACAATCGGTTTGATAAGGGTTGCCACCTGTGGTATTGCTCTCGGCAACAAGTTGGATCACAACTTTGAAAAATGTTATTAATCACCTTGGGAAAAGTGTAAATTTGTGGAGATATTATATTATACATAGGCCTGTTCAAAAAAAAAAGGTGAATTTTGAATTTTCGCGGGCTGTGTTCACTTTCGATTATCGATTTTTTGTTTGTTATGTTGATACACATTTCATATGTTAGCATTACCAGCCATTTTGGAATAGTGGTTTGTTTTTGACAACTGGAAAGGTTAGTCACGTTTTTGTGTGTTCTTCGATTTTTCACTTTTGAAAAAAGTGTATACTGTGAAAAAGTGGTTATACAAATAAACAAAAACATTATGTCGACATGTGCTACGAATGGATATACAAATATCCTAGCCACGCCCCAGTCAGGCAAAAATCATCAATACTGACTACAATAGCGCTCCCTCCTGGTATATTATTGCTCTGAGTATACAGCTACCAAAAACAGAAGCACAGAGTTTCTCAAAATAAAAACAATGCAAATACCGAAGATAAGGAAACAGTTATCTCTCTTAATAGATAGGCCATCGTGCGACCACCCGTCTCATTTCATTAACGTAGGTGGCATCCCAGCCGAGATAACACAATAATAATATCTCCTAAAAGATAGAGCCTTGAAAAAACCGCCGGAATGCGCGCCCTGGAGAAAGCTCACTCGGAGCTTTGGCAACAATAATTATATCGCCGGTAGGAAACGGGTTACAGCGCTAAAGCCTTATAAGGGATCGGTTTATCTTGAACATAAACAGCCTTATTGCGTACCCACTTGCCACAAAACACAAAGCGCGCTCGCAGGGTAGCTTATTAAAAATACATTTCAAATCAATGATATTGAATATATAAGACTGCAAGCGAGGCACCTACAAAAGTGAACTATAACAATATGTAGAAAATATAGTAAACACATCTACCCGTATATAATGGTCTTGCAACCCACAACTAGAACCTCTCTTTCTGTTACATATTATGTCGTTTAAATGAAAGCGTATTAATTATTAGTATTAGCGTAAGTCAAAATTACATGATTTTACGTTATGTGGTTTTTCATTTAACCTTCCCCTTATTGTGCTAAATTATTATTCGCGTTCCGGCGCTGTGTAATCATTACACAGATAATTATTTGCGATTTTAAATCAGATAAATAATAATATTCATGGCCAATCGCTTAAACTAATCATACGTCGCTATGATGTCAACAGTGATAATAATTGAAATTTAAAAGCTGAAAACATGAACAAACCATCGGCTGACACTCAGAAATAAGGCAAGAGGACCACCTCCAAGCGATGCCCGAAAGCGAAGTCAAGTAAGAGTGAGATGTGAATAGCGTCGTATCTCCCCGCACACTCTTCGCGTATCTTCGCATCCTATAGCGGATTTTTAGAATTAATATACCTACGTCCACACTAGCACACGGTTGATGGTGTTGATGAATCTATTCCCGATTTGCACAAAATATCTCACATGTGTCCGATAAGTGCTAATTAATATGACACTATTTTATCATTCAATGCGTTAATGTATTATGGAGGAATGTCTAAAATCTGAAGCCAGTATTTGATGATGGTTATAGAGATATTAAAGTTATTAGAAGCAATGTGTAGTCGTTACACATGATAGTTAAGGAAAGGTTAAACAGCGATTTGAAAAACTTCCCTTTGAAATTAGACACCAACATAATCTACTACCTAGTCATCTTGTTTATTTAATGAACACATTACAACGAATTAAAAGTGAAATTATTATTCACCATTAAGTGCCCAAGTACGAGTATAAAAAGAAGGCATTTATCAATTCATAAATTTTAATCGGGTAATTTATCAGACTGCTTATCCATTGAATTTTATGTCAATGTTAAAAACGGATTTAAGTAAATACTATTCAAATATTATTAGACGGACCACCAAGAAAACAGCCTTTTGATGACAATTGGCTGCTTTTTCTAAGGCTTTCATTTGAATTTTAAATGAGAGAACCTTAATTAAATCTGACTGTCGGGATTGTGATTTGAAAAAAGAAACACGAAATGCTAAATTATGTTAAACAGTTTGGCCAATTCGATTTAACCGTCATTTGTACGTTTTAATTTAATCTGAGATATTCAACATCAACGAACCTGAAACAATCATAAACAATACACAAGAATGGCCCATTCGACGATCAAACTACCAAAAAAGGGTTTATGTATAATATAATACATACTAGTTTTACTGTCCGGTTTTGCAAATGAATATATTTTTAATTTTAATATTTACATCGCGGATTGCGTTTTTATTAAAATAAAACGTTAATAACCAAATTTGACGTCAAAGCTAATACTTCTGACTTAAATCCATCCGATCGAGTCCCCATCTAGAGCCTTCTACATCAATGGTGAGAAATCATTATTACTTCAAACAATTTAAAAACTCATAAAAAGAAACGTTTATTAAAAAGCGAAAGGGGGAAAAGGTGGCACATAATGTACAGTACAACGCGGAAAACATATTAGTACTAAATTGTATACAGAAAACAAATTTCAAACTTTTGCAATTTCAAAGAAATATTTCCAACATTAATTCAACAAACAATTCGTTGTTCGGCTTCCCACAAAGTTGTCGGGTTGTGTTATGATTGCGAGAAGGCTTTAATGTAATTATTTATTAAATGTTTTATGCGAGGTGAGAAGCAATATAAAATTATATCCATTCAAACGTGAAAATGATACGAAAACACATAAAAAAAAGTTTTAATAATACAACACACAAGTTCTGGCATAAACGCCTGGGCAAGACAGAAAACCTGAAAACATATAATGTATATGGAAATATAGAAGGTGTTAGTTTTGTGATGATAACTGGTACTAGCCATACTGCCACATTACAAGCTGATTCCCGTCAACCGTATAATGCTAAAGTCAGTCGTTTCTAATGTAGGTATTATTGTGCATATGGGCATACATTCATCGTTTGGCTACTACTAGCACAGCCAAGTGAAGCATAAATTCTCAAAAATATATCGATTGTGGAGCTATTGCACATAAAAAGTTCATATCAGCCGGAAGTACAAAGTAATTTTTAATAAAAAAATAATTTAGTTACAGCTTTCCGAAGGCCCAGGAGTTTGTTAGTAAGCCACTGCTCTGAATCCAGATTTATTAGGCCTTAATAATTGTAAGAAGGCAAAGGCTAATTAGTAAATGTGTGCATTTGGACCAAGTGAAGGTGACTTAAGCCACAACACGGAGCTTAAAAAGTATTAAAGCTAATCTTTCGCTGAACAAACTGCCTTAGATATCAAGTGACCAAAGCCCATGCGATTACTGTCACACGCTCTCTGCGAGGTGCTTTGTAGGTACTTGGTACCTGTAGAATCGCGATAAGCTTAATTTATCCGTTAGAACTTTCGGAAGAACGGGAGCTTTTTCCAGCAGAAAACGTATTAAATAAATAATTCGTACATAAGATCGATTAGAAAAGTAGTTTTTGAAGGATTTGATTCTAATGTTTCAATATCGTCAGATTTACAAACGCAATTGAAACTTGTGATTAAAATGGATTAAATTTATATCACCACCCATTAAAATCAATGCTGTATCAGGGAGGCCACATAAACATAATAATAATAACAGTGAACTTATATAGCGCAGTTTTGTGACATTTCACCTCAAGTGCGCTTCATACTAAATTAATTAAGCTAATAAGATTAACTATCAAGGAAAGAAAATAATATATAATATTCTTATTGTCTTTAAACTAGGAATTATTTTCTAATAATAAAAAATAAGATCTGTATAGCGCTCTTGAGGTGATTTTTCTCTGTAGCAATAAAATAAATACATAAACAGTATATCATTACAATCGATAAAAAAATAAAAAGTTAAATTTCAAATTAAGCAAAATTGTTTTTTTTTAATCACAGCAGATAAGTTAGTTTTTTTTTTTTAAATAGCATTTATAGTTTGAAGAGGTTGATATCTTTTGTTTTTATCTATTTTTTTATTACATTTACGTTTGATTAACTAGTCTCTTTAATCAAACTTATAATTTATGCACGTGTCAACGTCGTACATTTATTATACAGTGAAAAACACTTAATATAAATTATCATCTATATTGGAATCACCCGGAAGAACCATATTGTAGTCCTGTTGTTTTATTAATAATTAATTTCAAATGTTTTTTGCTGATTAGCTCTCTCCATGATAATTTCCGGTATTTGAGAATTCCTGGCATTTGGCCACCATGAATAATGCACTTAATTGACTGTTGCACTCGATATACATTAAATTGGAAATTGATTCTCGCTAAGTTTAATAAACAGGTAATAATTACTATAAAGCTGAAGAAAACCAGTATCGGACCTAGGGTCAGGCCATGAATTGGATATTTTTTTAGTACTTCGCCACAGTTACTGGTACTGTCCAAGTTAATCACTGCGACAATTAACTGCAGTGATAATGTACCTAAGGAATTACTGTAGATTGATCAAATTTGTGATTTGTAGAACTTTCTTACTTCAGAATGTTGTTGTAAAAATTCGAGTGTTCTCGATAAGGTGTGCCGTTGTACATAATATTTTGTAGAAAAAGGTTTATTTTTTTTTTTTATTAAACACTATACAAGATAATTTTACTGTAATATAAGTCAGATAACAGATATGTTGAAAAAAGTAATATTTTATTCACAGCCTTCTCACTGTGGATTCCTGTTCGAAGGCGGACAGTAGGTTTGCTGCGTTGGTGTCACTGGTTCTATGTTGACTTCGTAATCTTTATAATTTACTCGTCTTCGTTGTTATTTATCCACATTTTTTGTTGCTCTCGAACATTTGCATCCCCGTGGAATCACTAATATAATTGTTTCTGTTGTTTAAAGTATTCAAACCATATAGGATTTTAGATAACAGATAATAAGAAGACCATTTTATCGAATATCTACATAATATTGTATGATTTGGCTCATTGCAAGGCGCCTTTTGGATGGTTTGTAGTATTATTACCTCAGAGCATGAATATATTTGGAGAGACAGCTAAATATTTTTACCCAACCTATACAAATTTACGATAAATCACTTTCTCCGGGTTTTTACGTCGTAAACCGTGAGAGAAAGAGAGAAGACAAGTTCTCAAACAATATTGCAACACTTTTAGGTTTGTAAGCATGTTCTCCGTCTCCCGCGTCTCCGCCCACTAAGTTTTGTTATGCGACATTAGAGGACATAACTCAACGGTTTTTTACGTTATACGAGTATCTTACATTTTTCTTTATAACAATACTGTGAAAAAAGTGGTTATGCAAATGAACAAAAACATTATGTCGACATGTGCTATGAATGGATGTATAAATACCCTAGCCCTAGCTAAACCCCAGTCGGGAAAAAAAATCATCAATCCTGACTACACTAGCGCTCCCTTCTGGTATATTATCGCTCTGAGATTATAACAATAGTATGGATTTCAGATATTCGATTTAACCCAGATTGCATGCATACGTACGCAGATGTGGCTGATGTATTTAACTGTACGGAATGTAGATACAAGAAGGCTTATAATATCATATGTATTCAATCAATATTAATATAATCAAATAATCACAATGCATGTAATACTTATGTTTACTGCTTGTTCTTACTTTTCGTATGAGCAAATAATTTTAACTTATATCACTGTAAAATGTTCCTTTATATGTAAAAGCCCACTTGGGCGTATACAAGTAAATAAATTAAAAAAACCAGTGCGAACGATCAATTAAAAATACGCAACAGATGAGAAGACCAATTAAAAAGTATATTTTTGAGTTCATGCTAAAATTATTTGTGAGCACGGCAAGTTGTTTGAGAAAAACTTTTTGCCATCGCTTAAGGCATAACTCTTGCGCCAGCACTCGTGGTGTTTATTAATTCCAATTAGTCCCCCACATAAATGCAAAGTGAAATTAATTCATCAAGACGCTAATCTAGCACCTTCTTACGCATTATACCAGGTTGTACAGAAACCCCGGGGCGTGCAAAACGCCAGAAAAAAATGGCTCTGTTAGACGTTATTTAACTTAGTTCATCATCAAAACGTTGTTTAAAATGGTTTTAATCGTGTTTAGTGATCAGATCAGAATAGCCAGTTACTTCCAAAACTTACTCTTCCCCTCCCACTTTTCAGTCTATCAAATTATGGATGTCACAGTCCCACTGGCCTTCATGGTCGAGTGGTAAGACGCTCGACTACGAATCCCGGGGCGTGCAAAACGGTCGCGGGTTATTTGCCTAACATCAAAACGTTGCGTGCGCAAATAGAACTTTAATTCAAATTATGGATGTCATGTGTCATAACACATTTAATTCATATAAAATGATAAAAAAAAGTATATTTGCGGCACGTCTCAGAGTGGAAGATACTCCAAGTATCGCTCTGGTGAAAGACCACCATTCAGAATCGGAACATTGCTTGAAATGGCTTTAGCCGTGTTTGGTGACCTGATCTGAATAGCCAGGTACTTCCCAACCTTCCTATTCCCCATCTCCTTCCCCTCCCGACTACTTTCAGCCTCACAACATACCCCATTTGGGGATGCCATAGTCTCACTGGCTCTAAACGATTGGGAGCAATTGGGGCTCTTGTGCGGTATTCACTATAAAAAAACTGGCTCGGGCAGTTAGGGAACAAAAAAATCTAAAGTACGGAGGAAAACTGGTTTAAAAAATGCAAAAGCGAGAAAAATTAACTTTAATTATGCCCAATAAAGATAGCTAAATTAACCAAAATGCTAATGCTTTTGTGATATTTATTTTGGACGATTCTTATTTAAGATTTTTAAAACATTATTTTGTTATTTGTCGGGAGTTATTATTGATATTTAACGATTTCCTGTATGCGTGTTGGGTTTCATCGCACGTATAATGGATTTCGTGCGGATTTTATATTATTGGGCGTTTAAATTACCGATGCGTTTTTGGTAAAAGTTTGCATAATTCATTTATTGAAAACGAAAAGCACCGAAGTAAATGGTGCGGCAACGCAGCGAGTGTCTTTCCAAATGGGTACTTTTAAATAATTGAAGAGATTATTTTAGAATTTACAGATGGTCAGTGATTATTGCCTTCGTTGTTTCAGTGGGCAATATTAGAAAGAATGTAAACTGAGTATTGATCACAGCACGGGTTTTATCGAAACTATAAGTAATTAACTAACTAACCATCACGCCATTTCCCCGCAGGCGTAGGCAGAGATAACGGAGCGCCATATAACTCTGTCTTGGCACACACCCCTTGCTTCATTCACATTCATACATCGTCTCATACATACTCTTCTGTTATTCTAACTCTTCACATGACCCGATTCAAGTATTTGATTTACATGATCGTGCCATGTCTTTCTCGGGCGTCCTCGACTTCTTCTTTCATTCACTTCCGCATCATATATTCTTTTATCACTCTTTTCTTCGTTCATTCGCTCTACATGCCCAAACCATCTGAGCGTCCCTTTCTCGATCCTATTCATTACGCTCACATCAGCCTTGCATTCTTTCCGGATATCTACATTTTTAATACGGTCATACATGATTTTATCGCACATACGTCTCAAGGATCTCATTTCCGCAGCATTCAGTCTACTTTCATCCTTCCTCTGCCAGTTCCATGCCTCACTGCCATACATCAGGGTTAGTATAAGCACTCCACTGTGGACTGTTAGCTTTGCTTCTTTGGACAATTTCTTATTTGCGCCAACAGCGCAATCCTCTATAAGTATTTAAAGATTAATTTGTTTTTCTATCAAATATAAAAAGTGATGTACGCAAAGTAGTCGAGTTTTGATTATAAATAATATTATTCAATTATTCTAACCTCCTTACTTATAGACGAGGTGTAAATGTAACGCGTGGTGTAAGGTCGGAATAACAAAAAACTAGCCTTATAACTACGGCTTATGCGTCTGATTTAATGGCCTACGTCCGATGTAAATAAACCAACGCTGAACCGGCGCATAAAAATCTAATAAGTAAGACGGATAGTTTTTAGCGGTGTTCCACAAGGATCTCGTCTAGGACCACTTATATTTAAGATTTTCGTCAATGACTGAAGGTTGCGGTTTGTTCCGTTCTCACTGATATACCATAAATATCTGCTGTATTTATTTAATTGATTCTTTCTTCTTTTTAAATCATATTCAGATTCTTAGAAATTATTGTAGTTGTGGATATTATAGTATTTTTTCACTAAGCTCGTACTGATTTTTTATCAGATACAAATTCCACTGTGTAAAAAAAATTGTACGAACATATCTGTGTGAGAAAGGAAGAGAGGGATGAGTCAATAAACGCAGATGTTCAGGAGAGTCAATGCAAAAATTAGGAAATTTTGATTTTTGTATGTAATTATGTCATATGTTCTTTTAAAAAAAATAACAGCACATTATTTTATTCTCTGAATCATCTATTTTTCCTTGGTAGATGTATGTATCTAAGAAACAACTCGGCATACTTAAATCAAAACTCGATTTTATTGATTCATCTCTCTCTTCCTTTCGCACACAGATATTTTTTTTGTTATGGGATTCGAACTCGATTCGATTGCCAGCCGAACGTCCCACCTACCAGGCAGGACAAGATCGCACAATTCAATTGAAATGACTAAAAATACATTTATTCAGATGAATTATTAAGTTCTATTTGATAGAGAAGAAAAATCGTCAACTAAATTTATGTGAGAGATAGTTTTCAAATACTGCCATTAGTGTTGGTAATGCTTTAACTTTTTCCAATATGCATGATTCTTTTGAAGAAAAATTAGAGACAATAATTTTATAACAAATTCACAACCGTTCAGGAGATCAAAGCGATTTGAAGTTCGAATCACAAGTTTACGAATTAATTTAACATTGCAGGAAAAAAGGGGCCCTGTCTTTACCACGAATATTCTTAAAATACAAAAATGTATTGTTTCATAGTGCTTTCAAACAAAGGAAGTATTGAATTCCGTAAGTTTTAACTTAAAATTCTGGCGCACAGTTTTACAGCCAAATAAAATACGGAGATGGGGTTAATGCGGTGTATTCATAATATAAATGCGACCAACAAGTCTTGAATAAACATTGTTTTTATTTGAACCATAAATCTACGAATGCCGCGAGCAGGCGAAAATCAGAGACAGATATGAAATACATACCGAACTTCTTTATATAAATGGTTACACAATGAATTGTGTGAGTAGAGAAACCCACTCGTTTTCTACCGTGGAACCATTCACAAAGAACACAGGAAGAATGGCTTTCACCCACCGAAGTATATATCGTGCAGGACATGGAAAGGTACCTTTGCAAAACAGAGTAGTCAGGAGGGTTGACTTTATACTGACTTGAAAGTAAGAGATAAAGACATATTAAAGAATGTTGGATAGCCTATCAGTTAGCGCCCACATGGAATTCGGATAATTTTAACAAACATATCTGAACACATTAAACAAAAACAATTTCAATACACCATTAAAACGATTTATGAAGTTAAAATATCACACAAACATTAATATCAGGAGGTTTGCCTAAATATCAATGGAAGCTTTTATGTTGATTTTGTATTTATATTATTAAAAATGTGAAATATTTAAAGTTCGGTCAGAAAAATTAAAAAGATAAACAAAGTTTATCTGTTTTATTTATAAATATGACAAACCAGAAAGTAAATGCTTATAACGAATATAATTTTTATTTATTTAAAACTGTTAAAATACTAGAGGTATTGGCGTAATATATCATCTTGATTATAGAATGTATCGAATACGAAGGTACGCTTAAATTATATGTATATATATTAAACCTTAATATATATATATACATATTTATATATATATATATTAAGGTTTAAAATATGAACATTTACTTGAAGGCTTGTCATAACTATGACACATTTGAATACATTACTTTGTTTGGAATTTCCATCGTCAGAACAATTTAATAATTTATCGTTTGTATCGAAAGTCAACTTCTACATAACCTATTATTACTATTTTGAGATATTTTGCCAAACTACCAAAGTAAATATACCTTCTACAAAATACATTAACCAAACAGAGACGGAAAATTCAAAGAGTATATTCAAAAATAGCCAACTGTTAAAAATAAAGCTGACAACTATAGATATTATATAATTAAAAAAACAACAACAAACGCATCTAACGTACCCCGTGTAAACCGTCTCCCAGAAGGTTATAAAACTACCCGAATGTATTTTTGAAGGTATGGTAAAGCCACCTTTGTCAGTCATAAAACTAAAATCCCCATCCCTTCCGGACCTAAAAGTATATATTCCATAGACTTATTTAAAATTGTACCAGTCTGAAGATGCCCGTCACAAGGTAAAACCGGCCAGGTCTTAAATTAAAAATAATGTAGAATAATGTAAAAAATTTGGCATATTTAACACGTCAATATCAAAATATAAGTTTAATTTAGTACAGTTGTTGTTATCTGGTAGACCCAAACTAATAGTTGGACCTATTACTTAAAATTGTTTATTTCCTTTCTTTTACAATATTTTTGAATATGTTATTAGTTATTTTTGTATCTGCTATTCAATGCTCTTTTTTTTTTTTTTTCTTTTTTACACAATTCTTGCACTAATGAAGTTACTGTTTTGAAAAAAAAAAAATATTAAAATGTATGTAAAAGCCTAAAACGGGCGTAAATAAATAAATTAATAAAATCATTAAAAATAAAAACATTTTCCACCAACATTTTGGAAATGCGGTTTACATTTCAAGTATATACCATAACAAGCAAATTGTGGCGGTTTTGATATCACAAAAAGGTGTGATAAATTGTTCGATTGATTTCAAGCGACAGGTTCACCTAGCCTTTTCCCGCCAAAGCTCTTGTTACAAGTATGAAACGGCGCTTTTATTTAAGAAAAGTTCCGAAGCGAACAACGGATCGCGTCGCTGCCTCGGTTTGATTAAACCGAACTGAACTTGGTCGGCTGCTAGTTGTTCCCGATAAAGTTGTCGGCAATCTAAATATAACTATCGACAAAGAAAGACGGCAGCTTTCGGAGGCGGTTAATTAGTAAAGTTTCCTTTTAATTAAGCGTTTCGTCACCAAACTTGGTGGCATTTAAAACGGATTACCTTGGCCAATGTGGTCGGAGTTGGGACGTCGTGCTGCGGCCAATGGCTGAGATTCTTCAACAATGAATTTCGGATTCTGGCAACATTCTGTACGGCAAAGTGCGCACGATCAAAACCTTTTGGCTAGCAGAGGATTGAACCCGCGACGCCTGGGTCAGAATCCGACGCATTTGTCCGGTTGCTTACTAATCGGACAATATATATATATATTTTTTTTTTTTTAAAAAGAAAGACGAAACATTCCCGCGTTACGAATAACCTGAAAATTTTAGAAAAACGCCTACTACCATCATAATAAACGGAAGATGTCGCTTGTGCAATGATGGAGGACTTGATAAATTGAACCCACGACGCCCGGGTGGGAATCCGACGCGTTTTTCCACTCAGCCACCGAGCGGTCAATATAGATTCACACTTTCAATTGCACCCCATTATGTATGGCAGTGAGGCATGGAACTGGAAGAAAAAGGATGAAAGAAGACTGAATGCTGTAGAAATGAAATCCTTGAGGCGTTTCTGCAGTAAAATTATATGTGCCCGTGTTAAAAATGTGGATATTCGGAAAAAAAACGTAAGGCTGATGTAAGCCTAATGAATAGGAATAAGAAAGGGGTGTGAGAAGAATATTATGACGCGAAAGTGAATGATAGAAGAGGTCCGAGACGCCCGAGGAAGACGTGGCACGATCAGGCGAATCAAATACCTGAGTCGGGCCATGTCAAGAGTCAGAATAACGGAAGAGTATCTATGTGAGGATGTATGAATGAAGCGAGGAGTGTGTGCCGAGACAATAGTTGTATGGCGGTCCATCTTCTCCTCCTATCCCTGCGGAGAAACGGTGTGATGGTTAGATAGTTAAGTAGACTTACTTCCGACTGACGCGTAGAGTGGTGAACTTGCAATGAACTTTGTGACGAGTGAAAAACATACCTGAAACAAGAAAAAGGAAAACGGTCACACAATTGTAATATACACAGTTACTAAATTTCTATATAATGACCGAAACCGGGTGAAGTGAGAGCAGCCAGAATAATATGTATAGCGTATAATGGTTGGAAAGGTAAATATTACTAGGCGCTTTAGGTGATACGATCTGGGCAAAAAGCTGTCCCCATTCAAGAGCTTTCCATTATGTTTGCTCGAGAACCGAAAGCTGTGTTTGTGGTCACGTTGTCATTTATCAAACAAACTCAAAACACACTATTTGCAAGCTAATTATTGGGTTTTGCGTTAAGTGCTTTTCTTTGATATTTGCTAATAATATTTAGTGAGCGATGCGATTTTACGGTCAGTTGGATTTATAAGATTAGTGTCAACAGCACATGTTATTACAAACAATAAACGTTTTTACAAATATTAACCCAAATTAAAGAATGTGATATTATTTTGAGCCACGTCATACCCAAATATAGAAATAATACAGATATTACCATTATTTATAATTACGTAACATTTATTTTTTTACAGATTTTAATGAAGAAAATAATGATATTTTTACACCCGAAAATATTTGTGATGCCAAGTGCGCCATACTTTGTAATAGAATAGCGCATATAAATAATACACAATCTGTTAGATAATGTATAATCGAGTCTTCTTACAAAAAATGGACGCAGTTATGAAGAAAGCATCCAACTTCAAAAATATGAAACTGAAAAATGGCGTTTGAAAATATGACAATAAAAAGTATTAGTATGCGTATTCGGCATTTGTAAAGTGAATATTAGTGTTTTTTTTCTTTATGAGCATTATTATAAATAGATAATTTATAATCTATCAATGAGTTTAATAAATTAAATTTATTTCTTATGTAATCCTACATTTTATAATGTTTTTACACTTCAATTTAACTCAAATATCTGCAATATGCGTTCGTAAAAAAAAAAAACAACAAAAATCAATTGCATTCCAAAAATCTATTACATCAATCTATCAGCAGATATAAATCTGTAAAACTATAAATAAGAAAACACGTAAAACTCGATTTCGGCAAATTGTGGGTTGGACCCTTTTTGCACAACTACGTCCAAATAATTCCCACTATCTTGTCACGTTTAATCTAACACTCAGTTTTTTTTCACAAAGGAGCGAATTTGAAAAATAAACATATTTTCCGCAACAAAATGGAAAAAAATCATTGAAGATCGTAAAATAGCCACAAAATGCCATCTAGTTTGCCGCTTTGAATACTTTGCATTTCGGCGGGTACTCGAGGCCGATAAACTCCGGATCCAGATTTAGCGCTCTTACCACTACACAACGGAAAAGCGTCAGGTATTGTATGAACGAACGAAGTTTTAATTTGAGATCTTATGTATTATTTCCTCCTTGTTAGTTAATCTTACTAGCATAATTAATTTAGCATGAAAGGTTATCAAAAAAACTGAAAATTAGATCGCATTTAAAAGAAGACAGCAGACTAATGAAATTTTAAAGAGGTCACCATAAAAAAAAAAACAATTTAGTTTAGAAGCCCATGAATAAATCAAGAAGACAATGTTATTTGATTTGTATTCATACGCATACTTTGTATCACAAGCACTTAATTTAAATCTGAGAGGCGTCGAAACCGTTCCTTAAAACTAGTCAAATTTAGTTTATTCAAACATCTGTCGTGTGATTATAAATCTCAGGACAAGCGTGATCAAATACGTTCGATCGATTCTTCGCAGCATTGCGTCCCATTTACATATTCACATACGAATATTAAACAGTATTTAAATTGAAAATAAACGACGGGATTAATATATGAAACCTACACTCGGAGACAATAATAAAATATTTGGCGTTCGTTGATATAGAAATTATTACGATGTCCCTCTTTAGGAAAAAAATGACACGATAAAAGTATTATATGAATATGAAAGCTAGAATATTACATCAGCTTTTGCAGTGATTTCGAATGATGGTTATAAAAGTTATAATATTATATAATAATTATCAAAATAAGAAAGGACTGATTCAATTCTTTGACCGGTCCTCCATCATTGCACAAGCAACATCTTCCGCTTCTTATGATGGCAGTAAGAGTTTTTCAAATACTGTCAGGTTATTCGTAACCCGGGAATGTTTGTCTTACTTTAAAAATAGAATGATATTTGGAGGCTGAAGGTAAAGGACAAGGGAAGGATATAGGAAAAGAGAAGGTTGAGAAGTACCTGGCTATTCAGATCTGGTCACCAAACACGGATTAAGTCATTTCAAGCAACCTTTTGATTGTGAGTGGTGGTCTTTTACAAGGGCGATACTAAGAGTATCTACTATTCTGGGAATATGTGAGAAAAACTTCCATAACTAGATAAGTTGGTTAACAACCTATGAAATATTGGTAAGAAATTTAATACTCTAAAAAAAAACGTTATTTACTTTTGGTTGTTTCTCCATTAACTGAGTTATTAAATGTTGTCTTCGGGCAAATTATTATTTTCTTATAGCAGAAAGTTAGTGAAAATAGAATGAAAAATAAGAGTGTGTTTATTTTTTAACGAAATAAAATATTGTCAGGTTATTCGTAACCCGGGAATGATTGTCTTTCTTTAAAAACATTTTTTTTGTTGGTGATTTGATCCATATAAGATATTACCACCTTCACCCCAGTGTAAAATTGTTCTAGAAAAAAAAAAAAAAGGAATTTAAAAAAGAAATGGAATGCAAATAATGCAGCTAGATTTTTATAAAACACTATGCAAGATAATTTCACTGTAATATATGACATTTTGTAATATATATATGTTGAAAATATTTTATTTTTTCACAGTCCTCACCAGGGATTCTTATTTTGAAGCGGACAGTAGGTTGCTGCGTTGGTGTCACTGGTTCTATGTTGACTTTATAATCTTTATAATTTCCTCGTCTTCACGGTTATTTATCCACATCTTTATGTTACTCATTTATGATAATAATTCAACTTCAATAGAGTTTCTTGGAAAGAAGGTTGAGAAGTACCTGGTCACCAAACACGGCTTAGGCCATTTCAAGCAACGATTCTGAATGTTGGTCTTTCACTCAGAGTAACAATATAAAGAGACCGTACTAATTTGTGACAAATCGTTGACAAACTCGCAAAATATAGCTCTCTCTTTATGCTCGGTTCTATACGCATATGAGAAAAAGAGACAAACAATTGTTGAAACCAATACACGATTTGGGGCGGGCTAAATACCATGTCCGCGATATTTGATCTGCACGAACTTCATTCACGTTTGGAGTGTCAGGCGAACGGACTGTCAAAAGTGCGTAAATAGTTAAAAACTTGAGTTATTTTTTGTCCGATATCTAGCAAAACATCATGGCCATATGTGCTATACTTGGTTGCTTCAATCGAAGTACAAAAGGACCAAAAACAAACAGTTTTCACACGTATGTACCATAAAAATCGTCTTTTTTAGTTAGATCTCAAATATTTAACATTCTAACCTACAAAACAACTAGTAACTTACACCAATATGTAATTAATCTTTGGACTATTCGTTCCAATATAATAAACTTCCGTTTGAAATGAGTTTTAGTGGATTCGTAATATTTTTAACTTAGAGATATTTACTAGCTGTCACATAAGAAACCATTACAAGGGGGAATCCCCATATTGTACGGCTTCTTAAAGTATCCCGGTCTCTTTCTTTCTCATGATACTAACGCTAAATTGTTGGCAAACAGATAAAGACAGAATAGTGTTTATCTCTTAGTTATATTTATAATTTCGGTTACGTCCCCAGATTCAGGGCTATGCCAAAATTGGAATATTATTATTTATTTAATTATTTTTAGATTTCCAAAGGATGAAAAAGACGAGAAAAATCTAATTTCTTTTTCTTTGATTTAACAAATATGTTAATATGAATTCATACGTTTCATCTGGATTTTTATACCCTTAGCTTCTAGTTAATTGTTTTTTTTTAAATCTATTGATGTGCACATGCACTATTGTACCCATTTCTGAACCTGTTCTCTGATGATTTATGATAACGATATGCATCTAGATAGTTTTAATTTTGTATACATATTATATATTATTTTCTCCTTGTTAGTTAGAATTATTAGCTTAATTAATTAAGTATGAAGCGCACTTGACGTGAAATATCACAAAAACTGTGCTATATAAGTTCACTGTTATTACTATCTGCATTCGAAATTTCCTTACAAAATAACGCGGGACGGAAAACATCCCTACAATACTTAAAAGCGGTGTCATGTTTTGTGATTTTTTTGTGTCTCTTTCTCTCTCATGGTGTACGACGTAAAAAACGCAGAGAAAGTGATTTATCGCAAATTTATATAGGTAAAAAAAAAATGATCTCTCTCCATATATTCTTACTCCAAGGTTAAGAAAATGATTTAACATCTGTTATCACCGTACATTTTTTTTTATTTTACTTTTGTTTGTAAACTATTTTGTTGATGGAGACTGAAGTTCATTTTATAATATGTATTATAAAATGTTCTGTACTAATAATTTAATTCGTTTATATTTTTATCTATAAATAAGATTTTAATAATCTTATTGATTAATGTATATTTGAATAAACAAAAAAAATATACAACATTCATTCTTTTTAATGATTTACAACTACCTACTCACAACAAAATACCTAATTTACTTAATTTGTGACAACCCTGTTAGTGATTTTACTCCGAGTTTAGGCCACACCCTTTGGTCATTGCTTGGTCAAAAAGTGCGGACAAAATTTCGCAAAGTTAGGTCTCTAGATATTGTTACTCTAAGGTCTTTCACCAGGGCGATACTTAAGAGTATCTACCACTCTGGAAAGTGACGCAAATATACTATATATTATTTTATATGAATGAAATGTGTTGGCACATATTAATTAAACTTTTTTTGTGCACGCCAGGTTTGAACGCACGACCTCTGGTAAATTATATTCTAAACGGCTCCGCACAAATGCACGTATAATATTTTAATGATCGGTATTTTTTTATATTTGCAGTTTGATTTTATGACGAACCCATCAAAACAAGATTGATGAGTTAGGAAACATGTGTACACTAGTACTGAGCGTTGACGAGAATTCGAAACAATGGCACCGCCGTTATCGTTGGCAATTGTTGAATATAACCGTTGGAAATAGCACTCGACGATATTGATTTAGTTGGATCGTTGGTGCCGTTGGAGGTGTTATTTTAAAACAGCTATATATTGCTGGCCACCAGCAAATTCGCTTGACACTAGGCGCTACGTATCAACCGTTTCGGATAGGAAAATCTACAAAGACGTCTAGTAGAGAGGTATACAACCAGAAGATCATTCCAAATTACGCATAATATCGTTTACGAAGTATAAACTCTTACACCTTTTGTTTATTTTGCGCTAAAGCTAACACAATAAGTACATACTCAGTGGGTGTTAAGACTGCGTTTCGTTAAATAATATTCTTAAATAAATAATATCTTTTAATAATTATGGCATACATAGCTCCGGACCAATAAGGCCCCTTTCTCTTTCATCATGGTTGTTGAAATAGGAATTTTGGTGAAGTTTTTTAAATAATTTATGCTAAAAATGGCTGCATATGGGGAAGGTTAATCCTTCCGAAGAACTTATTTTGGTTTCCTATGTTTTGTACGAATGTTTTCGTCGTACTTCGCGAGGGGCTTTAATCAAATTGTTTTTGTGGTTGGAAATTCCTGCATAAAACGATTTCTAAGTCTTTGTGGAGTTGGGAAACCCTTATCCATTTGGAAAATATTCGTGTGTAGCTATTGACTGTTGGCGCAAATTTCCGTCAATCACGTTGGACGTTGGCGGCATCTAGCTGTTATTTTCAATGGCTAGTTATATTTTGATACAGTTCTACTAGAACTGTACTTTACTACTGTATACTAGTGTTTGTCTAGTGGACGAATTCTCATCTAGCGCGTTCTGAACCAATGTTCGTTGACAATACAATAAGTATAAAATTTGAGTGTATGCGAGTACCGTCTACTTTGACATTTGCCTCCGAATGACGTAACGGTAACAGCGCCGTACCTACCCAAGGAAAGTATAGCAGTGGTGTAAGTCTGGCGTCCGCCCACAGCGGGAACAAATTGAAACATACAGAGATACACAATACAAAGTATTGGGAACAAAGAATCTTAAATATATACCGAGCGAGCGAAGCTGTGAGCGGGTGGGACGAGCGAATCGATACACTTCGTCTCAATCCGCAACGCGTGCTCCCAGCTCTGGGTTCTGCCACGAGATAAAATGACAAAACACAAATGAAATACAATAAAACAATATTTGGAAAGCAAAAACTTTGTAGCGTCACATTATAAATAAAACAACAAAGTAAATATGTATAGTAAATAAAGTAGCTTGACGGCTTCCGTGGTCTAGTCGTAAGACGCTCGGCTACGAATGCAGAGGTCGCGGGTTCAAACCCGGCGTGCGAAAATATGTTTATTTAATCAACGTGTGTCATAATACATTTAATTAATATATAAATAATGCATGGTATATTTGCTGCACGTTCCAGAGTGGTAGATACTCCATGTGCCGCCCTGGTGAAAGACCACCATTCGGGATCGAAACGTTGCTTGAAATTATTAATGACCAGATCTAAAAAGCCAGGTTCTTCCCAACCCTCATCTTCCCCATCTCCACTACCTTCAGCCTCACAACATACCCCGATTGGGGATGCCATAGTCTCACTGGCTCCAGACGGTTGAAAGCAGTTGAGACTCTTTGCTGTATTAACGATAAAAATAAATGTGTGCTTTACTCGTTTTATTGGTATTTTCCAAAGAATTGATTTAATCCAAAGCACTTGTCAAAATGTCGCTAAACGTCACTTTGTATCATTCTAACACAAGCAATACTACACATGATTTATTTATCAATTTTCAATGGATAGTTAAGAAAATGTCAAAGGAATACATTTTTTAGACTAATATTTTCAATTCTATAAAAAAAACATACTAAAATATCAGTAAAAGGTGCAGTTTGAAAACCAGCGAAGGCGTTTTTGAATTTTTCACCTAAAGTTCCAGTTTGCATTGCATAAAGAATTTAAAATATTACTGTCTAAGAATCGTATTCACTGGAAACCTTAGACAATTTCCTAACTACCCACGTTGAGTTAATAGATAAATCATTTGCAGTATTGCTTGTATTAGAAAGCCAACAAGTGTGTATTTCTGGGTGCTGACCTTTAAGTCCATTAATTATTATAAATTTTCCACGAGATTTGCGCGTTCAATTAAGCCGATTAGGTTTGAGCTTTCCAACCCCTCCCCCTGGCTGTTTTGAGAAGATTAATTATCTCATCTTATCATCATCCCCTTGTTCTATTCGATTCGGGGACCCACCTCCAGGTGTCCCTGTCCTGCGCTACTTCGGCGGCTTCCGCCTACAGTAGACTCAGCCTTTCCCCGCACAGCCTCCGGAGTGGCTTCTCCCAACCTTGCCTGGGGCGGCCCACTGGTCGTCTTGCCCCTGGAAACGCACTCAGTGTGTTCAGTGGAAGTCGGTCTTCCTGCATTCTTAGTGAGCAACCAAACGAAGAGTAGTAAGGGTTCGATGATAAGCTCATCTCGGATTGTCCAGTTTCTTATTCGATATTATTTTATGCTCTTTTAAAAAATCTCACTTCGGCAGCTTGGACCCTGGAACGCATTTTCTCGTTCTTCACACAGATTTGGTGATCGTATGTAAGGGTACGTCTCGATACTTTCCGATGCCTTTATCACTGTGAGCTGTAAAGAGGACGCAGCACACCGCTTGCCGCACTTATTCATCGGCCAATTTCTCCGTCTTGCTGGTCATCGGTTGCGAATCGACCGCAAGGTATTTTAATTTGCTTCATCTGTGCCTCGCTGGCGTAGATGTCTCACTGAGTTTAGTCTTTTCCTATAACAATTACTTCTGTTTTTCAGGTGCTCATTCCAGCCGCCGCGCATCTTCGTTGAAGCGGTTGATCCACGCTTGTAGTCCCTCCTGGGACAAGGTTAACCTCGCGATATCATAGCAAATAACAACAAGCTGATAGCTGCACCGGTGTTTGGCTATTTCGGCTGTTTTGGTAATATTTTTATTCTTTTGAAATGTCTATTTTCTCTTCCCTCAGCGATGATTAAAAAAAAATCATAAGTGTACAGCAACCGGTATACAACGTAAAACAAACCCAATAAAAAAAAATGTTGCCTCCTACGGGAACGGTCAGTCACCTTATTCCGAGTATATAGAGTGATATCAATCCAAGGCAGTGTAGTCAGTTTTTGATGATTTTTACCTGACTCGGCGGACCTGGGCGTAAGGCACCAAGGCTAGGGTATTTATACATCCATTCATATCACATATCGACATAATGTTTTTGTTAATTCGTATAACCACTTTTTCACAGTATTGATATCAACCAAAATATAGCATCTAACCTAAAAAACAGTTTAGTTTTGTCAAGTTTAGTGGCATAATAAAAAATGTGGGCGGAGTCCCGCACCCAGAGCCCAAGATCATTGTGACAAAAAAAATATTTGTTGTCTCTTTCTCTCTCATGGTGTACGACGTAAAAACCCGGAGAAAGTGATTTTTCGCAAGTTTGTACTGTTTAGGTAAAAATAATTAGCACTCTCTCCATACATTGTTTCTCCAAGCCTTATTCTCTATTTGATCTTCGTTTAAATATAAAAAAAAGTATTTTTGCTCACGTATACATTTAACTTCAATCCAAGATGACCCCATTCCAAACTAATGTACGTTTTGCTGTTTTTATGTGCTGGACACCATTTCAGATTAATCTGAAGAGCAACAGTTTATAGGCTTTCCCATCGTTGTGGCGGATACTCTCTAGGTACAATACTCTCGCTACAATTGCATACCCTCTAGGTTCCGTGTTGTCGCAAAGCCGAATTATATTTACCCGCTGAACCGTGAAGCATCTCAAGGGGAAATAAATAATGCCGATTCAATTCAAATGCCATCAAAACAAACATCGACTTGGCTCGCGTACATGGGACATGTCGTTATGATAAATAATGCAACCAACAGAAATATCGGTTCGGACGGGATTATCGTAAAATATGAATATCAAAATAAGCAAAAAAAAAAAAATTTAAAATATCATGAAAAGTGGCAACCCTGTAGAAAGAATTGACAAACAAAGATTCAGGTATTATTGATTTTAATAATACCAAATTTTAAACTTTATTTTACTATTTTTTATTTTGGACCTGATCGGTTTCACCTTATGACGGGCATCTTCAGACTGGTACAATTTCAAGTAAATCTATGGCATATATACTATTAGTGTCCGGAATGGTCGCTTGTCGAGTCTCATAGTGAACATCTGAGACTTGGGTTTTGTTTTATAGAGGCGGCTTTACAATAACATTCAGAGTTTTTACCCTTTCGACTTTAGTTTTATTTTTTTATAGTACCGCACAAGAGTCCAAACCGCTCCCAACCGTCTAGAGCCAATGAGACTATGGCATCCCCAATGGGAGATATGTTGTGAGGCTAAAGGTAGCGGGGAGGGGAAGGTGACGAGGAAGATGAATGTTGGAAAGTACCTGGCTATCATTCACTTTAAGGAGGAGAAATTTTCCAAAACCGACTGACGACATTTTATCCAATCGCACTATCATTACGAGGTGAAACTATTGTCCTTTTTCCAAATGCCTCATAGACCAAGTGGGGTGATAATATAACAAAAGTAGACTTTCCTGGTATTTTCCTGGTTTTCCGGGCTTATGGCCACCCTGAATATTATGTAGATAAAGTAATTTACACTAAATCTGTAACAGGTATATAAATAAGTAAAAATGAAAAGGTTGTACAGAATCTAAATTTCAAATATGTTTTTTCAAAAGAAAATTCAAATTGGAAGTTATTCGGCGTATTCAAAAACGAAGAATTTTATAATGTTTTTATATGTATAAATACGTGGAAGTGAAATCCAACGTAATAAAATTTATTTCAAACAATTTAGATTGGAAAAAAATAGATTCAGAGATAAACAAGACTGAATGACAATGAATTATTTAGCTATAAATTATTATAAATAAACATTGATTCAAAAGAAAACATCGTCCCTGCTAATAGAAACGATATTTTACAACAGGTGGGCCTCATTAAATTAAAATTAAAAACGTATTTGTTAATATTTGCGTGTTCTACATAAAGCAATAAAAGGATCTAGGTCCTTGGATAAACCCACACGTTGACACTCGTAAAGCATTGTAAATATAGAGATGAAAATAGTAATTAGTTTGTAATTATTGTGTATGATGGCACATATGTACAGGACGTGTTGCGTTATGCCTACAAATATGTGCATTTCTATGGAACTGATGACTGCATAGATATTATGTAATTTGCGACAGTTAATGTACACAATATTGGTCTTTGTGGCAGCAAAAGCTCAATTACCATAAACAGAGTTGTTCCGATCCTCGGGTCTTTATGTAACTAGCCATCACACCGTTTCCCCGCAGGGGTAGGCAGAGAGGACAAACCGCCATACAACTCTGTCTTCGCACACACTCCTTGCTTCGTTCACATTCATACATCGTCTCATACATACTCTTCATATGACCCGATTCAAGTATTTGATTTACTTGATCTTGCCGTGTCTTCCTCGAGTGTCCTCGACTTCTTCTTCCGTTCACTTTCGCATCATATATACTTTTCACACTCCTTTCTTCGTTTATTCGCTCTACATGCCCAAACCATCTAAATTTATCAGCAAAAATTTAAGTTATTATGATATTGTGATTGTGTCCTACCAGAAGTGACCTGCCAGATACGTATGTTGCTGAATATTTATATAAAGTAGGAATTAATATTAAGTAGAAATTGAGATTTGTACAGCGCCCTTGAGGTGATTTTTCACAAAAAAAACGGCGCTTTACAAATCATCCAAATATTATTAATATTATCATCTAAGCGTCCCTTTCATGATCTTTGTGTGATGTTAGTGATTTTAATAATACCAAATTTTTAACTTTATTCCACATTTAAGACCTGACCGGTTTCACCTCATAACGGGCATCTTCAGACTGGTAAAATTTTAAGTAAATCTATGGCATATTTACTATTAGTGTCCGGAATGGACGCTTATTGAGTCTCATAGTGAACATCTGTGACTTCAGGTTTTGTTTTATTGCTGACAGAGGTGGCTTTACAATAACATTTAAAAAATGTATTATTAAATCATTAAAATGGAGTTCCACCACGAATTAACAGTTTCAAAATTAGTAATAATTTTGATAGTGCATATTATAATCCGATGTCTACCTATCACACTCAACAATAACATATGTACTATTTTATGTGTAGGTACTTTTCTTTTGAGGTAATTGTGTTCTAATGAATTTACGTTATTGTAATTAACAGATATTTTATTTATTTTCTAGGTCAGCTGTAAAAAAATGAAAATCCTATAGCCTAAACCATTTGTAAAGATATATATATATATATATATATATATATATATATATATATATATATATATATGTTCAATATTTTTAAACTAAAATGGTATTTGAAGGGATCCTTTTCTACATTATTCAATGGCGTCCGTAATAAAGATGCGCACTCAGTCGTCCGTATTGGAAGTGTCAACAATGGCGCTGGCGTTTGCGATCGCAGCGCTGAATTAATACGTGCACTTTAATAAATGCAATTCACGACAATAAGAAAATAACAACCGCCATGTGATTAAAAAAATACCGCCGGCCCAAGGACGAGTAGCACATAGAGGGGGGGTAGGGGTGGAAACGTAAGGTAGTGACATGGAAAAGACAAAGGCAAAGATAATTACTTGAAAATTTAGGATGATTTATTTTGGCTTAGAAAAATTACCGGACGTAATTTACGTCGATGCGTGGTATGCAGCAATAAGGATGGCAGCGAAGTAAAGAGATCCAATTTGATTTGCCTACAGTGCAGAAAGGGACAACGTGGAGTTTGTGTGGGAAAACATTTGTGTGAAGCATAATTTACTTTGTGTTTTCAATGTAGGCTTCATGTTCTATTTTTTTATGTTTAATTATCACAATTCTAAGCTTGGTGAAAAGAACGTTGAAAAAAAAAATGAAAATCGGATAATTTTTAGAGAATCCTTGTTTTCTAAGAGTAGTGAGTGACATAGAAAAGCAGAATTTTATTTGGCACTTTATCATGTATTTAAAGAAAATGTTTGGCACTAAAGAGAAAATGCACTAAAAAATACCAAAAATATTCATGCAAATGTGCACTAACAATGCCAAAATATATGCCTCAAAAATAGGTACAATAAAACAGGAGAATATCAACAATATGCATGTTTAATGGGCTAAGTAAAAATTGATAAAATTGTTCACATTTTAGATATCCATGCGATGTGGGTGCGAAATGAGACTCGGAGTATTGGTTTACAACTGAAACTTTTTTTATTTCTTGAGGTGGGATGTATACAGAAAAAATAAGGCATTTTCATGACCGCGGTCACCGAGATTACGTGTTTAGTTCATTTTTGAAGAATTTAACGTTTTAAAAAAAACTCATAAATTTGTCATAAGTAGCCAGATTTAAGATTTCACACCTATGTTGTTACGATTTGTTTCATACGTTTCGGCATTCAGATTTAGGTAGATCTTAATAATCAAATTTTATATTTTTATAGTTTAATTTTGTACCCTATTGATGCTTAGGCTAAGCGAAACCAGTCGGTCATAAAAAATAAAAGAATATCCGTGGTCTTATACAAAGTTATTAATTATTTCTTTTAATTAAATCTTCAGAAATTATTTTACTTCTAATCATCCAATAAATATCTTTTAATCGTTTTTTTAACGGCAGTAGCATTTTTGGAAAACAAAGTTTAAAAAAAAAGGTTGGCAGACGTTTTAAAAATAATAATGATTATTTTTAGCATTCGAGTTTCGATTGCATGTGAACCTTTGACGGTCGATATCACGAATGAAACAATGGTGATGGAGTGACTCGTTTGAAATGACGGTGTCACCATCGCGACTAGAGTAATTTCACAAATAAATTAATAAGTTTATTTGACACAGACAACGATCTTTAAGTGATAGATGAGCAGTTTCCCCGCAAGGCAGGAAGTGAAACATTTGCGTGTATTAAGTCAATGCGAACCGCTAACGGTGCAGATGATGGTAATTATTTATGATATTATGGAAATTGACAAATGAAAACAAATAGAGGTCAAATGCGCAGATAAAACACATTTGTTTAAATTAGTATAAATAAATACGTGATGATCACATAATATTCAGTAGAGGAGTAGAGAAATAAACAATTCCATAACTATAGGTATGTTCATGCTGTAAGCAAAGAATGACACAAAGGGTAATTTGTTAAATGAGGTTTGATAGGAAACGTTCCGAGAATGTGCTGGCTGGAATGTGCCGCTCGGGAATTTAATAAATCTCAAATCTTACATAAGTTTCCTGGAATTCCATTACAGATAGTGATGTTGCATAAATGGCAGCGAGCTGTGGTAGTTGGTTATTTACAAAACTCGCACAAAGCTGGAGGAATGCAGTGATTTTTCACAAGCAACATGAAAACTACTGAAGGCAATTTATGCTTTGATAAAATTTGCAGAATTCTAAGATAAGCTTTAAAACTAGACTGAAAAAAGGACATTAATATCTTCAGCGTAATTACATTTTTGTTGTCATTTCGTTGAAAGTGAGGATCGCCTGGTGATATCTTACCTCCAATAGGAGATTTGTGATAATAATAATAACAGTGAACTTATATAGCGCAGTTTTGTGATATTAACAAGTGCCTCAAGTGCGCTTCATACTAAATTAATTAAGCTAGTGAGACTAACTAACAAGGAGAAAATAATAATTAATTTGTATACACAATTAAAACTATCTAAAAAAATGATCGTTATCATAAATCATGAGACAAAAGGTTCAGATATGGGTATAACAGTAAATGTGTACATCAACAGTTTAAAAAAAACAATTTACTAGAAGCTATGGGTATAAAAATCCAGATGAAAACGTATGAATTCATATTAACTAAGTTTTTATTATTAATTAAGTTGTGTGATATTTCACCTCAAGTGCGCTTCATACTAAATTAATTAAGCTAATAAGACTAACTAACAAGAAAAAAAAAAATTAATATGTATACAAATTAACACTATCTAAAATCATAATCGTTATCATAAGAGAAAAGGTTCAGATATGGGTATGACAGTGCATGTGTACAACAGATTTAAAAAAGAAAAAAAAACAATTTACTAGAAGCTAAGGGTATAAAAATCCTGATGAAAACCTATGAATTCATATTAACATTTTTGTTAAATCAAAGAAAAGTAAATTAGATTGAGGAAAGTTAACCTGTTGGTACATAAAAACATTAATATACGATTATTTTAAGTAAACGATTCTAAAGATGCAAACAGTGTAAATATAATAAGTAAAAAAAAAAAAATATATATATATATGGCAATGATGTATGTGGGTTAATGATCACGGGAAGATTAGTTTAAAAAAACACTTAAACAATCGGGGATTTTATACTTACAAAGCATACACAAATAAAGCATTTTTTTCAAACGTAAATAAAACGTTGAAAATTAAAATATTCTCGACACCCGAAAGCTGCCTCTCGGTGTGTCCGGTAGGAATATAAACGAGCCGGTTAAGAATTAGGAGATGTTAGGAGGAGATTTGGGTGATAAAAATACACCTGCTTCTAAATACTGAAATGAGGTCTTCATTATTAAAACACTTTGAAGAAACAACAATACTGCGTTGAATTTAAACATATTAACGGGGCGGTTGAAATATATTACACATGCCGGTGGTTAAATGGAATATTAGCATAATATTACATTGGTTTATGCTCTAATCTGATGTTATCAATGAACTGAATCTGGTAATATCAGAGTAAATTGATAACATTAATATTAGATTAGGCAGGTGGTGGTGAGAAGAGTGAAACGAAAACTCAATGAACATAGGAACCGAAATAGATCGAAAAGCCGATAGTTGACGGAATTTAATAAGCTTTTACGGCCTCCGTAGTCGAGTGGTAAGACGCTCGACTACGAATCCAGAGGTCGCTGGTTCAAGCCAGGCGGGCGCAAATAAATTAAATTTAATTGATATAAAATTATATATAGTATATTTGCGGCATGTTCCAGAGTGGTAAATACTTTGAGTATCGCCCTGGTGAAAGAACACCATTCAGAATCGAAACGTTGCTTGAAATGGCTTTAGCCGTGTTCGGTGACCAGATCTGATAAGCCAGGTACTTCCCGACCTTCCTCTTCCCCATCTCCTTCTCTTCCCTACTAACTTCGGCCTCACAACATACCCCGATTGGGGATGCCATAGTCTCGCTGGCTCTAGACGGTTAGGAGCAGTTGGGACTCTGGTGCAGTATATTGACTATGAAAATAAATAAATAAAAAAACGCTATTCTGACTTATCTTCTCGGTTTCGCCCCTGTTTTATCCCTAGTTACTTCGTAAGCGCCTTCGAGGTGACATTTCACAAAAATGATGCTTTATAAATTATCTAGTGAAATAGTAACGATTGATTGACAAGATCAAGATATTCAAGCATGTTGTGCTGTGACGTGTATATAAAACTGATTTTTGAGGATTTTTAACTTATGATAGTCTTCCATTAAGTGTGTGACATATACCATAGACGCTCTGCATGGTTCGTTTTGACAATGTGACATAACTAAGACAAAATAGTTGTTTTAAATGGAAATTTAAGAGGATCGTGATACAAATCAGAATCATAAAAAAAATCCAAGCTGAAACATCCGCGTTTTTAACATAATAATAATTACTGAGCTTTGGGTTAGATTCTTCAATCTTCAATCAGAGCTTAAAAGACTCCGAAGTAGACAGAAACATGAAAAAGAATTAAGAGAGTGCCGGGCAGGTGTTCGTCGAGGGTGCAATGGAAGGCCAGGAATGGAGCGAGAGCGGAGGAGGCGGTTGGTAAGGAAGGGTGAGGGGGGCGGCGGTAAGTGGGAGGAAGGAGGAGTGTTGTAAGTAAGAGGTTACGAACGGAAGTCAAGGACGCCCGGTAAGCAAAGCTCTTGAGGTAACTTAAAGCTCGAACCGCGACACGCGAGCCAAGGAGAGTGGAACTGTACGAGTAAGAGTGTAGAAGGTGTCACTTGCGGTTAGTCAAATGTAATAAACACCGTAGAATAGGAATTTCTACGGTTTGGCTTTACATTCTTGTCTACGATTATGAAGGATTGTAGGTTGGATATACAGTAAGGCTGACCATTTCGACTGCTCAGCGGAAGACGGGAGTAAGTTACATTGGGGCATTTTGCAGGAAAGCAATTTAGTTTTAATTTTAATACATTTTTAAATTACTTGTATTTTGCTCAATCTTTAATTAATGACTCCTAAAAATGAAGCCCAACACCCCAATTTAGGAGTGAATGCCGTCTTGATGTAGCAGTTGATTTATCATCATGGCTGGAAGCGCAATAATTAACACTATTCAGCAAAAAAATACGATAACAGAGTAAGAATATCATATTGTATTCATCGACCTATGTATTCGTCGGACAGGTATTTTTAAAGCTGATGCTTTTATATGGCTGATTATAGTAAAGTTTATAAAACCCAGATTCTTTAAGCTAGTCAAATCAGTTAAAAAAAAAACTATAAATCGTGTGGACGGTTCGATTTGCTACAATCTGCACTAAATCACATTAAATTGTACATCTCATCTCCAACTAAAACCACATCAAGCAGCCTACCGACATCATTGTAATGCTCTAGATTCAAGCCATCATACATTCGCAGATAGCAGAAAGCATGTGACATAAATAGAGGTTATAACGGAGCTTTCAAAAGCAGAATCATACATAATGAATAATAGTACAAGGTTGGGAACTTTCAGGGTGGATTAAAAAAAAATCGATGATAAGCTGGTGTATAGTTGATATCTTGGAGGACATAGAGAAGTGCCTTTGCGGAACAGTGTAGTCAAGACGGTTGACTTTATACTGACTCGATAGAAAGAGACAAAGATATGTTAAAGGAAGGAAGTTAGTTAGATTAGGAAGTTAGATAGCCTATTAGTTACCGCCGAAATTCGGACGTTTTAATAAACATATTTGAACACTATTAACAAAACAATATCAATACACCATTATTAAAACGATTTATAAAGTCAAAGTATCACACAAACACTAATAACAGAAGGTTTGCCTAAATAATGATGGAAGCTTTTTGTTGATTTTATGTCTTTATATCATTAAAAATGTGAAAATTCTAAAGTTCGGTCAAAATATTTAAAACTGTTGAAATACTTCTGAAAAGTGATGTTTTGTAATCTTTGTTTGGTCCTATTTGGACATTCACGCATAGCACATATAACCATCACGTTTGATTTATTTGTATTACCACTGCTAAGTATTTTAATCAACACAAATATAGGAAATAACCTCAAAATCCGTTGACGTAAGTTATGCGACTCGAGGATGTGAAGTTAGCGCGGACGGAGAACATCCATACATACTTAGAAGTGCTGCGATATTATGTGACAACTTTTCTTGTCTCTTTCTCTCTCATGGTAAGTATTTTAACCAACGCAAATATAGGAAATAACCTCAAAATCCGTTGACGTAAGATATGCGATTCGATGATGTGAAGTTAGCGCGGACGGAAAACATTCTTACATACTTAGAAGTGCAGCGATATTATGTGACGACTTTTCTTGTCTCTTTCTCTCTCGTGGTATACGAAGTAAAAACCCGGAAAAAGTGATTTATCGCAAATTTGTATTGGTTGGGTAAAAATATTAGCTCCTTATATCGTTACTCCAAGGTTGATATAAACACTTCCCAGGCAACCTTACTATTACAACACTTTGCCTTGTGCTTGCGAGCCCCTTAGTGCGGGGGAGGAATGGACCGGGCTCGCAGAAGGACGAGGGGGTATGCAATTATACATTATACATGTAGGCATGGCTGCGTGCACATACGCCGATGCAGACTAATTAAACGGGTAAAGGCAGTAGTGGCCGCGGAGAATGCGCGGGTCGGTTTCGGGCCTCACCGCACGGTCATCTCATCGGTGGGTAGCTACTACGGTAGGTACTAGGTACCGCTGTTGTTTGTTTGGACAGGGCCACAGAATTGTATTCTTGCGGTCGGTATTATGCTATTGCAAAGGCGGCCTTTCGCAGAGGAAAATGAAAAATTAGTAAATATTTGAAGCAGTAAATGATGATTTGTTGTTGTCAAACTGTAGATACGTTTGACCGGTTAGTAGCTGACGGCCTCCGTGGATGAGTGGTTAAGACGCTCGACTACGAATCCAGATATCACGGGTTCAAATCCCAGCGTGCGTATTTTTTAAAATATAATTAATATGTGTTAGGTATATCACATTTTAATTCATATAAAACAATGTATAGTATATTTACAAAACGTTGTATTCACTTGAAATTGACTTAAGTCGTATTTGGTGACCAGCTCCGAATAGCCAGGTACCTCCCTCTTCTTCCCCTCCCTACTACCTTCAACCTCACAACATACCCCAAGTGGGGATGCCATAGTTCCACTGGTTTCAGACGGTTGGGAACAGTTGAGAACTCTTGTGCAGTATTAACTATACAAATTTTAAAAAGCTGGGTGGACAAACCCGTCAGATTTCCACCCGGGCGTCGTGGGTTCAATTCCTCTCCTAGCTAAGTCCTCCCATAATTGCACAACCAACATTTCCCGCTTTATTATGATGGCAGTGGGAGTTTTTAAAACATTGTCAGATTATTCGTAAACCGGGAATGTTTGTCTTTCTATTTAAAAAAAAGGGTTATAATATATTTTTAAATGAAAACGATTCATGCGATTGTTCGGCAGGTAATTGTTACCGTCTTGTTATATTTTGAAAGTCAGAACATGCGACTGATGTACAGAATGTCTAGTGCCAATATTACGAGTACAATGCGGTTTAAAAAAACAGACTTAGTTACAACACAAAAATAATACCCCATTGAGAAACTTAATAGGTATCATCTCAGACAAGTTCAGGTATGTATCGCGATAAAAATGTTTTAGAAAAAAAAACATTTTATGGACTATGTTCATTGATAAAAAATGTAGATGTAAGCTTTAATCTAGTTACAAGAAGGCTATAATAGCATACCTCTTTCAAAAATACTAGTGTTAATTTGCATGATAATATTTCTATCAATTTCATCATGTTTTTGGGTGCTAATCATTGTTATTTTTTATGTCACTGTTATTTTATGTTATATCTTATGTTATGTTAATGCCCATGAGGGCGTATAAAATTAAATAAATAAATATTTCACCTCAAGTGCGCTTCATACTAAATTAATTATGCTATAATAATGATATAGTAAAGTCAAATAATACATACAGTAATAAATATTTCATCGATGTTAACAGAAGATTTAAAAAATAAATACAGTAAGTTTAATCCTAAATTTAAATAAAAAGTAATAAAATCAGAGAAAATTCCTAGGTCGACGTGACTATTTTCATCTTGCAAAGTTATTTTCATCATGAGTTTAATTGAACCGTTTACAAGAAATAAACCCTATACTGCCCGTTCCATATTGTAATATAAATATTTTTTTAGTTTTATTTATTTTATATCAGTTACTTTGTACATTTAAGTTTACAAGTAGCTAATAATTTCATTTTATTTTTGACTTTGTAATATTTTAACTTATATGCTACTTATTATTTTGACTTATATGCATTTTAAATAGGTTTTACAGGCTATTTTGAATTTATTGATTGGTATAATTTTGATGGTTTCCGACAGCGAATTATAAGATTTCATTCCTTTACATAGTAAGCTATTTTGTGTGTTGGCTTTATTCTGTTCTGGTAGTCTAATTTCTTTGCATGCCCTTGTATTATGTTTGTGAATTTCAACATTGTAGGTAATTTTAACAGAAACAATATTTTGGTAACACGTTGTTCTTCATTTTGTGTATAAACATCAATGTGTTGAAATATTGTTGAGATAAATTGTTATTTTTATTTATTTAGACATCATTTGCATAGTTTAATTTCGGTCCAAACTGAAAACTTACCTTTTCAGACTCACATATCCTTAAATTCATAAAAAATAATCTCAACATAATCTGTCTCTCGACGAATTACCTTTAGATATACAAATTTTAACCAAATCCTGTACTGTTCAACAAATTCAGAAAGTTCATTTTTTTTTAATTTCGCCCCCATGCCCTAAATCGGAAAAAAAATCATAATTACAATTTTAAGCTAATAAGTGTGTCTATCTGATAGAACCTGCCAGGTAAGTATTTTCCTGTATATTTTCTTATTTAAACTTGGAATTTACATGTAATAATAGAAAATAAGATCTGCACAGCGCCCTTGAGGTGATTTTTTAACAAAAACGGCGCTTTACAAATCATCCAAATATTATTATTATTATCTGTCTGGATCTGCGTCAGGTAACTCTTATTTCTACAAATATAAAACAGCAAGTCGGGCGATCGTAAACATTGTCTGTGAGAGAATCACTTCCTTCTGAGTTTTTTTTTTATTAAACTTAAATTATTTATAATTTATTCTGGTCTCGTTACCGGGGGACTGAGCCAACAATAATAATAACAACAAAGGAAGCCAAATTAACGAATAACTTGAATTAATTATTTGGATTGAGTCGGCGCGGCCCCGGGGCTTGCTCCACTGGGCAGGAACGGAATATTGTTTTCTTAGCGCCTTTGTTAGAAGACAAGGATCAAAATAATAATAAGGTTGTGATAATATATTCAAGGAAAAAAAGGATTGTCATAATTCTCAATATGATTCATAGCAGTAGGGCGGGGAAGTACCTAAACGAAACGCGATTTGAGCTAGGTAGATGAATAAAATAACAGTGCATTTATATAGCGCAGTTGTGCGGTATTCACTTAAAAAAATAATAATTATAACACAGTACATAAATACTATTTTTTTAAAACTCTGCCTTTTTAATTCAATACACTGATGCGTTCGAATCTAGTCGGCTTTGAACTCAAACAAGTTGGTGTACGCATACAAAATGTTTGTTTATATTTTATTCGAAGCACACAAAATGTTCGATTACATATTTTTGAATCTAAATAGTTTTGTAAACCCGCCGACTAATGCCGTTTTACTCACTCTCCATAAAAGTGGGGGTTTTTTGACCAGAGTTGAATCAATGTATCGAAACTTTTGTAAAAGTTGAAGATAAATTTACGGCTTGACAGGCCGTTAGCACAATGACTAATGCCGAATGTAGCGTCTGCCATTCTCGTGGACGAGTGAAAATAAAGACGAGGTGAATCCCCATAAAAGTGACGCTTTGAAAGAACTGCTTCAAAGAACTACTTCTTTTGAAAATGTGGTCTGATTTTGGTATAAGTCGTACCTTGTTAAGTTGTGTCAGGGTCGGCGGTGCATGATGTAACGAAACTAAAAGTTCACTGTCTCCCGATGCGTGAAGTTGAAGATAAATTTACATGGCTTGACAGGCCGTTAGCACAATGTGTATCCGGAAGACAAGACGTAATTTCTTACAGTTGAATGTGGCGTTTGCCATTCTCTCGTGGACGAGTGAAAATAAAGACGAGGTAAGACGAATCCGCACTAAACCTTTGTGTCAGAATATTCAGCGCTGGGGCTTTTCCCGTACTACGTGGGGCTGCGCTGATACCAAGAATTGTATTTTCCTACACACGTCTGTCAGCTCGAAGTATGACTGAACTATCCTCAAAACATATTCATATTATCGTAAACAAATTTACTTAAAATTTATTGACTATCACGCAGTTTCTGTAGTGGTAGGCAGAGAGGACGGTCCGCCATAAAACTCACACTCCTTGCTTCATTCGAATTCATTCATCGTCTCGTACATACCCTTCTGTTATTCTGACTCTTTGCATGGCTCGACTCAAGTATTTCATTCGCTTGATCGTGCCATGTCTTCCTCGCAAAGAAAGGGACGCTTAGATGGTTTGGGCATGTAGAGCGAATTAACGATGAAAGGAGTGTGAAAAGAATATATGATGCGAAAGTGAATGGAAGAACAAGTCGGGGACGCCTGAGGAAGACATGACACGATCAAGAGAATCAAATACTTGAATCGGGCCAGGTAAAAAGTCAGAATAACAGAAGAGTATGTACAAGTATGAGACGATGCATGTGAATGAAGTAAATATGGTATTGTGTGCCAAGACAGAGTTGTATGGCGGACCGTCCTCTTTGTCTACCACTGCGGAGAAACGGCGTGATGGTTAGTTAGTTAGTTCAGGATTACATCTTTTTTGTCGTACACAAAAGATATTTCATAAATTATCATATTTGATAGCGATATTCGTTCATCAAAATGTTGTCATGATACTGTCATAATGCTGACAGAAGATAAAAATAAGCCCAAGGTATTTTACTAGCCATTGAAATAACCTATTGATCAATTGCCATCTGACGTTGACTAGCTCATAGTGTCAAAACAACTGAACAGAAAATCCTTAGAAATTTCATCTATACTGATTTTAAAGAATGAAAAACTGATGCCGCCAATTAACATAGGACCTCTCGACTCCTAGGTTCCAGATAGGTTAAGCCTCACCACTAAAAAATATGCTAAATGTCACTTTGTAGCAGTCCAATACAAGGAATACTACAATGGATTTATCTGTAAATTTTCTACAGGTAGTTAGGAAATGTAAGGTTTCCAGTTAATAAAAAATTTAGACTGAAATCTTATAAATTCTATTAAATACTCGTACATACTAAAATATCAGTAAAAGTTGCATTTTGAAAACCAGCGAAGGCGTTTTTGAACGTTTTACCTAAAAAATCAGTATGCATTACAAAAATAATTAAAAATATAACTTTTCAAGAATCGTATTAACTGAAAACCTTAATTATTTTTCTAACTACTCGTATATAATTAACAGATAAATCATCTGTATTATCGTTTGTATTATTAGAAAGCCAAAAAAATGTGTATTATTGGTGCTGGCCCTTGATGAAATCGATTACCTGTTCAAGAAAAATATAGAGATTTTTTTAAATGTTAGATTTTTAAAAGTAAGGAAAACATGAGCCTACTTCGGGCACACATATACATTCTTCACACTTCTTCAGTATATGTCTTCAGCGGTCAATACCAAGTTCAGCGGAAAGAATGGAGGTCAAGTGGTGTGCACTAGATCCTATGCTAATAGTGGTGGTAATAATACCGCCCGGGGTCTTCCGCGTAGTCCATAGCGTTATTAGTTATTAGCTGGTGGTCGGTCGTTATTACGGCACAGTTGAGATAACGCGCGCCCAGTGCCGGTGGCGGGAAGCTGCGTTTCAGAACACTAGCTGCTGATATCGGGGTCAACATTGATACGGGCAGGGGTAATCAACAGCGGGAAAACCATATATTAAAATAAACCAATTTAATTTAGGAATGCGCGAAACGATTTTTAGGATAATGCTAGGCGGGTAGGACGCTCAACTGACGATCCCGTAGTTCGAGTTGGAATTCCATAAGTTGAATCAAATTGTTTCTTATAATAATAATAACAGTGAACTTATATAGCGCAGTTTTGTGATACTTCACCTCAAGTGTGCTTAATACTAAATTAAGTATGCTAATAAGATTAACTAACAAGGAGAAAATAATACAAAATATGTATACAAATTAAAACTATGTAAGTCATGATCGTTATCATAAATCACGAGAGAAAAAGGTTCAGATATGGGTATAACAGAGCATGTGTACATCAACAGATTAAAAAAAAAACAATTTACCAGAAGATAAGGGTAAAAAATTCAGATGAAACGTATGAATTAATATTAACATATTTGTCAAATCAAATAAAAGGAAATTAGATTGAGGACAGTTAATATGTTGGTACTTACAACATTAATATTCAAGTATTATAAATGAACGAGTCTAAAAATACAAACAGTGTAAATATAACAAGTGACAAAAGAAAGAATAAATATTTTATGACAATGAGTATATTGGTTTTCAGTAGATAGTGAGGACATTGAGTTATAATGATAGAAGTAAGGAGGAAACCGAAACAAAGTAAGTGCTTGCTTAGTGTAAAAGGTCTGTACCCAAAAAATAGTTGGCTCAGGACAGTTGCGACCAAATCTTGCTTTGGATATTATCCAGAGTGAAGGTGGAAGCAAAACCGTCTGTCCAAAGCTAAAATACTAATTTCATAATAATGAGCGATGTTTGGAAATAGCCGACCAGAATCATAAGTTTACTTTAATAATAAATGGATAACTTTTATAGCGCCGTTTACGTAGGAAAACCACTTCAAGGGCGCATTGTTTAGATTTTCAAAAACTCAACGATAATAATTACGAAAATCAACAGAATTTAAGGGCAAATGTTTGGATTTGATTTCTAATTGACCATATTGCGTGTTTGTATAAAAAAATTACCAATATTGGGGAAGAAATATTTAAAAAAAAATCTAAAGCCAACATGGCTACAAAATGTTGTGTTTTCGACAGCCAATCTGAAACCATGTTATTAAACGACTTTTACAAAAAAAGTCACATACAGTGTTTAACTAACGTACAGGTTACTAAGGTCATTAAGTTTATTGTTTAATTTGGAAATTTTGCATTTTAATACTTTTATTTTTTACTTTGTGTACTTTTGCGAATTTTCTTATAAATATATTTTTTATTGAAACCACCTCCTGACGGCCTCCGCATTCGAGTGGTAAGATGCTCGACTACGAATCCAGAGGTTGCGGGTTCAAACCCAGCGTGCGCAAATAATAATTCTTATATAATTAGTATAAAATGATTAATCGTATATTAGTGGCACGTTCCAGAGTGGTAGATACTCTTAGTATCGCCCTTGTGAAATACCATCATTCAGAATCGAAACGTTGCTTGAAATGGCTTTAGCCGTGTTTGGTAACTATATCTGAATAGCTAGGTACTTCCCAACCTTCCTCTTTCTCATCTCATTCCCCCCAGCCACACAACATACCCCAATTGGGGATGGCATAGTCTTCCTGGCTCTAGACGGTTAGGAGCAGTTGGGAATCTTGTGTGGTACTATTAAACTATTAAAAAACAGCTCATAACAGACATCGTCTAGTGAGACAGGTAAAGTACATGTATTTGTAACAACCCATTTATTTATTTGGAACATTTGACAGAGTGACAATATTACATACATACTGACAGATTAATGCAACTAAACACCCGGGTTGCCGGCAGAGAAAAATAATTTTGAAAGAAATGGCCATAAGAATTGGCCGAATTTTCAGATAATATTAGGATTGCATTAACAAGGTTTGAATAATTTGGAACATATTATGAATCCTCACCATATTACACTATAAGAGATGATGAGGATATAAAAGAATATATAAAAAAGTGGTTTTAGATCAAGGACATAATATATATATATTCGTGTGCCGCAGGCTTCCCATCCCTGCCGCAGACTACAGCGTTGAAGCTATAGGCCGGCGGAGAATTGGGGCGGCGCGCGACAGGCAGTGGGTCAAGGGCGAATGATGGCGAGACTATTATCGAGAGGGGGCGGCAGACGAGGGCGGCCCGGGGACACCCGTCAGGGACGCGACTCCCGGCACCCGGGGGGCGGGCAATCCGCCTACGCTCTACTCTCTCTCACACCCTTCGCGCCTCTGTCGCTGGATTAAGGGTGTGGGAAAAACAAAAAAAGGGTGGGAAAGTAATTTACAAAAAAAAAAAAAAATGGAAAATTTGATTTGAAAAAAAAAAAATCCTCGCTTTATTGATGCGAAACAAATGTTTTGTACAAAACTAATTAATTTATTTCAAAAGTCGACCGGCTTCCAAGGATGGGTTTGTTTTTAACTGAATATCGCACAAGAGTCCCAACCGACTACGACCAGTGGAACTATGGAATCCCCAATTGGCGCATGTTACGAGGCCGAAGGTAGTATGGGGCGAATGAGATGAGTAAGAGCAAGGTTGAGAGTAGCCTGGCTATTCACTATTATATTATACCCATATCTGAACCTTTTCTCTCATGATTTATGATTACCGATTTTATTTTAGATAGTTTTAATTTCTATACTTATCAAATATAATTTTCTCCTTGTTAGTTAGTCTTATAACTAACTAACGAACCATCACGCCGTTTCCCCGCAGGGATAGGCAGAGAGGACGGACCGCCATACAACTCTGTCTTGGCACACACTTCTTGCTTCATTTACATTCATACATCGTCTCATACATACTCTTCTGTTATTCTGACTCTTCACATGACCCGATTCAAGCATTTGATTTACTTGATCGTGCCATGTCTTTCTCGGGCGTCCTCGACTTCTTCTTCCATTCACTTTCGCATCATATATTCTTTTCACACTCCTTTCTTCGTTCATTTGGTCTACATGCCCAAACCATCTAAGCGTCCCTTTCTTGATCCTATCCATTACGCTCATATCCGCCTTGCATTCTTTCCGGATATCCACATTTGTAATACGGTCATACATGGTTTTACCGCACATCCGTCTCAAAGATCTCATTTCCACAGCATTCAGTCTACTTTCATCCTTCCTCTGCCAATTCCATGCCTCACTGCCATACATCAGGGTTGGTATAAGCACTCCATTGTGGACTGCTAGCTTCGCTTCTTTGGACAATTTCTTGTTTGCCCCAACAGCGTTCTTAATTTAGTATGAAGCGCACTTGAGGTGAAATATCACAAAACTGCGCTATATAAATTCACTAGTATTATTCAGATCTGGTCACCAAACACGGTTTAAGCCTTTTCAAACAACATTTCGATTCTGAATGGTGGTCTTTCACCAGGGCGATACTTAAGAGTATCCTATCACTCTGGAACGTGAATATCAAACGGCTGTCCTAACAGCTTCGGCTATTTATTGAACGAAAGTTAGTACCTAATAAATTGGAGATAAACAGGAGAACCCCTTTTTTACCTCTGTGTCATGGTGCGTGTGATACGTTCTCACCAGCTGGCTGACGTACTCCCACACCCTGTCCGGGGCCTGCGCAGGGGCCAAGGGCGGCGCCGGAGGCTCCTGGGGGGGCGCCGGGAACAGGGGGCCTAGCGGCGACCCCACGGGGGCCCTGCCACCCCCCACTCCGAACTGACGCATCATAACACCACCGAAATCACTACACTCATAATTTGAATCGCACAAGATTCAGAAGAACAATCACTGCGGTGGTTTATTACTATTTTACACATGTCGTAGAAAACCACTTGTTTGAATTTTTTTTTTGGAATAAATTCTCACTTAAAACAGTTCGAAACTAATACTATGTATTCTGTATCATTGTTTTAAGAATACATTTTTCATTAAGGCACTCTTTTATAGATTTAATGTCATATTGATTGTTTAAAATGTTGCTTAGTTTGGGTTGATTGCATGTTAACCTCACGTGGAATTCAGTGAACTTTGGCTGATAGTAAACAGAAAAAAAGCGTTAGATAATGTGTAGCATGCCCACTCGGAATAACATAATTAAAGAAAATTGAAGATTTTAAAATGAAACACTCTCAACTTTGTTTGCATCACTTTAGTTATACGAATATGCCAACCGGTTTCGGACATACAAACTAGATTTATTCGTCTGATGGAGATACGGTTGTGCTGAAACTGGACGTTTGAACGAAAGAACACGAAAATGCGGTGAAGCAGTTTTTTTTACAGCGAATACCGCGCAAGTGTCCCAACTGCTCCCAACCGCCTGGAGCCGGCGGGACTATGGCATCCCCAACCGTGGGTGTTGCGAGACTGAAGGTAGAGGGGGGGGGGCGAAGGAGATGAATAAGAGGAAGGTTGGGAAGTACTTGGCTATTCAGATCTGGTCACCAAACACGTCTAAAGCCATTTCAAGCAAATTTTTAATTCTGAATGGTGGTGTTTTACCAGGGCGATACTTAGTACCGAGTATATATATATGGAACGCGCCGCAAATATACTATACATATTTTAGAAGAAAAAAAAGTATAAATTAGTTTTTCAAGACTTTCTTTCGAGATCAGGAGCAGAACCGATTTAAGATGTATACAACTTTACGAAATTACGTTTAATCTGCTAAAATTTTCGTAAATACAAAAGTCGATAAGACGTCGAAAGTGCGGTATTACTTGCTCTAAGGAATGTGAACCAATGTTTACTCTGTTCCCACGAAAACACAGATGTGTAAAAAACACATACATTTTTAATTATCGTCTAAAAATATTCGTTAACACACAATTCTCACTTTTCGTTTTAATATTATCATTAATCAGACGCTACTTTATCAACATTCAACGTAGACAAACAAAATTTAAAAAATTCAACGCCATAAAAAAAACCTAACAACGACAGCATTATTGATTCCTTTTCTATGTATTTATCGCGAAGCGTTTACATAAATAATATATACGGAAATGTTTCAATGTTAATCTGTTTTCGCTTCTGAGAAACTCAGCCAGACGCGTTGCAAATAAAATATATTGTTATTACATTGAAATAATAAAAACAAATAAATCCATCTGTATATTTTTTCGCCATACCGCGCCTAATTCGTCATACTTATTTTAGAACGAGACGTTTCTCATAAAAGCGATAAATCTTCAGTTCTACGAGTCTACAAAGTTTGAATACATTTAAAAAAGGAACAGAAAAATGAAAATAATTTTGTTTCATATAAAATTTGTGGACTAAATGCAGACATGGCCTGTGTTTTCAGAACAAGAATATATATGGAGGGAGAGTATTTTTACCCAACCTATACAAATTTATGATAAATCACTTTCTCCGGGTTCTTACGTCGTAAACCGTGAGAGAGAAAGAGACGAGACAAATTCTCACATAATATAGCACCACTTTTAGGTGTGGAAGCATGTTTTTCGTCTCCCGCGTCTCCGCCCACTACGTTTTGTTATGCGACATAACAGGACATAACTTTTTAAGTTTTTTTAAGTTATGTCCTATATTTTTGTTGATAGCAATACTGTGAACATGTGATTATACAATTAAGCAAAAACATTGTCGACATGTGCTATGAATGGATGTATAAATGCCCTAGTCCTAGCCACGCCCGAGTCAGGCAAAAATCATCAATACTGACTACAGAAGCGCTCCCTCCAGTATAGTATTACTCTGAGGTTGGATTATCCTTATCTCTGGTCCTATGGGTTCGAAAACAATTAAATTTGATAGGAATATTAATAATAGTGGTCTGATTACGATTCCGAAAGAAACATCGGAAATTTGTGAGTATCGTTATTTGATTAAAAGACTTTGACTTAGTTTATATCGCCTCCACCAAGGAGGTCAAGGGAAAAATCATTTCCCTCTGGGCCTATGTCATCTATGGGTATCGCGTAGAGGGAGGGCCTAAGTAGATACTGTTACAAATAATTTGTTTAGGATTCTAACAAATATTTTCGATATTGAATAGCAAACTTGTTTTGCGTGTAGTTATACATTGTATAGTAAATATCACTTCAATGACCATGGCTTCTACGAAACTCAAAATGGCAACAGGAAACGCATTCTAAAAAAACCACATTATTTATAATATTATTAATTTCGCACATGTGTTCCAATTTGATAAATCCGAATGCGTTATCTCGCCGGGAAGGAGCACGATATTGTAAAATCTGCGTGTAATAATAATTATTATTGCCAACAATGCATCGGGCACAAGCACACAGCGGCCGTTTATTGAAATATACTCTCGCAGCGAACGAACTTAGTTGAAATTAATTTGAGATAACACGTTGTAACGGGTTATAAAATTCACAGATCATAGGAATATTTCGTTGCTAACTGAAACGAAATCGGTCGAATTGAACCGATTTGTAGAAAACAATGGACAGCGAAGATAACTAGTCATTATTTGCAGACAATGACCGGTTAGTAGCCGAGTGGACGAACGCGTCGGATTCCCACCCGGGCGTCGTTCGTTCAATTCCTCTGCTAGCTAAATCCTTCATCATTGCACAAGCAACTTCTTCCGCTTATTATGATGGCAGTAGGAGTTTTTAAAGTATTTTCAAGTTATTCGTAACCCGGGAATGTTTGTTTTACATTAAAAAAAAAATTCTATCAATAGTTCGAGTCAGGCCCTAAAACGGACATATTCCGGGAATATTATTAGAACTGACGTAAACTCGGGTAAACTTACGTATTTGTCACAAAGCAACAGCAGGGCGTTTTTGGAAAAAATAATGTATTCTCGGAATATAATTCGAACCGACGTAAAATCGGGAAACTTCTAGATTCTTAAAAACTAAGGGATAAGTAAAATATTCATTATTTGCATACATTGTATTAACAATTCTCCGCATATTTGTCACAAAGCAACAGCGGGGCGTTTTTGGAAAAAAATAATGTATTCTCGGAATATAATTCGAACTGACGTAAAATCGGGAAACTTCTAGATTCTTGAAAACTAAGGGAGAGATAAGTAAAATATTCATTATTTGCATACATTATATTAAAAATTCCTTACGTATTTGTCACAAAGCAACAGCAGGGCGTTTTTGGAAAAAATAATGTATTCTCGGAATATAATTCGAACTGACGTAAAATCGGGTAAACATCTCAATTCGTAAGCACCAAGGTTGATGATAGAAGTAAAATAATTATTACTTGCTTACATAAAATACACAATTCGCCGCATATTTAGCAAAAAGCAAAAGCGGGGCGTTTTTTTTAAACCATATTCTGGGAATATAATTTTAACTGCCGTAAAATCGGGTAACTTTTCGGTTCATAAGAACGAAGGAAAAGTGAAGACAAAAAATCATTATTTGCATATATTTTGTATCAATTATTATATAGCAAACCTTTCGGATACATTCCAGGAACATTATTTAAAATGACGCACGATCGAGTATTTTCCTAAAATTATACATATAAATAAAATTGTTGCACGAAGTCAAAATCACTAAGACTGAGGATTGCCCCAATTCAACTTAAAAGGAAAATGAAAAAATTGTACATCATATCACATTCAATAAATGTTTTTGCTTGATATTCAAATGAGACAATTATCATATTTATTAAAAAATACTTTCGGAATATTAATAATAATATTTTATACATTTTTATAGAGCCACATTTGTAAATTATCACCTCAAGGGCGCTTAAGATGACATTAAAACACAATTTAACAACATAATGTTAAGAATATTCGCAATCAAACGAATCCAAAGTGGTTTACAAGTGGATATGAATATAATTACTGTTTGTCTACATATTTGACAAATGTATTCAGACAACTGAAGTTAATAAAAAAATTCAAACTACGCGAAAAGGAGAGATACCGAATCGCCGCGATTCCTGACCGAAAAAACACATAATTTACATCATGTATTTATTTGATCGGCGATAAAATTGGCAAAAAAACGATGGAATTTAATGTTGTCTAGAATTCGGAGACGCCAATTAAAATACCAGTCAATTGATGCACAAAAAACATTTGTATAAAACGCGACCGGTGAGTAGCCGAGTGGACAAACGCTTCGGATTCCCGTCCGGGCGTCGTGGGTTCAATTCCTATGCTAGCCAAGTCCTCCATCATTGCACAAGCAACATCTTCCGCTTATTATGACGGCAGTAGAACCTTTTCAAATGTTGTCAGGTTATTGGTACCTAACCCGGAAAAGTTTCGACCCCTCCTACGTAAAGTAAACTATCTAACCTTGAAGTAACAATATATGGGGAGAGAGAGCTAATTCTTTTTATCTAACCTATACAGATTTGGGATAAATCACGTTTTCTCCGAGTTTTTACACTACACCATGAGAAAGAAAGAGACAACATTTTTTCCTGAATTATCACACCGCTTTAAAGTATTGTTAGAATGTTCTTTGTGTCCCGCGTCTCCTTTGACTCCGCCCACACGTTATGATACGAGAAATAAATTGAGATAACTCAATTATTAGGTTAGATGTTATATTTATTTTTTGAACAATACTGTTAAAAGGTTGTTATACGAATAAACAAAAACATTATGTCGATATGTGCTATGAATTAATGTATAAATACCCTAGTCCTTACCACGCCCAGGTCTAGCCGAGTCCGGCAAACCCCGTATAAAATGACTACCGCTCTTTCTACAGCGCTCTCTCTTGTATATTATTGCTCTGAGTATCTAACTAACTAACCATCACGCCGTTTCTCCACAGGGGTAGGCAGAGAGGACGGACCGTCATACAACTCTGTCTTGGCACATAAACACTCACATTCATACATCGTCTCATACATACTTTTCTGTTATTCTGACTCTTCACATGACCCGATTCAGGTATTTGATTTACTTGTTCGTACCATGTCTTTCTCGAGCGTCTTAGACTTCTTCTTCCATTCACTTTCGCATCATAAGGTAAAGTAAATATCGTATCTTTAAAATTCCGATTGTTGAGAAGAGCAATTCGAAGTTTTTTTTTTATCACTGTAATCACAAATATTATTATTTGATATATTGAATATTATATAAAAAGAAAAAAAAAGGTAAATATTTAAATTTACAGTGATCTAAAGAAACTTCAAATTACTCTATTCAACAATATGGATTTTGAAGATACGATAATTTACGTAAGAGGAGGCGATGTGTGTTTCTTAAAAAAAAATAGAAAAATAAACTAAATTCTATTATTTAATAGTTGATACATGTCATGTTTAAAAAAAATCTAATGGAACACCAATAAGCGGGGTAACACCGACATTTCAATCTAAACTATAAAGAAGAAAATCCGTTTTTCAACAAATACTCTCAGGGTAAGTCGGGGTAAGAAAATGTTCAGTTTTGCTGTATGGAATTTCTAGATCAAAGCTAGAACTTGCTAGGAATGCAATTTCCATCACGAGCTAGAAAATTTTGAAATACACCGTTGTTTGTTTCCTATTTTTCAATTGTTTAGCAAGAAAAACAATGTTTAAAGCTGCCGAAACCGGGTAGCGACCGATGGCAGGAACTACAGAATTTCTATCCTAATATTTATATTTGTAATAATTATCGTGGAAAACACATTACACACATTGAAAATAACTTTCATTTTAGTTCAAGCAAACGCGAACTCCATCTCGTACCGTTAATTGAAAAACTATTGTAATTAAAATATCACTGAACACATTCAGGTTGGTTCCCAAAATTTCAAATAATTTTCAATTATACTAATTGGCATAAAGCTTTTAAAGTTATGCAAAATAAAAGAGTATGAAACACAAATCCGGCAACCCGTTAATTTATCGCATTAAAAAAAAAAATAACCACAACAACTAGGTATATTATGATCTAGGCATATGGAGGTAAATTTATATTATAAAGACAAATACGTGTAGACGTAGACAGGCCAGTTAAATCAAATGACACGGTCATACTATAAAAACAGAAAATAAAGCACTTTAAAAATTTACATAAAAAAGATAAGTTACACGAATAATATGAAGTCACACGTGAATTTTGGCATGTTTAAAAAAACAACAATGTGTCTGAAGGCTATTTTTAAATACGCAGATAAGGGCAGATAAACATTTCACTATCACGAAGGTAATCACTTTCTTCACTGTAACATTTCCAAGGAACACACGAGATTTCGCGATAAGAACTGTACCGGCCGCGGGGATTACATAAAGCCGAGAAATGGCCATGTATTTATTTTGCGCACAACGACATTATCATCATAAAAAAATGATAAGACGGAACAAAAACATTCACTGTTCCAAATTTGAAAATACATTTGGAGGGAGGTCGGTAATGTGTGCTGCCTAGCGGCGCGGTGCCCGGCGAATAATTAATCTTCCCGCTTAAAAGGCGCTATCAATCTACGATCGGATTCTTTCGGTAATTCGCCGAGATACATACACACGCTTTGTAAAGGTCAACATGCGCCGGACGCGCCGGTGTTGGTGCGCAAATACAAGAGCCGCGCGTACGCACGCGGGTCCGCACACACACGCGCGCCCCAGTCGAGTCGGATTCCCGCCGTTCGGGGGCAACTTTTCGCGGCGATCGCCAAACAGGTTTCACTTTTTAAAATGACAACCGGCCCCGCGCCGGTAGGTACCTACCGCCCGGCGCGAGTACTGGACCGGTAGGTACCCGCCACCTACTCGCTGCACCGGTGATGTCTCGCGGACGACAAATGCGCGGGAGAGCCGAAAATCGAGAAAAATCGCCGCCAAATTTTAAATTTAAAAAAGAACGCCATAGACAAAACTCCCCCTTGACAAAATCTAGACTGGCATTCATTCGTTTTTTATTTACTAACCTACGTCTAGTTTAATTAATTGTTTGTTTGTTTGTTTTTGTTGTTGACGTTGCGAGTGAGAAAGGCCACGCACCGTTTAGTTTAGAGGCTACCCACTAACTAGCCGCGCTAATGGCGATCGCATTTCGCGCCGGTGGCCGGGCGAGTACCCCCCTACCCCACTTATTTTTGTTGTACGGCATGGCGTGAGGGAAAATAATAACAAAATAAAAACAATTCGACGGACGTAAAAATAATACGGGTGACGCTACGTAAAATTTGATGGGCTGACGCATTTTGAATTCCAACATCGTGTACGATAAAACCACTTGAACACAAAAAAACTAGTTATTTTTTGTCTATATTTACGTGTTCTCAGATAAATGGATTTTTTCAGTAATTTTCAAGAGGAAAAATTACTCTTTAATTTACTATTTTCTACGAGATCGCAAACACTATATTTACTTCTTTTTTTTAAATTGCAAAATTTTCACTACAATACAACACATTTTTTTATTAAATTATTTTAACGTCACAAGGAGCACTAAATATCATATTCTCACTTTATTCCAAATGTCAGAACAACCACCATGACATTTGGCAGCTAACCATAAAAATAAATCAATTCGAATTTGTTTGCCGCGCGAATTTTCACGTAGGACCGCGCGCCTCGACCGTAAATACGGCGTTAATAAATCATAGGCCGAGCAGGCCCGAAGCGTTTTATATTGCGCCGCGGAGAGACGACGATTTTAATATGAAACCTGTTTTATAATACGAAATCTTTAATTTCTTCTCACCGCCCGCCGGCCATGGGGAGGTATTGTTTCACGGGAGCGACAGAGAGGCATGCACCGGGGGAGGAATGGGGGGGGGGAGATAATGCTGGGGTGTAGTACTGGGCGTTAAATATAATTCGAAAAAACGCCAACGCCGTTATCGTTGGCGATTGTTAACTGTTAAATATAACCGTTGAAAATAACGCCGACGTTGACTATTTTTTGGTAAACTACCAATATACTATATTTTCTAAATTACATATAAGTACACAAAGCGTCTTTGAGGTGATTTTCCCACGAAAACGGTGCTATAAAATGTATCCATTTATTATTATTATTAAGTTTAGACGTTGAATTATATGAGCTAATAATGCAAATACAATAGTAAAAAAGTAAAATAATATATTGCGTCGTATTGTCTACTAAAACTTAATTAATTTGCTTACTCGGTATTTGCACTTTGGCCGTGAAACAAAATATAAACATTAGACAACTACACCATTGATCGTATTCTTCAATTCACAAAAACACATCGAATGCACGCGCGACGAGTAAAACGCGCCAAACTAAACGAGTAGGAGATTGACATAAAACTAACTAGCAAAAATAATGAATAACGAGCCTATTGGTTTTAATAATAATAATCCCTGTTGTAAAATAACAGCTCGATGAAAAGACATTGTCGTTATAATATATCTAGCTGTTATATATGTTTTACCCATTATTTTCGTCACTTGATTCTAGGCGCTACGTATCGGCCGTTTCGGATAAGAAAGTCCACAGATATGTTTAGTATGAAGAAATATATCCAAAAGATTATTCCAAACTACGTATAATATTGTGCACGGCGCACACACTCTTTACACCTTTTTTAAAGAATAAAATAATAGGTACATGACAATGTGATGCGTCGTTATAATGTAACTAGCTGTTAGATATATTTGCCTTGTCATTATTTTCGTCGCTTGATTCTAGGCGCTACGTATCGGCCGTTTCGGATAGGAAAGTCCACAGATATGTTTAGTAAGAAGAAATATATCCAAAAGATTATTCAAACTACGTATAATATTGTGCACGGCGCACACTCTTTACACCTTTTTTTAAAGAATAAAATAATAGGTACATGACAATGTGATGCGTCGTTATAATGTAACTAGCTGTTAGATATATTTGCCTTGTCATTATTTTCGTCGCTTGATTCTAGGCGCTACGTATCGGCCGTTTCGGATAGGAAAGTTCACAGAGATGTCTAGTTAGAAGAAGTATAACCAAAAAGATTATTCCAAACTACGTATAATATTGTCGACGACGCACACACTCTTTTTACACCTTTTTAAAGACTAAAATAATAGGTACATGACAATACGAGGCATCGTTATAATATATCTAGCTGTTAGATATTTTGGTGACATTCGGAGAATTATACATAACAGTTACATTTTAGGTGCCGTCATTATTTTACCTAGCCATTATTTTATTCGCTTGACTCTTGGAGCTACGTATCGCGCGTTTCGGATAGGATATTCCACTAAAACGTTTAGTAAGAAAGTATAAAAGATACACATAATGTCGCTTACGATGCATAAACTCTTACACCTTTTTTGTTTACTTGGCGCTAACGCTAAAATAATAGCGTCGAAGAATATTCGTATGTAGGTACTAATATTTTTAGTAATAATATCTAACTGTTAGCGCAAATTTTCGTCAATAGCGTTAGACGTTGGCGGCATCTAGCTGTTATTTCTAACAGCTAGATATATTTTGATACAGTACTACTGGGGTGACCAGGGCGGGTTTATCAAAAGGACAAGAAGACGATTACAATGTCAGAAAAAAATAAATTATAAACAATACCGAGACGTTTCACAGTGCATGATCGCGAACACGTAGAAATAATGACAAATAGTATTTTTTTTATCTTGGCCCCTTGGTAAAATCATGGAACATAATTGCAGGGGGTTTATTATTATTTGGATACGAAAAGTTTTAAACGTATTAACCTTTCCGTATCTGAAAGTAAGAATCAAAAGTACGATCCGAAGGGGGGTGACGTAGTTGCCCCATTTGATCTTGCTTATCAAACATAATCAATTTCAAACATAATGTATATAAATGCATATACACAAATCATTATCCTGGGAACACATTAGATACAGTGACCATCAATGACTATCACAAATTGCAACTTACGTGTAGGAAAAAAAACATAATAATTATAGTTAATCATTTATTATTATTAGTTTCTACTTGACCCAGGGACATATTAAATTAGTCAATTATTTTCCCAGTACTCATTACCTTGAACTAGGAGTCTATTTATGGTAGAAAACATTTGGTAGTTTGTTCTTGCAGTGTGAAAAATGACGTACTGCCTAGTGGTTTTAGTAGGTATGTGAATACTTAGAGAGAAGTCTATTCATAATATTTCGGTATAATCTTTATCCAAGATATCGCACAAAGAAACTCGTTCAGGGTGACATTAGAACCCCCTTCGGAACGGGAGTGTCAACATAAATGTTTTAATGTTTAACTTCAATAATGATGAAATAACCAAAAACCATTTAAAATTTTGGCTGCGAAAGAAGGATTGGATTGTTCGAACTCTAGTACTATTTATGGCACGAAATATTTAAAAAAAATCATAACTGTGTAGCCACGTAGACTTTTAACGAATTGGTTTTGGTCCTGGGCTCAGGGGTGTCAATTAATTTTCAGAGTTAAAGATACTTTCAAACATTCCCCGGTGAAACACTACTATTTAGAAGCGTGAAAGACCACTATTTAGAAGCGAAAGGCTTTATCCTTAGAGTATATAGAGTGCTATCTATCCAAGGCAGTGTAGATAGTTTTTGATTATTTTTACCTGTCTCGGCGGACCTAGGCGTGGCTAAGACTAAGGCTAAGGTATTTATAAATCCATTCATATCACATATCGACATAATATTTTTGTTTATTCATACAACCACCTTTTCACAGTATTGTTATCAACAAAAATATAGCATATAATCTAAAAAACCGTTTAGTTGTGTCAAGTTTAGTGGCATTATAAAAAATGTGGGCGGAGTCCCGCGGTGAGCCAGGAGCCCAAGATCATCGCGACAGTACATAGAAGCGGTCTATGAAATTTGTTGTCTCTTTCTCTCTCATGGTGTACGACGTAAAAATCCGGAGAAAGTGATTTATCGCAAGTTTGTATGGGTTGGGTAAAAATAATTAATTCTCTCTCAATACATTGTTACTCCAAGGCTTTATCTTTGAACAGCAATCATATCTAAATAGACAGGTCTTTCTCAAACTGGCTTTTCCCTTCATCTAACTTCAAAATACCCAACTTAGAGGTGCCGTAACAAAGCAATCATTCAATTAGTACCAATTTCATAAGTTGGGCGGTCGCCCCGCGATTATGAGCCAGGTGGGCCCGAGACGGACGGGAGTCGCACTCGCAGCGAGGGAGGGAGCGAGACGGAGGCATCTTCTGGGTGCGGGGCAGGGAAGGGTGCGAGAGAGAGGGGGAGAGGGTGGCGGACACAGACATGGAATAAGTAGACTGTCAGGCAGTTTCGCTGTCGCCCTTGAGTCCGAATAATTGCGATTCGATAAAAAAGAACATATATTCTTAAGAAATGTTCGACATTTTACGGAAAGCTATTTAACCTCTAGTGTGCCGGAGGTGCCGATAGTCACCGGGCATTCATCATTTCTTTTCAGGAGGTTTTAACCTTTTAAACCTGTTCGATATTTAAGGTCAAACCGCACTAGCGCGTCAGCGGCGCTGCATTGCACGGCGCGTCGCTTTACCACGAAATATGTTTTCACTGTTTTGTATGAAGCAAACCGCACCAGAGCAGCGCTGCACTGCACGGCACGACGAACAGAAAAGTGATGCGTAGCGCCGCTGACGCGCTGTGACGCGCTAGTGCGGTTTGACCTATGAACCGCAATCGCTTGTCAACAAAATAATTCATACATAGAGATATTTTGAATGGCGTTAAGTTCGGTACAAGTCGAGTAATAAATATTTTAAGTTTGCTTACATATATTCTTAAGAAATGTTCGACATTTTACGGAAAGCTTTATTTAACCTCTAGTGTGCCGGAGGTGCCGATAGTCACCGGGCAATCATCACTATCTTTTCAGGAGTTTTTGACCGTTAAAACCTGTTGTCCGCATATTTAAATGAAACGCAATCGCTTGACATCAAAATAATTCATCCATAGAGATATTTTTCATGGCGTTAAGTTCGGTACAGGTTGAGTAATAAATATTTGAAGTTTGCTTACGTCAGAACGGCAAGTATTATATTGTCACTGGAAAGACATGAAGGCTTAAGCGCAAAAAATAGTTAAATTAAGCAGTTTTTTTTTCTGCGTCGAATGCTCTGACTCTCGTTTGATTCTGACGACGTCTGTGGCGCTTCAGCCATTTAAAAATATATTTAGCATTTGAGAGAAGGCTTGACTCAAGCGACAAAGCTTTGGGACTTTTTAAACTTTTTGTCGCTTCAAATAATTCGGTGAGTATATATGTTCAAACAAATTACAGTTACGAGACATCGTAATTATATTCAGTCGCCATCTTTGTCATCCTGATGGGCCCAAAACCATTCTACGCGTTTTGTAAGTCCGTGGCGCGCAGGCAGAAGTCAGTGGGAGTGGTAATTATTGGGTAGGTGCGTACCATCCCGAGAGAAGTATTGCCGATACAGGATTCCGAGGAGAAATTATGCAAAAAAAGCCGATAAAAGCAGTTCAATGTGCAACCTGCATTCTAAGAGGGAACTCAGCAAAAATGGACGAGGCCAAAATAAAGGAAAAAAAACTACGACGCATGAATTTTTTGTTCCAATCGTACAGTTTTCTTATCGGGTTATTTTTAGATCTTAAAAAACTAATTGACCACAATCCAGAATCGAAACGATGCTTGAAATGGCTTTAGCCGTTTTTGGTGACCGGGTATGAATAGCCAGGTACTTCCCTACCTTCTTCTTCCCCTCCCTCTACATTCAACCTCATAATTGAGGATGCCATAGTCTCACTAAAAAATAAATAAAAACTTCCAAAGCACCAAATTTCCGATCAATCTTTTAGTATCTGTGCGTAAGAGACGAAACGCGTAGGTCAGGACCCAAATAAATCGCGTTTTATCTTTTTAGATAAGATTGTGCCATGTTGCGAATAGGTTTATTTGTATTATTTATTAGGGTTAAACTACGTAACATTTCAACATTTTTTTATACGAATAGGTTATGTTGCGAGTAGGTTTATTTGTCAGGGCAGAACTGCGTATCGTTTTACTTAGTTTAATACGATTGGAAGGTGGAATATCTTATATAATTCGGTCGTGGTGCTAAGATCACGCCCTGTTGCAAATAGGTTCATTATTATGTCCGAAATGAGTATCATTTTATCTTTAAACGTTATTAATTAATTTGATTAATTTTATGCCCAGCTGGATTTTTACATAGATTATAAGTAAAGAAGAAATTTACAAAACTTTAGAAATTGGCCAGTTATTATTGAATGATTCTAAACACCTTCGAGTGTCCCCGCACAGTATCAAAAAAAGAGTGTGAAAAGAAAAGGGGTGAGACCCTGATTCGACAAGATTTAGATGTACGATTGACGTTGAAACGTACAAGATTTGATCACATTTGAGTCAACCTACGACCCGTGCAATAAAAAGGGTCATTCAGAGGATCACAGAATGGCTGAATTTCTATCGTAAAATATGTATGGCGTTGTAGACGTGTCCTTGAATGGGCCCTTCGGAGCAGAGAGGGTGTTTACTGTTTACCTACTGAAATGTCTACCCATTGTGACTATATAATAGTATAGGTTCCTACTGCGAGTTGAACTACGACGCAAATCGTAAAAGCGAGGCGCAAAAGAAATGGCCTTAGTTTCATAAAAATAGAATTATGCGATGAATAATAAATTCAAGGACGAACCATTAACAAGTACATACATTTTCAAAATTTGTTATTGGAATGTAAAATAAACGTAGAAATTTAATACAACTACGCAGTTTTACACGTGGAATTTTAAATACGATATAACATAGGAATCGACCGGTCGGTGGCCGAGTGGACAAAGGCGTCGGATTCCCACGCGGACATCGTGGGTTCAATTCCTCTGCTGGTTAAGTCCTCCATCATTAAACAAGCAAAATTTTCCGCATATTATGATGGTATTATTGTGTTGATTGGAGTTTTTCAAATATTGTCACGTTATTCGTAACCCGGGAATGTTTGTCGTTATTTTTTATTTTTAAAACTTTGTTTTATTTGAGTTAATTTTTTTTTATGTGTTAATCATTAATGGGAGTCCCAAGTATTCGGAGGCGAAAAAACTCGGGAAAGCTGAAGGAATAGGGGTGGAGGAAGGTTTTGAGAAACTGACTATTATTTTTATCCAGTCATAAAATAGTACACTATACGAAGTCAAAAACATTTTAAAATTAGAAACAATTTTGAAGCTTTGTTTTTTTAAGTTGTATCAATTATTGAAATATATCAGAAAAAAGACAGAAAATAGCAAGGTTTATATGAATATCGAAAGAAATAACATTAATACTTTTTAAGGAAGTATTATATGATAATGATAAAAAAATGCCGGTTTATAAAAAGGTTTCGGTAGCTCAATTGGCAGAGACGTTACTCCCGGATAGAGTAGAGGTTCCGAGTTCGTGTATTCGCAACCTAATTCTTTTCATTTTCTGTTTCGTATTTCGTTGAAAGTTATCGATGTTATATATTTCTTCAATTAACCTTTCAATTCGTAATGATTGTTTTTCATCAAATATATTGGAAATACCTCACAACCGCAGCGGTATCACAATGAGTGCCTTAGTGCGTAATCGGTTTAAACGATATTCTGTTATTACATATTGGTAAACATCATTAATCCAATTTTAATGTAATAGTGAGAATCACATACAAAATAATAGCCATTTACATGAAAATATTAATAGGTCATGAATATTCGAACAGAAATAAGCAAGAGCTTTTTTCGAGGGCAAACATTAAAGAAACCGTTATATAACTTTTATAAACATGGAGAAGATCGAGCTTTAAACATGCTTTGAACTGTCAAATTTCCTACCTATGAACAGTTTTTCCAGTTCTTTTTATTGTATAATTTGGAAAATTTTGTGAAATAAGCGAAGTGATTTTTTAAGAAATTCAAAAACAGGCGGCCGACGCGACCAAGCGATTTCAACCTTATCGCGACTAGCACAATGATAAGTGGCGTGCACAGAGTTTTTGATCAGAGTAGGCAGTAGAAAAACATCAGATTAATTGATAATGGACAACAGATGTCACTGATTGTTACTGCATTTGTTATGTAAAAACACTGCTTATAGACCAACAAAGAAACTAACACAAACGAGCCACTTGAACGCGCACACAGCTCACAGCATACATTTTTTTGTAGTTTAGTAAACATAGAATAATCTACTCTGACGTTGGCGGCGTTTGGGCATATGTAGTTACTGCTTTTGACACGTTATAGTAGGACGGTGGGTGGGGCGCTCGTGGAGGTGCAATCAGCTGAACTTCGCGCGTGTTTTTGAAATTGCAATAATTTAATTTTATTTAATTCAATATAATTCACGTCTTATGCGAGTACGGCAGGGTAGGCAGTGCTTACGTGTCCATGACAATGCGTATGTGGCGACTTCAGAATATAAAATTCATTACAGAGCATCTGTAACCATTTGGTTGTGGCTGCTATGGTATATTCAGGCACTGCAGTGCTTCCGGTATGTTCACCGAGCGGCGAGTTCCAGGATTTGCAGCCCTTATGAAAACCAGGGTAGCAGGAATGCGGGAAAGGATTAAAACTCCAGAAATCACCTCATCATGGAATCCCGTCAGATCCCGAATTCAAGCATAGAAGCGCATTGGAGTAAATTATTGGCCCCATCAATCTTAACGCTGTCAGGATGGACTCCCTCGTGATGGCGTTTTGCAGAAATGAAGCCTAATATCCTGCATTAATATTTTTTACTTGTATTATTTCAACGTTTTTTTTTTTCCTATAATTTCTGTTCATTTTTATTTTTCTTTAATATTATTATAACTATGTATTAATATCAATTATAAAAGGTATTGCATTGCACTACTCCTGCATACCTTCTGGAATAAAACTTTATTATTATTACCATTGTAAAATAGATCAATAGATTCTTTTGCCGTAGAAAAGTGAAGACCAATTATAAATAATAAAAAAAAACATAATAATAATAACTGTCAGTAAATTGGAATGAACTATATAAAAGAGATGCAATATAAATACCTAAGTATAATTATCATTGTCGGTGTCAACAGAAAACGGAGTAACGAGAAGGATTGGCATGAGCGTGACTCTTGGCTAGGCGCGCGGGCAATCTTCCAAGTATTTGATGGAATTGATTGAAATCGCTCATTGAATTTTGAGCACAGAGATGAGGACGGCTACGATCTATGCATTGTGCAATTAACGAGGAAAGGAAATTACGTAAATGCTAAGGATTCAGATGTTCTAGAAGTTGCAATTAAATCAATTGAACAAGTTTAATTTTAAAAGAGTTACGAATAAAAATAGATTTTATGTGGAACGGAACAGAAATTAAAACACTAGGTATTTAAAACAATGTGGTTTTAAACAAAGTAATAAATTGTCATATTTGATAACATTTATCATTATATTGTCAAACCAAAGTGTTATTTTTCTTGACGACTCACATTTATTTATTTGGAACAATTGACAGAGTGACAACATTACATACGTACTGACAAATAAAATAAAAGGTAGGTCATCAATCCATTTCCAAAATGTTCACATCATGCAATTAGAAATACACTGCATTACACTAATAAAAACAATAGAAAAATAAGGAAAACAACCGTATATAAAAAGAAATATCAACACAAGTGCAAATTTAGGAAAATAACATTAAAAACAAAAAAACATAAATAAAAAAACATAAAAAATTATATGTGTGTACCTTTTTCTGTTTTAAGTGAAAATGATATTTAAGATTTGATTAAACCTAAAAAGTGAGTTGGAGAATATATCAATTTCATAGACCGGTATGCGCACAACGCGCCACGTGCGTTATGCCGCTTCTTCGCTTTGAATCGATCTACTAATACAGACGCAGCCATGTAGTTTTGAGTCGTTCCATAGGGCACAGGGAAACCCGTCACTGTTCGTCAGTTTGAATAAGTCCGTCATTTATATGGCATTGATATGTACGAATTTTAGTTAGCAACGAACGTGAAACATACTTTTTTTTTTGGGCTAAAATAAAAATTAATTTGATTTAAGATTAGTGTTTTCAGGTACGCTATTTATTATTATATAGTTATTTAACCGATTTGACAAAGGATCCACAATATTTTTAGCAGTCCACAATGGAGTTCTTATACCAACCCTGATGTATGGCAGAGAGGCATGGAAATGGCAGAGGAAGGATGAAAGAAGACTGAATGCTGTAGAAATGAGAGACCAGAGGTGTATGTGCGATAAAACCATGTATTAACGTGTTAAAAATGTGGATATCCGGAAAGAATGTAAGACTGATGTAAACGTAGTGAATAAGGTCAAGAAAGGGACGCTTAGATGGTTTGGGCTTGTAGAGCCAATAAAATAGTAAAGCAGTGTGACAATAATATATGATACGTTAGTGAATGGAAGAAGTCGGGGACGCCCGGGGAAGACATGGCATGATCAATTGAATCAAATACTTGAGTCGGGCCATAAGATTTGCTGCATTCACATTCATACATCGTCTCATACATGTTCTTCTGTTATTCTGACTCTTAACATGTCCCGATTCAAGTATTTGATTCACTTTATTTATTTATTTATTTTATATTTGCAAAAACAGTTTTACACCGTACCAAAAACACAAAAAATGGTAATTATAATTACACAAGATTAAAGTAAAAAGAAGTTTAAAAAACAAAAAAATAGTTTTCGGTATAGTTAGAACTCAATAGCTAGTTTGGCAAACTTGTAGCTCGTGTGAGAAAAATATCCAAATTTCCTGCGAGGCAGTTGATTAACCTAGTTAGTCTTCCCAGGGGCATCACCATTGGTAAGTTAGTTCATACTGTGTTGGCGGCCACGCGTGAAATTATCAAATCCAATTTCTGCCAGGATGTCAGGTATTAATAATACACCGTTCAGGAGTTTATGAGCAAAAAGCAGTAATGCTATATCCCTCCTCATGCTAAGGCTGCAGATACTGCAGATAGTGCCATGTCTTCTTCGGTCGTCCCCGACTTCTTCCATTCACTTTCGCGTCATATATTATTTTCACACTCCTTTCTTCATTCATCCGCTCTACATACCAAAACCATCTGTGCGTCTCTTTCTTAATCGTATTCACTACGCCTGCATCAGCCTTGCCTTCTTTCTGGATATCCACATTTTTAACACGCTCAAACATGGTTTTACCGCAAATACGCCTCAGGGATCTCATTGCTGTTCTCGTACTCTCTTTTTCAAACATAATGACTTTGGAATTACTTACTTTCATCATTAACTCATTCTGCGTACATAGTAGGTTCATCCTAGACACGAGAAACTGAGGATATTCCGTACTGTCAGAGATCAGCATACAATCGGCAACCTACTTTCAGATTAGTGGTTTTGATAATACCATATTTTAAACTTTATTTCACTTTTTGTATTTTTTTATGACTTGACCGGTTTCACCTTATGACGGGCATCTTAAGAATGGTTTTGACTTTCAGACTGTTCATTTTCGCGTCCAAGCCCACACCTTTCAATTATTACATACCATTATTCATGTACAGATTGAACAGCCACGGTGACATTACACAGCCTTGTTTAACACCATCAGAAAGTAACAGTTAGATGATAATTTATAGCACGCACTTCCATTTTTCACACCGAAACAACTTCTGCCAATATTTTTTAGCAAGACATGATATGACGGATGTATATGGAGATTAAAATATTAAAACACCATTAATCGGACTAGAATTTGTGCAGAAATCACCAGGGACCTCCGCTATAATAATATGCTTACGCACAAGCTGACGTCAATGCATTGAAACAATCGTAACTACACACACTATGTTACAAAGTTCTGCGTTTGAAGAATTTCCAGTCGGTCTATTTCAGTTTTTAGTACCCGCCTTCGATTATGAATCTCTGGTACAAATCAGTGAAAAGTGGTCAATTCTGTTGAAACTATCATTGTTGCATTTCACATTAAATCACTCAACTGAAATACTTGTCACCTACTGGTTTCGACTTATTAACTAAATAATATATGTATTTATTTATTTAATAAGAAAGAAAAACATTCCCGGGCTGCGATTAGCCTGACAACATTTGAAAAACTCTTACTTCCATCATAATAAGCGGAAGATATTGCTTGTGCAATGGTGGAGGACTTGGCTAGCAGAGGAATCGAACCCATGTATAAACATTCCCTGGTTATGATTAACCTGACAATATTTGAAAAACTCCTATTACCATCATAATAAGCCGAAGATGTTGCTTATGCAATGGTGAAGGACTTGGCTAGCAGAGGAATTGAACCCACGACCCCCGGGTGAGTCTGACGCGTTTGTCCACTCAGCTACTAACCGGTCAGCATGTTAACATTCCAGGGTTATGATACAATATTTTAACTCCTACTACCATTATAATAAGTGGAAGATGTTGCTTGTGCAATAATTATGAAGGAATTGGCTAGCAGAAGAATTGAACCCACAACGCCCGGGTGGGAATCCGACGCGTTTGTCCACCCAGCTACTAACCAGTCAATATATACTTCCCTGATAAAGCTTACTTGAAGTTTTATTTAACATATTTATAGCGCCAAACCACAAAGTGATTGTTGATGTTTCCATTTTTGAAACTTTTGAATTCATGGTGGAATTCCTATTTAATGATTCAATAAAACACTTTGATTGCTTTCTATGAGAATATAAATATGCCATATAGTAAAATATGACTGTGTTGCATTTTGTTTAAGGTAAATATAAATTATTTTCTTTATTTTTATAGTTACTACCGCACAAGAGTCCCAACTGCTCCCAACCGTCTATGGCATCCCCAATCGGGGTATTTTGTGAGGTTGAAGGTGGTGGGGAAGGTAAGGAGATGGGAAAGAGGAAGGTCGGGAAGTACCTGGCTATTCAGATCTGGTCACCAAACACGGCTTGAGTCATTTCAAGCAACGTTTAGATTCTGAATGGTGGTCTTTCACCAGGGCGATACTTAAAGTATCTACCACTCTGAAACGTGGCGCAAATATAATATACATAACTTTATATGAATTAAATGTGTTACAACACATATTAATAAAAAACAATATTATTTGCGAGGGCTTGAACCCGCGACTTCTGGATTCGTAGTCGGGCGTCTTACCGCTCGACTAAGGAGGCCGTCCTGGTACCACCTGGTCATATTTTAATAATGATAGTTTTGATCCAGATATTTTGAAAATATTTAAGATTGAAACACTGCAATAATTCGTATAACTTTCAAATAGTATTAGCTAGACATATGACAGTCTTCATTATCATAAATACCCACAAGGCAGTTGATTTAAAATTCCAAGCTAAAAACCAGCATTTTTAGGCTTGTGGCAGTTTGTCTTGGGAGTGCGATATATTAATTACCGATTCTATAACTCGTAGTTAACCGTAACCAAATCAATTAATATAATTAATCACCTTGACACTCAAAAATGACACTAAAAGTTACTTTCTAGCATTCTAATACAAACAATCCGACAAGTGATGTATGTGAAAATTTTCTGTGGGTAGCTAGTGAATGCAATTTTACAACTGTAATCCTTTAAATTTTATGAAAAACATACTTAAATGTCAGTAAAAGATGCAGTTTTGAAACCAGAAAAGGCATTTTTTAACGTTTTTCCTAAAATTCTAGTATGCTTTTCATAAATAATTTAAAATATTACTGTTCAATAATTGTATTTATTGGAAACTTTAGACATTTTTCTAATTACCCATATAGAATTGACAGATGAATCATTTGTCGTATTGCTTGTACTAGAAAACCAGAAAGTGTCTATTTTTTGGGTGCTGACCCTTAAGGAAAAAAATATGTCGGTGGTAGCTCGTGGCTAATCATTTAGTTTTCAATTTTAAGTAGATACATTTAAATTAATTATATCAATCATCACGCAGTTTCCTCGATAAAGTGAGTAGGCAGAGAAGATGAAACATCTCACACCTCTGTCCTGGAGCATCTTCTATCTGAGATTCATCCGCATTCATACACCGACTGACCGGCTCGACCCTCCTAAGTATTTAAATAACTAGATTGTGTCATATTTTACTGGAACGTAACTGACTTCTTTCTTAATAAACTTGCGGATGCATAACATCGAAGCATCTCTAACTTATTCTTATTGGTTGCATCCTTTACGGATGTCCTCTTTCGTTATTCGGATATAGGTGGTTTTACGACGCATGTTTCAAGTATCCAAATTCTACTGTATATTCCCTGAGAGCAATAATATACAAGAGAGAGCGCTGTTGTAGTCAGTTTTAATGAGGTTTGCCGAACTCGGCTAGACCTGGGCGTGGCTTGGACTAGGGCTAGGGTATTTATACATCCATTCATATCACATGTCGACATAATGTTTTTGTTTATTCGTATAACCACTTTTCACAGTATTGTTTTATAAACAAAAATATAGCATATAATCTAAAAAACCGTTGACTTATATCCATTTATGTCGCATATCAAAACGTGTGGGCAGAGTCAACGGAGACGCGGGACACGGAGAACATTCTAACAATACTTTGAAGCGGTGTAATAATTTGGGAGATTTTGTTGCCTCTTTCTTTCTCATGGTGCACGACGTAAGAACCCGGAGAAAGTGATTCATCTCAAATTTGTATAGGTTGGGTAAAAAGAATTAGCTCACTCTCCATATATTGTTACTTGAAGGTTATTTCTCTGGTAATTCCATCCATGACAAAAAATATATTATTTTTAGGGTTTCGAAAGTTGAAATTTAGGTCAGCAAATAATTATTAAAAAAGACACACAATTTGTCTCATAAAAGTCACGAATGACCTCTGTGGCCGAGCGGTTAAGATTCTCGGCTGCGAATCAAGAGGTCGAGAGTTCAAACCCAGAGAAATAAATTAAATAAAGAATTTCAAATAGTAGATACTACCACCATTCAGAATCGAAACTTTGCTTGAAATGGCTTTAGCCGTGACCAGATCTGAATATCCAGGCATTTCTCCAGGCACTTCCTTCTCCTTCCCACTACCTCCTCCAGCTTCACAATATACCCCCCATCGGGGATGCCATAGTCCAACTGGTTCCAGGCAGTTAGTTGGGAATCTTGTACGGTATTCACATAAAAAAGCAGGGGATTGTAGCGTTAATTTTTCAAAGAAGATCAGCCCTGATAATGGAAACTGTCAAGTGTACCGAAAATACAATATTCACCATCAATCTAAACCAAAAAAGGGTCGTAAAATAAGCCAAGACCATGAAAACATAAAAAAACGCCAGAAAACAACGACATGTACTTCATCATGTCGATAGATAATTTAACGATCACGTTTATTAGGAAGTGATTAATTCTAGGAGAAAAAGCCGTTTTATCGCGTAGGCAGGTAAAGTTAATTTCAATGCATGCCAAGGTTGGTTAAATTAATATCTTTTTATAACATTACTACGATCGAAAATTCGAAGTCATCTATTAAAAGGCCAAATTAAACGCACATAAAGTTAAGTCTGAAATAACGATATTTATGACCTGTTGAATTTAGATTGATTCATGTTTTGGCGCAAATGTGCCAAGCAAATATGACTGAATGATTGCCTACCAGATAGTTTGTGCGAATGATTGATTATTGCAAAAATCATTCAATATTATCATTTGTTGGATGATGTTAATTTTGTTGAGGTCAGTGAAAGCTCAACTTCCTTATTGAGCGACGAATCACCTTTATGCAAACAGAGATCCATTTAAATGACATCAACATTTAACATTCCATATTTAAGTCATAATAAGCTGTTGCACAATTTTCTCTTGTGTCTAATATAATAATAATAGTGAACTTATATAGCGCAGTTTTGTGATATTTCACCTCAAGTGCGCTTCATACTAAATTAATTATGCTAATAATACTAACTAACAAGGAGAAAATAAGATTACATTTAATATTATTTAAACTATTATAGTACACATTTTGGTAGATAGAAACATCAAAACTTGGCGTAAATCACTTTAATTACAAAAACATGCCAACCGGTTTTGGCACAGCTGTACTTCTTCGTGGCAGAAATATGTTATAAATTAAAGTTGAATAATACATGTACAAAGTTAATAGTACTTATTTAATTATTGACAAAAAATCTTGGCAAGTCGAGTTATAATAGATCCCGTGATTTTCACAGGTCAATAACCAAAAACTAGCTAACTAACCATCACGCCGTTTCCCCGCATGGGTAAGCAGAGAATACGACTGTCTTGTCTGTCTTGGCACACACTCCTTGTTTCGTTCACATTCATACATCCTCTTCTGTTATTCTGACTGTTCACGTGGCCCGATTCAAGTATTTGATTCACTCAATCGTTTCATGTCCTTCTCGGGCAACCCCGACTTCTTCTACCATTCACTTTTGCATCATATATTATTTTCACACTACTGTCTTCGTTAATTTGCTCGATAGATCGAAGGCGATACTTAGAGTATATTCCACTCTGGAACGTGCCGCAAATATACTATTTATTATTTGATACAAATTAAATGTGTTATGACACATATTGACTGAATTAAATTAATTTGCGCACGCCGGGTTTGAATCCGCGACCTCTGGATTCGTAGCCGAGCGTCTTACCACTCGACATCATGGAGGTCGTCTATATTATTATATTTTAATTTACATGAATTAAATGTGTTATGACGTATATTAATTAAATATTATTTATTTGCGCACGCCGGGTTTTAACCCGCGACCCTTCGATTCGTAGCCGAACGTCTTACCACGCAGGTCGTCAAGTGTTTTGTCTCCCTCGTTCTTTCGTTCACTTGCTCTTAGAACTAATATATCTTTACATGAAAATGGAACAAACTAACTTACTAACCATCACGGCGTTTCAGCGCAGGGGTAGGCAGAGATGACGTACCGCCATATTATTCTGTCTTGGCACACACTCCTTGCTACATTCACATTCATACATCGTCTCATACATACTCTTCTGTTATTCCGACTCTTCACATGACCCGATTCAAGCATTTGAATTACTTGATCGTGCCATGTCTTTCTCGGGCGTCCTCGACTTCTTCTTCCATTCACTTTCGCATCATATATTCTTTTCACACTTCTTTCTTCGTTCATTCGCTCTACATGCCCAAACCATCTAAGCTTCCCTTTCTTGATCTTATTTATTACGGTCACATCAGCCTTGCATTCTTTCCGGATATCCACATTTTTAATACGGTCATACATGGTTTTACCGCACATACGTCTCAAGGATCTCATTTCCACAGCATTCAGTCTCCTTTCATCCTTACTCCATTGTGGACTGCTAGCTTCGCTTCTTTGGACAATTTCTTATGTGCGCCAACAGCGTACAGTCCTCCATTAATGGAGTTTCCTGCATTCACCCGTCTTTCAATATCCTTATCAGCCTTTCCGTCTCTCGTAAACATACTTCCTAAATACACAAACTCATCCACTTGCTCCAAGTATTCATCATTCACAACTATATTGCACGCTGTTCTCGTACTCTCTCTTTCAAACACCATGACTTTGGACTTACTTACATTCATCATCAACTCATTTTGCATACATACTTGGTTCATCCTAGACACGAGAAACTGTACATATTCATCATCTATTTCGTAGAAAATACTTTTGCGAGTAAGTTTCTTTAAAATCACTGGGATTCGGAACATAAATAAATACTTTCGAATTTCTTTTTCCCAGCTACCGAAAACTTAGGAATTCCTCGCCGGCCTTTGCCAAGATCCCAAGTCTTGGCTCGGCTCCAGTAGGGGAGTGCAGTGGGTAGAAACGGCCATAAAACACTTCTAGCGAATAGTGCTCGAGACAAACACCGCCGTTTCGATAAATTTTCGCCAACTTTCTTCCGCGTGTTTCGCAATCGTTTAATCGAGGGTACGATTTCTACGCGCGGCCGGATTCGTTTGAAATTAGGTTTACGAAAGAGCTAATTGGATTTTATGAATAGAAAAGGTTGTTATATTTTGGTTCAGTTTATTTAAACCAACTTTCGTATAAAACTTCGCGCTTTCCCAAAAATACACACTTTTTGGCTTTTTTAATACAAGGTAAACTTAACTACCTATCACGCCGTTTCGCCGCAGTGGTAGGCAGAGAGGACGGACCGCCATACAACTCTGTCTTGGCACACACTCTTTGCTTCATTCACATTCATACGTAGTCTTGTACATATTCTTCTGTTATTCTGACTCTTCACATGGCCCGATTCAAGTATTTGATTCACTCGATCGTGCTACGTTTTCTTTCTCAGGCGTCCCAGACTTCTTCCATTCACTTTCGCATCATATATTCTTTTCTCACTCCTTTCTTCTTTAATTCGCTCTATATGCCCATACAATCTATGCGTCCCTTTATTTTTTTATTGTTATTTTTATGGTGAATACCGCACAAGAGTCCCAACTGCTCCCTACCGTCTAGAGCCAGTGGGGCTATAGCATCCCCAATTGGGGTATGTTGTGAGGCTGAAGTAGTGGGGAGGGGAAGGAGATGGGAAGAGGAAGGTTGGCAAGTACCTGGCTATTCAGATCTGGTCACCAAACACGGCTAAAGCCATTTCAAGCAACGTTTCGATTCTGAATGGTGGTCTTTCACCAGGGCGATACTTTAAGTATCTACCACTCTGGAACGTGCCGCAAATATACTTTTATTATTTTCATATGAATTAAATGTGTTATGAATAGCCAGGTACTTACCAACCTTCCTCTTCCCAATCTCCTTCCCCTCCCCACTACCTTCAGCCTCACAACATACCCTATTTGGGGATGCCATAGTCTCACTGGCTCTAGACGGTTGGGAGCAGTTGAGACTCTTGTACGGTATTCTTATAAAAAAAAAAAAAACACATCACTTTCAAAAACAACAATATGTGAATACCGCCGTGTCCCAAATGCTTCAAACCCGGCGTGCGCCAATAACTTTTATTTAATTAATATGTGACACATTTAATTCATACAAAACGTTTTGCGGCACGTTCCAGAGTGGTAGATACTCTGTATCGCCCTGGTGAAAGACCACCATTTAGAATCGAAAAGTTGCTTGAAATGGCTTTGGCCGTGTTTGGTGACCAGATCTGAATAGCCAGGTACTTACCAACCTTCCTCTTCCCAATCTCCTTCCCCTCCCCGCTACTTCAGCCTCACAACATACCCCAATTGGGGATGCTATAGCCCCACTGGCTCTAGACGGTTGGGAGCAGTTGGGACTCTTGTGCGGTATTCTTATAAAAAAAAAAAAAAACACATCACTTTCAAAAACAACAATATGTGAATACCGCCGTGTCAAAAATGCTCCCAACTGCCCGGAACTAGTGGGATTATGGTATCCCCGGTTGGGGTATGTTTTGAGGCTTAGGTTGGGGAGTACCTGGCTAATCAGATCTGTTCACCAAACACATTTTCAAGAAACGTTTAGATTCTGAATGGTGGTGCTTCACCAGGGCGATACTGAGATTATCTTCCACTCTGGAACGTGCCGAAAATATGCTAGAAATGATTCGTGTAATAATAATCATCATTCGAAATTTGGACATAATTGATCAATTTGAATTCCATTGTAATGTATAAACACCAGAACAAAATGGGAAAAATGAAAAAAAAATAATCATGGAAGTGGTTTCGAAATTGATTTTTTGTAAATAAAAAAAATTATTTCAGATAATCTTTTTTTCTCTACCATGTCAGATAGTCAGGATTTCACTGTATTAATAAATTGCAATAATAATAACCTAGCAAGGTAAATAATGTAAAAAAAAATTCCACATTCAACTAAGTTCATTGTACTGCTTCCAACTATGTTTGATATTCTGCATACAACTAAGTTCCTACATTCTGCATTCTACTATGTCAAATATTTTGAAATAGCATTCAACTAACTTCGACATTCTACATTCATCCATGTTTAATACTCTCTGCATTCAACAAAATTAGACATTCTGCATCCAAACATGTTGAATATTTTGTGTTTGCATTAACACTATTTTTATGTCACTATTATTTTATGTTTTATATCACATGTTATGTAAAAGCCCATGGGGGCGTATATAATTAAATAAATAAACACTCCCGTTCCGAATGGGGGTTCTAATGTAACCCCGAACGTGAGTTTTTTGTAATGTTTTAAATAAAGATTACTGAAATATTATACTTCTCTTTAAGTATTACCAAAAACAAATTATCTAAAATTATGTCATGAAAACGCTTTAATAAGCAAGGTTAAATGGGGTTACTACATCACCCCTTTCGGAGGGTACGTTTGTTTTATAATTTTTGGTACGGAGAGGTTGAACAATGTTTTATATTCTGCATTCAGCTAAGTGCGATTTTAATGAAATTTCTCAGCTGTCATTTCCCTTTACTTTAACACTAGATGAATGCATTTATTTATTGTTGCATTTGTTATTAGTTTAACTAACTACTTTTCACAAACACATAAATTTCTAACTTGGTTGAATGGTATGATGAAAACATAGAATAATCGAAATGAAATGATAAACAACTAATACACAAGAGACCTAATTGTGAGATTCGGCATAAACTCAGTTATATCTAAAACAAAAGAAAACTGTGATTGGAATGGCATGCATATTGAAAACTATTTGAGTTAGAAATTCTGGGTACAGGTTCTATACAACAACAAAAAATGCTACTGACATTGTGTGACATTACAAAATAAAAGCAATTAAATTAATTGGTGTCCACCTCTGATATAATATTCTAAATAAACTAGCTGGAGGTGAGGGAGATGAAGATAAGCTGTATCTTAATATTGATAAAAATACAATTGTACATGTAATTGTTGAGATTTAAGAAAATTTCACTCCTGGCAACTAAAGTATTGAATTTTATAATACTACATTATGAAGTCATCAATTCTCTTCCTTATTCGGAGTTTCAATGGGACAACAGGCAACTTCCCACTTATCAGTGTCTACAAGAATTCTCAACATTTGGATTTACATAGTTTGAGATGGTAGTAAAAACCCTAGAAGAGCAAATTAGCATTTACGGGGTTTCTTTTACTCAACCGAGACCTATATCCGGAATAAACACCTGTTGAATTTCAGCCCACATTGCAATGTCAGGGTTGGTACCACAACTCCATTGCAGGCTGCTAGCATCGCGACTATCAACGGCTTTTCATCGAGTACGGCTGCATTCAGTCCTTCAATCATTTAATTTCCTGCATCCACTCTTTTGTCGATGTCCTTCGATCAATCAACCCTCCCGTTTCATGCAAACATCCTAAATATACAAACTTGACAAACTCATCCCCTTGCTTTGTGGGTTCACCATTCATAATTATGTAACTCAGCATTACGAGTGTGTACATTTAATGATATTATTTCACCAAATACTACAGCTAAGAACCGAACCAAAAAATAAAGATCCGCAAAATTTACCGAAAAAAAAGTTGTGAATATACATACTACTAATTCCCTATTATTCAACTGTATAGGAATTTTGTATTCATTATTAAAAGATAAGTAAGTAATTCGCATAAAGTAAATGCGTAAAACAAAAATCGTTAGATAAGAAACCTAAAAAGTAACGCAAATGCATATTATTTACGAAAAGAGGAAATTTAAAAAAAATTACCTTAGTTTTGGGTCTGCCTCTCGTTCGCTTCACATTCTTGACTTCGGGTTTCACCTTCTCTGCACTGCCACCTGCTACCACTTTGATCTTCTTCCGTTGCACTGTCTTGTTGCGCGCACTGGCAGCCGTCCTCCAGCGCTTCACTACTTTCCCACTGTCCTCCACATTGCCACTAGCGCTAGCAGCCTGAGATTCCACATTCCCCTTGTCCGCCACTTTACTGGGAGTGTCTGGTAGCACTGCACAATCGCTATCACTGCTGGGCTTGGAATAAACTGTTGCGGTAAGCTTCGGTCCATTCCTTGTCGGCTGGATCTTCTTCGATGGGGATTTGTCTTTACATGGAGACGTCTTAGCTTCGGCATCGAATTCGCTGTCTGACGAAGAGTCGTCGTCAGTTTGCGAGCAATCGCTGCAGGAATCGCTCGTAGAGCTAGAGTCGGATAACTCTGATTTCTTTTTCATCTTGGCTTTATTCCCGCGTAGAGTTTTTTGTAGTGTTTGAGTTTTAACGGCAGTTTTTTCCGGTTCTCGTTTCTCATTGCTCGCTTTTTCGTAGTTGCCTTTTCTAGCCGCCGCCGTGGGCACTGGTTTCTTCTTGGGGCTGGCGGCCTTTGGCCCCGCTTTGGAGTCGCGCGGTATGGCGGCGATCTTGAGGCGCAGCCCGGTCTCCGAAGAAGTGACACTAAACTGCTGCTGTAACTTGGGCTTGGCGGGAGACTTGTCGGTTCCTTTGGACTTGAGGCTGGACGCATGACTGCTGTGACTGGATTCAGAGTCGCTGTTGCTCGAAGAGAAGGAACAGCTCTCGGAATTCTGAAGTGAAAGAAAATAGTCATGAGCTGATTATTTAAAAAAAAACTACAAGCCCACCTCACAACGCTCGGCCGGGCTATGCTGTGAGGCGGGTCAAGATCAAGGTCAAGGGCAGGGAAAAGATTTGTTGATGCGGGCCTCGAAGAAGCCCGAATTAAATGAAGGATGAAAGACAGACGCCGGTAGCTTGTGTCAACCCATTCTCATGAAGCCGGCATCAACTGTCTGTCGAGTTTCACACACATGCACTTTTGCGCAGGGGATCAATGCTGTAACTGCATTTATATACCTGTAGAATGGACTCAGCTTACCTACGTTGCACCTGTGCATTAGAAAATGTAATTGGTCTGTTAACAATGGTTTCTTAACCAAACGAATGTGCACAGAATCAATCAGGTTTATAAAGTATTTGAGAGCTACAGCCCAGAGGTGGCTCCCAAATTCAACTGTTTCATATTAATAATTTGGACTATGATTGACAGATGTGGCTCAAATAATTAATTCTTCCAGAGATACATGCGTCAGTTCATATACAAAACCATTTAAAAAAACTGCCTTACTAATGTCAAAAAGATTGCAACGTATGCCTGAAATTGTTAATATTTATTGGCCAATCAATTTTGGCGTAAATAATTTTTGGGACAATGTTTTTAATGAGAGCGATTTAACAAATACATTGCGATCCAAGCAGGGACTACAGGAACAATTTAATATGCCTTATGTTCAGGGGAATTTTGTGGCCGAACAACATCTGTCAGCCGGCAGGTGTTCAAACTGAGAAGAAGCTCTGTTGAACAGCTAGTTGTAAAGAGTTCTGAGATACACTTAACAAGAAACTAATGGTACTCGCAATAAGGAAGTTCTTGACTTAACTAACTAACCACTATGTCAGATCTCCGCAGAGTAGACAAAGAGGATGGAACACCACACAACTCTGTTTTGGAATAATAATATTGCATTTATATAATGCAGTTTTATGATATTTCACATCAAGTGAGATTTACTATAATAAATAATAATAACTTTATATTAATGATGAAAGCCTATTCTGGGGTCATGTGCTTAAAATTACTTCTACAGGGCTTTTACATAGTTAAAAAAAAATTACAAACACCTGAAAGTAAAAAAAATAACCCTAGTCCAATCATGTATTATTAATTTAAGTTTTTAGTTAGATATTGTTGACATGTAACAGGTAAGCAGTGACAGATATACATATGCATAGTAAACTTGTTTCTTCATTCACATTCATACATACTCTATTATCATATCAACTCTTAAGAAGACCCAAATCAATGCCGTCTTTATGTAGAATCTTACAATCACTTACACGTCATATATTCTAAAGGTCATCATCTATCGTCCATCTTAAGGTCAAACCGCACTAGAGCGTCACTGCGCTGCACTGCATGGCGCTCACATCACCACGAAATATGTTTTCACTGTTTTGAATGAAACAAACCGCACCAGTGCGGCGCTTCACTGCACGGCGGGCGGTTCCGCTGATGCTAAAGCGGTATAGCGCGCTGCACGTCAGTAGCCAGTCCGCTAAGCTTTCCTTAATTTAATTTAATGACCTGTTTTTTCATGTTATCCTCTATACCATCTGCAATAATTCTTAGAATTTTTTTTTTCGACATCCTGAGGTAAGTATGAAATCTCTCGGAATCTTTTTTAAGATATGGTAGTAGTATATAATATTCTCCTTCTTCACTGCGTGATTTGGAAATATCATGTACCCACAATCTTTTCTTGTATTTTCTTTCTGCCTCCTCACATAGCACAGACACTAATAATATCTTCGTCATATATAGTGTCGCGCCACTGCAGTTGTAGTGCGGTTAGTAATAGAAGTGAAGTGCAGCGCCGCTGATGCGCAACGACCCTCTAGTGCAGTTTGACCTTCGGCGTCTCTTTTTTGACTTACATTTAATAAATTATGATAATTGTTAATGGCTTACATCAGAATCAGAATCGGAATCTGAGTCTCCGCTAGAACTCTGTGATGGTTGGGGGTCTACACCCATTTCTGAAAAATAAATAACACAATAATTAATTCATCTCTGCAATATCATTTAACTCATAATACTGTAATGTCGGGCAAACAAAGACGTTTCATACAAAGTAAGTTAGAAAAATCAAAGATAGCAAAGAATTTATCACAAAGAGATATAAAAGAAAAATCTCAATTAACGCGACGAATTAAGACAACAGGGAAAAAAAGATAAATTGAAAAAAATTAAAAATCAATCATTTATCAGGAAAATATGTGCACAAATTTATTACAAAGTTTTTTAATGTAATTGCGCAAATTGGTTCATATATTTCTAAATTGTTGAGCATTGATAAATCGGCTAGGCTTTAAAGTTGATTTATTTTTAACATAATGTTTAAAACTACAATTTTCAAAATTAATTTCATTCATAGTTAAATTAAACCTTGACTAATAAAACGGGGATGTACTTTGATGTTGTTTGAGACTCTAGTACTATTTGAATATTGTCTTTCCAATTTTATAAATTCATTTTTCTTCATCTTTCAATTAACCTTTTTTAAATATATACTCGATTGTTTTATGAGCAATGAAGAGCAATTTTGTAAGCTATTGAGTCATATAGGTATCGTCGATAATTGACAAATATAATCAGTATCATATTGACAAAAACAAGTATAGTTACAATCCTACTAGAAATGTAATACAATGTAAGATTTTAAATTATGTTTTAATGCATATTTATTTCTTAAAAACGTAATCGTTTAATGGAAACTAGAAAACAAGTTAAAGTCACACGAGTGATTTAGTAGAGAATAATTATAGAACCGTAGCAGGTGCAATGACCGCTTTATGTTATGGTGTTGTCCTAACCACCAAACAGTAATTAGATATGTAATGATAAAATTGAATTTGGACCTAAATCCTACTTACTTATATTTCATTGAGTGAAAACATGGCCAGCACTGTATACTAGTTTAGTTCATATCTGTACAGCTAACAGATACCAAACATCAGTAGGTACAAGTGTAGACATCTCCCGAAACATTGTGATGATTTCTGAAATAACAGACAATAATGAAATCTTCTACCTTAGAACGAATAATGTCGGGCTATAAACATTACTTCACATCTAGTTTCAGTTATAAAATTCTATAAGAATCACTTAAAATTATTAGGTCTTGTGCAATTAAAATTCTCAAAGAATGTTACCGATATTTTAACACGAACTTTAACGGTAACGCACTTTTGAAATAACAGGACAGCACTGAAAAATAAGTTAGTAAACAAATATGCGATAACAATTGATTTATCTATCAATTTGTAACAATGACGTTTACGGTGTCATAAAGACCTGTTTTGTGCTACACTAGGAATTCGTTATAACCTCCAGTGACAATTATAATTTCAACTCTTTAATTTAGAAAGCAAAGCTTTATACAACTTTAAAATTATTTAGGGTATCGTGTTAAATACATTATTACATAAAATGATCACAATGAAGGACGGTTTTACAGGCATTGGCGCCAAATAATGCATACGTTTACAACCGTTTTTGAAGTAGAAACACAAGTAAAAAAGTTAATACACGCAATGAAACCTTAATCCATAAAACCAATAAGACATACTATTTTTCGTGTATGTTAAACTATATCTACCTGACAAATTAAGGTCCAAGTACACAAATTAATCAAACTTTTTTACATTTTTGAGCCAAAGCATTTAACTAGACTCCATGTTTACAAAAGCTTTACTTAAAATATATTTACGTTCGATATGAGAGAAATTACGATATCTCTTTTTCGATTGAATTCAATTTGTTGTGCGAGAAAGAGACAAAACTATCATCAATTGTTCCCACAAAAGGAAACGTACACACATAAAATGGCGTCCGGCAGATGTGTTAAATTAAATGCTGCCACTACAAAAATAAAACATTTGCTCAGGTACTTTCAGCGCTAAAGCAAAAAAATCTTTATTTTAAATAGTTTTTGTTTTGGCAACATCTATAAAGTAAAGTGACAACTGACGTTTGTCCACCTCCACATCGCTGAATATTTGTTTCAAATAGACGGTAGACGTATGGAATGCTTTAAAAGGGTATTCACAGTGAATAGATTCAACAAATGATTATTTAATGGAGTCATTTATTGTGTCCGAACAGGTTTTTTTAGTGAAGTGTAATTTAAAAAAGCCATAAAATGGATATAACCCCGCTTTTTAAGGCTTGTGTCAAAACAGTTCGCACTCGTAACAAGGCCTTTGGCGTCCAAAATGATTCCGATAAAAACAGAATATTGCGAAATAAGACGAAAAATGCTTTCATGTCAAAAGCAAAGGATATAACTTCACAAATAACAAGGCTCCGTGACTTTTTATTGGACAACAGAAATGCATATTTGAATTTTTCAAACTTCCTTAGGACAGGCAAACACATGACTGACGCAGAGCGAGATCAAATCGACAACGGCGCTCAAAGAATAATAAATTCTTGTTCGCATGCTATTCAAGAATTCAAAAAAGACACTCGCAAGATGAAAAGCTCTCCGCAAACGACCGAATTCATGGAAGTTGTGATAAAACTAATTGAGTCATTTCTCAAAGCTGTATGTGTCATTCAAGTCGAACAGAAGGCTATTAGAGTTAAAAGAGCCTTAGATATTAGAAAACTTTCAAAACTGGAACTTGAAGAGAAGAAAGAAATGTTTGAGTTTAGAATAGCTAATGGTTCTACGGAAGATTTGCCAAGTAAGATGAATAAAAGTATTTCTCCTGATGAGGAGGACAGGGATTCTAGCAGTGTCACTAATAAGCATTCTTCAGAGCTGGCTGCGGAGCTGGATTCCTCGAAGAACACAGACCAGTACACCTTGTCTCCCGAGGAGTTGCAGATGTTTGAGTTGGAGAATACTCAGCTGTATAGTGAACTGAATAGCCTCTCGGAGGAAGTGAAGCAAATAGAAAGTAAAGTGTTGCATATAGCGGAGCTGCAGGAAATATTCACCGAGAAGGTAATTAAGTTGCATAAATTAATGATGCTTAAAATAGTTAAGTTACTTAACTATTTTTACTTTACATCATCAGCAGTAATTAATATTGTTATTTTTACCGTAATGTTTTTTTTGGTTACCTTCACTCATTTTACTAAAAACATCAATCTGGAAAAATCAGAATAATCAGGTCGGTAGCTGAGTAGACAAACACGTCGGATTCTCACCCAAGCGTCGTGCATTCAATTCCTCTGCTGACTAAATCCACCATCATTGCACAAGAAACATCTTCCGCTTTTTATGATAGCAGTAGGAGTTTTTCAAATATTGTCAGGTCATTCGTAACCCGAGAATGTTTGTCATTCTTTTAAAAAAAATATTTTTTAAAAATAAAATTCACTTCAGATTTATGACTGAATTTTGATATTAACCCACACAGTTAAATTATTCAAAGTGAATGTCCCATTACAAAAACTACCTTTTTACAATCATGGGTTTTGGGTTGTAACACCGTAGATATTTTTTGAAAATTGCAACAGATTATTTTATCTTTTGAAATAATTCATGCATTTTCAAATTTTTACAAACAATTACAGATATTCATTTCTATTTTTTTGTGTTCCGGATTTTGGTTAAAGTATTTTTTTTTCGTTTATAAAATTTTATGAACCTTTTAACCGCGATAATAAAAAAGAACAAAAGTTATGCTTGTAAATTTTTAAATATCTCAAAATATTCTAAAGTTGAGGTACCCAGGCATGTCTTGAAATTGCCCACTCAATTGTTATTATTATTTCTTTCTTCAGTTATTATTGTTTATACCTTTAATTTATTATTCTTTATAAAACCTCAAATAAAAAAAAGCAGTTTGTAATAATTATTATAACAAAAAGAAAGTACTATTGCTTTTTAAAAATGTGAATACCGTTCTAGAGTCTCAACTGCTCCCAACACTCCTTCGTCCTGCAGGTTTATTAAATAGAAGCTTCCTCAATGGTCGACTTTCTTCCATTCTTCCTACGTGCTGGGTAGAACGCCGTACCAGTTTTAGAAACAAGAGTCAAACACTATTGGCTGTGAGAATCTTAAATCACATTTATGTATTTTGAATTATTTTCAGGTTCTGCAACAGGATCACGACATTGACAGGATATCTGGTACCATCATGGGAGTCACGGAGAACGTAAAGGATGCCAATGAGCAGATCAGACAGGCTATCCAGAGAAATGCTGGCCTCAGAGTTTGGGTCCTGTTCTTCCTTTTGGTCATGTCTTTCTCTCTGTTATTCTTGGACTGGTACAATGACTAAACAAAAATGATTAAAACCTTTAACTGTACATTATATAAATTTATACTAAAAATGTTTACAGACGTGATTTTAAAATGCATAGCGCTCTATGATATAAAATATTGAAACAATGATTACTAATCATATTATAAGAAAACAGGTTGCTGTGACTGGAATTTGAATTCGCGGGTATGAAAGTTGGTGTAATAACTCAGTGGTTAAAGCAGTTACACGGATAGCGGAAGACTACAGTTCGGATCCTGGTGGCTGCAATAACCTTTTTTTGGTGTATTTTTTTAATACATACAAAAAGTGTCTGATGGAAAATGAGCCCACGGTAGTAAAAGTGAATCGATTTAAATATAATTTTTTGTTATTCAATACAATTACCTCGAATGTCAATGCATTTCTTGCATCGCTGATACAACATATTCAAACCGGTTAAGAAATATTGACAAGTTTTGCTTTAAAAATAGACCTCGACAGAAGCCTTCTTGTCATCTTCATCCTCGCAAGTCTTTCTTCAAATTTGAAAATAAATAAAAATCACACAGCACCAAATCTGTGCTATGGAGAGGGAGAAAAAGTCTTCCATCCCTGCCTCATTTAAAGCACACTTCACAACGTGTGCACGGGTGCATTGCTTTGAAGTAACATCATACCGCGCCTCAACTTCTGCTTGATGTTTTCCCGCAGCTGAGCAATAAAATCCACACAGTAGAGACTTATTATAGTCCTTTTTGGTAGGAAGTCTACCATCAAAATTCTCTTGCTGTCCCAAAAAATTGAGGCAATGAGTTTCGTGGTGGCGCACTGAACTTTGAATTTCCTGGGAGCTGTTTCTCCCTTTCCTTTCAAGTGCATAGATTCTTGTATAGAGTCCGGGTCGTATTGATGGATCCATGTGTCATCACAGGTTACAATTTGCCCTCAGATCTTCTCTCCACTCTATTTACCCAGCTCGAGAAATGCACGAGACCACTCGCTACTGCCGATCTTACTTTTTCTGTTTTCCTAAGTCACTACCGACATTGTGGACCCGGAGTGGTCATCATCTTCAATGGACTCCCTTCCTTGTTTATAAAATCGTGCCCATCTTTTAACTGTTCCATAAGATGGGAAGACTCACTATAGACACTGTTCAATTTGTCATTGATGTCCTTTGCGAGTATCCCTTTCTTTACAAGATATTTCATCACTGAGCGGTACTTAAATCTTGGCGTGTCAACTGGAGCGCGCGCCACGTTGCACTCATGGTGGGCTGGAGACTAAAATTCAGACACCAACTCATCAAAACCTGTCACCTCTACATAGTAAGAGCTGCCATGCGCAAAAAGGGTTAACCTTATTGCAAATACGGTAGGTTAATTTCCCATCAGGCACCCCTCGTACAGGATTTGAAGATTATAAATGTTTTATAAATAAATTTACATGTGTTTTGTTATTATTATTATTTAGCAAAGGGTGTGGGAGCACTAAGTCTTTATTGGTAGTGGTTGCTTCGTCCTTTGTCATATTGTGTAAATAAAGTTTTCAATATTGTGTTTATAGTTACCTTCCTTTATTATATTACTTCATGGCTTCGAAATCTATGTGACTGGTGCGAGTGCAGCTCTGCGGAGCTGTTTCGGGCTGCAGCCTGCAAGGTGAAGATTGCCCTGATGATAGCAATCATCTAATAGGAGAGGGTACCGGAAAAAGATTCTATTACTTTATCTCTTATCCATTGGCGGTAAATCAAAATTGAACAGATTTACCATTCCACTATACAGAGTAGTACTGGGCATTGACGATAATTCTAAACAACGCCACCGCCATTATCGTTGGCAATTGTCAACTGTTGAATATAACCGTTGGAAATAACGCCGACGATAATGTGAAGTAATTGATTTTAATAATAATAATCCCCTGTTGGGAGAGTTGAAAGAGTTGGATCGTTGGTGCCGTTGGGGGTGTTTTTTCGCTTGTAGATATGCTGTAATTCGCTTGAGGCTAGGCGCTATGTATCGGATAGGAAAATTCACAAAGACGTCTAATAGGGAGGTATACAACCAAAAGATCATTCCAAATTACGCATAATATCGTTTACGAAGTATACACTCTTACATTTAAAAAAAAATTATTTGGCGCTAAAGCTAAAACAATAGGTAATAACTCAACACTCACATAATCAGTGAGTGTTGACTGCGCTAAGTTGAATAATATTTGTATGTAACTATTGATATCCAACTGTTAGCGCAAATTTTCTTCAATGGTGTTGGACGTTGACGGCATCTAGCTGTTATTTACAACGGCTTGTTATATTTTGATACAGCACTATACAGAGCAAGACTAAAAATATGCATAAATAGTTAAATTTGCACTTTTATAAAAAGCTTGGCAGGTAAATTTGATTGTATAATTATTTATTTGTTAATATTCTTTAGTATGACTCTAATGATGTGTTTCCACATGCCAGTGTGACAGAAAGAAGGTGTGATTGAGTTTTATGTTTGACTGCATAACAGAAAATAAATCTAGGGAAATTAACAAAATAATAATTGGCAGATATTTGGATTTTTTAATGCTGGTAATAATTTTTTCACCATTCATTGAGAGGCCACTGTATTTCAAATAAATATACATATATATATTTTCTTGCTATCCATTTACAACGGAGGTGATTTTTTCTTTTTACAATGTTATTATGACTCGCCTTTGTTCGTCATGATGCAATAAAGTTTTATACATTAATTGATTGTATTTTAATGGGCGTCTGTAAAGTTATTTAACCCTTCCAACTCTTACAAAAAAATAAGTTTAAAAATCACTTACATACATAGCAATAACTTTATTTTTTATTTGTCATTAATACGTTGTACAAGTCTGCTTATTCTAATTCCCACTTTTATTGTGTAAATCTTTGATTAATTCAGGAGTAGGTAAAGGGTAAAAAATAAATTAAAAAGTGCTAAGGGGTAAGACCCTTGTAATGGGGGAACATATGAAAAAAGTCTAGGTTTTCTTAATTATTTTATTTAGAATTTTTTGAACTTATTTTTGTATTTTAAACACAATACAATTGCATACATACCACCTGATAACATTTAAGTTGAAAAAATTTTACTAAGCTGACTAATTATAAAGAAAATAATAATTTACACCAAGCGACCAAGCACAGGTTTATAAAATGCACAGCAAAAAATAAATATCTGCTCTCGAAATAATAAAAATCTATGAATAACATTCAAAATACAATAAATTTTCAGTACAGTTAATTTTGACCATTTTCAGAATCGTCAAATAAAATAATAAATTAACAACTATATTAGTGACATTGACATAAATAATAATTTGAAATTGCAAATTAAATTACCTAAGAATATTAATTGATACCATTGAATATTAAAGTAACAAAGTGATCAATTTGGCGAAATATCGTTTTAAGAATATTTTAGACATAGTCGTTAGTTTAATGTCATTAGCCTTTTCACCGCGTTCTCGATGTAAATAGGGTAACGAGAGTGTGCAGCACTTTTTGAGACATTCATTAGTTTTCTATAAAAATGAAAACATACATGTATGCGCGTAGCGGCGTAAAGGTTCAAACATATTCATAGCCTTGGTAGCAGTGCTAAAAGCTATACAATCACAGACAAAGACAGACTTGAAAAATCTGTTGTTTCTCTCAAATCTTTCATTCTATTACACACGGCTTGTGTTAAGTAGGTTCCTCCACACGTTAAAAAAATAACCACCGCCAGTATTACTTTGACTGTCGACTAGGACTCATCAGAGTATTTTAACAGAATAAAAGTTTCATATGATTTTCTGTGTTATTTACTTTAATTTCCAACGTTATATATTGCAGATGACTGTTTTAGCGTCACCTATGTAAAAATGTCATAATTAATACACTTACAAAATATTATGTTTAAAAAACAAGTCTAATTTTTTGAGGGGTTGTTTTACTTAACCTTTCCCTTAGTGCTGAAAAAATTCCGTGTGCTCTGGTGTTGTACTTAGTTTACATTTAGAGTTTTGTGATTTTAAGTCCTATAAATACAAATAGTTTACATTTATTACTTGTAGTAATCATTATAAATATATATACGATACATACATTATTGTGTTTAAATGCTGAAAACGAAAAAAAACGTTTGCCACGCATTAAACACATGAGACATCTGTCACACCCAGCAACATATTAAGAACGCAATAGCTTCGTCCACACATCGCTAGCGCTAGGCTAGGATAGCGTTCGATGCAGTTCCCAACTAACAAATACATAAGTTAGCAGTCAAAAGGGCAAAATAAAGTGTATGAAATCATTTGTGAAAATACATGATATATTTGAGCATTTCCATTGATGTTCAACAATTGTTCAGCTCATTCGACGCATGCTGTGTGTTGTCTGGATAAAGCTATAACACTTATAGAGATTTTTTGACAAAATATTTTTTTTTGATAAATACATACTTAAATATTGACTGTATTTAGGTGAAAGGCGTTATTTCACATTTTTTACATGGAAATTTAGGTCTTAGTGATAACACAAAGGTCATGCTCTTATGCTTGACACCTGTTTATAATTTGATCAAATGCCGAAACAAGCCAATATTCGGTGGTTAACGGGGTGATTTTTTGAAGTGGTAATGGTGAAAAATTCATAATGGCGCTAATCATCGATTTGCGACAATGTAAAATGTGACAGTGGTTCAAACCACTAGGCTTAAGTTGGCTTGCAAAAAAAAATAGAATAACGCCCTTCACCTAAACACAGTCGATATTGTAATTATTTTATCCAATCCATAAATGTATATCAGAGGAATACCTAAAGATAGATATGAACTCTGTGTTTAGTATATTTAAATAATCAGAGATAATGTTAACTAGGAGTTACACAGCACCAGAAAGGAAAGGTTAATACATAGTATTTTGTTTGAATTTTTTTTGTCAAGTGGTTAAAAAAATTAAATGAATAGCTAATAATTTATATTCTATTTGAAAAAGTATATCATGTTTACTAGATTTTATTTCTGAAGAGCAAAATTTCTACTGCTATACAAATGTGTCTCTAAATTCAGATAGTCCATCGATGTCCCTTATCCCTCACATGTTATCTTAGTCCTGTTTACCCTAATTCATACTTATTTGCTCTTCTCGAGTATCCTTTACTGTGTGTACATGAACCTTTAGAATAATAATAACCTAAAAATTACACAGAAATTTTATCAATACAAATATGTAATAATTAAAAAATTTGACTTACAAAGTAGCAACATCTTCCTGAGTCACAATTTTGAAAAATAAATTATTTAAAAAAAATCAAATTGAAACAAAAATAAGTTTATTTATAAGCGGGTAACAAAGCTGCAAATTAATAGCATAAAAACAAAATATACATACGTAAATAATATTATTAAGTTATATAACACAAAATAAAATCTCTCCAACCATACACACAAAATGCCCATTTAAGTACTTTTAGTGTATTTTCATATAAAAATATTTTATATAACAAATCGCCTTTGTAAATGGAAAAAAAACACAGACGGCCGCTTTCACTTGTCAAAATTAAGGGAACACTCAAAGTAAAGTTTTACCTGAGTTTGGTGAAAGGGGCCATGAGTGGTATATCCTCAAATGAATTTTGGTACTATATACTGTGTTCTCCCATCACTTGCAATATTTTTACCCACAGTACAAAGTACATGTAATATGCTTCTACCTTTACACTAGGCATCAGCAGCAATGGTGGCCGGTGTCTTTTTTCATAATGTTAAGAATGATAAAACCTTGATAAGATGAAAAAGAAAAATCTTTAAAAATTTAATTTATGTAAAAAATTTTTTTTTTAGATTTCGAATGTCGCCCCGGATTACTGAAAATATTCAATCTCAGCACAAAATGAAAAGTCACCCGCCGCCTATCAGCAGTCTTGTAATGTAGTAATTTAGAAAAACTAGCGCCTCAACAACATTCCTTCTAATGACATTAAATTTAAAAATATTATTTGACGATGTTAGCATTAGTTAAAATTAGCATTTGTATGGAATTTCATTTGAGGACTTAGATTCAGCATTCAAAATGAAAATCGGTTTCATTAAGTTACACATTTAAAAATCTTTCATTTCATCAGTTACACTTAATACAAATACTCAAAAGAATGATTGTCGACACTGAAGACTAATCAATCAGCGTCATTATATGCAAAGTTGTATTTGGGACTGGCGTTAAAGCCTAGAAGCTTCCCATCGATGAGGCACTGGACTACCCAGGAAGTGGAGACCAGGGGCACTCCCTCCAAGTTGGCTTTGTTCTGCACCTCGTGGGGGCAGTCACATTCTGTTACCACGACTATACCGCTGCCCAGTTCCAGGTTTTCTTCAGTCAGGACCCTGGTGTTGGCTCCGGCCAGGCTGCAGACCCTCTCCCAGAACTTGGTGAAGTTGTCGTTGTCGCTGCATAGTAGGATCAGCTTGTCCTTGAAGGGGGTGGAACTTCCTCGCTCCAAGGATGATACCTGGATAGTCAGGAAAATGCTAAATTATTCACAATTCAACTTCAGTGGGCGTCTAATAGCATTTTTGTGAAAAAATACAATGTTTGTGCAAGCTAGAACCAAGTGGTCTGTTTTAAGGATTATATTTGCGAAATTTTGAAAAAGTTACAATCGGGTGTGATTTTACAGCAAGTGGTATTAATTGAAAATGTCTCTTCCACTTAGTTTAACTGTTACCTTTTTTTAAAAGTCTTTTTCTCTGTCCTTTGAAAAACTCAATAAGAGAGTACAGGTGAGAGTTTCATTGTATTAATGTTTGAAATTATGAGAGTTGTTGTGTGATATATTCTTATAAAGAAAATATTCCAAAATATGATATATCACAAGCTCCACCACTTATACATATTTCCAAATTTTGCATTAGTTTGTAGATTTTTGCGATATGATCGATGCATAGATAATATTTACATTGTGTAAAAGGAGAAAAAACATAATACAGATTGCATTATAACATTTTTTAAATGACATACCTTCCATCTGATGAAGCGATTTTTCTCCAACGACCATCCCGTAGGAAGAATATACTCATTCTGGTCCATCAGTTTATTACTAAGGCAGCTTCTGATGACCCAGAAATAGGATAGGGCCCTGATATTGGCCCCCAAGCACTGGATATACTTGGCGGTGAGACATGGCCTAGGAACGATCAGTTTGCAGACGCTGTATTTACTCTTGGGGATGTCTTCAAAGTGGCTGTAGACAGTTCCACCAGCTTTCTCTAGCTGTTCCTTGAGGCGCTCCTTCTGGAAGGGATTGGTTGTGAGCAGGTTGTCCTCCTCCTTTTCCTGTGCTTGTAGATGATTCCGTGCATTGCTCACTGTCGCTACAGTTCCTGGGGGGAGACGGTCTGTTTTCCTGGAATTTTATTTGCATTAAAACATGAAACGATGTTGTATAAACAATACACCTTCAAGCACCATATTCAATACATACATATTTAAAGAACACGGCGGTTCTGAAGATAAGTAAATTTAGCTCACAGATAACTGCTACATATACAAATAATATTTCTCTATCTGTACTAATAATGGACCCTGCAAGGTGGCACAATACCCTAAAGTCAACCCTTACATCCCTTTTTGTTGAGAATTACTAGGTCAACCCAACTATTTTCAGCTCAAATTCGTCATTTGTGTATATCATAAGCTATGGAACTTTGAAATATTAATGTTTGTTCCATATTTTACAATAGTAAAATAAGAAAACAGTTATGAAACTCTGGCAAAGCTGGGTGGTAACCACCAGCAGATGTCACAATTTAAAATTTGCATTGAGAGTTAGGTGTAAATAATGTTGATACAAAAATGTGTTTTAGTGACATTTGTATAAATATTAATTTAAAGTCTTACCCGTGATCTCGGCAGTTCAGTACAAGTAAGAAGAAAGTGTAGTCCAGAGAAGAAAGTGCTCCCATCTGGCGGGATTGGGCCAAGTTTCGCCACAGTGTCATCATCATTCTCGAACTTGGTCACTTTGGAGCACTTCTTCCCAATCATTTGCTTGGAAGCACCCTTAATGGGGAGATCGTGGGCTGAAAACAAAATAGAGATTGTTAGAAGTTATACTGGTGGATGAAACCTTTCATCAATGTACTAGGTTCAAACATAAGTAACCAGCGCAGGTATGAAGGCTGCATTAGTGGCGGAGTTACAATAGATTCTCTAAAGCTGGGCGTACTGTACAGGGCACACAGGTACCACAATGCTATGTGACTGCTGATATGACTCATGTGATAGAAAGAAAGAGATATATCGGAGCTTGAGCGGAAAGCTCATTACCTCTGACACCAGTGATTTTACGAGGGGTCTTTTGCACCTCAGGCTGGACGCCCCCTACCTCCTCCAGGGCCCCACTGGAGGCCCGGCTATCCCCGCCTTCGCTGCTCTCGCTCTCCTGGCGGCGCTTGGGGGCCGCGCCCATCCTGCGGACACCCCTACCTCGACCCCCTGTTGGAGGGCGGAAAAGAAGTGTTGTTTTAATGCTACTAGAAAGAAGTATTTTTAAAATGGGTTTAAATCCTAACAAATTTACCATACATACACATAATAGTAGAAAGGCAGGCTTATTGCCAGTTGACAATTTCTTCTAACCAATGCAAATTCTTAGTGGGAAATGTTAAATTGTGAGATTATTATATGGGATTACGTGAGAAGTTCGAAGATTCAAGATGTGGTTTGCATTGAATGAAATGACTTGGACATGTACTCAGAATGCCAGAAGATTGACTTCTGAATAAAATACTGGCAACAATTTCGGAGGGAAGATGCCCGTTTAGCCACCCCAGGCGAAGCTGGGGAAAACAACTTCAGAGACAGTGAGGAGAGGCTGCTGAAGTAGCAGATGACAGGGACGCCTGGAGCCGCCTTGTAGAAGTGATGGGTCATCGGCCTGACTAGGACAAGGGTAAGATGAGATAGACGCGGGTAGTATTGAAACTGGTAGGCATGAAACTGGTAGGTTGGCTCCCGAGTTAATGACAGGAGCAGCATACCTGAAGAAGTAGAAGCCTTGGGACTAGAGGGAGAGTTGAGCACTCCCTTGGGGGTGGTCCCCTTGTCCCTTTGCCTGGTGCCACGGGGACCCTGAATAATGTTGTCCAAGTCCAACTCCCGGTTGACGGTGGTGCGGCGGCGAGGGGTGCCGGGAGCCGAGTGCGGGGACTTGGGCGGGTTGCTCTCCTTGAAGGACTTGGCTTGGTCCTCCGTGAGATATATCTGCGAGGCCACCACGGACACCACATTGTTTCTGGAAAGTTAAAATTTGTCGGTTATAATATCTAATTATTTTACTACAGGTGAAACAACCCGGTGAGTTGCTAGCAAAACTGGTGCCGAAAAACAAATTAACATATTTAAAAAAATTATAACATGGGATTTCTCGTGCTAGCGAATGCATTTATGATATACAAAACTTATATGATAAAGCTGCAAAGAAGTTACTATAGTATTTGGTTTCAGTGGGTATTGTTTTATTTTATTAGTATTTTATCGAAGGATCTAGTGATTGCGTGGGCTGGTAGTTGTGTTTTTGTGAGTGTAAATAAGTATAATTTTGGAATAGACCTGATGGCCTGTTTCTGAATTTTAATTTAAGAAAGAATAAAATGTTATTTGCACTGCCATGAGCCGAATGTACATAGATATGAGCAATGTGATTCAATCACCGCAAGGACGCTTTACATTGGTTATTTTGGAAGACAGCCAACTGTAAAAAGTGTTTAATTTACTCCAATGAAAGCCTGTTTCTGACCTAAATAATGTCATTTTAAGAAAGAGGAAAAGGTTATAACAAAGCCATGAGCCGAATCAAATGTATATAGATATGAGCAATGGAGGAAAGGATGAATTTTTGTAGTTTTTGAATAAAATAAATACCTGTTGAAAGTATTTATCGTTAAAACAAAACAATTAATAAATTTAGTTTTTTTTACTATTCAATATTTACAACAAAACAATTAAGAATTGTCATTTTGTCTATTGTAAGCTCAACGAAATAAAATTGTTTCACAATAGCACAAAACCAGCTGACACAAGAGGAGCAAATGAATATTCAACTACGACTGACAAAATTATCAAGATCCTAGCAAGATTATGTATGTTTCTTAGTCACCATAATATAGCTACACAATATGTAATATCATATTACAACATTCAGATGATTCTACTGTTCCTATGAGAAATGAAAAAAATATTTCACAAATGGCAAGCCATGCATATTTTTTACATGTGTGTATTTAACAAATAAAATATTAGGTCAGTTAACTTACCTATCAGTAGTGCATTTGTAGCAAATGCTTCCGCATTCACTTTTCTCAACTCCTAAGACTAAACTAGGTTCATAGTTTTGTTCATTGTCAACCATGGCATAGATGGACTGGCCAACCAAAGGCAGTTCTATCATGTTTCCAAATATAATAAAATCATCCAGTAAAGGTTTAGAATGTCCGTCGTCAAACTGGATTAAGTATTTGTTGTAATCCAGGACTCGTTTCACTTTGCCCGAATAGTATCTCTTGTCAACCCACTTGGCTAGAACTAGGGTTCCTTCGGGATAAGTGCCTTCGTCTGATAATGTTGCTGAGCTGCCGTTGTCAATGGCGCAAGTAGCGTAAACTGCCGGAGATGCAGATTTTAACTTCTTGATTCTCGGAGTTGTCTTTGGAGAACTTCTATTGTCTTCCAAAAAGTTGTGCTTCTCACTTCTGAACGGCGTGTGGGACTGTTGGCATTTGTCAGGATCGGTAGGAATCATTTCCGGAGAATGAATACCTTCCAGTTCTTGAGGCTCTTCTTCGTTTGTGATGGGGAGATCAGATTTTTTTATTTTTCCAGATAATACTCGCTTTGTTTTAGTCTGCACCTTTTTCTTTGAGCTTTTAGGTGTGGTGCGGTTACAGTCGTTGCTTTCAGATTTGCTATTCGGACTCTTCGGGAGTTTGTCATTTTCGTGAGAGGTGTTATTCAAATCGTTCATCGGAGATTGGGTTGTATCTTCTGGGCCGTAAACTTCAGAGAGGCTCTGCAAAAATTCAGCCATCTTTTGTTTCAGGCCTTGCCAGCCTTTGACATTACATGGCTGGGTTTGAAAAGACAGGGTTTTTCTCGGTCTTTGGGGTATGATAAATGCCCCGTCACTGGTCCGAGATGAAGAGGAGGTAGAAGCAGAGCTTGTGGTAGACATGAAGGAAGAACGCGGATGTGGGGGGAGGTGTAGCAAGCCCCCACTCGTGACACTGGACGGTGAATTAGTTTTGGAGACATCCCCCGCGTATGAATCCACTGTTAGTCTGCGAGATACCCTTTGATATTCTTTCAGGGTTTGGTTACCGAGATCGTGATCAGTTTTCACTATGAACATGGAGAGAAACTCATTGTTTTCATCGGAACACATTTGTATGTTAAAATTAGGAACAGCACTAGGATTACTGGAGTTAGAATAGTGAGAGCCATTGGAGTGTCCATTGTTTAAAAATGAATTTCTACTGGTATCAGATTTGGAATTGTTAGATAATTTGGAAAGGCCATCAGTTTGCTTATTGTAATCAACGAATGTCGGAGTGTTGTCTCCTTCACTATCGCTAATGTGAAATGTTTTCTTTAAAAGAAAACCCTCCGTGAATGGAGCATTTTCCGGAGTAGATGAGGAATATCCATTTGAGAGATAAGGCTTAGATAGAGCATTTATTTTATTGGTTGGTTCATTCTGATATGGCGAATCCATTTCCATAGATGTTGTGCTATCTTGATCTGTGTGACCTCCTGAAGGAGAAGACTTTTGAATTTCTCCACTAGAATAATCAGCAATATTACGATTGTTTTCCGACAAGTGCGCAACATCATTACCATTTGAATGATGTGATTCGAGAACGCCAAAACTGTGCCCATTTTTGGGGAAAATTGATTCCGAGTGTTGTGTATCTCCATCTTTCATACTGTCGGTGAGATCGTAAGTTGAAGGGGATAAAAACAATTTAACATTTTGAGAATTGCTGGTGTCAAAACTTTGCGATTCTTGGGCAATCTCAAATTCTTCTACTTTACTGTCTGTTTTAGTATCTCCAACAGGGCTTGACAAATGCTTTTGAGAATCTTTGGCAAGTTCTGATGTACCGATGCTTTCAGCAATGTTGTCTAATTTCTTAAAATTATACTGCGAGAGGTTCTCTTGATCCCTATCTGCGTCAGAACTGAGGGAACGCTTTATCCTGCGTGTCGGTTTCAACACTGGAAGTTGACAGCACACATCACAGCTGTTGCTTCTCTTTATTTGTTTTCTCGGTGAAGATCTTACGGGAATACTACGAGACTTGGCGACAGTTGGACTGGGGACATTTCTAACGCTGGATGAAGTGACAGGAAGGGGGCTGTCTTGAGCAACGCTGACAACCGGTGAGAAGTCGAGAGACGTTGAGGATTCGACAATGTGGAAGTCATTTGTAGGGCAAGTCCTTTTGGAAGGAATCGGTGAAATTTCCGTTGATTTTCTTCTGGCTGTCTGCGATCGTTCAGGCTTGTTGGTATCTGGAATTATATATTCATAGTTAAATCTAATGCAGGTGTTAAACTTAGTGAAGTAATTATTCTTGAAATTAATGTGACAGGGACATAATGATTCAGGGTCTGTCCACATACACTGTTGTGGTGGTTTGTGCAAAGATCAGTCATATCCATGTACACCTAATGACTGTTTCAAAACAATCTTATATTCAAACATGCCACACCATATAAAAATAAATACAATACGTAAATAGACATAAAAAATAGATACACTCGGTTTATCATCATTGTCTTAGCTATATTAACGAATAATAACAAACTTTATTGTTATTACCTGAATCGGCTATCGTAATGGCAGAAATAAGTTCAATTGACTCTGTACTCTCCAACACAACCATCGGTTGAGGCTTCATTATTACTTCCACCTGAAGAAAAGAAAGCATTTAGTATGACAAGAGTATAAACTGATGAAACGGTTTTACTATCACACGATTAGAAGAAACTTTTAGTTTAAGCTGTAGCGTTAAGAATTGCCTGACATCGTATTTAAGTAACTGTTTACAAGTCGTAAAAGTAGGACAAAATAAATCAAATTTCGCAACCCTTTCATCAGGGGTCCGTTCTGGGCCCACTGGTCTTCATCCTTTCCGTAAATTATGTTGTTAAAATAATTAAGTCATTTGCTTTTCTATCCCACTGTTACGTGGACGACCAGCAAGTTTACTTTTACTGCTCACCAGGAGAAGTAGTCTAAAAATTCGCACAACTGAGTGTCTAGAAGCAATTACTCTCTGGATGACCTCAAATATAATGAAGTTGAACCCTTCAAAGACTGAGTTTCTCTGGACCGCTACAAGCAGATGTCAGCATAACATTGATAACTCCCCAATAGCTATTTCAGGAAGTGACATGTATCAAACATCTGAGTGTCAATCTCGACACGGCTTTTTCCCTTAAAACTCAAGTGAACAGGACTATAAGCACAGGGTTCTTTTAAATAAGACAAATCAAAGCACTGTGGAGGATCCTGCCAACAGAGGTAACAAAATTACTAGTATACTCGTACATTGTTTTACATCTAGACCACTGGAACGTAATACATGAAAGTCTTCCCAAATATCAAATTAAAATTAGTTTTTAACACCGCGGCAAGACTTATCACCGGCGTATCAAAATATTCCCATATTCCAGAGCACCTCAAAAATCTTCACTGGCTTGAATGTCCTGAAAGAATCCAGTTCAAGCTTTGCTGGATGGTATTTAAGCCAATTAACGGGACGGTTCCGGCTAACTTATCGGAACTGTGTATTCCTGATGATATCAATTTCGCGGCAGTCAACTCTTACACGGGCAGCGTCATCAGCTATCAGAAGGAACCAAAGCGCACACCAGACAATAAGTCAGAAGATCGTGCCTTCGTGGTGTCAGGCCCTAAAGCCTGGAATCCACTGCGACATGATCATGCTATACAAAAAGTCGAAAAAATTTTGCAGCCCGCGACATATGTAAATGTCAATAATTGAAGTTAAGTTCATATTTAAAACTACGTAATGGTTTAAAACTTTTCTAAGGAAATTATAGCTACAGGTTTAGTGTTTCAAAAATAACGTATTTAAATTTAAGTAGGGGTTTTTAAGTGTTTAAAGGTAATTTTAGTCATATTTTTTTTTTACTTTGTTAAGCGCGCGTAGCAAAAAAATGACGCTTTATAAATTGGTCTAGTATTATTAATACAAGCATAGGTAAATAGATACATATACAAACCAAAATCATTGATTATTTAGTAGAAAGTTAATAAGTTCTCGTTTATTGTCACAAGATATCTTCTCTTGGCATCGATGAGAAGCAAATTATCGTAATATGTAAAAGTTTCCAGGGTTTTCATTATGCAGAAATCAATGAAAAACATTAAAATGAAAAATTTATCTGGTTCTTACTTCGCTGGATTTGGGCATACTATCGCTGGGTGTAATATTGGTATTGATATCGACATTATTTGGCAATTCGTATTCAGTTTCTTGAGAGAATATAGACTGGCTGCACAGCTCCTTGGGTCTATCATATTCTATTTCTTCAATCCTCTCACTCATAACCTCACAATATGTATCTTGGCTGTCAGTTGCTGGAAAAAGAGGTAATAATATAATAGCCAATAGCTTGCAGAAAAAGAGATAATAATATAATAGCCATACATTATGTTGAATAAATTAAACACGTATATTCCTATGAAAATAGTGATATTGTTATTACTTTGTGCGTCGATTTTCTGCGTTTTCATGAATTCGCCTATGTCCGCTGAAGACGGTTCACTTCCATTGTTAGGCTCCTCTTCACACCCATTGTCACCTTCCATGATGAGTATATTAGGTAATTAAACTTTTAACGGCCGTAAATAATAAGAAACATTAATATTTTCAATAAAATAGTAAACAAAACACGTTTTGGCGGCTTTTCATCCGTCAGCAAAAATGACGAATGTAAAATTATGCCATGGGAGAATTCGGCGATAATTATGTTGGAGGTGTATCGTCCATTATCGAATGTTGAATTGAAAAATTCATTAGATTTGAACCGAAATGACTAAAATGTAAAACAATAACGATTCCGAAGCCGGGAAACCTACTATGAAGTGTGTGAAGGTTTGTCTATGAGTATCGTCATCAGTGTGGCAAGTAACATAAATAAAAAATCTTACATGGAGAAACATTATTTTAATTTAATTTATTTTTTAGTTTCAACGGTACATCAGTACCATTTCCTATGCATCATATTTTATATAATACAGAAGCTATACATAAAATAGGATAAGAAAAAAAAAACTAATTGAAAATATAGCTTAAAACAAAAATATATAATATTATATTGGATTTCAAAGAGATAATTTGTTGGGTTCTTACCTTCATGTTTTTCATCCAGTTCCTACCTTATCTAACCACTTCACCATTTATGATTTCCGTATTAAACAACACCGAGTTCAAAACAAGTGACAATCAAAACAGAAAAGAGTTTTGTGAAAAAATGTATTTCGTGTAGGTTCGTTGGTGTCTCGCTCGGTCGTTAGTTTGTTGTTGTTTTTTAAGTAATGTAATATTGAGTGTGACGTTTTGTTGTGATTCATTTACGTTAATAATATAACTGTAAAAATAATCAAAAACGTCCACTCAACTACATCGGTAAATAAATGGTTTCCGATTTTCCCTTCATTCAACATAATTTTTCCACATCCATAATTAGACACTTCCATGCAGTAGTATAGTTTATCGTTTTACAGTCCACTATTTTCCAAATTCATTTGAAGCTCAAAACACATTTGATGTTTTATCGCAGCTTCGGATTTAACATTTTGGTCCAATCGAACCTGATATTTATCATCTTTTATGGATTAATCTACTTGATGGGATAAGTTTGATTGTATTTGTTTTCCTAAAAAACCTTAATCCTGTGTTCCGCATATCCAGATTTTCGGGAATTTGAGGTTAATAAATTATCATTATTGAAGTGAAAATTCGTATGAAAATCGTTTTCACACATTCTCATTTTGTATTGGCGAACCGCCATTTTGTGATTAGCTACATTCGTTCAAAATTTGAATTTGAAAATTTCGAACATTGCTTTTAAAAATATACTTTTCACAGGGGATACCAGTAGGAAAAATATTTATTTGATTATTCATTATTTTTCTATGTTTTTTTGGTTTATTTGAATAGTTTCTCGAATTTATTTGGCTGGTAACTTACAAAATGGCGGCCAACGCGATTGTTCGAAATAAACTGGCTAATTTAGATATCCGTGATATTTACGAGTTTTTGATAAAGGCGCTGGATTCGAGTAACTTAAATGATAAAAAATATTTTCAAATTAAATTCAAGGATATGGATATTGTAAAACATGATTTCGTTAAGTCTTACATAGTTTTGGAAAGTGCAAATAATAAAGATGTTAATTTGGAAGAATTGGAAAATCGCTAAAGAAAATTTATGGAAATTTATTTCGAAGTTCAAATGAATTATAATATAATATTATAATTATCATTAGATATTATTAAAGTTTTTCCACCCAAAGAAAACAGTCACTCTGTAAAGATGATACATAATAGTCTTGGTTTTTCGGCGCACTCAGTACTTACTGCACAGGGCGATAGATGTCATTGAACCGGCCCTGGTTGACGCCAGTTCATAGAGGCTCCTCTCATAACCTGAATGGTCGAAGTACCTATGATTAGGCTGTCGCGTTTGCAATTGTTACAAATTTTTTTTTAGGAATTTTGGAGTAGATGGAGGAAGGAGTATTTACACTTTTATGTTAACTTTAGTTTTTTATTATTATTATTTTGTGATGATTTCATGTTGCTTATTTTCTCTTGCATTTTTATTCGAGTTTCCGCGGTGTCGGTTTCAACGATAGATAATTTGTAAACGTATAGGTTATACTTTTATAAAATTATTTTAATGTAGTACCTGTATAAGATTTCGATGCGTGCACGCATATTATCGTTTGTCCACACAAATAATTAATAATTATTTATCTTCTTTTCACTATCGGTTGTTATGAAATACATTCGTTTATTACCAATATTTGAGAATTTGTGAATCATCGCAGGGGGGTTGGATTTCAAAGAGATAATTTGTTTGGTTCTTACCTTCAAGTTTTTCATCCAGTTTCTACCTTATCCAACCATTTCACCATATTCGATTTCCGTATTAAAAAACACCGAGTTTGAAACAAGTGACAATCGAAACAGAAGAAAGTTATGTGAAAATTTTTTTTTTAGTGTTGGTTGGTTAATATCTCGCTTGGTCGTCGGTCTGTTGTTGTTCTTAAAGTAATATAATATTAAGTGTGGTGTTTTTTTGTGATTCGTTTTCGTTATCAATATAACTGCGTAAGAAGAATCAAGAACGTCCACTTCAACTAAATCGGTGAGTGAATGGTTTCTCATTTTCCTTTTATTTCAAATAATCTTTCCACATCCATAATTAGACACTTCCACCAAGTAGTAGAGTAGTAGAGTTTATCTGTTTTCAGTTCACTATTTTCCAAATTCATCTAAAGCTGAAAACACATTTGGTGTTTTATCGCAGCTTCGGATCCAACAATATAATAAAGATAAAATAAGACATAATATCATATAGCAAAGATGTTCCAACAACAATTTTTTATATTTATTAAATGATGAATTAAAAATGTCTACCGACGTCATAGACATAAAATACAAGACACGTCATATTCATACAAATCTTACGAAAAATGTAGCACCACTAATGTTGCACCACTAAATGTTTTATCCGCGTATGAAAAAGATAGCCATTCAAAGAATATGTGTGTGCGGAAGAGAAATCTATATGAAACGTGTTTCGAAGGTATGTCTCGTTGACTTGGTTTAGTGCAACCAGGCGCGTTGTCTCAGTAACGTATCTACATTATTTAATTCATCTAAGACCGACATTACATAATTATTTGTTAGTCACATAACTAGAATGCCATACTTTGAAATTATTGACATTTTAAATAGAAGTGGGTATTATTTAATTTGATGTGGGTAAAATCATTCCCAATAAATCTATTTTTAGTACTTTATCACTGAAAATCTAATTTTGAAAATAGTTGTTACAAGTTTGAATACCTTTCTAAAATAATGTTATATAGTTTGCTAGAAATATTATTCTGTTGATATAAAACAAAAAGTAAATCGTTACAATTTTTTTGTTCAAATGCCACATCAATACATGAAATTTCGTTATGGTAGACACCTTTAATATTTATCAATTGAATAATATTTAGGTATTAATAAATACGATTTTCAATGCAAAAACAAGAGTACTGCATTGCACATGTGGATTAAAAACCTTTGTTAACCTTTCCGCACATGAAAGTAAAATCAAACGTACCACCCAAAGGAGGGTAACGTAGCTACCCCATTTGACCTTGCTTGTCAAAGCGTTTTCATGACATAATTTTAAGACTTTTATTTAGTAATACTTAAAGAGAAATATATTCGTAATATTTCAGTAATCTCTATCGAAAAATCGCACAAAACGCTCGTTTGCGGTGACATTAGAACCCCCCCTCGGAACGGGAGTGTTAAAATAATAATAATTCAATAAAAAAGTTGTTGAAACAAAGTGTTCACTATTTATTTATGTAAGTGACAAACATGAATGTAAAATAAGATAACGATTTATTTAAGAATTAAAGTAGATCATGGCAATACATAATTAGGTTATTCTTGCAACCAGTTCCATAGGTGTATTTTATGATATGATTAGAGCAGACCCGTGAAAAATCACGGATTATTATAAACGAAGGATTTGTGAAGCTGATATTGAAAGAAGGGTGAATGCAGGAAACTCCATTAATGGAGGACTGAAAGCTGTTGGCGTAAATAAGAAATTATCAAAAGAAGCAAAGCTAGCAGTTCACAGTGGAGTGCTTACACCAACCCTGATGTATGGCAGTGAGGCATGGAACTGGCAGAGGAAGGATGAAAGTAGACTGAATGCTGTGAAAATGTGATCCCTGAGACGTATGTGCGGTAAAACCATGTATTAAAAATGTTGATATCCGGAAAGAATGCAAGGCTGATTTAAGCGTAATGAATAGGATCAAGAAAGGGACGCTTAGATGGTTTGGGCATGTAGAGCGAATAAACGAAGAAAGGAGTGTGAAAAGAATATATGATGCGAAAGTGAATGGAAGAAAAATAAGAAGACATGCCACGATCAAGTAAATCAAATACTTGCATCAGGTCATGTGAAGAGTCAAAATAATAGAAGACTATGTATGAGACGATGTATGAATGTGAATGAAGCAGTGTGTGCCAAGACAGAATTGTATGGCGGTCCGTCCTCTCTGCCTACCCCTTCGGAAAAACGGCGTGATGGTTAGTTAGTTAGTGAATGTTTGTATCCTTCTTTTCAGATAAAATATAAAAAAGTTAAAAAATAATTATTGAAATAATTACAATGGCCCAGAATAAAATGCACGGAAACGACTTTACTGACCATTACACCACCAAATACGAAAAAAGTCACCAAATTAAATTTGCGATTACGAAATTTGAGCAGTGAAAATGTGTTCAAGTTTCTGGGCACGGTTGTTGGTAGTCTGCTGCATCCGACGAAAAGTTACCAAGTTGTCAAGTTGAAAAGCAATCCGAAACGAGTGGCAAAAGCAAATCCTCGTCGGCTGGAATTACTTTGTAATAATTTGAGTTGGTTCACAAACGTTGGGTACGCCATTGTGGATTGCAAAATTGTAGATGAACAACTTTGTCGCATCAAGTTCGGGCAGGGCTGTAACCAGACCACGTGCCACCCTCGGAAAAACAATAAAATGCCGCCCACCTATTTCCAAACGTACAATAATTATTGACGCAAACTGTTGAATATTTTATGTTAAAGTTTTGGGTGAAAATCGTTCTTTTGCATTATTCGTGTAATCTACTACTCTTATAGACACAAGTAATGGATGAATCGTGGTCTCTCATTGAAATAAGTGATAGAAGAACCCGTAAAATCCCGACCCACCACTTTGAATCAATCACGCTTTTATAACGAGTTACCCCCTGAAATACGAAATGCCATATTAAACATCACTAAAGCAAAATTAGAGAGTGTGTGCAAAATAAACTACTAATTTGTTCTTCTCTCCGACCCGCCCTCTTTCATATCATCTCCCCCACTTGAAAACTGTAAAAACTGTTATGTTCTTCTAAAAATATACGTAGGTACTGTGTGGAATAAAACCCTATAAAATTATAATTTCATTGGATATCTGGATTGATTAGAATACATTTCTGATAGGTAATAAGTCCACCTGCATACGAAAAATAAATCAATATTTAATTAGTTAACATTTATCTGAAAAAATACTTCTTCTTTCGTTTTTACGTTATGTTTTAATTTTCACTTGCAAGGTAACTTTTCGTAATATGTATCTATTATATATAAGTATTATAATTTAATAAGCTCTTTATTAATTATGGGTGGATTGTGAGTAGTCGCCTTTGTCGGAAGCTTCCACTATTTTAATTGTATTTCAAAATAAAAATGATTTTAATTTAAGACTATTGAGTAATGTTTCTAAAATATTCGATATAAAATTTGAAAAAAGATTTTTTGTAAGTAATTTCATTCGAATTATAATAAAAAGTGTGGTGTTTTGTTGTTATTCGTTTTCATTAACAATATAACTGTGTATTATTATTAAGATTTTTCTTCATATTTCGAAAGCTTTATGAACTTGTTAATTGGTCGGGGCGGCCCTGCCTTTGAGCTAAGAACTACAAAGCTTGTAAAGACAAACGCGCAATCTTTCTTTTTGAGAAATTTGTGTATGCGATTCTAGGTAAGTCACTCATTAGATTGTAAAAGGTAGGTAAGCGACTTTGAAGTTTTGTTTTTTTTTTAATCGACCCTAAAAATGGGTAAGTACGTAGGTACTGAATTTACGTACACACTTTACTAAAAAATAAAAAAAGATCGACTAAGACACATTTGGCCCAGAGAAAATTATCTGAGAAGAAGAAAAAATCGTTTTTGTACACCATCCATCTTGGAGCATTTGCAGCAGTATACACTCTTGTAAGTTAAAAAAGTTCTGATAGGGTCTGTAGACCTTCGCATGAAACCCTTGACCCTTCATAAATAAATCAGAAAAACTCGCTTCAAATATATGCAAAAAACAGAAAAGGCCGCACTCTTTTTGCCAGAACAATATTTCAAGCAGACATAAAACGTTTTTTTATTTATTTTATTCATCAACATTTGATAGAGCCATTCATGAATGCGGTAGAATAGAATATTTACAGATGGTGCATGCATATATTGAAGTGATTGGTTCAGTTCCACCATAAACTCTTCATCCGGATGTGAGCATAATCTATTGTAGAACTAAGGAATTATAATGAATAAACGTAGCAGGTAATTGTCAAATTATAGTCTTTAAGGTTAGGTAGATCACGTTTATTTACGAATTAAAAACACGCTGAAGTAAGTAATCACAGAACAAGAGGTGTTTTTCGTCACGAAAGGTAAACCGAAGTGTCAGCGGGCAAATTCCTCCTTTCCCGCTTTAAACATCTTTCCCGCGGAAAATACCTTCCTCTGTTAGGCTGTTAGGTGCGCCCCGTTGCTGGCCATGTAAATACATATTATAATACGCCTAAATAGGCGTTATACTATGATATATTTGGTTCAATCGTTACTTTAATGAAGAAATGCACTTTACTCTGAATTTTATAGTGGATACCGCACAACAGTCCCAACTGATTCCAGCCGTCTAGAGCCAGTGAGACTATAGTATCCTTAATTGGGGTATATTGTGAGACTGAAGATAGTGGGGAAGGGAAGGAAATGGGGAAGAGGAAGGTTGGGAAGTATCTGAATATCAGATCTAACCACCAAACACGGCTAAACCCATTTCTAGCAACTTTTCGATTCTGAATGGTGGTCTTTCACCAGGGCGATACTTATTAGAGTATCTACCACTATGTAAGAATAATGTAAGATGAGCCCTTTCATGTAAAATAATATTTGACGGTTTATGAGATGATCCTGATTCAAATGATTTATCCTGATTCAAATGTAGAGTATAGTATTCTTCTAAACCCCATTGATACAAAATTTTCTACAGTGCATTTAACATTTCCATATAGTATCACTCTTGGAGGAAGAGTTAATAGTTTTACTAATATTTTTATAAATTACTTTCTCCAGATTTTTACTTTGTATACTCGTACATGCACTGTTATACCCATATCTGAACCTTTTTCTCTCGTGATTTTAGATAGTTTTAATTTGTATACATATTATTTTCTCCTTCTTGGTTAGTCTTATTAGCATAATTAATTTAGTATGAAGCGCACTTGAGGTGAAATATCACAAAACTGCGCTATATAAGTTCACTGTTATTATTATGAGTGCATGGTTTTGGAGCGCTATCTTCGCGTTTGGATTTTGTTATCTATATTCTGAAAGTTACAAGAGAAAAAAATGCTAGCAGAAGGTTAACATTATGCTTTACTAGTTCTGAGTACCCATTTACTATTAGAAACACACATAAAGCCTTTTTTCTTCACAAATAGCTGATAATTAAATAACATCATAACATAGACTACCGAGTAGCGTTGTGACCGCTCCGCCTTTGTTCGTTCTTTTCGTGTTGTTTTGTGCTAGGAACCGGTTCCAGTTCTTTTCGTTTTCAAATCTCTACCGACTAGTACTTTTTTTTAGCGAGTAAATTTTATCGATTTGCTAGTAGTTTTCGAAAAAATCTCCTTCGTGGAACTTTTCTGGCACCAGGAACCGGTTCCAGGACTGGATAAATAACCGGTTCATCTCCTTTGGCGAGTTCGACTTCAATTGAAGCGTTCACTGCGAAGGGTTCATTTAAAAGAACTAGCAGTTCGTGAAGTATTCACAAAACATTGAAGTTTTTCACAACGCTATTACCGAGGGTGAACGGAGAACAACCATCTTTAGATGAAACCATATAAGGGCCCGATCATCATTCATTCATCTCTCGGTAAAGGTTTCTTCTTTCTCAGCTTTATGGGATCACTGCACTGTGAACCATTGCTTACGTATGATTTAACTTGGTGGATATGCATTACCTACGCTTTTGTTTCGGAAGATTGCACTAAAAAAGTAGTTGGGCATTCAACATAGGTCCGATGCATTTACCAGAACGACTAAACACGCCATGCGGCAAAAAGGCGAATAAATCCTCAGCTAGCAACGAGACGAGTCAGACAGTACTTCTTGAATATGTGCGTTGCACACGCAGGCAGAACAGGTATTATATTATAGGCCCCTCGTAGCGCAGCGGTCAACGCTATCGATTCTGAATTAGGAGGTTGAGGGTTCGATTCCTGCAAAGCTTATGTGAATGGTCAGACGATCACTGTTGACAGAAGATAGACGGCTAACAAATACGACATCTCAAAAATGCACCGACCTGCTTTAATTTCTCCAGTTTTTTTTTAATTATTGTTTTTACTATAGCGATTACCCCACAAGAGTCCCAAATGCTCTCAGCTGTCTAGAGCCAGTGGTATGTTGTGAGGCTAAATTTAATGGGAAAGGAAAAGAGATGGGAAATAGGAAGGTTGAGACGTACCTGGCAATTCAGATCTGGTAACAAAACACGGCTAAATCCATTACAAGCAACGTTTCTGATTCTGAATGGTGGTCTTTCACTAGGGCTATACATAGAGTAACTACCGCTCTGGAACGTGCCGCGAATATACTATAGGTTATTTTGTATGAATTGAATGTGTTATAACACATATTAATTAAATAAAGTTATTTGCGCACGCCGAGTTTAAACCCGTGACCTCTGGATTCGTAGTCGAGCCACTCGAGCCACAGAGGCTGTCGGTGTCTGCTTTTTACTAATATCTATTGTCGATTCTTGCTTTCCTTTCCTCGAAGTAGTTTTGAGTTTCAAACTCTTCGTTCGAAGAGTAGAAAGGCTCAGATAGCAGGCATTTCTATATACCATAGAACAGTCGGTAAAGTCGCTATGTTTAAAAATATAGTATCACACTCAGAGCAAGAATATATATGGAAAGAGAGCTAAATATTTTTACCCAACCTATGCAAATTAACGATAAATCAATTTCTCCGGCTTTTTACGGAGTAAACCGTGAGAGAGAAGGAGATAAGACAAGTTATAGCATAATATAGCACCACTTTTCGGTACGTAAGCATGCTTTCCGTCTCCCGTGTTTCCCTACCCACTACGTTTTGCTATACGACATAATTAATAACTCAACGGTTTTTTTTAGGTTATATCCTATATTTTTGTTTATAACAATACTCTGTAAAAGTGGTTTTAAAAATAAATAAAACATTTTGTCGACATGTGGTATGAATGGATGTATAAATACCCTAGCCACGCCCGAGTCAGGAAAAAATCACCAATCCTGACTACTCAAGCGCTCCCTCCTGGTATATTATTGCTATGAGGTATAACAAGTACGTTTATTTTCACAACTGCCACCATTTTGCAGTTACAAGTGGGTGCTCTGTGAAGAGGTGAAGAGGTGACCACGGTGATGGTTGATGACCCACCTGGCCTAAATTTAATAATACCGTATTTTCAAAAATCCATGCCACTCAGCTTTTCCGCCATAGGAGAAGTGTTAAATAAAATGCCCAAACCATAAGCGGATGACATGTCATGGTGTCAAAATAATTGTATGTGGCGAACATTTTGTATACAGTGGTGTCATTCAATTTGTTCATCAAAAAATGATTTTCAAAATCAATACTTATTCCAACAAGGAAAACAATATGTATAAATATATATACATATTGTTTTATATGTATATTTTTTACTGTTAATGTCGACAAAAGTGCTCCCAACCGTCTAGAGCCAGTGAGACTATGGCATCCCCTAATTGAGGGATGTTGTGAGGCTGAAGGTATCGGGAGGGGAAGGCAATGGGGAAGAGGAAGGTTGGGAAGTACCTGGATATTCAGATCTGGTCACCAAACACGGCTAACGCCATTTCAAGCAACGTTTCGATTCTGAATGGTGGTCTTTCACCAGGGCGATACGAGTATCTACCACTCTGGATCGTGCCGCAAATATATTATCTATTATTTTTTATTTGAATTAAATATGTTTTGACCCATATCAATTCAATAAAAGTTATTTGCGCACGTCGGGTTTGAACCCGCGACCTCCGGATTCGTAGTCGAGCGTCTTACCACTCGACTACGGAGGCCGTCACCAACCATACAGTGTGTCGATTGTACAATGCTATTGGAGGTGACGATATACACAAATACATTTTATTTAATTAATATGTGTCATAACACATAATTTAAAAATGAAACCATTCAGAATTGAAACTTTGCTTGAAATGGCTTTAGCCGTGTTTGGTGACCAGATCTGAATAGCCAGGGACTTCCCAACCTTCCCCCGCCTCATCTCCTTCCCCTCCCCACTACCTTCAGCCTCACAACATACCCCTATCGGGGATGCCATAGTCTCACTGGCTCTAGACGGTTGGGAGCAGTTGAGACTCTTGTGCAAAAAAAAAAAATCTATGCAAACAGCCTTGCAAGTTTAAAAAAACGCTGAAACCGTAAACTAATACATCATGTAGAATCTTAGAGTATACTAGAGGTAGCCCAAGCCAAGGCAGTGAAGTCAGTTTTGGACTTGTTTTTGATGATTTTAACATGGCTCGGCGCACCTGGGCATTACAATCCATTCATATCACATATCGACATATTGTTTTTGTGTATTCGTATTGCCACTTTTTCACAGTATTTTTATCAATAAAAATATAGCATCTAACCTAAAAAACCGTTTAGTTGTGTCAAGTTTAGTGGCATAATAAAAAATGTGGGCGGAGACCGCCGTTAACCAGCGAAGTTTTAAGATCATTGCGACAGTTTATAGAAGCGGTCCAAGAAATTTGTTGTCTCTTTCTCTCTCATGGTGTACGATGTAAAAACTCGGAAAAAGTGATTTATTACAATTTCGGATGGGTTGGGTAAAACCAATTAGCTATCCCTCCATATATTGTTACTTCAAGTGTAGAATAGTGTTTTTTTTTTTTTTAATTTAAAGGGTTGTATTTTTTTAATATTTTTTTGTTCTCTTTCTCTTTCTTGTATATTTGTTTTTCTCATAAAGATTATTTTGTTTACGAATCCATTTTTTCTCACAGAGATATAAATAATACTTCGGCAGGTAGGTACCCAAAGTCAGCATTCGCCTTTGATGCACCAATAACCTCACATTAAAAAAGCATTTCAAAAATATTTAGGACTAAACGATTTGAAGTAACAGGCGTAATTCCCTCCATTGAAATTTTCTGAAACAATAGTAGGAATTATCCTCGAATGTTTATTATTTTTTCCTGGAGCGCAATTCAATTTCCGTAAAAAAATGAATATGGCTCAAATGACGTTCAATAGACAGGGACATTGCTCACACCAATGGGCAGGGGTGTAATAAAACGATTCTGCATTGTTTATTGGTGATATTTAAAAAAAGGTTTCAAACAAATTTTGAGAGAGTTTGAAACTTGGAGAAACAATGTATAAAGAGAGAGCTAATTATTTTTACCCAACCTATACAAACTTGCGATAAATCACTTTCTACGGGTTTTTACTTCGTACACTGTGAGAGAGAAAGAGACAACAAAATACACACACCGCCTTATGTACTGTAAGGGTTGATCTCCCGCGTCTCCGGGGACTCCGCCCACATGTTTTCTTATGCGACTAAACTCGACACAACTAAACGATTTTTTAGGTTATATGCTATATTTTTTTGATAACAATACTGTGAAAAAGTGGTTATACGAATAAACAAAAACATTATGTCCACATGTGCTATGAATAGATGTATAAATACCAAGCCCAAGTCTTAGCCACGAACAGGTCTGCCGAGTCCGGTAAAAAACATCAAAAACTGACTACACTGCCTTGAATAGCTACCACTCTATGTACTCTGAGGTTTGAAACAACTCAATCTACTACGACTGGTTAGTAGGTGAGTGGACTAACGCGTAGAATTCTCACCTGGGCATCGTGGGTTCAATTCCTATGCTAGCTAAATCCCCCACCATTGTACAAGCAACATTTTCCGCTTATTACGATGGCGGTAGGAGTTTAAAAAAAAAAATATATATATATATATATATATCAGTTTATTCCTAAACCGGAAATGTTTGTCTTTTTTATAAGCTAAAAAAATAATATTTATGCTTCAATACGTTGTAAATGGTTTTGTTCATTTTAATATTTAATCACGTAACTAAAAGTTAGTATGATGAATTTAAAATTTTTGTTTATCGAAGGAAGCAATCACTTGTGCGTGGCTTGACATTATAATTTAAATAAAAAATGTTTTAGTTTTAAGCCACTTTATATAATATACACTTTCGTTTTCTTAGTTTATATATATACTTTCCTGAAGAAGGTCAAGTTTAACCGAAACCGGTCGAATGTTATATGTGTATAAATAAAGTGGCTTAAAACTAAAACATTTTTTATTTAAATTATAAAATATTTGATAGGGCTTATTAGAGTTTTACACATGACAAGTGGCAGTGAAAAGATTTTTTTATTTAAATTAAAACGGCTGAAGCGCCATTTCGGGAAGTTTACACCTAACCACTTTTAAAGTTTTTGTTTTACAATGGAATTCACAAGTCTTCAGCACCTGGTATAAGATTGGATTTTGAAAAAAATGGTAATTCAGGTAACTCAATGCTCTCACTAAGGTAACTGAGGCGATAAAAAGCAAAAAAAAGTCCCGAACTTGTGTCGCTTGAATCGAGCCTTCTCCCAAATGGTAAATATATTTTAGATGACTGAAGCGCCACAAAAGTCTTCAGAATCAAACCAGAGTCAGAGCATTCGATGCAGAATTAATAACTGATCAAAACCGCATATTTAACTCATTTTGACCAAAGTGTCGCTTAAGCCTTTTTGCATTTCCAGTGACAATATATATCATAATTTTTATGATTTAAATACTATTGACAACGATGCCTTATGCACTTATTTAAATTCACTGTTTAAAATCATTGTGTGTTAGTATTACATATACTGTGTTTAGGCGAAAGGCGTTATTCCCTTAAAATACTACAGAATAATACACTCTATAGTGGTACCTATCCAAGGCAGTGTAGTCAGTTTTTGATGATTTTTGCCGGACTCGGCAGACCTGGGCGTGGCTAAGACTAGGGCTAGGGTATTTATACACAAACCGCATGCCCCACTGTTGAATTTGGCAGCCAACTCTGGTCTGGAGCCCCTAAATACCTGAAAAAAAACACCAATGACTCTGTGCAGAAACGGGCGGTCCGTTTGATAGATTCTCCTATCTTAACAAACGCACTGCAATCTTTGGAGCACAGACGTCAGGTGGAAGTGCTGTCCTTGTTCTACAGATATTTTAATGGAAGATTCTCCGAGGAACTTGCGTCATTGATCCCTTCGGCACCGGTGCATAGTCGGGAAACTCGCCAAACGCGCGCCCAACATTTGTACACGGTTGACATTCAATACATGAGAACGGGTCACTTTTACGAGTCGTTCTTATGTTCAACAGTTCGGCTATTGAACGATTTGTCAGCATCTGTGTTTCCTCCTTACTTCAACATAGGCCTTTCCAAGACCCAGGTTCACTCCTTCCTTTCCTTAAAAAGACCCTTCACACAGCATTCCCAAAGATGACATGGGAAAATAATTTCCCTCAGGGCCTCCTCCGTGGAGTTATTGTAAATCAAGCCTAGTTAGATCTTGACAGCCTGCATGGTCGAGTAGTAAGACACTGAACTACGAATCCAGAGGTCGCGGGTTCGAACCGGGCGTGCTAAATAATTTTTATTTGAATTAATATGTGTCATAACACATTTAATTGATATAAAATAAAATATAGTATATTTACGGCACGTTCCAGAATGGTAGATACTCCGTCCTGGTGAAAGACCACCATTCAGAATCGAAACGTTGCTTGAAATGGCTTTAACCGTGTTTGATGACCAGATCCGAATGGTACTTCCCAACCTTCCTCTTCTTCATCTCCTTCCTCTCCCCACCACCTTTAGCCCCACAAAACATACCCCTTTTGGGGATGCCATAGTCTCACTGGCTCCAGACGGTTGGGAGCAGTTGAGTCTCTTGTGCGGTATTCACGTAAAACAAAAAAAACAAAAAAAAACAAAAAAAAAACAAAAAAAGTTGGTGCAACCCTGCGCCTACTAGAGGGTGTTTTATTTGGACGGTTAAATTTCAAACACATTTTTGAAATACGACCGGGAACTAAGCGGACTGCATACGAAACTAATAAACTGCGCCGCGTTTTGAGCACGTACAATAAATACAGGCGTTTTGTAACCATTCGGCACTGCATCGTGAATAAATGTCGCGCGAAAGCGTCGCCATATTTTAAATGTCGCAAATTTATTTTGCGATTCACCGACGGAGTGCGACTCGTATAAATTTACCGCGTTATTTATGTAGCTTCTCTTATTATTTAAAAAAATAATTCATCCGATTTTCGGGGTGCGAAATCGGAACGATCAGATTATCCGAAAAGTCATGTTTATAAGAGATTATATTGCTAACGTCAGTACTTTCATTTTATTTTTATAGTGAAAACCGCACAAAATATATCACGAGATATATCCATATATTGCAATATCTTAAGAACCTTCATTGGCTCAAAGTGTCGCTTAAGCCTTTTTGTCTTTCCAGCGACAATATATTACATAACTTTCATGATTTAAATACTATTGACAACGATACCTTATGCACTTAATTAAATTCACTGTTTAAAATCATTGTATGTTTGTATTACATATACTGTGTTTAGGCGAAAGGCGTTATTCCCTTAGAGTACATAGAGCGGTACCTATCCAAGGCAGTGTAGTCAGTTTTTGGATGATTTTTGCCGGACTCGGCAGATCTGGGCGTGGCTAAGACTAGGGCTAGGGTATTTATACATCCAATCATAGCTCATGTCAACATTATGTTTTTGTTTATTTTTATAACCACTTTTTCACAGTATTGTTATCAACAAAAATATAGCATATAACCTAAAAAACCGTTTAGTTGTGTCCAGTTTAGTCGCATTTCAAAACATGTGCGCGTAGACGCGGGAGTCCGCGTAGACGCTGACTCTGTACAAATCACAAGTACGCCCCACTGTTGAATTTGGCAGCCACCTCTGGTCTGGAGCCCCTAAATACCTGAAAAGGACCCTTGACTCTGTGCAGAAACTGGCGGTCCTTTGATAGATTCTCCTATCTTAACAAACGGATTGCAAACTTAGGAGCACAGACGTCAGGTGGGAATGCTGTCCTTGTTCTACAGGTATTTCAATGGAAGATGCTCCGAGGAACTTGCATCATTGATCCCTTCGGCACCGGTGCATAGTCGGGAAACTCGCCAAACACGCGCCCAACAATTGTACACGGTTGACATTCAATACATGAGAACGGGTCGCTTTTACGAGTCGTTCTTATGTTCAACAGCTCGGCTGTGGAACGATTTGCCGGCCTCTGTGTTTCCTCCCTCCTTCAACTTAGGTCTCTTCAAGGCCCAAGCTCACTCCTTCCTTTCCTCAAAAAAACCCTCTATACAGCATCCCCAAAGATGACATGACACTTCACAACACTTTCTCCTACGAGGAGAAAGTGTTTCCATGAAGTGTTTTCTACACACAAGGGCATATTTACACTTTTTATTTATATTTTTTATACAATTTAATTGAATTAAATTTAATATTATTATTACTGAGTTCTGCTATTTTCAGTTTTTTTTTTTTTAGTGACAGCTGTTTCGGCGTTTAAGTCCATTGTCAAACTGTATGGCCTTAAACGCCGAAACAGCTGTCACTAAAAATAAAAAAACTGAAAATAGCAGAACTCAATAATAATAATATTAAATTTAATTCAATTAAATTATATAAAAATTAAAATGGAGTTCTACAAATTGAACACAAAAACTATGAATATATATTTACACTTATTTATACAATTTGTTAAGATACAGTATATGACCTCTAGCGACACGTGACAGATACTAAATCCGCTAAATCGAAAGTACGGCAATCACTGTATCTTTTGCTTGCCACTCTGAGAGCTCTGCAACGTGTCTATAGGTTTGTGACGTCATCGAAAATACCTATTTTCTTTGTTCTCGCGTCACTCGTCTGCCGGCGCAAAAATCCCGCAAAACCTTAAAATCGTGATAAAATTTTACAACCAATTTCGAGAATGTAAAGTCCAATTTGGCCGGCGAAGATCGGCGGCTTTTAGCGCGTCGTGTCCGCGGCCCGTGCCGCGCCGGGCTTTTAGTGCGGCGATAAAACCCGGCGGGCGTTAACTGCATTAGCCCCGCTGCCCAGGGTTCGGTTCCACATGCAAAATACCACTGAAACGATAATCCCTAGAGTTGTGAAAATTGTTGTCGCCTATTTACATGGGAAACAAATACTCAGATGTCGTTGATATGTATTATTTAGCACGTAATTATCACACTATAACTATACCTTAGTTCCTTAGAGTACATAGAGTGGTACCTATCCAAGGCAGTTTAGTCAGTTTTGGATGATTTTTGCCGGACTCGGCAGACCTGGGCGTGGCTAGGACCAAGGCTAAGGTATTTATACATCCATACATAGCACATGTCGACATAATGTTTTTGTTTATTCGTATAACCACTTTTTCACGGTATTGTTTTCAACAAAAATATAGCATATAACCTAAAAAACCGTTTAGTTTAGTCGCATATAAAAAACATGTGGGCAGAGTCCGCGGAGACGCGGGAGACCAAGATCATCCTTACAGTACATAAAAGCGGTGTGTTATTTTTGTTGTCTCTTTCGACGTAAAAACCGGAGAAAGTGATTTATCGCAAGTTTGTATAGGTTGGGTAAAAAAAAATAGCTTTCTCTCCATACATTGTAACTCTAAGCTTTTTTTCATCTGGTAGAGCTAAACTAATATTTGAAACTATTTAACTCTTGACCTGTCATACAATGTTATTTTTTCATTTCTTTCATTTTACTGTGGAAATGGGATCCCTGAGACGTATGTGCAATAAAACCATGTATGACCGTACTAAAAATGTGAGTAATCCGAAAATCCGAAAAGAATGCAAGGCTAATGTGAGCGTTATAAATAGGATCAAGAAAGGGACGCTTAGATGGTTTGGGCATATAGAGCGAATGAACGAAAAAAGGAGTGTGAAAATAATATATCATGCGAAAGTGAATGGAAGAAGAAGACGAGGACGCCCGAGGAAGATATGGCATGATCAAGTAAATCAAATACTTGAGTCGAGTCATATGAAGAGTCAGAATAACAGAAGAACACTACTCCTGCGGGGAAAAGGTGTGATGGTTGGTTAGTTAGTTCTTTTACAATATTTTTGAACCTGTTATTTATTCAATATTATTTGTGATTTCATTTACAATATTTTTGTACCTGTTCTTCAATAATACTTTTTATTTTTTTTTTCAATATTTTTTGCACTGCTTATGAGTGTGTTGTGTAAAAAGATGTTAATATTTGTGTGAAAGCCTTTAACGGGCGTAAAAAAAATATACCTTTCTACTCCCCGGCTCTAGGCAGGTTAAGCACCCTTGAAGTGTTATTAAAAAAAAAACGCCATATAATTTAGCCAAGTATTATCAATGAAATTCTGTTTAAGAAAGAAGTTTCCATATTTTCAAATTTTGATCTATTTCAGCAGAAGTTGAAGTTTCAGAAATTTTAGCATAAGAATTGACGGCCTCCGTAATCGAGTGGTCCGTAATATACAGTATATTTGCGGTACGTTCCAGAGTGGGAGATGCTCAAGTATCGCCCTGGTGAAAGACCACTATTCAGAATCGAAACGTTGCTTGAAATGGATTTGACCGTATTTGGTGACCAGATCTGAATTGCCAAGTACCTCCCAACCTCCCAATCTTCCTCTTCCCCATCTCTTTCCCTTCCCACTACATCCAGCCTCACAACATAACCCGATTGGGGATGTCATAGTCTCACTGGCTCTAGACGGTTGAGAGCAGTTAGCGGAAGCAAGGAAAATATTGAATTTGCTCCGGGCACACGGACGCGCCCACAACACGGTTCTATCGGTTGATCTTTTCAGTGGAAAATATTTTATCGGAGGTGTCGAGACGTATTCGAAATCGGGACGTTAAACAACTTTAGGCGTGAAAAAATAAAAATATGGCGATCCGTTGAAAGGTACCTAAACGATAAAAGAATTTGATGTACCTAGGTTTAAAGGGAGAGTGGATTGGTTTTTTACTGTGACTTTATATATAAGCATGTCGCACAAACTTCGGTTACCCTCTTGGAGTAAGAATATACATGGAGAGGTACCTTTGCGAAACAGTGTAGTCAGTATTGTTGACTTTATACTGACTCCATAGAAAGAGATAGAGATAATAATATGTTAAACGAAGTTGGATAGCCTGTTAGTTACCGCCCACACGGAATTCGGACATTTTAAAAAACATATTTGAACACTCACAAAACAATATCAATACACCATTACAATGATTTATAAAGTCAAAATATCACACAAGCGCTAATAACAGAAGGTTTGCCTAAACAATGATGGAAGATTTTTGTTGATTTTATGTCTTTATATCATTATATCAAATGTGAAAATCCAAAGTGAATTTTTTTTTTAACATCTTATTTGAACATTCACGCATAGCACATATTACCATCATGTTTGAGTTATTTGTATGACCACTGCAAGTTTTTTTAATCAAAACAAATTATAGGAAATAGCCTAAAATCAGTTTTATACGACTCGATGATGTGAAGTTAGCGCGAATGGAGAACATTCTTACATACTTAGAAGTGCTGCAATATTATATGATTACTTTTCTGTCCTCTTTCTCTCTCATGGTATACGACGTGAAAACCCGGAGAAAGTGATATATCGCAAATTCGTATTATTTGGGTAAAAATATTTAGTTATCTCTCCATGTATATTTTTACTCCTACTGCCTACCCCTGCTGCGAAACGGCGTGACGTATCGTTAGTTAGAGTGTAAAGCCGGGGTCGGAAATAGTTGACCCAAAAAATTCAGACAGAAAAAGGTGTGACTCCAAAGTTTTCTGATTTTTTTTAATAGTTTACATTTAAATTAAAAATGTGTCGAATTCATTGTTTATCACTGCATAAACAAGCCGTGTCATTTAAATAATCAATTGGATAAGGATATTACAAAAAATGTTGATTTTTATTAATTCATTAAAACTATTAAATATTAAACATATTGACTGTTAAGAAAATCGCTATAAAATCTAGTTTTCCTTTTTGCCGCTAGATGGTGGTACTATATCCAATTTTAGAATATTTATTTGGTGTCACGTCATATTAATCGATTGTTTTCAAGTCATAAATACATTATTTTTGAAAATAATAAAAAGGAACAAAGATTTGCAATGTTTACCTTATTTTAGAGACTTCAATTTTTTTGTTTCTTTTTAAGCACAATCGAAATCTCAAGCGAAAGCTTTACAGTGTGCATTATTTTGATTAAAATTCCCATAAACTCTGATTAAAGAATTCTCGCCCATTTGGAAATATATTTGAATTTTATTAAAAGTTTGAACTTTTAGAAAAAGGAATGGCAGGTTAAAAAAATTATTTTAAGGATATTAAAATATATATTCGTAAAAAGCATTAACTTTGTGGCTTGCCATATTTATAAATAGAACATATATACTTTGTTTTTAACCACTTTTAATATTTAATATTTTGACAAAATATTAAATAAAAAAGTGGTTAAAAACAAAGTATATATGTTCTATTTATAAATATTAAAATATGTTTAACTTTGTGTTCCTTTATAAAAAAATGCTAATCTTTGTTGAATAAAAACAGTTAATATAACACTACCGAACTGGGGTTATACTGTAACCCCGAACAACAGTTCGGTGCGATAACTTTGATTACGATTACTGAAATATTATGAAAATACTTCTCTCTAAGTATTACTAAAAAAAAATTACCCAAGATTGTTTATTAAAAACCCTTTAATAAAAATATCAAATGGGGTAACTACGTAACCCCTTCTTAGATCGTATGTTCGATTTTAACTATCAGGCATATCATCATCATCGGCGCTACAATCCTTGGAGTGTTCTGTCTGACTCCAAGAACCGCCCTCACCCATGTCAGTCTCCTGCTGTCTCCCTTTATTCCATTATGCCTAAGGATACGATGTTCGTCTCCACATCGTCCTGGCAGTGTATACTCGAAAAAAAGATTAAAATTATCAAAAACCAAAATGAATCTCAATGTACAGAGTAGCACATAAACAATAAATCATTTAATATCTTTTAGGGTGAAAATATACCCGTATTTATTGGGTTATTATTTTCATGGGCGTAACATATATCGGGATTATAGGGGCTATCGGGGAGCAACCAGTGGAGTGCCAGTAGAAATATAAAACAAACACACTTTTACCGATTGAGTGGAAAAAATCTTAGTGTTTTTACCGGATTAGTTTGAATTTATGAAGTTGAAAATATTGAAGTGTGAACATTTCTGCGTTATATCTGTTATTATCGCTTTAACGTGAGGATTTTTGAGGTGATTTTTCACAAAAACGGCGCTATACAAATTATCCAAATATTATTATAATTAGAAAAGATTATATTTTGGTCACATTTTCAGGAGAGAAACATATAAGATTACCCTTGAGGTGAAAATATACATGGAGAGGTACCTTTGCGAAACAGTGTAGTCAGTCTTGTTCGCTTTATACTGACTTGGTAGAAAGAGACAAATATATATTAAAGTATGTTGGATAGCCTATTAGTTACCGCCCACATAGAATTAGGACATTTTTAAAAATCATATTTTAACACATTAAACAAAACAATATCAATACACCAATAAAATGATTTATAAAATCAAAATATCACATAAACACTAATTACATAAGGCTTGCCTAAATAATGATGGAAGCTTTTTGTTGATTTTATGTCTTTATATCATTAAAAATGTGAAAATTCCAAAGTTCGGTCAAAAATATTTAAAACTGTCGAAATATCTCTGAACAGTGATGTTTTATAATCTTTGTTTGGTCTTATTTGAACATCACGCTTAGCACATATCGCCATCATGTTTGATTTATTTCTATAACCACTGCAAGTTTTTTAATCAATACAAATATAGGAAATTACCTCAAAATCCGTCGACGTAAGTTATGCGACTCGATGTTGTGAAGTAAGCCTAGACGGAGAACATTCTTACATACTTAGAAGTGCTGCAATATTATATGAAGACTTTCCTTGTCTCTTTCTCTCTCATGGTAAACGACGTAAAAACTCTGAGAAAGTGATTTATCGCAAATTTGTATAGGTTGAGTAAACATATTTAGCTCTCTCTCCATGTATATTTTTACTCCAGGAGACATCCAACTGATGATTTTATTTATATATTTAAAGTAGTATATAATAAAGGGAAAAATGTCCCCTTCCCTAGAAAATTGACTGTGTTGTCGAGTATATTTAAAAAAAAAAATTGACACTAAACTGAGGAATTATATGGAGGAAAGAAGTTTTTGAAAAAAGGATAATATAGCCCAAAGACTTACAAAATATCCGAGACGACTAGGGTAGCCAATTTAGAAGTTCTTCGTCGAAAGGCCAAGAATTGTGAAATTGTATTAAGTGTGAAGCGAAGAAAACTCAAATATCATGGTTATAGTATGAAGAATTGTATAGTACAGAGTTAGCCGACTGATAACACTAGATTTATGGTTTTAAAGTTTATTTTGTAGAACTCCATTTTAATTTTTAGGTTTTTTAATTTTCTTTAAACAATAATTATTATAGTCAGACAAGACAGTTTGATGGACAGTTTGATAATGCCCTCAGAAGGCGAAACAGCTGTCACGCGTAAAAATAATTACCTAGCAGAACTATTAACTAAAAATTATTTTTTAAAATTTAAAATAATAATTATTTTGTTTAAATAAAATTTAAAAACCTAAAAATTAAAAAGATAACACTAGAAACTATTGAAGTAAGACGTAGTTTTTTTTCAGTGATTACCATACAAGAGTCAGAACTGCTCCCAACCGTCTAGAGTCAGTGAGACTATGGCATCCCTAATCAGGGTATGTTGTAAGGTTGAAGGTAGGAGGGAGGGTAAGAAGATGGGGAAGAAAAATATTGGGAAGAACTTGGCCAGTCAGATTTGGTCACCAAACACGGCTGAAGCCATTTCAAGCAACGTTTTAATTCTGAATGGTGGTTTTTCACCAGGGCATTACTTATAGTATCTACCACTCTAGAACGAGCCATAAATATTCTATATATTATATAGAGATAGGGAAGAGGAAGGTTGGGAAGTACTTGGTTAATCAGATCTGGTCGCCAAACATGCCTAAAGCCATTTCAAGCAACGTTTCAATTCTGAATGGTGGTCTTTCACCAGAGCAATGCTTAGAGTATCTACCACTCTGGAACGTACCACAAATATGCAATATATTATTCTATATTAATTAAATGTGTTATGATACATATCAATTAAATAAAATTTAAATTAAAAGACACTTTGTTTGAATCTACTTTTATTTTGGTATAAATACGTCGACTAGTTTCGATTCAAATAAATCATCTTCAGGACTTAAAACATACTCATGAAATAACAGGAATGTGCATGTATACATAGTGATAGAAATAAGGAAAAGAGAGATACAATATTCAGAGGGAGACAACACTATAAAAATATGACAAAATAATCATACTATACAATGTATTTAATAACGTGGACGATGGGGAAACAATGAAAGACAAAGAGGGTAGCAGAACGTCAAGTAAAGTGGTGGATCGAAACTACTCGACGTATGTATATCAAAATAAAACAATAGAAACTAGTCGGCGTATTCACACTAAAACAAAACAACAGAAACTGGTCGACGTATTTATACCAAAATAAAACAATAGAGACTAGTCGACGTATTTATACCAAAATAAAACAATCGCAATTAGTCAACGTATTTATACCAAACAAAACAATAGAAACTAGTCAACGTATTTATACCAAAATAGAAGTGCATTCTAACAAAGTGTCTTTTCATTTAATTCATCATGCCAATCCACAAAGTGTTTGCTTATTGTGAAAAATTAAATAAAATTTGTTTGCGTACGCCAGGTTTGAACCCGCGACGTTGTAGTCGATTCGTAGTCTATTCGTACTCGATTCCTAGACGATTCATAGTCGAGCTTCTTGTGACTCGACCATGCAGGCCGCCAAAGGTAGTAGAGGAAAATGCCGTAATTTATGCCTTGGCAATCTATGTAGGTGACTTGTAAAAATTAGTATAATTCCGCTGAGTCGTTCTAGGCTGCAGCCTGCAAGGTAGAAGATTGGCCTGATGATAGGCAACCTTCGACTGGAGGGAGTATCAGAAGAAGAGGGAGAAGGCTTTTTACCGGTTGGTATTTATTTATTTCAATTGAAGGGATTGGGTTAGGTTAGATTTCGGTTTGCGTGCGAACCTCAGAGCAAGAACATATACTCGTATGTAGAGAGAGCTAAACATTTTTACCCAACCTATACAAATTTACGATAAATGACTTTCTTTAGGTTTTTATGTCATAACCGATGAGATACAAAGAGATAAGAAAAGTTTTCACACAATATAGCACCGCTTTTTGGTATGTAAGCATATTATCCGTCTCCCCCGTCTTCGGAGACTCCGATAACTACGTTTTGTTATAATAATAATAATAATATTTGGATAATTTGTATAGCGCCGTTTTTGTGAAAAATCACCTCAAGGGCGCTGTACAAATCTTAATTTCTACTTAATATTAATTCTTAGTTCATATAAATATACAGCAACATACTTACCTGGCAGGTCACTTCTGGCAGGACGCAATCACCATATCATAATAACCTAAAATTTAGAATAACTTAAATTTTTATTTTTATTTTATTTTATTTTGTTTATTTATTTTTTATTTATTTTTTTATTTTTATTTTTAATTTTTAGGGCATGAAGGCAAATTTAAGATAAAGTATATCGGAGGTATTTTTAACTTTTCGTAGTGAAGAACAGATAATGGTGATAATCTTCTAATGAATTTAAGGAATGAGAGTCTGAAAAGTTTTCTTGGTTCTATTGGGCTTGTTACATCTTGATTATGGATATGATTTTCTGAAAAGCGACATAACATGACAAAACTCAACGGTTTTTTAGGTTATATCCTATATTTTTGTTTATAATAATACTGTGAAAAAGTGGTTTTTGGAAATAAACAAAAACATTTTGTCGATATGTGCTATGAATGGAAGTTAATAAAAACCCTAGCCCTAGCCCTAGACCTAGCCACGCCCCAGTCAGGCAAAAATCATCAATACTGAGTACAGCGCTCCTTCAGGTATATTATTGCTCTGAGGTGTGAGCACTATTTGCGTAATAGCCGCTTAAGTGGGAAGTGTACAATAATTCTGGGAAGCTCAGTTGTTGTGTGAGCCGGTGTTAGTAAACATCGCTTGAAACACGCCGGTGTTTTTGTTTGTGCTTGCGACGTGTTGCCAAAATATTCACCTCTCGGAGGCCTTCGCCCAAAGAAACACTGAAAATGGAACGATTACCCTAAAGCTTGTTTAATTTAAATTATTTCCATGAACTACCGCACCCATCTGACACGACCGAAGCAATATTCTGGGTCAAGCTACTCTCGCGTATGGTTTAAGAATAATTTTGAACCAAATCGAAATATTGATCATATAATAAAAGGGCCTTTAGTACGATTAAAAATATATACCATATGGTGAATACAGTATGGAAGATCTACAGTTTCTCGTGTCTAGGGTGAACCAAGTATGTATGCGGAATGAGTTAATGATGAATGTAAGTAAGTCCAAAGTCATGGTGTTTGAAAGTACGTGAACAGCGTGCAATATAGTTGTGAATGATGAATACTTGGAGCAAGTAAATGAGTTTGTGTATTAAGGAAGTATGTTTACGAGAAACGAAAAGGCTGATAAGGATATTAAAAGAAGGGTGAATGCAGGAAACTCCATTAATGGAGGACTGAACGCTGTTAGCGCAAATAAGAAATTGTCCAAAGAAACGAAGCTAGCAGTCCACAATGGAGTGCTTATACCAACCCTGATGTATGGCAGTGAGGCATAAAATAATGGCAGAGGAAGATGATAGCAAACTGAATGCTGTGGAAATGAAATCCTTGAGACGTTTGTGCGTAAAACCATGTAAGACCGTATAAAAAATGTGGATATCCGGGAAGAATGCAAGGCTAATGTAAGCGTAATGAATAGGATCAAAAAGGGACGTTTAGATGGTTTGGGCATGTAGAGCGATTGAACGAAAAAATGAGTATGAAATGAATATATGAAAGGAGAAGGCGAAGACGACCGTGGAAGACATGGCACGATCAAGTAAATCAAATACTTGAATCGGGTCATGTGAAGAGTCAGAATAACAGAAGGGTATGTATGAGTGTGAATAAAGCAAGGATTGTGTGCCAAGACAGAGTTATATGGCAGTCCGTCCTCTCTGCCTACCCCTGCGAGGAAACGGTGTGATGCTTAGTTAGTTAGTTTAGAGAATACCGTACAAGAGTCCTAATTGCTCCCAGCCGTCTAGAGCCAGTGAGACTGGCATTCCCATAAGGGTATGTTGTGAGGTTGAAGGTAGTAGGGAGGAGAATGAGATGGGAAAGAGGAAGGTTAGGGAAGTACCTGGCAATTCAGATCTAGTCACCAAACATGGCTAAATCCATTTCAAGCAACGTTTCAATTCTGAATGGTGGTCTTTCACCAGGGCGATACTTAAAAACATATATTTGCGCACTCGTAGTCGAGCGTCTTACCACTCGACCACGCAGTCCGTCAAAGTTATGTATCACTCGCTTGTTGGCGTAATGAATTGCCCAGCTTTTGTTATTCTCACCTGTCGCTTTTTTATCCGGGAAAATTCCAAAACGGAAACTGGGGCATTATGTTCTTGTGAAGTGTCATTAATATGGAACCCTGCTGATGATACTGTGTCTGTCCCAAATGTCAGCTCAAGATGGAGGGGGAAGTACTTAAAGCACGGCTCAATAGCCCAAAAGTCGAATAACATAATACTAAAAAAATGACTCCTCCGCCATATTATTTATCGTTAGCGTTCAATCGCCAAAGGGTCGCATTTTGAATTTATAAAATCAAAAATTGTTCCAGATCTCAGGGTGGGGGTGTGATCCCATGCATTCCATATAAAAATAAAGGTTAACATAATGATAGCATAACAATAAAAGTAACATAAAATAGACATACATGGCCTGTTCAAAAGAAAAGGTGAATTTTAAATTTTCGCGGGCTGTGTACATTCGATGTTGGTACACATATGTTTATCATATGTTTGCATTATTAGCCATTTCGGATTATTGGTTTTTTTTTGACAACTGGAAAGGTTAGTCACGTTTTTGTGTGTTCTTCGATTTTTTACTTTTGAAAAAAAAATGGATCTTGAAATAAATGACTATTAGATACAGATTAATTATATTGATGCCCTAATATCTTGTGTTGCTAAATGAATATTCCATTACGACTCACAATTATAATTAATTGAATTTATAGCTGTGAATTTATTGTATTATGTACTCGTATCTTAACAGTTACATGATTTTATATTATTGCTAACACATTCATCTCATAGAAGCCATACAAGATCGTTTCTTGCGAGGAATTGCTTAGAGGTTTGGGCTTGAAAGAGACGATTACCAATATGATGAAATTGAACAAACTTTAAACCTTTCTTTTTTATAAAAAACGTAGGAAATGCTTTCGACTCATTTGCATTTGCTTGATTATTAACTGCGTTGTTAACTCACCTTCTTTGTTGCAAATCATCCAGTTCAACATTAAATTTCTTTCCGTAGACTCGAAATAATTAATTGTTGTTCCTCAATCAACACTCTACTAATTATGGATATCATTCTCCATTATACAGAATGTCGAGACTTGTCAACTCGAGTCAAAGCCTAAAGCTATTTCAGTTGTCATGCAAACAAACATAGTAATTTGACTTAAATTGTGGACTGTATCAAAACCCTTTAAAGGCTTTGACTTGAAATTATTTTCCTAATGTACATGTTTGTCCTATTTGTCATTGCTTTATTCGTGTGTATGCTGTAACGAACAGAATACTTGTTCTCCGGTCACTAGCTCAGTTGATAATCAAATTTACAGTTTCATACTTTACCTTGTTCGTACATTTTCTCCACTCTGCCATTTCGATATTTTACTTGTTTGAGTTGGGAAACAAAGGGGTTGAATTTAAACAATATGTAACATATATGATATAATATAATAAAATAATTAAATATTGATGTTTTTAAGTACCAACACGTTGACTGTCTTTAATATTAATTCCCTTTTTTGCTTTAAAAAATTTGTTCATATTTATACAACCTTTTCATCTGGATTTTTGACATGAGCTTCTAATAATTTGTTGGTGAACACATTCACTGTTTTACCCATATCTGATTTTTTTCAATGGTTTATGATAACGATCATCATTTTAGATTTAGAGTTAGTTTTAATTTTAATTTACATACATATCTGTTATATATTATTTTATCGTTGTCATATTAGTAATTGAGTGTGAAACGCACTTGAGGTGAACTATCACAAAACTGCGCTATGTAAGTTCGCTGTTATTATTTTTATATTAAAATTTTAAAACGATTTAATTGGAGAGAGAAGCGCTTACATTAATAGATAATCTTAATTATTTACATACAGATATGTAAATCTTAACTAATTGTCATATATTACGAATGGGGATGCTTCTCCATTGTTCAAATCGTCATTGTTAAAAATAAATTCCACAAATATTGTTCATTAAAACTACCTTCATCATTCTGTCCTATCTACGTTGGCCTTAGAAAGACTGAAGTCCTCGATGGCAGCTTTTGCATCCTCAGCAGGTCAGTCCCTCTAAGCCGAGTCTCTTTCCAGCTTGTCCTCGCATCCGCCCTTTGGTCACTGGCCGCGTCTGGTCACCACCCACTCTTCGAGTCTCGTCCAGCTCTACGTCGTTGGGCGGAGAATCGCGCACCTGGTGATCCACCTTTGCACTCGCTTTCGTCCTTAAGCTTACTCACTTTCTTCACCCACCGCCCAGCATCACGTTTGTCCTTTTCTTTTTAGCGTATTTATGTAAATCGTTTGCTTCCATATCAACTAATTTATTTTCCGACAGCTTCGAATGATAACCACTGCCCACTCTCACTTCACTTCAGGGTTTGAACCTCTATTCACAATGTTACCTGGCGCAGGCAACATTTTTTAAGTATAAGACGAGAGGAGCGGGTTTTTTTCCGCTCCATCGGGCCAGGAACTTACGGGTCCACGAATGACATGTTTTTTGTTCTTTATTTTATGTCATATATATAAAGCACTGTGGTTAGGTACTATCAGCGGCGATTCGCTGCCTGGAGCGGACTGGTCCTATTGCGCCTGCACAGGACCGGCCCGCCCCTATCGTATGTGTGCACGTTTAGAATTTGAATGCTAACCGAGTATTCACGTGAGCTGCGGGAGTAAGAACCTGAAAGTGAAAATCTGATATCGGAAACTTATAGACTTCTCCCCCTTATGCATAGGTACAATCTGATCCCACGCTCGGGCTGAAGGGGTAAAGTTAACATTCAGACCTAGATATTTTGTAGTGCGCTGATGCGTGCTATAATTTACGGCCAAAATAGTTGGGGATACAGCAATATCACGCGGAGTAATCTATCCCGCCTGACAGCGCGTAGGATTGTATGCAAAGCGCCTCAGCCGGGATTAAATGTGCCCCCAGTTTGGGAACCGCTTGAATTATGGGTTGGAGAGGGTGCTCGCTGCTCGGAAGTGTGCGCTTCTTTTCAATCATTAATCCGCACTTCGTTTTCACCAAAGATTGAGCTGTAAAGGTAGGTAGAAAGCTAAGATTTTTTTCGCTTTGCTTTAGTAGCTGCAGAAAACGACAACATTTTAACGTGCGGATTTACCGATCAACACAAAAAAATCCTGACACCAGGAGGACTATGGCATCTCTAATTTGGGCATGTTGTAAGCCTGGAGGAAGAGAGGAGGGGAAGGAATGATAGATTGCTCACACTATAGGAGATGTATTATTATTGCAGTACAATTTGCGGCTCGGACTGAATTAATGAATTGTTGGTAACTCAAACTGTGTAAGGATCCGACAGTGTAACCAATTTTGAACCGGAGCGCGTGTTGATGGAAATTATGGAGTTTTATGTGTATATTGGTGTTGTTCTAGATATTTCTAATATGCCACTGTTTTATGGCCTTTCTATTTAAAAGGGAATCTACCAGAAGTATAACCAACATAGAAGGTAGTGCCAAACATTTATACATGGTTAACATTCGACATTTGAGAACGGGTCGCTTCTACAACTCGTTTTTGTGTTCAATTTGGCTGTGGGATGATTTGCCGGCCTCTGTGTTTCCTCCCTCTTACAATATGGGCCTCTTCAAGACCCAGGTTCATTCCTTCCTTTCCACAAAAAGACCCTTCTGACAGCATCTCTAAAAATGACATAGGCCCCGAAGGATTTATTTCCTTTAAGATTGATGAATAAGTTGGAAGGCTTTTCAATTATTTTTTATAAATAATTAATTTATCGGTAAGTACTGTATTCACTTTTATCATTTTAAAAGCATTGTTTAGGGTAAAATCTAGTGGCTTGAGGAAGAAAATTTATTTATTCAATGCGTAAGATATAATCTTGAAGTAACAATAAATATAAAGAGCTAATTCTTTTTACCCAACCTATACAAATCTTTGGGTCTTTACGTCGTGCACCGTGAGAAAGAAAGAGACAACAAAATCTCCCAAATTATCACACTGCTTCAAAGTATTGTTAGAATGTTATTTCGTGTCCCGCTTCTCACACATTTTGATACGCGAAATAAATGAACATAACTCAACGGTTTATTAGGTTACATGCTATATTTTTGTTTACAACAATACTGTGAAAAAGTGGTTATACGAATAAACAAAAACATTACATCAACATGTGATATGAATGGATGTACAAATACCCTAGCCCTAGTCCTAGCTACGCCCAGGTCTAGTCGAGTCCGGCAAACCTCATAAAAATTGACTACAGCAGCGCTCTCTCTTGTATATTATTGCTCTGAGGATACAATAATGTAATTTTCTAAAAATAAATCAACTGTAAACAAGGTATATACTCGTACATAAGAATGTCGAGGGTAAGATGCATTATAAGTGTGAATACATTATAGTCAATATTGCTTTCTAACTAGGCAGATGCCCGTTCTAAGAAACTAATTTCATCATCACAATTTTTTATTCATTCAATGTTCACCATATAATATATATCAACACTTTAATACAACATGTTTAAAAAAAAGTATTCATTTAACATAATTCAATATCATTGTTATTATTGTGAATTTACTCGTATCGGAATCTCAGCGTGATGTTGATGCAAATTCAGTACTCACTCATATGCATTGCTTGCATACTGTACGTATCAAACTTGTTAATTGACTTCAGGAAAGAAAATCACAGTGAAATTCAAGAAAAAAACCATTTGTTGTGTAAGTTTTTAACGATTAATATAAATGACACACTATAAAAACTTTTTGAATAATACAAAATGATCATCGTATACACTTTCCGTCGCATGCCTTTTGGCTAATAACGATAAGTAGGCGTGAGCAAGACAAAATGCTGTTTTCAGTGACTTTTAGAAATGACATCGCTGTCAGAAGTGTAACCTGTGCAATACACACAATACTAAGTATGTGTGGTTCGTATCTGATTAACTCTAATTACGTCACCTCATAACGTATATTGGTTTTTTTTTATTACACTTTTGCAAATGGAGGTAAATTCATACAAATGCCCTTTATAAAGGCACATAAGCACTGCCTACCCTGCCGTGCTTGCATGAAAATATGAATCATATTGGATTAAATAATAAGAAATTATTGCAAAAAAAATCTACACTTTCAAAACTACGCGCGAAGTTTAGCTAATCGCACTGCAGCGCCGAGAAAGCCACACCCACCGTCTTACTATAACGTGTCAAAAGCAGTAACTACATATGCCCAAACGCCGCCAACGTCAAAGTAGATTATTTTATGTTCACAAGACTACACTAAATATGTATGCATGTATGCTGTGAGCTGTTTGCGCGTTCAAGTGGCTCGTTTGTGTTAGTATCTTTGTCAGTGTCTAGGTAGTGCCATTACAGAAAAAATACATTAAAAATCAGTGAAATCTGTTGGTACCTATCTTTATTATAAACTAATTCACTGTTTTTCCTATTGCTTACTCTGATTAAAAACTCTGTGCACTCCACTGCAAATGCGTGTCATGTCTAGTGCACCCCTGATTGAAAATTATGCTCAGCCGCGTTGTTGGCAACCACATGTGCATTTTAGTCAAAATTATCCTTGATGGTGGTTTAGTTTATTTGGCGAAAGAGGTCTTATAGCTCGTATCTATTTGAATATAAACATGGCTTAGAGCTGTGTCTTTATTTAAGTACTAATTCATCACGATTATCAAGCTTCTATGCACCCGCTTTAAGGTAGAGTGGGCACTTGTTCTACATCCTTCCTCCACTTGAAACTTGGCGAGAATAAGAAGATATTAATCATATCTGATACACAATGGGAAATCTCGTTCGGCGATTCGAGCTGGTCTTAAGCCTGCCTTTGTGGGCTGGCCGCTTTTCAGTGGGAGATTTTTGTTTATACCCGATACGGAATGGGATCAGCGAGGGCAAGATGAAGAGAGAATATAATCCGCCCGGGGGCAGCTCGCTCTGAAGGATGGTGTTTTAGGCCCGCGGATTAAAATATCAATTAATTTACGCCTAATCAGATTAAAGGTGACGTGGAATGAGCGGTGACAAAGGAGCGACGAGGTAGAAAACAAACGAATTGCAATCATAAATGTCCATAAAGCTCAATGTCTGTATAAATATAATGTTCACTGAGAACAAATCAAAATCAAACGACTCCTCGTTATACTGTTTACAGTGAACAAATCATTTAAATAAATAAAAAACATTTAATTATTATTTTTTTTTAATTTAATTTACTTTATTCATTTTAATAACATTACAAAAAAAATAAAATTTAAGGCGTTATTAAAGATATGTAGAAAAATATATATGGAGTGTACTTGAAGTAACAATATATGGAGAGAGAGCTAATTATTTTTATCCAACCTTTACAAACTTAATTAATTCATTCGATAAATCACTTTCTCCGGGTTTTCACGTCATACACCATGAGAGAAAAAGAGACAACAAATTTCATAGACCACTTCTATATACTGTCGCAATGATCTAAAGCTCCTGGGTCACCGCGGGACTTTTTTATTATGCCATTAAACTTGACACAACTAAACGGTTCTTTAGGTTATATGCTATATTTTTGTTGATAAAAATACTGTGAAAAAGTGGCCATACGAATAAACAAACATATTATGTCGATATGTGATATGACTGGATGTATTAAATACCCTAGCCTTAGTCTTAGCCACGCCCAGGTGCGCCGAGTCAGGTTAAAATCATCAAAAACAAGTCAAACTGACTTGGATAGATACTACTATATGTACTCTAAGGATGTGTACAAAAACAGAGTACAATGCAAATAATATACTAAGACAAGATTTTATAGCTTAAACAATATAGATAAATAGTAAATACAAGTTAAGTTTAACTTGCTGTTTAAAGACAGTTTTGCTGACGCAAAAATATCCATATCCGGAGCGATTCGATTCAACTAGCAAGAGTGCCCTCCCCACCGGCATGACCATTGGCAAGTTAGTCCTGCAGGCCGGGAGATAAAACAATCTATGCTGTCAATGACGGCGATAACCATCGGGAACATAAAAGTTAACGAACCAGCGTTGTAACCGTTCTGTGCGAACTGCTACAAACTCTGAGTGTGCGAATACTTCAATTAAAGTTACAAAGAAATGTGTAGACTACAAAAACCACAAAAAACTTTTTCATTTTGCGGCTGTTCACACTTCAATCGTAGTTCGACTCCATGGAGTACAAATAACTTCTTCATTTAGCGGCAGCATGCGAAGGTTTAATTTGTGCACACTTCAGTTGTAGTTTATTTGCCGGCTCCAGTTATTTTTTAACGAGGAACCGGTTCCATTGCTTTTCGATTTCAGATCGCTGGTCACCCCCCTTCCCCGTGAAATTTTTTTTTTTGGAAAGAACCGGTTTCAGTGACTTTCTATTTTAGTTCGACTTCAATTGAAGCGTTTAACGTGAAGGGTTCATTTTAAAGAACTATCAGTTCGTGAAGCATTCACAAAACTATAATTTTTTTCCAACGCTAGACTGAACTTTTCTTGCAATATTATGTTAACCCTACAACCTGCGTGTACTAATTGCGATTAAATTAATTCGTTGTAATATTAGTAATATATCGTCGCCGGAAAAGCAAAAAGGCTGAAGCGCCATTTCGCAAAGTTCACACCAGAGCTCTTTATTTTTTTTTTGTTTTACAATAAAATTCATAGGTCTTCGGTACCTGGTTGGATTTTGAAAAAAAAGTTAACCCAGGTAATTCAATACTATCACTGAGTTTCCTGAAGCGACAAAAAGTTAAAAGTCCCAAACGTGTGTTGATTAGTCAAGCTATCTCCCAAATGGTAAATGTATTTGAGATTGCTAAGGGGTCATAATTCTTCAGAATCAAACGAAAGCCAGAGCATTCAACAAAAACTGCATATTTTACTCATTTTGACCATAATGTCACTTAAGCCCTTTTGCCTTATATATATCTTTTTATTTTATATTATTTTTTATCAATTAAATTCATACTGGTATTAAATTAATAACGGTACTGTACTTTATATAAAACATACAGTACAAAATAATCGCTATACGGTTAAGAAATCAATAAAGTAAAGTGAAATTGTATACCAGTATATATAACATATAGATTGTGTACCAGTCTGAAGATGCCCGTTACAATGTGAAACCGGTTCGGTCAAAAATAAATAAGTGAAAATAAGGAATAAAAGTTTTTTTAATGATAAATTCATATTTTTATAGTGAATACCGCACTAGAGTCCCGACTGATCGCAGCCGTCTAGATCCAGTGAGACATGGCAACCCCAATTGGGGTATGTTGCGACGCTGAAGGCAGTGGGGAGGAGAACAAGATGGAGAAGCGGAAGATTGGGAAGTACCTGGCTATTCAGATTTGGTTATCAAACACGGCTAAAGCCATTTCAAGCAACGTTTCGATTCTGATTGGTGGTCTTTCACTAGTATTTACCACTTTGCAATGTGCCGCAAATATACGAAATCATATTTTATATGAATTAAAGGTGTTATGACACACCTTGATCAATTAAAATGTATTTGCCCACTCCAGGTTTGAAACCCCCGATTTCTGGATTCGTAGTTGAGCGTTTTACCACTTGACCACGGAGACCGTCAAAATTGTACACACATTATAAAGGCTTAATTATTTTAAAATATTATTTCTAATTTTGAAACTGTTAATTCGTGGTGGAATTCCATTTTAATGATTTAATAAAACAAATTTGTAACTTTATTCCACTTTTATTATTTTGACTGGACCGGTTTCAGCCTATGACGGCCATCTTCAGACTAGTACAAGTGTTTGTTAACCTACGGCTTATATACTATTTTTGGGGATGTTAGGGGTAGTAAACAATGATTTTACTTTAATTATAGTCATCAGTATTGTTGCATGATTTTAATAGTTACAGGGTAAAAGTTACTTTTAATTTATTGGTATTACTATTTTATATATCTATCTGGAATATTTATTTATTTTATTTAATATTTAAGATGGGTTACAGTTGCATTTCTATAAATATGAATTGACAATGTATTTATATAATGAAAGGTTGGTGAATACTGATTGCTAATGAGTTTACTTTAGGTTTTCCCATCTCAATTGTGATGTCCAGATGTACAACATAATTTTCTAATTATTGGGTTACTCCCAGCATTATGGTATATTAGTTTTATGATTCTATTCATTATGCACTGTTAAATCTATTAAAATCATGCAACAATACTGATGAATATAATTAAAGTAAAATCATTGTTTACTACCCCTAACATCCCCAAAAATAGTATATAAGCCGTAGGTTAACAAACACTTGTACTAGTCTGAAGATGGCCGTCATAGGCTGAAACCGGTCCAGTCAAAATAATAAAAGTGGAATAAAGTTACAAATTGGTTTTATTAAATCATTTTCAAATATATATTAGTTTTATATGAGATAATAATTTCTTCTTGGTTCTTATTTATAACGTGCGTTTTTTGGAGGTGATAATTGTTTTAGAACCAGCGTATTTTTACATATATTTTATACTGATAAAATTTACCTGCTTTATAAGGTATGTGACTATGGTAAGATAATCTTTTTAAAGTGCGAAAAGGCTCTCACGCCAAAAGTTTAAATTAACTTGTAAAACAAACAAACAAAATGAAACAAAAATACTAACTTACAATTTTCGCGAAAATAGTTAAATGAAACGCAAAACCATGATTATTTTAATTTAAAGAGTTATGCATGTAATTTTTTTATACCAAGCAATTTTCATTTCTAGGTATTTAGTTTTATATGAATAAATGTAGAAAAAGTGTTACCTTCGATTAAAAAATAATTGTGTGGATAAAATCTGGTAAAAATGATGGAATGTAGGTTGGATTTCAAAGTGACAATTTGTTGAGTTCTTACCTTCATGTTTTTCACCCATGTCCCTACTTACCCAACCATTTCGTCGGTATCTAATTCCATATTCAACAACACCGTATTTGAAACAATTGAAAATCGAACAGAAGATATTTTGTTTGAAAAAAAACGTGGTTATCGTTCGTTTTACTACTTCGTTGGTTTGATGTTTGATCTTCTAAAAATATAAAATAAATGCAGTGCTTTGTGAATAAGAAGATTAAAATTAGTGTGTTTTTTGTGACTTGTTTCAATAATAAAATTGTGCAAGAAGGGTCAAGAACTTCAACATCGGTGCGTGAATGGTTTCTCATTTTTCCTTCCTTAATTCCGTAATTCTTTCCACATCCATAATTAGATAATTACATCAAGTGTTATAGTTTAACGTTTACAGACTACTATTTTCCAAACTTCATCTGAAGCCGTTAGCCCATTCGGTGTTTCATCGCAACTTCTGAAAATTAAAAGTTTTTTAATAGTCGTGAAGTTAATTTTATCACATTATGGTGATCTCTCCTTTGCAGGACTGTGCCGCAGTTTGACGTTTAACCAATCCGATAAAAGGCTCGCCGCAAAGAAATTTTGCCGCCGTGAAATGTATTTCTTTGGGGATTTTCTTTTGACAAGTATTCTCCAGTCGGCCCCAATCCGATCACGGAGGGCTGTTGAGGTTCCGTTTAGAATTTCGTCGAGGACAAAGTTTCCCCGGCGCTTTGAAGTTTGTCACTAAACGGAAGGTGGTATTGTCGAAGTGCGGGACCGCCTACCCCGTCCCGGCGCCCGGTCCCGTCACCCGGCACCCGGCACCCGGCACCCGGCACCCGGCACCCGGCACCCGGCCCCCGTCACCCGGCACTCCAGCGTCCCAGCTCCCTCACATACCTTACAATCCTCAGTACCAGAGTAGGGAGGGTTACAGGACCGGAACATAATTGTCTATTTATTTGGACCATTTAAGTGATAACATTACATACATATTGATAGATATAAAATAAAAGGTAGGTCATCAATCCATTTATAAAATGTTCACATCATGCAATTAAAGATACACTGTATTACACTAACCTATCCAAGGCAGTGTAGTCAGTTTTTGATGATTTTTACCTGACTCGGCAGACCTGGGTGTGGCTAAGACTAAGGCTAGGGTATTTATACATCCATTCATAGTACATATCGACACAATGTTTTTGTTTATTCGTATAACCACTTTTTCACAGTATTGTTGTCAACAAAAATATAGCATATAACCTAGAAAACCGTTTAGTTGTGTCAAGTTTAGTGGCATAATAAAAAATGTGGGCGGAGTCCCGCGGTGATCCATGAGAACAAGATAATCGTTTACAGTACATAGAAGCGGTGTTTTATGTTTGTTGTCTCTTTTTCCCTCATGGTGTACGACGTGAAAACCTGGAGAAAGTGATTTATCGCAAGTTTGTATAGGTTAGATAAAAAAAATTAGCTCTCCCTCCATATATTGTTACTTCAAGGTATTACACTAATAAAATAAAAATAAGGATAATAGCCGTATATAAAAAGAAATATTAAAATAACAAGTACAAATTTAGAAAAACAACAACGTAAAAAAAAACAAAAAAATAACCTAAGAAAAAATTGTACATGTGTGTACTTTTTTCTGTTTTTTGTTTTGAGTAAAAATGCTATTTAATATTTGATTAAACCTAAAAGGTGAGTTGGAGAATATGTTGATTTCGATAACAATTTATTGATCATACCATGTTGGTTAATCTTGCCACTACAGTGGATGTTATACAGTCGACACATTCGGACAAGAGGTTGGGAGAAGGTTAAATTAGTTTTTTGGAAAGGAATGTGGAAAGTTTCGGGGTTTCTAAAATGACGGGGATTAGTATTAAATTTAATTGTGTATTTATAATTTTGTAAAGAAATTTGACGTCACTTTCGTCTCGACGTTCTTTCAATGTCTCCATTTTAAGATATTCCAAACGCTTCTGATAGTCATCAAGCAGTGCGAACAATCCAACTCTATAAAAAAATGCTCGGACTAGTCTATAATCTAGAGTGGCAACAGCGCTACAATATTATTCGTATCATTTTAATCTTGGAGTAACAATGTAATTTTAATAATTTATCTCCTCCGTGGTTGAGTGGTCAAGACGCCTAACTAACAATCTAGAGGTCACGGGCTTAAATCCCTGCGTGCGCAAATAAAATTTACGTAATAATTATGTTTTCGTAGAAAGCAATCACTTTGTGGTTTGACATACAGTCGAACTTGGTTATAACCTTGAAGTAACAACATATGGAGGGATAGCTAATTTGTTTTACCCAACCCATCCGAAATTGTAATAAATCACCTTTTCCGAGTTTTTACATCGTACACCATGAGAGAGAAAGAGACAACAATTTTCTTGGACCGCTTCTATATACTGTCGTAATGATCTTAAGCTGGCTATTTTCGCTGGTTAACGGCGGGACTCCGCCCACATTTTTTATTTTGCCACTAAACTTGACACAACTAAACGGTTTTTTAGGTTAGATGCTATATTTTTGTTGATAAAAATACTGTGAAAAAGTGGCTATCCGAATACACAAAAACATTATGTCGATATGTGATATGAATGGATGTATAAATACCGTAGCCTTAGTCTTAGCCACGCCCATTTGCGCCGAGTCATGTTAAAATCATCAAAAACAAGTCCAAAACCGACTTCACTGCCTTGGCTTGGGCTACCTCTTGTATACTCTAAGGTTATAACGATCACGGTAATAGCGAGGTCACGGCTATAATGAGCAATTACTAATGATATGTTGGTTCGGGTTTGTTTTCTTCCTTCGTTTGGGTATATAACGAGGTCGCTTCACTGATTTAATGTCCAAAATAATATGGTCAACTCAATGCGCCCGGGTATGAGAAAAAAACTCAATTCTTGAAACAGTCAAATAATGTCATAAACAAGACAAAGAAAGCCGCCCGTCTGGCACGCTGGCGGACTTTTCGCAAATCACGTTAAGGAGGGTTTATAATCCCTGATAGTTGTCGCTCTATGAAACATTAAAATGAAACAACAAAAAAATTTTATTTTATGATATGCAAGCTTTCATACCCCTGGTGTTAATATTGATATTAGTAGATAGGTACTTTTTTTACTCACCTATATTTATAACGAGTTTGGTTGGTCCCTTCGCGCTCGTTATAACCAAGTTTGACTCTATTTAATGAAAATGAAATAATAAATTTACATAAGACCAAAGATTTTATAACCGACCGGTTTCATTAAATGTTGTAACCTGATGATGCTTAAGCTAAGCAAAACCGGTCGGTCATAAAAATTAAAATAAAATATTTGGTCTTTTAGAAAGCTATTATTTTATTTTCATCTATGTGTTATTTCACATTTTATTGACTATAAAATAATATATACACTATATTTGCGAGATGTTTCAGAGTGATAGATACTCTAAGTATGCCTGGTCAAAAACTCCCATTCAGAATCGAAACGTTGCTTGAAATGGCTTTAACCTTGTTTGGTGACCAGATCTGAATAGCCAGGTTTTTCCCGACCTTCTTCTTTACCATCTTGTTCGCTTCCCTACTATCTTTATCCTCACAACATACCCCCAATTGGGGATGTCATAGCCTCACTGGCTCCAAACGGTTGGGAGAAATTGGGACTCATGTGTAGTATTCACTATACATTAGTAACAGTTATATATTATTTTATCGTTGTTATATTAGGTTGGGTATTTTAGTGTGGAGGGCACTTGAGGTGAACTATCACAAAACTGCTATAAAAATTCACCGTTATTATGATTATTTTTATTCATGGTATCGTACTTTTCTTTTTACAAATGATCTAATCATGTAGGCATTATTTAATAATATAAATAAAACGGATAAACTTTGTGTAAACCACTTTTATTACTAAAATAAAAAGTGGTAATAAACAAAATTTATCTGTTTTATTTAAAAATATGCCAAGCCACGAAGTAAATGATTTTTACGGATATGTATTATTTTATAAGGCTATTCAGGCAATTTCCAGTAGCCCTTAGATCAGTTCACACCCGGTCTCCTCTCGCTGTGGCGTCACACTATTCCGAACATAATTTCGTCTATGGTAGATATGGTCGATAGTCCTGTCCCGGTTAAAAGGAACCGGCTCCAAGCCGGTCAATGGAACCGCCCATATTATTTCTCCGAGGAACCAGTTCCTTTTTTTGTGAAGTGAAGTAAATATCGATATCCTTTATACGTTTCTCATCGTTTTGAAAATCGCTAGCAAACCCCACCCCCATGGAATAAAGTAAATTGGCGGCGAAGAATCCTTCCTTTCCAACTTTTCTGGTACCAAGAACGGGTTCCAAAAAGAGCTGGATAAATAACCGGTTCCTCGCCGGCCACCGGTAACTGGAACCGTAGACAAACCCAATTTCCGATATCAACCATCCCTAGTCTATGGACAACCATTTCTTAATCACTGGTCGGGAAAGTACCCGCGATGACGGGGCGTTATTTCGCGGCAGGGGCGAGCACTACTTATCCGCACCCCTTCGACAGGCGGACGATATCGTTAATTTTATTCGCAGATTTAGTGTGGCAGATCGGTAAAATCCTTGGTTCCGGTGTGTTGCGTAAGTGCGGGAAAACCACGTATGACCGTGTTAAAAATGTGGATATTCGGAAAGAATGCAAGGCTGTGATGTAAGCGTAATGAATAGGATTGAGAAAGGAACGTTTAGATAGTTTGGTCACGTAAAGCGGATGAACGAAGAAAGGAGTGTGAGAAGAATATATGACGCGAAAGTGAATGGAAGAAGAAGTCGGGGATGCCCGAGGAAGACATGGCACGATCGAGTGAATCGAATACTCGAGTCAGGTCATTTCAAGAGTCAGAATTACAGAAGAGTGTGTATGAGACGATGTGTGAATGTGAATAAAATATGAAGAGTGTGCTAAGACAGAGTAAGTGCGTGTATGTCGATCCACCCTCTCTGCCTACCCCTGCGGAAAACTTCTTCTATTCACTTTCCCGTCATATTTTCTCCTTACACTCCTGTCTTCGATCATCCCCTCTACATGTTCAAACCATCTAAGTGTGCCTTTATTAATCCTATTCATTACTCTTACATCTGCCTTGCATTCTTTCCGAATATTCACATTATTAACACGCCCATACATGCTTTTACGGCACATACAATTAATTCTGTAGAAATGAGATCCCTGAGGCGTGTGTGCGGTAAAACTATGCATACAAAAGTACCTACCCAAATTCAAAATCAAAACTTTTACAATTTTCAAACACTTTTGTAATATTGTAATTCATTGGTTATACAGTAATTTACCCCTTTTGTAACCTTCAATTATTTTTTTTGGTAAGAAACTGTTGGATATTGAGTAATTTGCGAGAAGATATTAGAGATTGCCCATTCAAATGTATCACCAAGGGGAATTGCAAACAAAAAAACACTTTACCTAAATAAAGGTAAACTTCTTACTTAAGTCAACTATGTTTGTAGAGGATCATTTAGAGATTTAAATAGATCCTTACATTGAGTAAAAAAACCGCCTGACTTTTATACATCCTAAAAATAAAGCCACGCGGCTTAGAGATTTTTTTCGCTTTGTATTTGTACCACAGATTTAAAAAAAATCTTGCTTCATTAAATTAACATAGTCAAAATAATAAAAAAAAACGATATTTTAAACACCCCGAAATTGGTTTTGCTCCATATCACTAGTATTTTATTGGAAGATTAACCTGCCACGTTTATTATTTTTATGTATAAATTTTATATTTAAATATACATTTTTTTTATGGTAAATTCTGCACAAAAGTCCCAACTGCTCCCAACTGTCTAGAGCCAGTAAGACTATAGCATACCTAATTGGGGTATTTTGTGAGGTCGAAGGTAATGGAGAGTGGAAGGAGATGGTGAAGAAGAAGGTTGGGAAGTACCTAGCTATTCAGATCTGGTCACGAAACACGGCTAAAGCCATTTTTAAGCAACGTTTCGCGATCTGAATGGTGGTCTTTCACCAGGGCGATACTTAGAGTATCTACCACTCTGGAAGTCTCTCGCGTACCACACTGATCTTAAATACTAAAAAAAATGCTTGCATATTTTGAATTTTGGTGACCGATCTGAATAGCCTTCCCAAAACTTCCCAAACTTCTTCATCTCCATCTCATTTCCTTCCCCTATACCTTCAGCCTCACAACATACCCCGATTGGGGATGCCATACTCGCTCTAGACGGTTGGGAGCAGTTGGGACTCTCGTGCGGTATTCATTATTCTTTTATTTTTTTAATCAGCATTTATTTATTTATTTAAACTGGGTTTTAACAGATGTTCTCACTTACTTGAAAACAATCCACTTATGAAAACTCAGTAAGTGTACAATGATTGTTAAAAAAAAATTACAAACACAAAGGATACATCAAATTTCAAATTACAAAAACTCAATCAATGATAAATAATACAAACGAAAGCAAGATACTCAAAGAGAGAGAAAAAAGATACACAACATAATTATATAATGTAATAACATTCATAAAATTGAAACAACTCTTACGCGTTTAGTGGGTTTTTAATGCTTTAATTACAAAGGATTTTTAAGAAATACTAATATTCATGTTTTTGATGAGAATATAGATTTCCCATCCAAAATTGTAATAATGGTGATGACAAAAAATACCATGAACACAACGAACAACACACACATACAGATTCCGCAGACTCCACACACACACATGTCCATGGCTGCTTGCGTTTCGTCTTCATCTTCTCCCACGGGAACTGCGACTGGGCAGCATATGGGACAAGGGCACGGGAGCACTAGACACATAATACCATTATTTTCCAGTCCTTGATCAGCATTACTCTAATTCACTCTTATGGCAGAATTATGGATGAAATTTGAAAAATTTGAAAAATTCAAATAATTTTTAATTCATTTTGACACGTTGCGTTGTGTAGTTCAAACAGATTTAGAATTTATGTTACAAATACAGCAATGCTTCACACTAAATATTATTATAAAATATTCATGAAGTTACAGTTTAAAATGTCATGACCAATGACATTTTAAGTTTGACGTATTCAGATTCAAATTTGGAGTTTTTGTAAAGAATTTATTTGTCAAGTAGGTACCTTCAAATAGTATGTATTTTTAATAAGCAATTTAAAATTCTTTTGTTCTGAACTAATTCATATAAAAAAACAACACGTTTAAATTGCACGTATTATATCCGAGCATTATTACTGCAAAGGCAGTTTTGAGCTGTATTTTGATTTTGAATACCTACGAATTAAATTGATAATAATATCGTCGCTGGAAAGGCAATAGAGCTTAAGCGACAATATGATCAAAAATGAGTTAAATATACAGTTTTGATCAGTTTCTTTTTCTGCATCGAATGCTCTGACTCTCGTTTGATACTGAATACTACTACGGCTCTTTAGCCATCTAAAATATTTTTACCATTTGGGAGAAGGCTTGACTCAAGCGACACAAGTTCGAAAACTTTTTTTTAGCCTTATGTCACTTTAGGTAACTCAGTGAGAGCATTGAATTACCTGAGTTAACGTTTTTTTCAAAATCCAACTAGATACTATAGAATACTATGACTTTTTTCTGTAAAACAAACAAAAACTTTATAGGATCTGCTGTAAACTTCCCAAAATGGCCCCTCAGCCCTTTTCTTCCACTCTTGGAGTAAGAATATGTATGGAGAGAGAGCTAAATATTTTTACCCAACCTATACAAATTTTCGATAAATCGCTTTTTACGTCATAAACCGTGTCTTGTTTTTACGTCGTAAGCCGTGAGAGAGAAAGAGACAAGACAAGTTGTCACATAATATAGCACCACTTTTAGGTATGTAAGTGTGTTTTCGTCTCCCGCGTCTCCGGCGACTCAGCCCACCACGTTTTGTTATGCGACATAACTCAACGGTTTTTGAGATTATATCCTATATTTTTGCTGACAACAATACTGTAAAAAAGTGGTTATGCAAACAAACAAACATTATGTCGACATGTGCAATGAATGCATGTAAAAAGGTGTGTCTATGAAAACCCTAGCCACGCCCGAGTCTGGAAAAAATCAACGATCCTGACTACACGGTTTCGCAAAGCTATACCTCCTGTATATTATTGCTCCGAGTCTTTTGCCTTTCCGGCGACGAAACATATTATGTATCCTTTCGGTTGTGAAACCTTCCCGTGATAGACATACCCCTGGCATTGTTTTAATAATGCATTTCAGCAGTGTGGGATTAGCGAGAGTACCAGCAGTTTAATATAAATAAATCAGGCTAGTTACTTTAACTGATTGCTTCTAACGACAAGGTTTGTTTGGGTCCTGCGGTGCTGATGTTGATGCCCTCCCCGCCAGGACGACATGATATAGTACAGGTCTGCTCGGAGGAGAGTGCGATTAACCGGCACATGTGTGTGTCTTCCACTTAGAATTCCCTAATTACTAATTTGGGCAACCTACGGCAGTCGGATTAATGCCTTCATTTAGGTAAACCTAATGAATACACGGCTAATCTCCGCACAGTGCAGGTCAAGTGAGATACGACCTCTTCCATAGGATGCTGCGCCGCGTTATCAGTATCAGTTAATTGGAAAGTAAGTAAATGAGAATAGATTACCTCTTAATCTCGCGTAACGTCCAGGGGAAACGGTTTTGCAATCATGCTAAATGAACACTAAAGTATATCACCTTATAATTGTTAGAATTTAAAAAATAACTCTTAACACGCTTGGAAATATTTCATCAATACCTCGACCTTCAACGACTGCGTGTGACCGAGTGGTGATTATTTATTTTTACATTAACTCCACACAGAAGGCCTTGAGGGAAATAATTTACCTCAAGGCCTATGTCATCTTTGAGGATGCTGTATGAAGGATTTTGATGAGGTAACGAAGGAGTGAACCTGGGTCTCGAAGACGCTCACGTTGAAGTCAGAGCATTTGATGCAAAAAAAACTGATGAAGAGATCAAAAATATATACACACGTTGTAGCGCTCTCAAAGTGGCAAGCAAAAACCACGCTAGTTGGTGGTGTGCTCGGTGTTTAGGCTGATTTAGTACTAAAGTGTCACGCTTCGCTTGAGGTCGTTTACCATATCTAATCAAATTACAAACATAAGTGCAAAACTGCACTCGTGTGTGATGAGAAAGTGTTTCAATTACACTGCAAATACTACTAAAAGCCAAGGAATAACATTTCATTTCCAAATGCACGCAAATTACTGCAAACTACTTATTATTTTAGACAACACAACTATCTCCATTGTTGACCAACATAGTGAAGTCTTCGCGTAAGCGAGTAAGCAAAGTAATATTCTTACCAGAGCAATCAACGCTACTAGCAAGTACGGAACGCAGTCCGATTCTACATCTGTTTCGTTCATACACACATATTCTATGAATGTCTATTTTTGTCATACATAATGATACACGACCGATATTTTAATGGTGAATTTACTGGTAACGTAAGTGTGTTTGTTATTTGCCGCATTTTGTGTTGATATTCTAAGGCTATAACGTGTCTATATATTTGTAACCTCACTGATCAAAACTGTATATTTAAGTCATTTTTGACCAAAGTGTTCCTTAAGCCCTTTTGCCTTTCCAGTTACGATATAGTACGCATTTTCGGAAATATACACAAACATTTATTGAACATACATACGAAGTCAGTGACAGTAACAGGAAAACAACATTAAAACATGACATTCTTCAAATGGAGAGGATTATGTTGTTCTAACTGTTGTGCCCGGCGTTGCTCGGCACTATGAATAGTTATTGACTCAAGTTTATTGACTCAAAATATGAACGCGTTTCTGATTCAAATAACTGAACCGAACATTCCGATTGTTCCTGTTTTAAGTCAATTTTACCTTTAGCGGCCTCCGATCACGTCGGAGATCAAGTTGAAGTATGTCATCTTATTGCACATTAAAAATAAACTATTCAATGCTTATTTTAATTTCGACGGCCTCCGTTGTCGAGTGGTTAAGGCACTCGACTAGGAATCCAGAAGTCGCGGGTTCAAATCCCGACGTGAGATAAAAAAAAAAAAAAAACTTAATTTGTCTTATTTCACATTTAATTTATATAAAATATTATTCAGTATATTTGCGACACGGTCTAGAGTTTTTGTTTTTGTTTTTATTTTAATTTTATATTAGTTACTTGTACATCAATGTTTACAAAGTAGCTAATTATTTCATTTTAATTTTGACTTTATTATATTTTAACTTATATACTACTTATTATTTTGATTTATATGTATTTTAATAGAGTGGTAGATACTCTAAGTATCACCCTGGTGAAAGACCACTATTCAGAATCGAAACGTTGCTTGAAATAACTTGAGCCGTATTTAGTAATCAAATCTGAATAGCCTGGTACTCCCCAACCTTTCTCTTCCCCATCTCGTTCCCCTACCAACTACCTTCAACCTCACAACATACCCCAATTGGGGATGCCATAGTCCCACTGGCTTCAGACGGTTGAAAGCAGTTGAAACCCTTGTGCGGTATTCACTACAAAAAAAATTCATCCTGTGTTTCATTCCAGTGTTAAAATACTTCTTAACAAAGAAACATACATCCAAATTTAATTAGTTTAAATCCTATATATTTTTAAGGTTCTCGCTGGGGTTTTTATTGGACTACACGTTAGTGGCACGTGTACAGTAAAGTAGGTAGTTGCAAACTGAAGGTGCAAATATGCAATTAGATGGATATATCCATTCCGTGTCCGAGAGATCGTTCAATCTTCGGCCCCTCATTGACCCGAAACCTACCACAGGACGCACAATACAAATTGAACAAAACGTATAGTTGATTGAGCAGCCGTAAAACACAGGTGGTCTTAATTGAAAATGTTTCAAGGAACCCCTTTTTCCATAATATATGGAAATCGGACAGAAATCACTGAAAGGAGCTTGGGAAAATTAACAACAAATCAATAATTAATAGATATATAATAAATAATAAGTATAACAAATCATACCAAATACAAATTTTCCTCTGCTGATGATAAGTATTATAAATAAAGTGCGATAATATACAGTTTTATTTTAGTAACTTAACTAAGTTGGTGGGGGAGAGGAAGGTGGAAGGTGGAAGGGAACATGAGAATGGGATAAACAGAAGAAAGATGAGAGTAGATGGAAGATTAGTTTCAGTTATCTAGTTTGGGTGCAGTCGGGAAATGGATTTTTGTTGTTAAACGTCACGCATAGTCGAGTTAAAAGTGTCTGTGTGGTAAAAATTACTAACTAAGGTGTTCCCGATTCGGGTATGTCGTAAGGATTAAGGCAGTGGAAACGGGAAAGAGGAAGGTTGGGAAGTACCCACCTATTCAGATCTGGTCACCAAACTCGGTCAAAGACATTTCAGGCAACGTTTCGATTCTGAATGGTGGTTTTTCACCAGGGCGATACTGGTAGTATCTACCGCTCTGAAACGTGTCGCGGATATATAGTACCGTTTATTATTTTATGTTGATTGAATGTGAAATGATACATTGTGTTAATTGAATACTATTTATTTGGGCGCACCGGGATTTGAACCCGCGACCTCTGGATTCGTGGTCGAGCGTCTTGACCACTCGACCACGGAAGCTAATAATAATTTGTAACCTATATTGAGTAATACAACTCTATTTTTGAAGAATAGTTTAGTGGAAATTGACATTTAAAAATAAATAAATCCTTCACACTGAACCGCGACATGGCAGAATGGAATATTACCCATAAATTCCCACTTTTTAGAATAACAAGCAATCCATTACCACCACTACTTAATCTCATATTGCATAGCTGTAACTCACTGTCAAATACATGAACTTGTCCTTCAGAAAATAGAGCTTAACATATAAAATAACTTGACAGATCTTTTTTTAATAATGTAAGACACATATTAAATAAAAAAACAACTAAGGCAAGCTTACTGTGGACTTGTGCAATCTTCTTTAAGAATATGGCATTATCAGTTGGGGTAGTGCCACCAACAATTGCCTGGAGCCTCTAAGAAAAAAAATAAAAAATATTTCTGAAAGTTATCCTTAAAGTTCCTTTAAGGACGAGCACTGAATTTGTTTTTAAGGAGCTAGACGCCCTAAGCTTGAAACAACTATACTCTAAAAATATCTTATTGCACCAATTTAATAATGTCCATATGTTTGAAGAAAGGAAAATTTCTAGAACCTTTCTATAAAACCGCTTACGGACAAAAAAGTTTTAAGCACAACGCCACTAAGCAATTCAATTCTCTGCCCAGCACCATCAGAAAAATGCAAACCAAAAGCTCCTTTAAAAGCAATATCATTACTCACCTTAAAACCAAGTTTAATTTAGTTCTCAATATGTACAAGTAGATTCTAAATCTTCAAATTTGTCATTTACCTATATTATTTTTTTATGTATGAACTATATTTTCAATATTAACATGTTTCTATGTAGCTAAAAAAAAACACTTTTGTAAATTGCCATCCCAACACAGGTTTATGCCTAGTGGGATGGATAATTTACCAACTAAAAAAAAATATATGTTTAGGTAAAATAATTAAAAATAAATAAATATTCGCACATTAGGTTTTTGAAACTTTTTTATTCAAAAAATTACAATTAACTTTATTAATTAATATTCCCACTTGGCACTTCACTATTAATCTCAAATTAAAAAAATGTTTTTGTTTTAGCAAAAGATTTCGTGAAAATATACATGTTGAATATTGAATAACTTAATTTAAGTATAAATGAAGTGGATAAAATAATAACAATCTAATTTCCATGTCGTTTCCAATATTTAATTAAGTAACGCAAAGTTCACGTAGTAGAAACAAACACCTTTACGGGGGCGACTTCTTAGAGAACTGAATATATTTGATTATATTAAAATTATTAAATTTTCTTTCGCGAGGCTTTGAAATTTATTTAGGATAAAGATTTTTCATTACATTTATATGAAGTATAAAAAAACATGTTATAATTTACTCTTTAGATTTAATCAAATTAACTGGTGTGAAGATAAACACTTTTTTATCCAGTTAATGAAATTCGAGAAAATCAACGGGCATTATTTGTAAAGATAACTGAAGAAAGCGAAAATGCTCTAGATGTATAGATCAAGCAATGAAATTTACAAGTATATATATGTTTATAAATATATATTTTTTTAAATATATATTTTCAATATGAATACCTCACAAGAGTCTCAACTGCTCCCAGCCGTCTAGAGCCAGTGAGACTATGGCATCCCCTAATCGGGGTATGTTGTGAGGCTAAAGGTAGTGGGGAGGGGAAGGAGATGGGGAAGAGGAAGGTTGGGAAGTACCTGGCTATTCAGATCTGGTCACCAAGCACGACTAAAGCAATTTAAGCAACGTTTCGATTCGGAATGGTGGTCTTTCACCAAGGCGATATATAAAGCATTTACCACTCTGGAACGCGCCGCAAATATACTTTTTAATATTTTATATGAATTAAATGTGTTATGACACATACTAATTAAATAAAAGTTATTAGCGTACGCCGGGTTTGAACCCGCGACCTTTAGATTCGTAGTCGATCGTCTTACAACTCGACCATGGAGGCCGTCATATATATATAATGTAATTATTTTGCTTGGAGTGCATATACTAACCCTGATGTATGACAGTGAGGCATGGAACTAGTAGAAGAAGGAAAAAAGTAGACTGAATGCTGTGGAAATAAGATCCCTGAGACGTATGTGGAATCTTGGAGTAACAATATATGGAGAGAGAGCTAATCAAACCTAACCTAACCTAACCTAAACCAACCAAAACAAATTTGGGATAAATCACTTTCTTCGGGTGTTAACGTCGTACACCATGAGAAAGAAAGAGACAACAAAATTTCCCAAATCATCACACCGCCTTAAAGTATTGTAAGAATGTTCTTCGTGTCCAGCGTCTCCGCTGACTCCGCCCACTCGTTTTGATAAGCGACATAAATTGACATTTCTCTTTGTCCATGTACTATTTCATTTAAAAAAAAATTCTCATGAGTTTATGTTTATTTTTCTTTATTATTATTATTGCGTGTATTACAACTTTTATTTTATTATTATTATTACTAAGTATTATTATTAATTGTGGAAAGTATTGCATTGCAATACTTGTGCATACCTTCTGGTATAAACTTTTTTATAATTATTATTAAATGGATACCTCGGATGCGTTTTTTTACCAAGTGAATACGAAAACGTATTCGGCAATTTCAAACTACTCAATTTACCTCCTGCAAGATTGATAACCTTTAAATACCCGGGCCAAATCCATTCGGACTCAGGAAAAAAGGGGCCAGTTCCCATTATACCGAGTTGATAGTTCGTCACGCGACGTGGCGTGACGAGACGTGGCGTGACGCCGCGTGGCGTGACCCTAGTGACGTGGAGTGACGGGAGTGAGATGCCACGAAGCCTTACAAAGTATAAGACTAACTACTAACTACGTCGGTTGCGTGTAAGGAAACTGCAACTCGTTGGATGCGATTTGCAAACTGATTGTTAAAATGTTGATGCTTCATGTTAGAAATATTGGAAGCATCGATCATGTCGGAAATTAAAAACTTTGCTGCTTAGAAAAGTATGTTTCATACACTCACCTTTATTTATATCTTTAATGAAACATATTTAAAATGAAGACAATGTATCAAGCATTCAAGATATTGAACCCAAAGAAAATGGAAGGAATTTTGTAAAAATCTTTTACGGCGGGAGATTGAAATGTCTTTGGAGATAACATTCAGAGGCCAGGGCGATTCTTTTGTTGATTTATTGACATTGCCTTTTTAAAGTGTGATAAAACTTCAAAGATATTACCTGTGAGTTGTGACATTGTATTTGGTAACTAAATAACTAACCATCACGTTGTTTCCCCGCAGGTGTAGGCAGAGAGGATGGACGCCATACAACTCTGTCTTGGCACACACTCCTTGCTTCATTAACATTCATGTCGTCTCATATATACTATTCTGTTATTCTGACTCTTGACATGGTCCGACTCAAGTATTTGATTCACTTGATCGTGCCATGTCTTCCTCGGGCATCCCTGACTTCTTCTTCCATTCACTTTCGCGTCATATATTCGTTTCACACTTATTTCTTCGTTCATCCGCTCTACACGCTTAAACCATCGAAGCGTCCTTTTCTTGATCCTATTCATTACGCTTACACCAGCCTTGCACTCTTTCCGGATAGCCACATTTTTAACACGGTCATACATGGACCTCACATACGTCTCATGGGATCTCATTTCTACAGCATTCAGTCTACTTTTATACTTCATCTGCCAGTTGCATGCCTCACCGCCATACATCAGGGTTGGTATAAGCACTCCATTGTAGACTGCTAGGATTTGGTAAAACACAAATATCTCTAATTGCGTAAATTAATTGTTGAATCTTTAATTTAAACTCTTTATTAGACAAATTGTTCCATCAACTAATTACGTTAATAATAATAATATTTGGATAATTTGTGTGGCGTCGTTTTTGTGAAAAATCACCTCAAGGGATATATCGTTGATATAATATAAGAATTAACTTTAAAGCTTTCATGCTTATTAAATTTTTTGATATTAATTATTAATAATACCAATAATCTTCAACTTAAATATAAAACAGAAAAAGCCAGAAAGTAAAAGAGTAATGGTCCCTACCAAGACTCGAACTCGGAACCTCTATTCTATCCAGGAGTAACGCCTCTGCCAATTCAGTCACTGATATCTTATTAAAAACCGGCATTGTAATCGATCTCATACTTAATTTGAAAATTATTAACATTATTTTTCAATTTCTTCCGATTTGATTTTATGAAGATTTATATTTATTTATTGATGTTTATCCAAGACACCATCTAGGTATACAATATGTGCTCGGGTTGAGCTTTGTATACCATTATAAAGATGAGTGTACCGCATACCCGGATAGAGTAGAGGATTCGAGTTCGAGTCTCGGTCGCACCCGTTATTCTTTTACTTTCTGGCCTTTTCTGTTTCATATTTACGTAAAAAGATTATTGATATTGTTTGAATAATTAGTATTAAAAAATAATTATATCGACTTTTAATTTTACTTGTGAGTTCAGGACAAATAAATCTCTTTACATACTATGAACCCGTAATATGTTCACATACTTTGGTTACTTAATATGTAGGGTAATTTAAAAAGCTTTCATCGCGCATCTCAAGACTAAACATTTCGCAAAGATATCAGGTTTAAACAGACTGTCTGCAGTGAATAATGGAAAAATAAATGTTTCAAAACGTGCCTGCGGTTCGTCGCAGCGAATGAGCGAGCGAAGAAACCATGAAGCTAATATTTAGAGGAATTTCAAGGATTTGCCCCTTGTAACAACCGAGATTGGAAACCAGCCGTGAGAAATGTTTACCAAAGATGGAGGCTGCTAAATTGAATGAAACGCTTTATCAATAAGAATAAATAAATAGAAAGTGTGAAATTGCAGAAAGGTTATAGATTCGTAATGCTTACTGCAGAGTCCAGAGAAAAGGCGACTCAAGATTATAAACATATTTTTTATAGTGAATACCGCACAAAAGTCCCAACTGCTCCCAACCGTCTGGAGCCAGTGAGACTATCGCATCCCCGATTGGGGTATGTTGTGAGGCTGAAGGTAGTGGGGAGGGGTAGGAGATGGGAAAGAGGAAGGTTGAGAAGTACCTGGCTATTCAGATCTGGTCACCAAACACGGCTAAAGCCATTTCAAGCAATGTTTCGATTCTGAATGGTGGTCTTTCACCAGGGCGATACAGAAGAAATATTACGTCTAATGCCACAAAGATGTTGGTAAATTCTTACGTTGTGTCACGACTCAATTATTGCAATGGCAAATATGCAAGTCTCCCTAAAATATACATTGACAGACTTCAGTCAGTTTTCAATGCTGCAGCAAGGCTGATAACTGGCGTTTCCAAATATTCCCATATATCCCAACATCTTAAGAACCTTTATTGACTTAAATGTCCTGAACGGATCCAATTCAAACTATGCTGGATGAGTTTTAAGGCGAAACATGACATGGCGCCGTCTTACTTGTCAGAACTGTGCATCTCAAGCGATACTAATACTAGACAAGTTACTCTTTGATCAGCATCTTCAATGGCCATAGGTACATACACTGTACTTAAACGCAATCTCAACACCAATATTGGAGAACGAGCTTTTGCCGTAGCAGGCCCCACAGATTGGAATAACCTCCCTTCACATTTGCGAAAGATCGACAGCTCAACTGAGTTCAGAGCAAAACTAAAGACTTACCTTTTTAAATTATCATACCGACAGTAACGTCGATTTGCTTCACTAGAGTTTTGATCACTCAGTCCGAGTGCTATACACAGTTTATTTATATAGTTTACCATTACTTACTCCATTTTTCTCTACCCTAGGTCCGACAACACGGGCAAAAAACATTATAAGCAAAAACCATTAAGCTAGCAGTCCACAATGGAGTGCTTATACCAACCCTGATGTATGGCAGTGAGGCATGGAACTGGCAGAGGAAGGATGAAAGTAGACTGAATGCTGCGGAAATGAGATCTTTGAGACGGATGTGCGGTAAAACCATGTTTGACCGTATTACAAATGTGGATATCCGGAAAGAATGCAAGGCTGATGTGAGCGTAATGGATAGGATTAAGAAAGGGACGCTTAGATGGTTTGGGCATGTAGAGCGAATGAACGAAGAAAGGAGTGTGAAAAGAATATATGATGCGAAAGTGAATGGAAGAAGAAGTCGAGGACGCCCGAGTTAGACATGGCACGATCAAGTAAATCAAATACTTGAATCGTGTCGTGTGAAGAGTCAGAATAACAGAATAGTATGTATGAGACGATGTACGAATGTAAATGAAGCAATAAGTGTGTGCCAAGACAGAGTTGTATGGCGGTCCGTCCTCTCTGCCTACCCTTGCGGGGAAACGGCGTGATGGTTAGTTAGTTAGTTAGTTAATGTAAATATGTTAGTTGTAAGTCACTAGTTATAAGTATTAGGCATAAGTTAGCATTAAGTCTTAGTTTTAATATTATGTTAATTATGCTGTAAAGCGCCCTTGAGGTGATATCTCTGTCACTAAAACGGCGCTATGTAAATCAGCCAATTATTATTATTATTATAAGAGTAGCTACTGAATGGTGGTATTTCACCAAGGCGATACTTAAATTATCTACATAAGTAACCCGGACGGCAAAAAATCAGATGTGTTATTAGTTCATTCCTTAAGCCTGATTCACACCAACGTCCGGTTCCGCTCAGTGCCGATATTGTTCCGCAAGAAAACTTATTGATATGGTATGAATATCAATCAAGGAGTATGTGCCAAGACAAATTTGTGTGGCAGTATATACTTCTGCCCACCCTTGTGATATTTAACTACTTATTTAGTTAAATAATTATTTTGAAGTGTAAAAATACTAACATCGCAGATTTTTTTAAATCAAAAACCATTTTTTTATCACTAAATAATATTTTCATTAATTATTAATTATTAAAAAATTATTTAGTGATACAAAAATGGTTTTAAAAAAAAAAAATCTGCGTTGTAAGTATTTTTACACTTCAAAATAATTATTTAACTAAATAAGTAGTTAAATATCACAAGGGTGGGCAGAAGGATATACTGCCACACAAATTTGTCTTGGCACATACTCCTTGATTGATATTCATACCATATCAATAAGTTTTCTTGCGGAACAATATCGGCACTGAGCGGAACCGGACGTTGGTGTGAATCAGGCTTTATTCTTGAGTCTCTTTTTACGCACACATCTCTCCAGTCCTCGTATTTGACGGGGGCGTTTTATTTATTTATTTTCGCTAAATAACTTCTCGTTAAATTCGAGGCAATTCGGATAGGGCCGGGCGGGGGCTGCCCGGCGATCACGGCCGGCAAGTTGGGAATATACTCGTGTATGTCTGGCGGTCAGACCGACCGAACCGTGACTAATGGCTGTTCAAAGCGCGGTCCAGGGCCACTAATTAGTATATTCGAATGTATGACGGGCAATACGGCGCTACCCCCGGCGGCCATACGGCGCGGCGCCGTTTCACGCCACTTTGAATGAGGCTTTGTTCGGGCGCGGGATGGAAAGCGCCGCATTTTGTTTGATCGCTGATTAATTAAGCTGCGTTTGGAAGAACGTAAAAAAAAACAGCTTTTTAAAGATTCAATGTAATCATAATAAATAACAATTATGCTAATATCGTATCCTTGCTAAACTGTATCTTTCGCCAAACTAGAAATAGCTACTATAATTGTATGAAATGACCTGCCAGGTAAGTATGCTTGTGTATATCGACGCCGTAAAGACAAAAAAGCTGAAGCACGAGTCTCTCAGTACACGGTTGAATGTTGGAAAAAAAGTTAACTCAGGTAATTCTATGATCACATTGATTTACTTGAAGCGACAAAAAGCTTTAAAAGTCCAAAATTTGTGAATTCCCACGAAAACAGCGCTACTAAAATAATCTAAATATTATTATTATTATCATCATTTACTCAAAGTCAGCATGGTTGATGGAGGGAGAGAGCCAATATAAAGGTATTGTTTTAGCACCCTCTGAAGGCTGAATTTTATAGATTTGATTTTTCCGATATTTGCCACGAATAGTCCAAGGTTAATGTAAATTAGTCGGTACAAATATATAATGGAGGGCTTCGATGGCTTATAACCATATGGAAAATGGACAGAAAATGCCAGGAAAATGTAATTCACGCAAGTTATTGAAAGAAAAATCTATCACATCCAAGATGAATGAATGTCGACGAAGTAAGGATTGTGAGCTGGGACAGAGGTATGTGGAATTCCACCCCAAAGGGTGCCACGGAAGAGATACATTAGTTTAATTTTTCCATCCAGAGTATACAGCTTGAATAATCTCTTCATCAGCTCTGCTTATACCATAACAAGTTAAATCCCTGGGACATATCCTTACAGAAGATTTTAACGATATAAAAGATATTTATGGAACGACAAAGAAGAGCTATTAATATACGGATCGGAATGCTCTTGAGGCGGTTCTACCACTGTAGTGACGACGTCGGGAAACTTCTCCTTAAGACATACTGCACCGCCTTATACGAGTACATCTGAGCTGTGGACACACTACCCAATAGCGCAATGGACAAGTTGAGGGTTTGCTATAACAATGCCTATATGCAATTTCTATACCTCCCAAGGTTCTGCAGTACCTCTTCAATGTTCACCGAAGAGAGGGTACACTCATTCTCCACCTTACATTGCCACCGACTAGCCAGCTTCTGGGGCAGGACACGGCAGTAAAACTCAACCAGCGTCATTGTCGCGGCTGCATCTGGGTGGCTCAGCTCTCCTCTCTATGTGCGATGGCTGCAGATGGTGGAGAGACCACCTTGAAGCACGCTCTATTTAAATTATTATAATTATAATTTATTATGGTTATTTTTATTAAATAATAAATAAAATAAAATAATAATTAACGAATAATTTTTATAACGCCGTTTTTGTGGGAAAATCGCCTCAAGGACGCTTATATATAAGTTTTATTTATGTTTGATTGTATTATTTTTATTTGATTATTTTTAACTATCATATTTATATTTTATACATTATTACATTAACGTAATATGGCAAATTGAATATTTCACAAGAATAATTGCAATACAAATAGCAAATTTATTATTATTATTAAAACATATATGTGATATTAATAAACAGCCAAATATTATTTGATTCCCACTTTGGAAGTTCCTTTTGGAGTCTTATGGCTTTCCCTTACAACCGTAGATTGCAGACTGTACGCCGTACACCCTACACCGGGGAACGTAAACATTTAACACTGCGGATATGAAGGCTTTATGCAATTAATTCTTCCGTCCCCACCAGCAAGTAGTTGGCTGATGGCTGTGTGTTCTAGGATCTAGACTCTATATACTACCAGGGGTGGATTAAATGAAAGCTAGATATAAGCCTCTTCAAACATGCCAAGCTCGCAAAAAACCACGTATTCATTCTGTTCATACAAATGTTGAGAATTACCGTTTTGAAATTATGGTCTACATGAAATATTTATTTATTATATACGCCCTAATGGGCTTTTACATAACAGTGTAATATATAACATAAAATAATAGTGACATAAAAATAACATAAAGTAAATAATTAGCACCCAAAAACATAAGTAAGTAAATAGAAATATTATAATGCAATAAATTAACAGTAATATTTTTGAAAGAGGTATGCTATTATAGCCTTCTTGTAACTAGATTCAGTGCAGTTGAATATATCTACTATTTCAGCGAAAGAATTACCCACTGTATGCAATCTAGGTACAAGCGAGTATCTAAATGACTCAGTCCTGATATTATTGTTACATTTAAAAATAATTTTTGATCGACTGGATCTGTTAGGTACATGGAAAGTAATTAAGCTAAGTAAATCAGGGCTGTCTATAATACCATTAACAATTTTTAAAATAAAAGTCAAGTCGGTAACAAGCGTCCTGTCTGAGAGTGTTAATAATTTTAATTCTTTCATTAAATAATTATAATTTAGGGTTTCAATAGGTAGACCGAGTTTGTAGTTAATGTATCTTAGAAATTTATGTTGCAATTTTTCAATGGAATCAGAGTGGATTTTAAAGTGAGGGGGTCAGACAGAAGAATTATATTCGACTTGACTTCGAACTAATGAAAAGTACAGGATTTTCAAATATGTTTTTGTAGGAACTTGTTTTACGGATAGGTATGTGATCCTTGACCGCAAATATACCATGGAGAATTACCAAAAAATATTGCTGGAATGAAACAGTTCATTCTAACGGCCCGCTCCTGAAGTAGTTCCTAAGTAGTTCCTGAATTTAAATTCTTTATGTTATTATCAGAAAGTAGGAAGTAAATTTAACAAACATGCATTTACTAAGGGGTAGTCGTACGCAGTGCTAACTGTGGAGTTCAGAGATAAGTGATTGGTGTCAAGATTGTGTGGCAAGCGCTGCGCAAAGGTAACTAGATTCAGTGTGGCGATACTGCAAACGTGGATAGCAATTTAAACTCTATTTAGTATTTATTTATTTATGCTCCGCAGGCACCGCAAAACCGATATTATGCCCAACCAAGGCATTCAGGGTAAAGTTAGCCTTTCAGAAGTTGTGCGTTCTATACAGGGCCCGCAGATTTTAACTAACATAAGAATCCCAACTGCTCCCAACCGTCTAGAGCCAGTGAGACTATGGCAAGTGTGGGAGGGGAAGGAAAAAGAGTTTGAAAAGGGCCTGGCTATTCAGTTCTGACCAACAAACACGGCTGAATCCACTTCAAGCAATGTTTCGATTCTGAATGGTGGTCTTTCACTAGGGCGATATTTAGAATGGAATGTACAGAAATTTAATGAAATATACTGGAATGATCCACCCCTGCCTCAATGTTTTAGAGGGCCGGTCTGAGTAGACCGTAATTCGCTCCCTGATTCTCAAACGGGAATTTACCCGCGACTAGGCACTTCCCGAATACAGGTGAAATATTATTTCGTTGCTTGTGTTTATCAATATTAATGGGGGTGTGAAAAACGGATGATGTTGCTTCGGGATGCAATGAAATTAGCTTTCAGTAAACGTTCATCGTTAGCTTGCAAGCAATCGCTTACGGGGTGAATAAAATCATATATTTACTTTGTATTATTTTAATGATTTAACGTTTTATTGATAATATCACAATAATTAACAATGCGTGATCTCAGAAATTAAAATTATGGATTGAATAAATAATTGATACGATTTTTTAAATTTGAAACTTTTGATTTGACAGCGCAGAAGTCAGAAATGGTTGATATTGGAAATTGGGTATACCTGCGGTTCCAGTTACCTGTGACTGGCGAGGAACTGGTTCTTTATGCAGTTATTTTTGGAACCGGTTCCTGGTGCCATAAAAGTTCCACGAAGAAGATTTTTATATTGTAAGCAAAGGATCGCCGCCATTAATTATTTCGTAGGGTGGAGGTTACCAGCGATGTTCGGAGAACGAAAACACTGCAACTGTGGAACCGGTTCTTCGTCAAAAGGACCTTTCCGTCAAAAAGCTATTGTGCCCAAAAAAAGAAACCGGTTCCTCGGAGAAATAATATTGACGGTTCCGGTGACCGGCTTAGAACCGGTTCCTTTTAACAGGGACAACAATATCGACCACCCCTAGCTTAAGTGAACTTAAATAAATATCACACGAATAAATACTTGGTACCTTAAAATAAGAAAAACACTTACTAATACATCCAATGAATGCACAGCATTTCGAAATGTGTCGATTGCATAGCTTAAAATTATTGATAATTAAGAAATTGATATAAATATCATGCTCATCATTAACTTCGTGTACCTATCTTTCTCATCGTGGTAGATACTCTAAGTATCGCCCTGGTAAAAGACCACTATTCAGAATCGAAACATTGTTTAGAATGGCTTAATCCGTATTTGGTGACCATATCTGAATTGCCAAGTACTTCCCAACCTTCCCTTTTCCTATATTCTTTCTCTTAATAATAATAATAACAGTTAACTTATATAGCGCAGTTTTGTGATATTTCCCCATGCTAAATTAGTTAAGCTAATAAGACTAACTAAAAAGGAGAAAATAATATATAATATGAATACAAAATTAAAAATATCTTAAATCATGATCGTTATCATAAATCATGAGAGAAAAGGTTGAAGATATGGAAAAAACAGTGCATGTGTGGATATAAACAGATTAAAAAAAAAACTATTTATTAGAAGCTAAGGGTATAAAAATCCAGATGAAAACGTATTCATATTAAAATATTTATTAAATCAAAGAAAATGAAATTAGATAGACAGTAACATGTTGGGACTTAACATTATTATTCAAGTATTATAAGTAAACGATTCTAAAGATGCTAACAGTGTAAATATAACAAGTAACCAAAGAACAATACATATTTTATGACAATGAGTATATGATTTTCAGTAGACATTAGGGATATTTAATTGTAAGGAGAAAACCAAAACGAAGCAAATTAAGGACGTTTTTTTTTAAAGAAATAAAATATTGATATTTTACGTTTTGTTTTTAGGATTTTTGCAACCTTCAGCCTCACAACATACCCTGATTGGATGTGCCATAGTTCCACTGGCTCCAACCGGTTGGGAGCAGTTAAGGCTCTTGTGCAGTATTCACTATAAAAAAACAAAATAATTATATATAGTAATGAGTCAGTTGACTTATTTATCCAATTTTTAATGTCTTTTCATTTATTGTGCCTTACAAAAGTTTTGAAATATTAATAATAGTAGCCATCGTAAAAAACCAAACAATTTTGTAAAACGTGATGGCCTCAACTAAATTCTTTTACAGCAGTCTATTATCAAATATTCCAAAATGAATACTTTAGGGTTTATCTATTGAAATATTTTTAAGAGTAATGTTATAAAGTGAAAGCACATTATGTATTTTAAATTTCGTGAAATATGAAAGAGGAGTTCAGAAAAGAACACGAGGGCGATGTAAGTGTAATAAAAAAGATTAAAACGGGGCGTAAAAATGGTTTGGACATTAGATTAACATGGGGTTAACGAAGAGAGTTCGATGAAGAGAATATATTCTTACACTGAAATTTATGTACAAAGGAGTCGGGGGCGTTCCACGAAAACAAGGCACGATGAACTGAATAAAATATCCACTTGAGGCGAGTCATAAAAAAGTCGGAATAATTTACGAGTATGCAATAATGCGAATGAAAAGAAAAAAAACATGTGTGTTCCAGGGCAAAAGTGTGAAGTGTTCAATTTTCTTTAGAAATAGAATGTTACTTATTTTTACATATTTTTATTACATTCGAATTAACATTATATATCTATCATATACCTTAAGGGTCAGCACTCAAGATGACGCTAAACATTATTTTGTATCTTTCTTATAGAAGTAATACTACAAATGATTTATCTGAAAATTTTGTATAGGTAGTTAGAAAAATGTCTGAGGTTTCTAGTGAATACATTTTTATGATTTTAATCCTTTAAATTTTACAAAAAACATACTAAAATGTCAGTAAAAGGTGCAGTTTTGAAACCAGAAAAGGCATTTTTGAACGTTTTACCAAAAATCTATTATGATTTTCTTAAAGAATTTAAAGTTTATTGTTTAATAATTGTATTCACTGAAAACCTCAGATATTTTTTCTATCTACCCATGTAGAATTAACAGATGCATCATTTTTAGTATTGCTTGTACTAGAAAGTATTTTTGAGTGCTGACCTAAGGTAAATTTCTTATATTATATTACATATACATCTTTCTCTAATGACAGAGGCTCACTTTATAGTACATATGAATAATTGTAATCTAAAACTTAGTAAAAACATTGAGACACAACATGAAAAAAGTTGCAATGCTTTTGGCTTATTTGATATCCGTCGATAATTCATTGAATTTCGAAGTAATAGTTTAGGTAGCCTCTCAGAAGCTGGGCGAACTGTAAAGGGCCCACAAGTATTTACATATAATACCTTGTACAAATCGCAACAAATTAAAAGCGTGACCCACTTTTGAATTTCAGACTTCGCGCAGAAATGGGCGGTTCGTTTGATGGCTTCTCCTATCATAAGATAAATATTGCAATCTTCGCAGCACAGACGACATATAGTAATGCCGTCCATGTTCTACCGGTATTTCAATGGAATATTTTCAGAGATAATTGCCCAATTGATCCCTTTGGCACCTGTGCAAAGCAGGGAAACACGTTAAACTTGCGCTCAACATTTGTACACGGTTGACATTTCTACATGGGAATTGGTCGCTTCTACGACTCGTTCCTATGTTTAACAACTCGACTGGGAACGATTTGCCGGCTTTTCTTTCCTTTCTCCTGCAACATAGGCCTCTTCAAGACCCAGCTTCAATTCTTCCTGTTTTTAAAAAGACCATTCAAACAGCATGATAAATAATTCCTCTCACGGCCTATCCTATTTGGAGTTAATATAAATATAATAAAAACATATTTTTTTGGGTTCCGATAAATTTATTTTCGGATGCCTAAATCTCAATAGATTCTCATGTGTTTGAAAATGAAAATTTCTTTTCTTAAAAATATATTGTATATTAATATTGATATCGTATGTCGAGGCAACAATTGTCCACTAAAAAACTGGATGAAAATAAGTCACTGTATATCACTCACTAGATCATTCCCTTGAGGTGATATTTCACAAAAAATGGCACTATATAGATCAGCCCAATAATACAAAAGTATAATTATTATGGTGATTTTTTTTAACCAAAGACAATGTCGATCAATACATATATTTAATTTGACTGGAATCAAACCCGCCATTCAGATTATGCGCTAATACTCGTATACTGTGCCGTACACTTCACATTTATACACCATTCAATATAACTTAATTTATTCCCCATCTAACCTAGTCTAGCCTCACTTAATCGAACTTAACGCAACTTATCCAAATACATTATATCTGGAATCGAGCCCGTAATCTTTGGATTTATTTCCAGCCAATTCATTGGAATAGCTACTATCCACTTTCCACTATCTTAAACCCTTAAAATCTCTGTATTAATTCTCTAAGTATGTAAAAATGACTTAATTCACGGACTCTACCATATTAAATCTTTGACCTGGCATTATCTTTTGCACCTATATAATATCGGTTTTCTACTATTTCTCATGTTTTTCATTTCGTTCTGTAATTGTAACCTAGCCTAACTTAACCTAGCTTATCTTCACCCAATCTAACCAATCCTAACCTAGCCTAGCCAAAGCCACTCTGTCTTGAAATGATTACCTACTAATTGCTTCGAGATTAACTTGTTGAACTCAAAGCAGTTTTCTTCATTCGTTTCGTTGAAGTTGAATCCGGTAATCTCGCATCTTACCGCGGAGTTAAAAGAGTTAGTTTTAGTAAATTGCGAGCAAACCGCGCATTAGTTTCAAACTAACAAGCTAACGTGGGAGCTCTATTGTACACAAGTTAGGAAAACACCAGAGGACTTGACTACATTTTGAATATCAATTAAAAAACTATTTCAAACCGAACCAAAATTTAATTTACATGTCAAACGTTATTTTGTTATTCTGAACTAGATATGATTTAATGATAATAATAAAAGTAATCTTCCGTAAAAGTGCATAATAAATATAATCATGTAATTATACCACAATACTGGGAGTAACCCAATAATTAAGAAATTTTATGGAAAATCTAGACATTACAATTAAGATGGGAAAACCTAAAATAAACTCATTAATAATCAGTATTCACCAACTTTGCATTATATAAATACATCGTGAAATCATATTTAGAGAAAAACAACTGTGTGAACTTTTATTTAAGATGGGTATCTTAAATAAAAGTTCATACCAGATAGATATATAAAATAATAAAAACTAAAAGTAACTTGTAACTAGTAAAATCATGCAGCAATACTGATAAATATAATTAAAGCAAGATCATGGTTTACTACTCCTGACATCCCAAAAATAGTATATAAGCAATAGAATAAGAACCACCTGTACTAGTCTGAAGATGGCCGTTATAGGTTGAAACCGGTCCAGTCAAAAAATAAAAAAAGTGGAATAAATTTGTTTTATTAAATCATTAAAATGGAATTCCACCATGAATTAACATTTACAAAATTAGAAATAATGAACTAGAAATTATGCGAATAATAAAAAATACAGTGATTAATGAAAGACTGAATCGCTAATAAAAAATGTCTAAAGAAGTGATGCTAGTAGTCCACAATGGAATGCTGATACCAACCCTGATGTGTATCTGTGAGGCATTGAACTGGCAGAGCAAGGATGGAAGTAAGGTAAATACTGTAGAAATTAAATCCATGTGTGATAAAACCATGTTTTACCGTGTTAGAATTTCAGAAAGAATTTAAGGCTGATGTAAGCGTAGTGAATAATTTTAATGAGGGGACGCTTGCATGGACATGCAGAGAGGGTTAAACAAAAAGATTTTCGTAGAAAGCAATCACTTGTGGTTTGACATTTTAATGAAAATGAAATAATAATTTTGTATTAGACCACAGATTTTATTTTATTTTTTATGACCGACCAGTTTCATTTTTCAGTGAATACCGCACAAGAGTCGCAACTGCTTCCAATTGTCTAGAGCCAGTGAGACTATGGTATTCCTAATCGGGGTATGTTGTGAGGCTGAAGGTAGTGGGGAGGGGAATGAGATGGGGAAAAGGAAAGTTGGGAAGTACCTGGCTATTCAGATCTGGTCACCAAACACGACTAAAGCCATTTTAAGCAACGTTTCGATTCTGAATGGTGGTCTTTCACCAAGGCACGCGCCGCAAATATACTTTTTAATATTTTATATGAATTAAATGTGTTATGACACATACTAATTAAATAAAAGTTATTAGCGCACGCCGGGTTTGAACCCGCGACCTTTGGATTCGTAGTCGATCGTCTTACAACTCGACCATGGAGGCCGTCAATGTCGTTAAGGCTGATGTAAGCTTCATTAATAAGATTAAGAAGGGGACTCTTGCATGCACATGTAGGGCGGATAAACGAAGAAAGTATTTCACTTAAATGTTGCGAAAGTGAATGGTAGAAGAAATCGGGAACGCCCGAGAAAGACATGGCACGATTAAGTAATCACGATAAAATGATAATAATAATAAATGGATAACTTTTATAGCGCCGTTTTTGTGGGAAAATCACCTCAAGGGCGCTTTAGTATGGATGATACGATTCATGAATGTGAATATTCCTTCGGGGAAAGGGCGTTATGTTCAGTTTTATTTTTATTTTTATATGAATACCGCACAAGAGTCTCAACTGCTCCCAACCGTCTAGAGCCAGTGAGACTGTGGCATCCCAAATAGGGTATGTTGTGAGGCTGAAGGTAATGGGGAGAGTTAGATTAAAAAAACGTGTATATCGATCGTGACTATTTTTCAGACGTTTTTCAACGTTGTAAAAAACAAACAAAAATTTTTTTTCAACGTGTATCCGTATCATAATCAAATATTTATTTTCAAATTTATTTTTTATTAAAAAACGACAAATCCCCGTGTTACGAATAACCAGATAATACTTGAAAAACAAATCCTTTTATCATCATGATTAGCGGAAAATGTTACTTGTGCAATGAGATAGGACTCAGCTAGCAGAGGAATTGAACCATTACACCTGCATGGAAACCCGACGCATTTATAAACTTGGCTACTAACTGGCAAATGAATTGAATAAAAAAATATTATAAGTCTTCAAACCATTTCCTTAGTAACCCAAGAAAAAGTTTTTAATAAAATAATTTTTCATTATGTCGTAAATTGGTAGAATATTTTCTTCAAACAATGATTTGAAAAATTACGACTCACGGATTCATTGAATTCACAATTTATCACTAGTTAAACATTATGTGAGCTCTCCAACGGTGGCGGTTGGCTTTCAGGGCAATCTTCAGCCAACAGCTCGGTACAATTCAAGTTTCGAAGCCATACGGAGTGGCGTCATCACCTATAATAGGTAATATTATATTTGTAGCCCCTCATATAATTTAATTATTTATTTCAACGGTAAGTACCTAACGTTTAATAACTTGCACGAAGAAATAATTTTAATAAAATAGTACACATAAAACAATAAACAATAAAAAAAATTACTAATAATAAAGTTCCAGAATTACTGCGTTAAAAAATATTCTGATTTCTATTATTATTATATTCAAATACTTATTTAATAATACTTTTTTTTGGCAATCTGATGACGAATTCACCCTATCTGTTTAGGGTATTTTGAGGATGTGCCAATAGGTAATTATTTTACTATGAAATACGATTTATAATATATCGGTTTGTGCGCAAAATACCATGATATACTCGTACAAGGAATTTTTCCATAATGCGAAATATTGAATTGAAGACTTTGAACAAGTTTTGACTAGGACAATTGTAGACTTCGTAAAAAACCTCAGTTACAATATACATTTTATACGCTTCTCAGAAAATAAAACATCTGAATTCATTCATGAACGGTTAATATGAAAGATTTTTGTGAAGATGCAAGATTAATCTTTGTAGAACATAAACATTTTCTTTCCAACCAAACTTTTCGACGCTTTCTTATTACTACCGCCGCTAGCCCGTCACTACCCTGCTGCTCCCCAAGCCACCACCCCTCCGTATCTATAGTGGGGGAGGAGAGCGGGAGTGATTCCACCCGCATCTGAAATCACAGCTTTCGAAGAATTTACGTATATAATTTTAGACATGATCTGTCAAGTAAATACAAACGTTCACACATTTCCTTTGAACACGATACATTACGCGCGCGAGTAGGTACTTCATTATGTCAATAAAACCAGGAAATCCCCTTTCGTTTTCTTAATAACCTTAAAATAATGGCGTAAATTAATTATTATCACAATATCTTCCCCAGGGAGAAGGCTGCTTTGTCTTTCTACAGAAGTTCATATACAAAGCGCCATATGTGAAATGAATAACGCGTGTGAACGCTTCTTAATTAATTTACCCAAAGTAATAAAGCATAAATATAACGTAAGAGGTTCAGGCTTTTAAGGTGTGGAGAGACAAAGGATCATAATATTTGAAGTGATGAATTCTAAAAGACAAAACATTATTAATGATAAAACTTAATAATAATTTATCCGTTTCGCGATACCTGCTGAACTGAACGTAAGCCTTTATAGCGCTGCCTTCGCGAAAATTTAAATTACTACAAGAATCAACAATAATGGAAACCTCATGTTGAAAATTCATACGAATAACAGTTTTTATTTATTTGTTTTTAAAAGTATTTTTAGTTGGTTTTTATCTGCAAGCGACTGAAATAACTATTTGGCAACAACAAAAAATGGGAAATAAATATATGTTTTTTAAGTGAACAAAACTATTTTATTTTACATTCGTTTAGAATCCAATAGTTTTACAAAGCTGTAACGTTTCTTCGCGTGGCGGGTCCAGAATTAACAACAGTTTCTGTACAGTATTTTAAATTAACTACATTTTGTATACCCACCATAAAAAAAATATCACAGCGGGTTCAAGCCCGGCGTGCGAAAATAAATTAAAATTTGATTAATATGTGTCATAACACATTTAATTAAGATTAAATTATATACAGTATATTTGCGGCATGTTCCAGAGTGGTTGATACTTTAAAGTATAGCCTTGGTAAAAGACCACCACTCAGAATCGAAACGTTGCTTAAAAAAGCTTTAGCCGTGCTTTGGTGACCAGATCTGAATGACCAGGTACTTTCCGACATTCCTCTTTCCCATCTCCTTCCCCTTCCCACTACCTTCAGCCTCACAATATATCCCAATTGAGGATGCCATAGTCTCACTAGCTCTAGACGGTTGAGCAGTTGGAACTTTTGTGCGGTATTATCTATAAAAAAACTTAATAACCACACCTGTAGAAAAAGAATAAACGAGTGTTGTGTTTCATGCTGAATATTCTACTTGTAAATAAAAGTGGATAAAACAAGGAGTCCTTCATCCGTAATTCAATAAAGAAGGCCTTTTGATGATACAATTTAATCGTAGAACGGATGTTGTGTTTTAAGAATTTCAAAAATTTCTTTGTGAATAATGTAAAAAAACGTATTATTTTTCATATTCAAATGTACTTTCCGTTGTTAAGAAAAAGCCCCTTAGCCACGCAAAAAGGAAAGGGAAGTTATTAAAATCGTGTTTTATGTGGAAAATTTTGGGTTATTTTCTCATCTTTTTACCCATCACAAGTTTTTGAATCATTTTTCTATATGACTGATCTTTCGCACAAAAAATTCGACGAAGAATATAAAATTCTCGCAGTATGCGAGCTGCGAGCTGCGAACATCAAATTGAAAAATGTTTGATGCAAATGAGGCATCAGTTGTCTTCCGAAGTTAACTTTGAACTAATATACGGAATATTAGACTTGTTATTCTATTTCAAATTGAACATTTGTGAGACGGTGATGTGAGACGTTCTGTTCAAAAGCAATTGGTAGATTAAAATACTAATAACTAACTACCTTGTGAGGTAATTCATAATTATATCATTTAAAGCCGATTGAGACAAAGTTTTAGAATGTTTTTTTTTCCTGTATCTACTAATTATAGTATGTTATTCGTTGCTGTATCTATCAAAAGAGAAGTACCTAAACGGTTTCATTAGTACACATTAGACAATAGAATTCATTCAAGCGATATTCAATTTATTGTTATTTATTCAGTTTGCATTCCTTTGCCCAGAGCTAATTGAACTGTGGCACCCTGAAATGGATAATCTTGTTTTTTTTTTTTAAAATAAAAAACTATATTTTCTTAACTCTGTTTTCGAGCGATCTTTGTCATTTTTTGACCAAATGAAAAGCATGGCATTTTGACTTATTTTTTAACAGTTGATTGTTATTTTTATATGCAGAATGGTAGATATGAAATTAAGTCAGAATAGAAACATTGCATATTGCTTGAAATGCCTTTAAACTTGTTTTGTGGTCAGATCTGAATAGCCACAAAATTCGCAACCTTCTCTTTCCGATCTCCTTGTTCTCCTCACTCTTTCAGCCTCACAACATATATCAATTAGGGATACTATACTCTCAATGACCCCGGCCAGTTGGGACTCTCGTGCGAAATCAATTGCGTCTCTTAAAGCTTCAAAAGCAAGTTTGTTTTCATGTCGCCCGAATTTTAACACAGACAATCATTCCCGGGTTATGAATAACCTGACAATATTTGAAAAACTCCTACTACCATCATAATAAGCGGAAAATGTTGTTTGTGCCATGATGGAGGATTTAGCGAGCAGAGGAATTTAACTCAGATGCCCGGTTGGGAATCCGCCGCGTTTGTCTACTCTGCTACTAAGCGATTTGAAAGTTGCTTTTAAAATTTCGGATGCATAGAAAACAATATTTTTCCATGAGCTTTCTTATAGGTGATTTAAAGAGAACAAATTTAACAGAAGATAAAAAACACACACACAAAATTAATTAATTACAAGAGCAAAACAATTTTCCCCAGATAACTGATATCACCAAATTACCGATAGTGCTGTACACTGTACGGACGGTGATATCAAAATTTATGGGCATAATCAAAATTTGTAGCCCCATAATCATTGTAACTCTATGTGTGTGGCCTTAATTGCATTTCAGTTTACCTAAATATTCACTATTTGAATAAATTTGACTAATCTTCATTATGGGAACTTGATATTTGGAAGCGCTGTTAATTTAGTTCAAGCGCTTTCCATAATTCTGATAAAAGCTCGTGGAGGAGCGTCATTTGATGTTTCGCAGTTGGAATTTGTATTTTTGACCATTAGTTATTGCGGAAACGGGAAATGCTGTCACACATATTTTGTAACATTTTGGAAACTTGTGAATATTATTTATCAGCTTTACTACTCGACTTTGTCCGAGTTTTAACATAAATTATTCGAAATCTTTTTTCAAACAAATGAAATACATGTAACAAACAATATGAAATCTTTTTGTATTTTTTTTCATTGTGAAAATAATGTAACAACAGAAAACAGTTGCGTTGATACGGAAATTCAAGACATAAAAGGTGTAGATATTCCATTTATTTAAAAAAAAAAATTATAGTGAATACCGCACAAGAGTCCCAACTACTCCCAATTATCTAGAGCCAGTGAGACTATGGCAACCCCAATCGGGGTATGTTGCGAGGCTGAAGGTAGTAAAAAGGGGAAGGAGGTAAGAAAGAGGAAGGTTGGGAAGTATCTAGCTATTCAGACCTGGTCACCAAACACGACTAAAAACCATTTCAAGTAACGTTTCGATTCTGAATGGTGGTTTTTCACCAATGCGATAATTGGTGTATCTACAACTCTGGAACGTGCCGCAAATAAACTTTACATTGTTTGTATATTAATTAAATGTGTTATGACACGTATTAGTTAAATAACAGTTATTGGCGCACGTCGGGTTTGAACCCGCGACTTTTGGATTCGTAGTCGAGCGTCTTACAATTCGACCATGGAGGCCGTCCGTAAAGCCAGTCCATAAAGCCAGAGCTCAAAATATTAGAATTTTTCTGCTTCAACACATTAGAATTCTGTTTTATTATTAGAAGAATGTCAAATTATGTAACAAAAATTGAAACATTCTCATGTCTGGAACGTGCTACCATACTTAACGTAAAACACAAAAAGACTTACAATCATAAATCCTCGCACCATAAATCTAAACCCATGGATACGTCGTAGTCGTTTGAACATAGAAGCCGTAATCATTTACATTTTCTGATTTAAAAACTTCTTATTTACGACTCCTCAAGCAGAACGCATAAATGTTATGCGCGTAGCGTTCGAGGCATTCATCACGGGGCCTACGTTAGTTACGCCGCACCGTAGCGTAGGCGTACCTCACGTATATCACCGCATTATGGATGTGTTATGGGATACATATTCTGCGTTGAGCTGTCTGGCAGGTGTTCCAAATGGAATAACGTCGTGTGACTGACAACATGATTGTTGGCGACTGTACTGCGGGTACCTGCACGGATACTGAGACGTTCTTAGCACTAGATGGATGAACGCTCGTGCAGAGCTATTGAATGAGGCTGATTGGTGTCGACAGGGGAAATAATACAGTGCCATTAAGGTTGTTAACAATCTTGCATACATACATGTGTAAACGAAAAGATCATCGAAAAATGTTGAACGGATTGAAATGGTAATGAATCCTCTGCTATTCTTGTAATACATTAAACAACAACCATCCTCAAGGAAACAAAGATACACATGTCATGTGTCTATTGAATCACCTAATTTACAAAGATAGGCTTGCCCGTTAGCATTTAAACTCACCAGTATAGGCCCTGAGGGAAATTGTTTTCCTCAAGGCCTCCTGTGTGGAGTTATTGTAAAAAAAAAAAAGTATAATAATATATTTAAAAAAAAAGAACGAAACATTTTTACAGCCCGCAACTTATGTAAATATTTAATATGTTAAACATCAATTAGGTAATTCTGGCTGTACTTTTAGGTATTTCGAAAGTTTATAGTTAGATCATAGTTTTTGTTTGTTTTATAAAGCGTCCCTGAAATGATATTTAAAAAAATGGTGCTAGTTACTGCTTAGCCAATATTATTAGAGAAATTACTTTTTTATCGTTATTATTCTACAGTGGTACAGTGGTTTCAAGTAAAGTTTCGATTCTGAATGGTGATTTTTGACCAGGGCGATACTTATAGTAGCCACTAATTTATTTTATTCTATTTATTTTGCGCACGTTGGGATTTGAACCCGTGACGTCTGTTTCGTATTCGAGCGTCATAACCACTCTCTACCACAGAGGCTACCGTTAATATGTATACTTGTTGGTTGATTGTCTCCCATCTGTCTACCAGACGGTTTTGTGTCATTTTTTGTACTTTTCGAAGCAAATGCAGTATATATTGTAGATTGGACACATACGGTGCCTCAGCAGTGCTCTGCTAGCTCAGATAGTCATCACAACTAATACAATAAAATAATTTGTAATGTCGAAAATGGCGGACATGTGTGTTGTACGGCATTGTGGCTGTTATGCTTCTAATAACCTACTAAATCACCACAGAATAGTTTATACTATCAAACATTTAAAAAAACTGGAATAGAGGCATATCTGTTTTGTGAAATATAATAATCATCAATACGCCGCCACTGGCTAATTGCTACGACACGAATCTCTATCAGGAGGTAAATAACGAAGCTTATTTGTCACGGACGAGCAGTGGCGTCGCGCGACTTTGGCAGTGGGAGGTAGTATGACGTTCAATTAAGATTTATAGTAGATAAAAGGATGCACGGTCCAATAGTGCATTTAATAATATTGAATAAGCAAGGCTTATATTTATTTAAGAGATGGCGAAAATCCATCAAATACAAACCTTCTGGTGAAAAATAAAAGTTATTACTAGACATCGCAGTATATTTATTTGCATTACGCATAAAACATATTTTAGCCTTTTATTGTTATTAAAACACATTTGAGCCAGTTCATCCTAAGAATTATTTGTTTATTTATAAATTAACAGACTAAAGTCCAATTTCAAAAAAAATATAAAACACGAAATGGAAAAAAAGAGCAACAGAGAAGGAATAGCATACGAGTATACATAATAATAAATGAAGAGATGAAAAAAATAGGGCAGACTAAACATTAGAGAGAACATTCAAGCCATGGTCTAGTCAAAGTTTTGGTAGAGTCGTAAAGAATGACAAAAATCATTTAGACTGCTACCAAAAATTTCAAATCAGCTGGGTAAAACCACCCACACTGAGCTAGCGTCCAACCACACCACCGGTATAAAGTACTTTAGATCGCATCGATTTTAACTTACAACACTCTATAGAAAAACAGAATTTACGTCCAAATGACTATTATGCAATTCGTAAAAAAAAAAATCGTTACAATTTTTTTTTACATACATTTAAGATAGTAGTTTAATGCACAGTGGTGTTGCTAGCGTAAAAGAAAACAAGATTATCCCACGATGTGGGTAATTAAAATGACTTACGGAAATATTTATATGATTTAAGAATTTAACTAATTTATATGAATTAAATAAGTTTTTTTTTTTCACGGCGTTCCTCAGAGATGGCACCTATGTTTTTCGCACAGTTTGAACGTACGGTGGATCCGGCGCTGATTACCCCTCCATCCCACGAAATTAAGATTTTTTGAGGAACCGGTTATTTTATTCAGAATTTCGCTAACCACCTCCCTCCCATAACCAGTTCCAAATGATGTATTACTTTTTTATGATATATTTTAGGCAAACATTTTGGCATTGATAGTAAATATTTGAATGCATATTATTTCACCGTTTTGATATTGCATATATTCCGATGTCTATTTAGTACTCTTACAGATGTAAAAAAAATACGTTTGCCTGCGGGGAGTTAGAAAAGTAGATAATATTAAAAAGTAATAATGCAACAGAAAGGTCATTTGGTTAATTCTTTTATTTGATCGCAAAGATAACTTTATACTACTCTATTTTCATGCCTTATTGTAATCCAGTTTATACCTTAAAAAAGATAATGATAAATCTATTTCGTAATTTACTGGTAATCATCTCATCAACTCGTTCCGGAAACGTGTACAAATAAAACATGTGTAAGGCTAAGGCTAAAAAAAACATTTATGTACAAATATTTAAAAAATTACATACTATGTTCTTTAAAATATATATATATATATATATATATAGGAAGCAAAGTGATTCTATCAATGAATAATTAATAAATTCGATTACAGTTATGTTTTTTTAAATATATATATATATATTCTATCAATGAATAATTAATAAATTCGATCACAGTTATGTTTTTTAATATATATATATGTATATATATATATATATATATTATTATATATTAAAAAAAAACATAACTGTAATCGAATTTATTAATTATTCATTGATAGAATCACTTCTGCTTCCTTACGAGGATTTTTTGGAAGTGTTACATTTCATTTTCGTTGAACAAATTCATCACTCGCACTGCTTCATAACAGCCTTCTTCGGCTATTGCTTATTTAGGAAATTTTTACTGTTTCCCACAATTTGTAGATAATTCGCTCGTATAGCAAGGCATTGCTCGTTTATCAAGTTAAAGTTAGTTAAAATTTATTGCTCGTCTTGCGAAACACTCGCAAACCAAGTTAATCGCAATCTTTGGTTGCACATTTTTTCAAAGTTTTTTCGTTACTTGTCGAAAAACATCAGAAGAAAACTATTCCATACAAACAATTGAAATTTGAAAATGATAAAAATTCATTTTCATGCGAAAATATTGACATTGAACTTTTAATTCTATGTAGGAAATTGAGAAAACAATCTCTGCACCGAAATGTAAAGTACCATACGAACGAACTGAGAGTTATTTAAAACCTTTATGTGACTGAAAGGGTACCCGGGTACCCTTTTCGGTTTTCAACAAAGATTTTTTTAAAGCTTTTAGTAAGGCTAACCGGCTGAAATTTCCTGACTTCTCCACAATAGCCAAAAATTAACAATTTAACAATAACCGTTGGATATGTGGAGAGTGTTATGTTAGCGGAAAACGCATAAGTATAATTTAAAACTTTGATGGCTAAAAGAGAACCCGGGTACCCTCATGGGTTTTATATGGAATTTGAAGCTTGACCGTATTTATTAATCATTCTATCTTATTTTAAATGATACATATGATGTACTGTTATGTTCAAAGTACATCACTTGTATCCTTAATACTATTTTTAATCACATGTTCAATTAAAAACCTCAAGAAAAGATGGTACTGGGTGAAATTTCAAGTATTGAACGAGTCAAAATGTATTATGTCATAAAAGTGGTCCAGCAAACTTCAGCAAATTATATATTTTTTAAAACGTGAAGTTTTCTTCAGTCACATAAGGGTTAAAATAAGTAAAAAAAATATCTAAAGGCAATAAAATTCGTAGTTTAACTTAAATTGTCCGAAAATGCTGTTTAGGTAAAACATATCCATTACATTAAAAAAGCACCCAATCGTATCGGTCGCTAAGTGATTGCCAACATATTCTTTCATTTTTATTGAATCGCTGAGATTGTTGAATTGCCTAATAAATCGCGGAAGGGTTGGGGTGTAAATTAGCCTTGCATGGTCAACGGACAACATTCAGCTAGCGCACACAAATGGACACACATAGTATGTATTCCGAATGGCACAGTCTGTTGAGACGGAATCTTTAATACTGGTCCATGGTTGCTGGTGAATACACCAAGATGTTGGGTTGATGAAACTATTAAATTTATACAACGAGGGAAGAATGGGCTCTATGCATATGCAAGGGATAACAAAAAAAAAGGATCGTAAAAATATGTAAATTTTCAGTGTGTTTTTTGTTGTTGTTTCGTATTACATCAATTGTATAAAAATGTGTAGCTGTGGTTAGTTTTTGAACGCTGTGTCAGATTACATTGCAACTCAAATTGCATTCCATGATTTTTCACAGTTGACAATTAGTTATCAAGTGGGGAAGGAATGGAGATGAATGAAGTTGAGTGAAAATGTAGAATTTTGCTGGTGGGAAGATGAACAACTTTTTATATTAGCCTTGAAAAATTTTTTAGATGAAGTAACTCGCACATCACTGTGAGAAAATATGTGAACGATTTAATAAGTAATGGAAAGGAATTACAATATTGAATTCGTTACTTAGTTATTTCATCAAGACTATTTTCGGGTAACAAGTGAAGATTAGAGAAGATCAGAAATTCTAATTAGTGATTTTGTAAAAAAAGTCCAAATAAATTGTGTGACACTGCAGGATTTTTTAATTATCACAATTTAATTGTATTAAGTTTAATTTTATTGAGTTCCGCTAGTTTTTAAACAATAAATTAAAAAAAAAACAAAAATAATGTACCAGGTAAAATTATTACAAAAAACTTCAATATAGAAGCTTTACCCCAAAATAATAACAATAAAATCATTGTGATAGTCAATTAATCAAAATATTCACACGCGTTGTCTGCCGAATTATGACGGAAATTTATCAAATGAACCAAAGGGCACACTTTTATTTTATTTCGTAAAAGTTATTTTGACAATGCGTTATTATTTTAGTAGACATTCTAGTTTTATTTAGTTGCTGTGCTATTCGTGATAATAACTTGCATAAAAAAAAGCCGTGATAATGTGTGTTTGAATCAGAGCGACGACCATCTTGGCTGTCAGTGTCTGGGCCTTTATTCCGGTGGTGGTTGGACGCTAACTCAGTGTGGGTGGGTTTACCCAGCTGATTTGACAGAGATTCAAAATCAAATGTGTATGTAATTTACCCTTTGATAAATTATCTCCAGCTATATCGCCGAGGCACTTCCTCCCGAAGCGAAGGTAAAGAACGTGAATATCAGATCAACTATAAATTAATTGAATATGTATAGGGCGATTTTAAGCACGGCAAACAAAGAGGTATGTGCACAGTACCTACTCCTTAAAGTTACAATTTATGGAGGGAGAGCCAATTATTTTTACCCAACCTACACAAACTAATAATGCAACAGAAAGGTCATTTGGTTAATTCTTTTATTTGATCGCAAAGATAATTTTATACTTCTCTATTTTCATGCCTTATTGTAATTCAGTTTTTACCTTAATTTTTTAGCTATATGAAAAAAAGATAATGATAAATCTATTTCGTAATTTACTGGTAATCATCTCATCAACTCGTTCCGAAAACGTGTGTAAGGCTAAGGCTAAAAAAAATAAAATATATATATATATTTACAAATATTTATATTTTTTTTTTTAAAGATAATATATATATTTTTAAAGAACTTCAGAACTCCGGGTTTTTACGTCGTACACCATGAGAGAGAAAGAGACAACAAATTTCAAAGACCGCTTCTATATACTGTCGCAATGATCTTAAGCTCCTGGTTCACCGCGAGACTCCGCCCACATTTTTTATTATGCCACTAAACTTGACACACCTAAACAGTTTTTTAGGTTATATGCTATATTTTTGTTGATAAAAATACTGTGAAAAAGTGACCATACGAATACAAAAAAACCTTATGTCGATATGTGATATGAATGGATGTATAAATACCGTAGCCTTAGTCTTAGCCACACCCAGGTGCGCCGAGTCAGGTTAAAATCATCAAAAACAAGTCAAAAACTGACTTCACTGCCTTAGATAGAGACTACTCTATGTACTCTACCTACTCGGATATTCGAAACATCATATTATTCTTTAGATCTAGTACGACATCTCTGTTTTGAGATGCTTTTTCACAAACCTCCTTTCGTTGATAACTAACTTCTGACTAACTAACTAATTAACTTAAGCTTCGTACTTCCGTTATTGAATTATTTGATGGTCATAGGTTACGTACATAGAAAAAAATTATTCACAAGGATACATATGAATTTCCTACCCCTGCTGTGGTGTATTAAAGATCTTCATTTATTTTTAAAAAGAAGCAATCGCTTTACATAATATTAAAATAAAAGAACACTTTGTTTTAAATTTACGGTTTAAAACAAAGTGTTCTTTAATTTTTATAAATGTATTTAAGTTTTTAAAATTATTTCACTCCATTTATCATTACTATTGTTTTTCTTTAATTTATTTTGTTTGTATTTATCACTTTGTTTCCATTTTTTATGATGACTTTATCTATTTAAATTATCTATGTAAATAATTTAAATTTGTTTTACTTAGTGTTTCTAAGAGACTAAAATAATTTATTATTTCTAACTTTGAAACTGTTAATTCGAGATGCAGCTACATTTTAATGATTTAATAATACCATTTTTTTAAACTTTATTCCACTGTTCATTTCTTAATAAAAAAATGTGAAATAAAGTTTAAAATTTGGTATCATTAAATCATTAATAGGTAATTTCTTGTGTTATTATCTTTTTCAATTTTACTATCAATATGTTGCTTATTTTTTTCCATTTTGTTTAAAAGAAAATGTAATTTTATAGCGGAAACTGGTGTGTTTTCCCAAATAAAATAAAATAGCCTACATTGTTGAACCACAAAGTTAATTGAAAGCGGTGTTTACTATTTTTAAGTATAAAAATCAGTGGGGGCGGTTGATTTTATTTGTGCTGGAGGGTAAAAAAATAACGAATTCATGTTATTGTACCCGATTTAAACCTGTTAGTCCATAATTAACTAACTAACTAACTAATTAACCATCACGCCATTTCTCCGCAGGGGTAGGCAGAGAGGACGGACCGCCATACAACTCTGTCTTGGCACACACTTCTTGCTTCATTTACATTCATACATCGTCTCATACATACTCTTCTGTTATTCTGACTCTTCACATGACCCGATTCAAGTATTTGATTTACTTGATCGTGCCATGTCTTTCTCGGGCGTCCTCGACTTCCTCTTCCATTCACTTTCGCATCAAATATTCTTTTCACACTCCTTTCTTCGTTCATTCGCTCTACATGCCCAAACCATCTAAGCGTCTCTTTCTTGATCCTATCCATTACGCTCATATCAGCCTTGCACTCTTTCCGGATATCCACATTTGTAATACGGTTATACAAGGTTTTACGCACATCCGTCTCAAAGATCTCATTTCCACAGCATTCAGTCTACTTTCATCCTTCCTCTGCCAGTTCCATGCCTCACTGCCATACATCAGGGTTGGTATAAGCACTCCATTGTGGACTGCTAGCTTCGCTTCTTTGAAAAATTTCTTATTTGCCCCAACAGCGTTCAGTCCTCCATTAATGGAGTTTCTTGCATTCACCCTTCTTTCAATATCCTTATCAGCCTTTCCGTCTCTTGTAAACATACTTCCTAAATACACAAACTCATCCACTTGCTCCAAGTATTCATCATTCACAACTATATTGCACGCTGTTCTCGTACTCTCTCTTTCAAACACCATCACTTTGGACTTACCTACATTCATCATCAACTCATTTTGCATACAAACTTGGTTCATCCTAGACACGAGAAACTGTAGATCATCCATATTGTCAGCAATCAGCACCGCATTGTCCGCATACAATAGGCAACATACTTTCACATTGTTCATTTTCGCACCCAAGCCCACACCTTTCAATTCTTGCATACAATTATCCATGCACAAATTGAACAACCACGGTGACATTACACAGCCTTGTTTTACACCTTTTGTGATGTTAAACCACTTCGTAAAATCACCGTTCACTCTAACACATGCAACGCTTCCCTCGTACAAGGACGCGATTGCTTGTATAAGATTTGTGTTAACTCCATACACGGATAATACCTTCCACAATTTGTTCCTGTCAACTCGATCATACGCCTTTTGCAAATCGACAAAAGCACAGAAAATTTTCTGGTTTTTTGCCAAAAACTTCTCTGTAAGCATCCGCAATGAGAAAATTTGATCCATGCACCCCCTTCCACTCATGAAAGCACCTTGAATGTCCCAAATTTTGACTTTTGTTTTCATTCTTACCCTTTCAATCAATATTCTACCATACAGCTTGCCAACTGAACTTAGTAAGCTTATAGCCCTATGGTTCCCACATTCCATGCGTGACCCTTTACCTTTGTACAGAGGCATGATCACAGCCCTTCTCCAATCTAGTGGCGTGTAACCCTCCTCTAAACACTGGTTAAAAAGTTTGCACAGCCATGTGAGAACTACACGGCTATCTCCTTTAAAGTATTAAATAAGTATATTGAAATTAGAAATAACTTTAAAGCATTAATGTTTAAGTTTTTTTGAAAATTTTGCAGAATCTAAAACGCAAATACGAAACAGAAAAAGCCAGATTAAAAAAATAATATTCAAAATTTTCAATGAAAATATGAAATCGATTAAATGCCACTTTCTAATAAGGTCGCAATGGCCAAATTGGTTAAAACTTTACTCCCGGATAGAGTAGATGATCCGAGTTCGAGTTTCGGTTGTGACCATTTTCGTTTTATTTTCTTGCTTTTTCTGATTCATATTTGTGTTTTAGATTATTGATATTATTTAAAATAAATATTTTAAAATAAGTGTAGTCTGGCAATGTTTTGTGGAAACACTCGCCCCAAGGGGGGCACTCTACCTTAACTTTTGTATTTTAATAAACTGACTTAGAAAGAAGGTTATATTGCGCGATAGTTGATGAACGATGAAGTTGGGGACACCCCGGAAAGATATAGCATTGAACTGGACCATGTCAGGAATAGGAATAACAGAAGTGTATGTCTGGATATGGATGAGGCAAGCAGTGAGTGCCAGGACAGAATTGTTCAACGTTCTCTTTATCTAGAACAGCTGGTTAAGTAGATAGTTCAGACAGAAAAAAAACGACCTTCGTGGTCAAGTGGTTAATATGCTTGACTATGAATTCAGGGGTCGTGAGTTTTAATCGCGGCGTGCATATATGAATTGAATTGATTTTTACGTCTTATTTTGAATTTAATTAATAAAAACTGTATTTGCGGCACGTTCCACAGTGGTAGATACTATAAGTATCTTCCTAGTAAAAGACAATCATTCAGAATCGAAAATTAACTTGAAACGTCTTTAGCCGTGTTTGGTGACCAGATCTGAATAGCCAGGTTCATATCAACCTTCCTCCCATCTGCTTTCCCTCCCCTCTATCTCCAGCCTCACAACGTATCCCAATTAGGGATGCCTTAGTCCCACTGGCTCCAGACGGTTGGGGGCAGTTGAAACTCTGGTGCAGTATTCACTATAAAAAAATAAAGAAACGAGAAGCTCAAACAAAAAGCTCACTGTGACTTGGATATTAAAAAAAAGCTTGCTCTATGTCAACGGGACAGCAGTGCAATATGTAGCCTAATTTTACCTCTGAGGCTCTATTAACGTATGTGCGTTGTACGTACAATGCTGTCAACATAACGTAGCGACCACTGACCGTAGGTAGAGCTTTCTCACGCTAAAATATATAACAGCAGACACTAAGCGCAAAGAAAATATACATTGCGAGAGTGAATGGTAGAAGTCAGGGACGCCTGAGGAAGACATGGCACGATCAAGTGAATCAAATACTTTAGTCGTGTCATGTCAAAAGTCAGAATAACAGTATAGTATGCATGAAACGATGTATGAATTTGAATGAAGCAAGGAGTGTGGCGGTCTATCCTCTTTGCCTAAACGAAATAATGGTTCACTAAAATTAATTCAAATTTACACCTCAGCAGATCACCCTTCTAGGCCTGCCACAGCAAACTCGACCTTATGACCCTCCTATACGTTGTGAGATAGACATTATTTTTATAGTCCGGCTTTCGAGTTACGTCGATTAAGATTCAGTTGCCGCTAGAAACTCTCAGAAAAGCACGTAAACTAACGGACTATTGTCAAAATACAAAAACAAAAACATTACACGAAATGGGAAAAAAAGACCAACAGAGAAAAACACAACAGAACACATACATAATATTATAAAAAAGCAATAACAAAAAAAGGACAAAACATACAATAGAAAAACGTCAAAGTCAAGGTCAAGTCAAAGTTTTGGTAGAGTCGTAAAGAATGATAAAAATCATTTAGACTGGTAACAAAAATTTCAGGACCATGGCTTTCGTTAAAAAGTCTAGACATTCTGGACAGTGTAGAATGATACCCGTAATTAATAAAGCGATGATTGAGGAAAAGCAATTCATTGTTTCTGAGTCTACGGCAAGGAATTCAGATTTTTTTTATGGGATAACTTAGTGGAATATTAAATATATTTTTTAAACGTTTTATTACGAAAATACACAAACGAATTTATTCGATTTTTAAGAATTCCGCCTATTTGTTTACGGAATTGCCTTCTAACAAATATATGTCTGGAGTTCTATGTTCTCTTAATATACGTAATGAAGCTTTGTTAAGATTTAAATACACACGTGAATTGTAACGTTTCCCTTACACACAACGAAGTTAACTTCAATCTTGCCTACATGCTGGAGTGGAAAAGTTTTGACCAGTTTTGACTTTCGTGTTCTGGATAAACATAAAATTTCCCCAAACTCCGATAATTCAAATGGCTGATTTTTTGGTGAAAAAAAATAACATAAACATAAATTTGTAGCCGGTGTTGCTGTATTATCTAGATACACGTGATTTTTATTTGTCTTGTTACTTTAGTTGACATTTTTTTTACAATACATATCAGAGTATTTAAAATACCCAATTTACCATTAAAATCACATATAGTTAAACATTTATGAGCTTCAAACTGACTAACTGTGGAAAAAAATAACGCGTGTAAGAATCAAACTATGTGTTCGATCCAGGAAACGCGAATCGATTCCGGAAGGAAATGGAATGAATTTAGTGGACTGTAAAGGCGAGGTAGTACTTGGTAAATGACTTGATTTATCTGGGGAAAACAATAGTAAAGAATTGATTTGTGTATCTGCTAATTGGCGGCCAACCTCTCTGTTCCGGTGATAGTGTGAAATGACTTCCAGGGCCGGGCGATGGTTTTGAAGAAGGTACCTCCTTCTCCGGGCGCTAAATGTGAAGTGATGGGGACCGGTCTCGACCGTTCGAATGACACGATCCGAGAGTGGGGGTCAAGTGACAGGCTGATTAACACATATTTTACACAGCCATGCCAATAGGGCCGGACAGGGTCGCAAGGTGACGTATAGGAAATAGATAAGGACGGGGTACAATTGAACATCACATTGGAATCCACAAAATGTCAATTCTAGGACCCAACATTCCCCCCCCCGAGAAGAGATGAAAATCTCTTATCTACCAAACGTCGATGATTCACACATTCTCGATTATTGTCAATAAACAAATTAAATCATAACAACCGAAAATGCTAATCTCAAAATTATTAATTATTTGTGTAAACAACCGATATTTAACGTCTATGGAAACTCACTTTGAAACTCGAATAAACTACAAAAGAGTCTTCCCTTCGGTTATTGTCAAATCGGTGAGAAACCGATTATCGAATGTAGCTTTGATTGAAATTTATTGTCAAACTAGTGGAACATCATCGTTATTCATTAGAAACAGAAAACACACATCGCTGTCCTGTCGAGTATGTTAAGCGGGACTTCATAGAGTCGTTGCGTTTGAAAACATTTATTTTTATTCGTATGCTATTTGCAACATGTACGCATCGAAGACTCAACAGAAGTCATACTAAGATAATAATATAGATAATAGATTATTAGCACAACTCTATCTAATAAGTTCGATCACCTATTTTGAAAATGTGCGTCGCCACCTCCGATTATTAATGAAAATTGGTTTTACTACTACGTAAAACTATTAAACTAATTACTTTATCTATTTACTATAACATTATTCAAAAGAGAAATAAAATAAAGTAGATAAACTATTGACAATCACGGATTCATGGGACGAAAACCAGGCCACATATATCCTCGTCATGGTCGATGAACACTTAGACCGGTAACGGATAAACTTTGACAACTGGCCGACGAAATGTTCCGTGTGCATTTTTAACTATCACTACACGCACGACTTGATCATGATCAAAATGACATTCCGCGATACGTCCCAACTATATGCCTCCAAAATGAGATACGGAAGGGAGGTGAGAACACAACTTGATTTGACGCGTAATAATAACGGCAGATGATAGATATTCGTGAGCCATTCGATGTTTGTTAGCAGCGACGAAATTTGTGCCATTGTCACTAGTGAGACTAGAACATAATCCCCGTTCAGCTAGGAACGCGATCTAACACGCTTAACATGCTGCGGACGTTAAGTCAAATACTATTTCTAAATGTACTGCTTTGGTACTTAAAATAAATAAATAAACACAAATAAGTGGTTAACACTTTTGTTCCTCTACGTTTTCTTTCTTTTATTGAAGAAAGGGGACACCTAAATTAACATCAATATTGAAAAAAGGACAATCTTCACGAAATTGAGATTGTGACGAATCGCCCATGACAAGTTGTAACTTAAAAGGACGAGCCTTAAACCAAATTATGCAGTTGCTAAGGCGTAAACAAATGACGTTGCGAGCGGGAACAATCCAAATTGTTACATGTAAACTTAATAATAACGTCCCAGGTCCCGCGTGCAAATAAACCGAACGATACGAATCAATAATTAAATTAGTCGAATTACTTTTATCACATAGAAATATGGAATGTTGACTATTAGAAGTGATAGGGACATGATGCAATCTCCCACCAACTCTAAGTAAATCAACCGAATCTACAAAAGAAAGTATTAATTTGCAAACGTGATAAGCATTATGATGAATTTCGTGAGAAGAATTATGATGGATTTAGTTTAAATTATTATGAAAATGCACTTGTTGCACTTTATCTATCCATATATTTAGCGATGAGTATAATTCTTCGACAATAACAACTCCGAAATTGCGATCTTCTACCTTATGTTGAATGTTAACAATAAATCTCACAATCCAAGTTGTAACTTGTTGTATTTTTGTTAATGACGAAAATCTATTTTAAGACGGCTTCATCCCATGACGTCATGGTTGGCGTATGAATCCATGACAAAACGATGGTAGAATCCGTAAAGCGAACACTTTATCAATATTTACAATGTCATTAACAGATTTCAAAGCGTAATCTAAAAGTCGAGCGAGCAATAAAGCGCCGCATAATTCTAACCGCGGAATAGAAAGGGTTTTTACGCGACCCGCCTTTAGCTTGGCAATCAAAAGGCGAATATTAACTTTATGCTCCGAGTGCTTGGACCGAATGTACAACACAGCATAGACATTGCCCTTTTCAAACGCATCGGCAAAACCTACTAAATGGTAATTGTTATCAAAATTCTCTACGATGTGGCGCGGAATGTCGATGCTAGCCGCTATTACGGCACGGATTGGAATGTCCCAGTTCAATCCAGGCTTCCACAACCATTGTAATAAACACTTTGCCGAAAACGTAACGGGAGAAATCCATTCAAGCGAATCGAAAATCGTAACAAATATTGATAATATTAACTTTTCCGAATAAGTTATTTGGGAAGTCTTTACCCGGTACGAGAACGAGTCAGTTTTGGGCTCCCAAACAATACCTAAAATCTTAATGCTATCATGATTCAAATCGAAATCTATAGGTACTTCGCGATGTGAGGCTGGAACATCAGACAGTAATTCTGAACAGTTACTAGACCATTTACTCAATTCAAAAACGTCAGGATGAAGCAACTCCACCAAATCTTGTTGTAATTTACGCGCCGCTTCGAGCGTAGAAGCTCCAGTTAAAATATGTAACGTACTTATAGCGAGAAAAGGTGCAGAAGCAGTTTCGTAAGTTACAGTTTGTAATTCAAATTCTTTGATCTCGTGATCAGATGATTCACGCCACAAAATGTGTTGATACGGTCTATCCTCCGGACGAACTAAGAATTGTCTATACATTTTGCAGATATCTGCTGTAAAAACTATTTTATGCGATCTGAACCTCGAAATTAACTTCACAATATCTTGTTGAAGTTTAGGTCCTGTCAAAAGTATGTCATTCAATGACTGGTCAGATGTAGTTTTCGAACTTGCGTCGAAAACTACTCGAAGGTTCTTAGTAGAACCAGTGTCTTTAATCACACAATGATGAATAAAATATCTTCCAAACGAAGTTAACGAGCTTGTCACATATATCGTGTGACCTAAAAATTCATATTCTGTCATGAATTTAATATATGCCGATTTAAAATGTGGATTCCTCGAACATCGACGTTCGAGGTGATGCAGTCGAGATACTGCCGAATGATATGAGTCCTCAATTTCCGATGACTCTTCCTTGAAAGGGAGCGAAACAACGTGCCGTCCCGAAATATTTCTATAATCCTGAGTTGAAAATGCCTTTTCACAGACTGACTCTTCTCGAGATGACAACGAACGATGAATTGAAAGGTCTTTGTTTTCCCAACACGCTTTTAAACGAGTATCAATAAATGATTCTGAAGTAGCCAAAAATGAATTAATAGGATGAGACACGCAATTATCAACATACCCCATTAAAATCCAACCAAAAACTGTATTCAGAGCAATGGGCTGAGTAGGGTCACCTTCCATTCGTCCCGAACGAAGAATGGATGCAAACAACTCTGCGCCCATCAACATATCAATTGCAGATGGAGTTTCAAAATTTGGGTCAGCTAAATTCAAGTTTTTGATATGTTTCCAGTCTCCCCGACGAATGGGAGAACTAGGGACATCTGCACAAATACTTGACAACAAAATGAATTCCCCATTAACATACTCATTGGAGCAGAGGGAACGGATCCGAACATTGACCCGTCCTTTCTCTGCGGTGGCCGACCACTGCCTAATTCCTCGAATAGGAATATTTCGATTAGAAAAGTCGAGGCCCAAACGAATTGAGCAGTCATGAGTTATGAAGTTAGCTTGACTTGAAGAATCTAATAAGACGCGGACAATTTGATAACGTCCATGTTTATCTTTTGCCTGTACGACGGCTGTAGATAATAAAACGGACGAGTTATTCGAGCTAGTTAACACCTCGGTGTTTTTAATTAATTCCACATGCGGCGTGATACTAGTTGATAGAATTGTGTTAATAACCTGAGGCGGCGACACACACCTCTCAACAGTCGGTAGGTCGAAATTATTGTCGTCTGAACTTATCCGATTACCGAACACCGAATTATAATTAACTTGGATATCATAGTACATTTTCATAAAACATGTATGACGACTCTGTAACTCCTCCATGCCACAATCTCTACTCTGAGCCGTTTCGAGGATCACGTATGATTCCAAAAAATCGTGCTTAACATACTCGATGTACCTGAACTTAACCTGTAGATAATTCTTATCTATAATATCAGCCGAATTTAATGCCTTTAATGAACAATTATAAATTTCAGTCAAGGCTGTATTAGCCTGTCGATTTCTTGATGCTGCGATCGCCGCCATTGTAAATTTAGTTCCACGTGACAATAAAACCAATTCACGGAATAATAATCAACAATTATTTAGAAAAACAACCAACGAATCTTGGCATTCAAAATACGAAAATCGAGCGTGTGTGGATCCCGTTTTTATGTGACAATAAAAACTAATTCACGGAATAATAATCAACACTTTGTAGGTTCAAAATGGAATCGATGGAAAATAGGTTAGGAAAACAGATAATCAAATCGATTCACCAAGTAGATAAAACAATAAACGATGATACGATAATAATCATCCGATAGTACGATAATAATCATCCGATAGTACGATAATAATCATCCGATAGTACGAAAATACGATAATAATCCAATAATCGGGCTCGATTAGGACCAAATGTTCGATCCAGGAAACGCGAATCGATTCCGGAAGGAAATGGAATGAATTTAGTGGACTGTAAAGGCGAGGTAGTACTTGGTAAATGACTTGATTTATCTGGGGAAAACAATAGTAAGGAATTACGTCATCTTGCTCACCTTGATTTGTGTATCTGCTAATTGGCGGCCAACCTCTCTGTTCCGGTGATAGTGTGAAATGACTTCCAGGGCCGGGCGATGGTTTTGAAGAAGGTACCTCCTTCTCCGGGCGCTAAATGTGAAGTGATGGGGACCGGTCTCGACCGTTCGAATGACACGATCCGAGAGTGGGGGTCAAGTGACAGGCTGATTAACACATATTTTACACAGCCATGCCAATAGGGCCGGACAGGGTCGCAAGGTGACGTATAGGAAATAGATAAGGACGGGGTACAATTGAACATCACATTGGAATCCACAAAATGTCAATTCTAGGACCCAACACTATGTATTTCACTAATCAAATAGTATTATAATTTTATCGAAGGAAGCAATCACTTTGTAGCTTGACATTAAAATTTAAAAATAAAAAATATTTTTGTTTTAAGCCACTTTATTTATACACATATAACAATTCGACCGGTTTCGGTTAAACTTAACCTTCATCAGGAACGTATAAATATAAACTAAGATTAAAATATAGAGTTATACAGTAGACAGAGAAATTAGTGAAAGAGACAAAACATTAGTATAAACAGGACAAAGCATCAGAGAGGGGGTGGTAATGGAGTAGGTAGAAAGGTAGGGGAATGGGAAGAGGAGAAGGGGAACATTCTTAAAATCGGACTTTTAGTTAATTCTAATTGTTTGTTTAAAATTTGGCAATTATTATTATTATTTGATTTTGAAATTTCTAATGCTTCTAGATTATTAAGGCGCAAACCTATTCCATTTTTATGAATTATTTGTACACCTGTATTTTTATTAAAAGTATGGTTAGTTTTAATTAAATGTTCGGCAAATTCGGAAAAACCTATACTTGTTAAATAAACGAGAATGAGAAATGTAAACATTAGAGTCAAAGAACACATTAGATGTTTAACAAGTATTTTAATGATTGTGTATCCATGTATGGGGGTTTATGTTCGGATCCGCTCTTATATCGTTAAGTGGGCTTTTAGTTACGGCTTTTTGTTGAAAAACTTTGTATTTTCAATTTATTATTATAGTTAGATAAGAAAAATACTGTAAGAGAACTTACTAAAATAAGCTAGTCAAGGAACAAGTGAAATCCAATGGATTTAAAAAAAGATAAGACTTACATAATTTTCAATAACTCTGACTTTATAATGAAAATCAACTTTAAAATTAAGCTTACGCCAAAACAAGTTTTTGGAAGTTAACAACTTTTGTCAGTAATCCCACGATACATAAAAATGTGCTAAACAAAAACGATTTCACCCCTTTTAAACAAAACAATATTTGTCATCATTAAAAACTTAAATGGATCATGATAAAAAGATTTTACAAAAAATATTATTAAATATTCTCCCCTAGGTACTTTTCTGTACGTGTTGTGACGAATTTATGACCTTTATGCCTCACGAATTTATATACAGGCATGTTTTTTATTCACAGGCAGACCTGAAGAATTTATTTCTGAACCAGCGAAAAATATATTGTTATCATTTTGTCTGTTTTCGCTTCAAACACTTAACAAAAAATCTAAACCACTTTGAAAGAAAACTGACGTAGCCGATTCACATAAAAGCTTTCGACTCCCAAGCCTCAGACAGGTTAATGCTCCTAATAGTCTATTCAAGAAAGAATTTCGGTTTTTGAAAATGTTTGATAAATTTCACCCGAAGTAAGAATAACATTTAAAAAGGAAATTAGATCCTTACAGGAAGGTACATAGAGACGCGCATAACACAAATCTATCGGTGTTTAACTTTATGACATATTGTTGGTGATAAAATTAACTGCAATAATTATTAGGGCGATTTTTAAGATTCTAAAGGCTGATAGTATTTTTTTTATTGATTTGTTAGGTAAAAATAATGATTTGTTAAACCAACATTTCACTGCCAGAAATCAGTGGGATAATATTTAAATTTTATTATTGATTAAGTTAGTTCATATTGTATGGTATATAAAACGAAAATATTATGTATATGTCAATTTAATCTTTTACTAAAATTTTTGCAGTAGGATTAATATTTATTTTTAAATTCACTTATCTTCCTTCACTTTTCACATTTTCAGGTATCTCATCATATATTTTCAGTCCTCTATACATTAGGCAGTCTTGTGACTCTGTTTGTGCTTTTTTCACAAATGGTTAACTTATTCTATTTGTATTTCTAGTAACATAATTATGTTCACTTTTATTAAAAATAATTTCATCTACAAAATATTTAGGCAATCGGCTATCAAAAATTTTACATGGAAAAATTAATCCATTGTAGAGTAGCCTTGTTTTTACTGGAATCCAATCAAGCTCCTGTCTCATTCAATTTTTTTGGTGTATTTACTTTTCCTTAGAACGCATTTCCTAGCTCTGTTTTAGCTTGCTTAGGTTTTCTTCACTGGCCAAATATAAAACCGTAGAACAGTTGTCTAAATTTAAAGAATTTTGCGAGGCTGAAAAAAGAGGGAAGGGAATGAGAAAGATAAGTATGAAATATACCGTATTATCAGACCTGGTTACTAAAAATAATTAGTAATTTATTTTTTGCACACGTTTTGGATTATGAAAAGTGGTCTCTGATTAAAACGTCCGATTTTAACAATCATCCGAGTCATTTATCACAAACATAAAGAAGAAGGCACAAAAGTGACGAAACTCGATCTAAAAATTTCGAAACTTGGCCGTAGAAATCATTTTAAAAAGTGCACAAAAAAAAAATAAAATTTTCAATAAAAATATTAATAATGACTACAATAAGATTTTCACAAAATATTGAAACAGGAGTAAATAATAAAACGCTCGTAGGCGAATATTCCCAAAGACACAACATTTTCAAATTTGATTGTATGGCTATGTAAGTTGTCAGCTACACGTCATATTTGATATCGACACATGCCTTATGGGAAGTTGTGAGGTATTTTCCTGAACGTAAAAATGGTCGTGAGTGTCAAATCGATTGTCCAAATTAATAACACTGAAATGTATCTCGTTCGAGAAATTCCCAGAAATTGCTGAGCTGTCGGATACAATTTGGTCCTTGGCTGAATGTCCTGGAGAGTGGTGAGTAGTGAGTATTGATGTGTTTCGCCGGCCGTGTGGATTTATGACGTGAGAAGAATAATAGGTTAATCGGTTCAATTATTTAAGGATTCGCAGGAATATGGTCGCCTGCGTTGCCATGCTTTCGGCATTGAGAATTTATTATATATTTTTAATACACAATACACAATAACGAGTTTCGAGAGTAAGCTGCAATACAAGTGTGAATACATTGTGGCCCAGTCAATATTAGTTTCTAACTATCAGAATAATACAGTTGATACAGTTACATAAAAAAGAAAATGTATATTTCGAAAAGATAGTAAGAAAAGAAAATAAACACGAAAAGAACTACCTCTTGTAGTATTGTCAGTTTCCTACTGTCTACATAGTTTTTGGATGATTTAAACTTTGGAATGCCGGAATCCCGCAAGGTGCAATTTCCTTTATACCTTGCTGACTGTAATTTCGTAATAAGTCACTTGTGTTTTACAAAATTATGTTTTCGTCAATTGTGCTATTTTCTCAGAATGTGTTTACGAATTTTTACAAATTTTATGTAATGATGAAAGTGGTTTTTCTGGAAAAGCTACTTATATTTGGGGAATTGGATTAAGAATTGTGAATTTTATTGTCGTTTTATTATATTTTCGTGTGGCTTAATACATATCCTTCCAAATAAAAAATAAATTTACACGAAGTTTTCTTGTAATTACAAACAGGAATTTCACTTAAAAAAACTCTTTTTTGTTCTACCGCACTGATGAAAGCAATCTTAAAATAATTATTACACTACTTGTGGCGAACTTAACGCATTGCAAAATATTTCTTGGATTGATTATTTTGTTGACAAGCGATTACGTTTCATTCAAATATGCGAACAGGTTTTTAAGGATAAAAACTCCTGAAAAAAAACGATGAATGTCCGGTGACTAATGGCACCTCCAACACACTAGAGGTTAAGGGTTCTTTAAAATATTTTTGAATTATCTGATTATCAATAAAACGATCAATCCGAATTGACCGGTTGATAGCTGCGTGAACAAACGCGTCGGATTCCCACCCGGGCATTATGGGTTCAATTCCTCTGCTAGATAAGTCCTCCTTCATTGGACAAGAAATATTTTCTGCTTATTATGATGGTAATAGGAGTTTTTAAAATATTTTCAGGTTATTCGTAACACGGGAATGTTTGTCATTCTTTAAAATAAAAGCAAACCTGAAAATATTTGATTAATTTCTATTTACATAATTTTTAGCGGAAAACGTTGCTTGTGCAGAATGTCTTAGTTCGCAGATGATTGAACCTGCATCGCCTGGGTGGGAACCCAACGCTTTGGACCACTCGACCATTTACTGGACTTGAATTACGTTTTTTCATCTTATTTTGACAGACAGCAGTTTAGTTCTTTGAATATATTGTCAAACTGTATAGCCTAACTAATTAACTAACCATCACGTCATTTCTTTTAAGGAATCGACAGAGACGATGAAATGCGACACATTTTTCATGGTGTGACTAAATATTATATAAATAAATCATGAACTCATTTTCTGTTTTCTGATCTCTTCAGTTGTAATACGGTCTTGGTTGTGGTTTTACGACCCACATGCTTCAGGAATCATATATCTACTGTTTTCAGTCTACTTTCATCCTTCCTCTTCCAGTTCCATGCCTTACTGCCTACATAAAGATTACTGTCAGAATACCACTTGTAAATGCTAGCCTTACTTCCCATAAACATTTTTTTAACGCTAAATGTATTCGGTCTTTTAGTATTAAATTACAATTGGTAGTTAAATATTAACTTTTCTTTAATCTAATTTATGGTACATGCACTATTTAAGTTACGTATCTTTAGATGTTGAATGATGTATCGAGGTATCTTTATAGATTACTTAAAAAACATATAAAAAATAAAACAAATAATGAAATGAGATTCAATAAGTTTCCGGTCAAGATAAGTCGAACTAGGCAGAGTTTTTACCAGATATTCTAAATTTCATTTATGAATTTAATGTATATTATTATATTTTTTCGTAAGAAGCAATCACATGGTGATAAGGCATTATATTAATAATAAAAGAATACTTTGTTTTAAAACAACAAAATTTATTATGATGAAGGCCAACCTGTTTCGCTTGGATCAAGCTTCGTCAGGGCACATACGAGTATAATAACTGTTATTATATGTGCCCTGACGAAGCTTGATCCAAGCAAAACCGGTTGGCCATCATCATAATAAATTTTGTGGTTTTTAAAACAAAGCATTCTTTTATTATTAATATATTATGATATATCGACTGTGTTTAGGTGATTTTTTTCTGCAAGGATATTTAGGATTTAGTGATAGTGTAGCGGTCATGCTGTTTTGCTTGACGCTTATTGTGATCAAATGCTAAAACGGGCCGATAATCGGTGTTTAACGGGGGTGATTATTTGAATTGGTAACGGTAAAAAAATTAAAATGGCGCTAATCTTCGATTTGCGACGATATAAAATGTGACAGTGGTTCAAACCTCTAGGCCTGAGTTTATTTGCAAAAAAATGTGGAAAAACGCCTTTGACCTAAACACAGTTAGTTTGTTAAAAACATATCATCATTGGATAGGCAAAAGGGCTCAAGGGAGAATTTTGTCAAAAACGCGTTAAATATGTAGTTTCGATCAGTTTTTTTTCTGCTTCGGATGCTCTGACTCTCGTTTGATTCTGAAGACTTTTGTAGCCATTCAGCCATCTTAAATATATTTACCATTTGGGAAAAGGCTTGACTCAACCGACAAAAGATCAGGATTTTTAAAAATTCATAATCCAATAAAGTACTGAACACTTATAAATTTTATTGGAAAACAAAAAAAAACTTTTATGTGCTCTGGTGTAAACCTCCCAAAATGGCGCTTTAGCCCTTTTGCCTTTCCAGCGACGATGTAAATTATTTTTACTTGATAACTACCATCGATTCGCCATAATATAATGAAGTAAACAGGACAAAACCAGCCCCTAAAATTTAACGAGTACCCGGAGACTAGGGAGGTGGAGGTTAACACGCCGGGTCAGCAATTAGCGCGAACCCACGGCCACGTGACAGACGCAACCTAATCTGATCAACCTCTCAACCTTCTTCCCTTCTTTACTCCTGCCATCAAATTAATATTTTCCCGAATTGTAAATATTTTTCATACACACAAGTCACGTAGAAACAACGTACCGGTGATAACCCGGCTGGCTGAATGAAGCTGGCGATGGAACACTAATCCCTCTATCGCGCGAATGCTCACAACTGCAGAAATTCAGACATTTAATCTTAGAGCAATAATATACCAAGAGGAAAACCTTGTGTAGTCAGGACTGTTAATTTTTTCCTGACTCGGGCATGTATAGGGCTAGGGTTAGGGTATTTATACATCAATTCATAGCACACCTCGACACAATGTTTTGTTTATTTGTATAACCACGTTTTCACAGTATTGTTATCAACAAAAATATAGGATATAAGCTGAAAAACCGTTGAGTTATGTCCTGTTGTCGTATAACAAAACGTAGTGGGCGGAGTCGCCGGAGACGCGGGAGACGGAAAATATGTTTACATACCGAAAAATTATGCATTAACATGTGAGAACTTGTCTTGTCTCTTTCTCTCTCACGGCTTACGACGTAAAAACCTGGAGAAAGTGATTTATCGTGAATTTGTATAAGTTGGGTAAAAATATTCTATATTTTCTATTTAATAGCTCTATCTCCATATATATTCTTGCTCTCAGCATTTAATCTTATTTTCCCCAGTTTTTGTACTGATTGTTGTTTCGAGTTGGATCGTTGGTTTAATTCTAGAACCAAGGGATTTTATTTATATTACCATTAAGGAGAATAAAACTCTTGTTATTATTTTTAATTTTTGAAAGTGCTTATTCAACGACGTCCGTGATCTGACTATGTATCTTGACTGCAAATCCAGAGGTCACAGGTTGAAATCCCGACGTGCGCGAATAAAACTCATTCAATTAAATGTGTTAGAATAATCTATTGTATATTTACGGCACATTCCACAGTGGTGGATTCACTAAGGATTGCACTGATGAAAGAACACCATTCAGAATCGAAGCGTTGCTTGAAATGACGTTCACCGCGTTTGGTGACCAGGTTTGAATAGCCTTCCTCTTCCCGATCTATTTTCCCTCCCCACTACCTTCAGCTTCACAACATACCCCAATCGGGTACGCCATAGTCCAACTGGTTTCAAAACGGTTGGGAGCAGTTGAGACTCTTTTGCGGCATTTTTACCAACATGTGCAACTACCTATAAAACAATAAAAGATTTACACACATGTAATTATTTAAGCGATTGAATTTTTTTACTAAGACGGGAAAACCGGAATAAACGTTTATTTATTTAGTTGATGATGAATGTAAGTAAGTCCAAAGTGATGGTGTTTGAAACAGAGAGTACGAGAACAGCGTGCAATAAAGTTGTGAATGATGAATACTTGGAGCAAGTGGATGAGTTTGTGTATTTAGGAAGGATGTTTAAAAGAGACGGAAAGGCTGATAAGGATATTGAAAGAAGGGTGAATGCAGGAAACTCCATTAATAGAGGACTGAACGCTGTTGGGGCAAATAAGAAATTGTCCAAAGAAGCGAAACTAGCAGTCCACAATGGAGTACTTATACCAACCCTGATGTATGGCAGTGAGGCATGGAACTGGCAGAGGAAGGATGAAAGTAGACTGAATGCTGTGGAAATGAGATCTTTGAGACGGATGTGCGGTAAAACCTTGTATGACCGTATTACAAATGTGGATATCCGGAAAGAATGCAAGGCTGATATGAGCGTAATGGATAGGATCAAGAAAGGGACGCTTAGATGGTTTGGGCATGTAGAGCGAATGAACGAAGAAAGGAGTGTGAAAAGAATATATGATGCGAAAGTGAATGGAAGAAGAAGTCGAGGACGCCCGAGAAAGACATGGCACGATCAAGTGAATCAAATACTTGAATCGGGTCATGTGAAGAGTCAGAATAACAGAAGAGTATGTATGAGACGATGTATGAATGTAAATGAAGCAAGAAGTGTGTGCCAAGACAGAGTTGTCTCTGCCTACCCCTGCGGGGAAACGGCGTGATGGTTAGTTAGTTAGTTTTTATTTAGGAATATTATTCGTTACAACACTAAAAAAATATATGCATACGCACCTTTCAAAATTGAAACCGATGGATGTGTTTAGAAAATTATCAAATTAAAAAATAATCTTTTCAATTCCCTTCCTATCTCACAAAGTACCTACCTTTAATATATTTTAACAGACATCATTCCATATTCTAAATAAAAGCATGACAGCAAGTCAAGTTACATTCCGTGATTTTTCAAGAGTAACAACTAGTATAATTGTAAATCACCAATCGTTAAATATTTTACATCGAAATATTTTAAGCAATGGCTAAGAATTTTTCCCCCTGACCCAGATATTATATGAAGTCTAGCAATAGCTCAAAATAAACCATACAAAGATGTGAACAAAAAGTGAATAAATTTGGAACGAAGTAATACAGATTTATAAATCATCGTCACATTCTATCGATATGGAAAAAGGCGTATTCAAAATTGAACAAGTTGTGCAAGAGTGCGATACTAACACCAGGTAAACTTAATTCTTCCCTTTCTTGACAACGCTGTTAACAAAACTTATCAAGTTTTCATTTAAAGTTATTGTTGATATCTTCAGGGTAAACATGTTTCAATATGAGATATCTTACTGACCTACTTTCATGTTGTGTTTGATCTGGAATAGTTATTTAGTCTAACAAGAAAGTTAGATTGGCAAAGATTAACTAGCGAGGAGTTTTAGAAAGTGTTTACTTAGTTATTCTGTGAGATTCAGTTCCCACTTATCAAAAGTCAATAAATAAAAGACACACCTTCGTGGTACTAAATATGAACTACGAGATTTATAACTATTAACATATTATTATTTTTAACTCGTAAAACTCGTAACGATAAAAATAACTAAAAGTGTAAAAGTAGAAAACTTCACAAATTTTTCCCCCAACTGTAATTCAACCCCAATTCTTTAAAATAATCCTTTTAAATACTATTGGATCACCGATAAAAAAAAACAATATCGTGGCTGGAAAGACTTAAGCGACACCTTGGTCAAAAATGAGTTAAATATGGAGTTTTGATCAGTTTTTTTTCTGCATCGAATGCTCTGACTCTCGTTTGATTTTAAACTTTTGTGGCCCTTCAGCCATCTAAAATATATTTACCATTTGGGAAAAGGCTTGACTCAAGCGATACAAGCTTAGGACTTTTTTAAAGCTTTTTTCGCTTCAGGTAACTCAGTGAGAGAATAAAGTAAACGTTTTTTAAAAATTCAACCTGGTACTGAAGACTTTTGAATTTTATTGAAAAACAAAAAAAACTTTAAAGTGCTCTGGTGTAAATTTTCCAAATGGCGCTTCAGCCCTTTTACCTTTGACGATATCTCGTTTATAATATAATATATTTTAAGGTTTCGTAGACAATTTAGGTTGAAGATCCATTTGTTTATTAATGTTCCTTAATGATCGCTATTCTTATAAGGTCCACTTCATTTTATAATTAACAATTATTAATTGTTTTATACACTCACCTTCTCTGTTACAACTCATCCAGTTCAACATTCCTTCCCGTAGACTCAATAAACAATGAATTGCTGCTCCTCAATTATTACTCTACTAATTATGAGTATCATTCTACACTGTTCAGAATGTCGAGACTTGTTAACTCAAGCCATGGTCTTGAAATATTTGGTAGCAGTCTAAATGATTTTTGTTATTCTTTACGACTCTACCAAAACTTTGACTCGCCCTTGGCTTGAATGTTCTTTCTAATGTAATTTTCGTCCTATTTTTGTCATTGCTTCATTTCATATTATGTATGTGCTGTTTTTTCTCTGTTGCTCTTTTTTCCCATTTCGTGTTTTGTATTTTTTTTTAAATAAATAAATCACGCGTCTTAGGCGCATCAACTGATGGCGCTTATTTAGGTACTTAAATTTAATTATTTTCGTTGATTTGACTCAAACTCAACTACCTGTCGTTTAAAGGTAATATCATGTTTAAATATAAGTGAAGCTTATTACCGTAGGTTTTATCATATTGTTTGATATCTTTTATTGTAAAAAATAATAATACAACAGTTTTTCATTTCATCACAAACGTTGAAGCCTGGATAAAATAGTTTTTTTAGTTTTCCTATTTTATGTCTATGAGAAGGGTTGCCTGAAAAAAAATATATTGAAGGCCGATAAAGCGGTGGGAAGCGTATCAGTGCTGACTGTCAGATTGAATTATCTAACGTATGAAATATCACGTCGAAGTACTGGCAACAATATAAAAATATTTGTGGATTATATTATGTTCACCGATAAGAAATTATTTTCAGAACAAACGGAGAAAAATCACGAAGTACGTAATTATCTTTTTATAGTGAATACCCCACAAGAGTCTTCACTGCATGTATGGCCCACTACCTTCAACCTCACAACATACCACTGCGGGGTATGTTGTGAGGTTGAAGGTAGTGGGGAGGAGGAGATGAGGAAGGGGAAGGTTGAGAAGTACCTGTCTATTCAGATCTGCTCACCAAACACGGCTAAGGCCATTTCAATATATCGGTTATTTTTTATAATTCGATTATTTTATTTCTACTTTATTGGATATTTAGCACTAAAAGGCTGAAGTAGTAATTCCTAGCGATAAAATTTCATTGGTACTCCGTGACACAAAAAAATCCGCATTTTCTTTACTTGTAATGGCTTTAGCCGTGTTTGGTGACCAGATCTGGATAGCCAGGTACATCCCAACCCTTATTTTTTTCCCTATCTCATTTTCCTCCTAAATAACTTCAGCCTCACACCCCCCTCAATTGGGGATGCTATAGTCCCACTGGCTCTAGAAGGGTGGGTCCAGTAAGTTCATAAGCTCACTTTGGCGCAACCGAGAACATAAGTCCTGATAATTTTGTAAAACCTAATTTATCATAAAAACTAATAAAATCGATTAGTTTTTTTGGAAAAATAAAAAAAATTATTTAAACAGAATTTTGCGCATTTATAAAATGTGCTCCGAAAATTTAATTTAATTGATCGAATAATTCATGTCGTTGACAAGAGAACATTTACTAACATGAGAAATTTAAAAAAGAACAAACTACTAAAATTAAAAATTGTCGAAGGTATGTTAAGTGCATATTTTAAAAGTAATGGTTCTTGAAATTAAAAATAAAACGTTTTCAAACCTTTAATTTTTCAAGAGCTACATCTCTTAAAGTCCGAATAAACAAGTAATAGCGAGACGTTTCTGGGAAGGAAAAGAGTTGTCCTATCGAAATGTGATCCAATCACTGAAAAGATACACGGATTGAAAGATGTGTTGTGGTTTAATTTTATCGTACTTAAATTGATAAAATATTTTCAAATTTCGAAATACTTGTTTTAAATCAATTCCATTGGCCTGTCTATGTAGGGTTTTTTTAATATACTTGGCGACTTTCTATTCAGTGGATTCAACGGTCAAACGACCAAACGTAATATCTCCTCTCATAATCCTCCTCTTTTGAGGGGCCTCCATAGTCGAGTGGGAAGACCCTCGACTACGAATCCAGAGGTCGCGGGTTCAAGCCCGGCGTGCGCGAATAAATTTTATTTAATGAATATGTGTCATAACACATTTAGCTGATGTAAAATAATGTAAAAGTATATTTTCGGCTCGTTCCAGAGTGGTAGATACTCTCGCCCTGGTGAAAGACCACGATTCAGAATCGAAAAGTTGGTTGAAATAGCTTTAGCCGTGTTCGGTGACCAGATCTGAATAGCCAGGTACTTTCCGACCTTCCTCTTCCCTATTTCCTTCCCTTCCCTACTACTTTCAGCCCCACAACATACCCCAAATTGGGAATGACATAAACGGTTGGGAGCAGTTGGGACTCTTGTGCGGTATTAACTATAAAAGAAGGCAGGTTATTTTATGCATAAAGTTTTCAGTAAGTGAAAGTGAAATAATGACCATCAGGCATGAGAAGAATTTTATCAAACAAATCCAAACGATCACATTTCCAATGTCCGTGGTGTATAGTTTGATATGATCTCTGAAAGCACATTTATTGATTTTTCAGTAAATGTCCTGAATTGTCGCTCTTTAGTTGCATAGTTTTCTCAAAATAAACCTGGTAACAGCATCCAGTAGTTTACAGAAGATTATTCTTAGCAATTTAAAATCACGCTCCGTTGACAAAACGTGATGAACGTGCTTCAATCCGAAGTCTTTGGTTACTTTGAAAGTGTTAAGGGATTTATGCACAGTTTGTTATTTATCAACAATAAAAGTGTAATAAACCTAATATTACAGAATAAACAAAACGTTTTTACGTTCACTTATTTCTTTTACGCTACTGATTCATGGAGAATTCCATTGTAATGATTTAATAAAACGAACTTTTAACTTCTCTCAAACACTCAAAAATGTAGAAATACCGTAGTTTAAGTAACGTATGTACAAGTCTGAAAATGGCCGAAATAGGAGTTAGTATTAATTAGTTATTTTATTTTGTTTGGGAAAACATACAGTTTTATATACATTTTGATATATTAAGTAATTACATTGTTAGATTAACCAGTGAAATTTCCGCTACCAATTTGATTGTATTTTTTAAATCAAAGTGAAAAAAATGATAATGATTATTAAAAAAACATTTTTACAGTAAAATTGAAAAAGAAAACAGTAAAATTAAAGTTCTGTTCATTAAGTTTTTAAGAAATGTTAAGTTAAACAAATTAAAAGTAAATATAATAAAAAGAAGAAGTTGAATGTACTATATAAATAAAAATACATCATAAAATAATGTAAGCCAAGATGATAAATACAAACAAAATAAAATAAAGAAACACAACATAATGTTTATAGGATAGAAAAAAATTAATAACATAGCTTAGATCTTTAACGCATAGCAAGGAGTTCATAATTGACCTTATTATTTAATTATATACCGTATGCATTAATTAAACTCACCTGTGGAAAAACGGAAAATATCAGCATCTGAAAATGTGGTGTTGTATTTTGTGCATGTTCTTCTGAAAAAGGAATGTTAAATCAAAAAGCCCAAGTTAAAAAGGTTTTTTTCGAATCAAGTTACAATTTGTATCGCGATGTACGAATAAATATTTACTTTTTATTTGCACCCTGTTGACAAATAGTTTGTATAAACGTACCAATACATCTACTGACTTTCTATAATCATATTAATAAATGGTTATTAGTATATTTACTGTTAATGATCGCTTTCAAACATAGCAAATACATATCAGTACATATGCACAAATCTTTATTCTAAGAATACATTAAAAACAGTGATTATCCAACAAAAAAGCAAAGAGCATGCAGAGAGCAACATACAATACAAAACATCGGTTACAAACATTATAATTAAAGTTCTTCGCATAGTTAACATAATATGCTTCAATATATTAGCTTGTACTTGACCCAAGGACATATTTAAGTAGTCAACTATTTCACAGTATTCATTACCATGAACTAGGAGTCTATTTATGGTAGAGAATAGTTTCTTCTTGTAACCGTAGTGTGAAAAAGATCGTACTGTCTAATCACTAGTGGTTCGAGTAGGTATGTGAAAGGTTATTAGGTTTAGTAAATCATGACACTCAATAATGGCGTTTATGATTTTTTTATAGTTAAATTACATAAATGAAAAATAATTTAAATAATTTAAACATATTCTTCTTTTCCGACATTATTTGAAAAAAAAAACAAAAAAATCGGTATTGATGTTTTTGAAAATGTCAAATACATAGAATTCATTGAAAAAATATTAACAATATTTAAAGAATATGAAAAGAAAAAACACACATAAAAAAATAAAAAAATATTCGGTTATGACTGAGACCCTATTCGGGAGTACCGTTCAACCAACTAACTAACTAACCATCACGCCGTTTCCCCGCAGGGGTAGGTAGAGAGGACAGACTGCCATATAACTCTGTCTTGGCACACACTCCTTTCTTCATTTAAATTCATACATCGTCTCATACATACTCTTTCTATTCTTGCTTTGCTAGCCAAGTCCTCCATCATTACACAAGCAACATCTTCGGCTTATTATGATGGTAGTAGGAATTTTTCAAAAATTGACAGGTTATTCGTAACCCGGGGATGTTTGTCTTACTTTTTAATAAAAAAATAAAATATTGCTTGAGGAGGTCCAGATGCCTGAACTGTACTCCTAGGTAGAGTTGAGATCCCGAGTTTGAGTCTCCGCAACAACCTTACATTTAATAAAAAGCTTTAAATAGTAACCCTAATTTTAAAACACATTAACAAGATTTGTTTTTGTCAGTCTTCAATAATTGACTTTGTTTTAATGAGCTCAAAATAGGCATCAAAACTTAATTTTAATCAAAACACGTGCAAAGATTAATCAAACATACGAGTAGCTGAAATCTATTAATATCAAATAACAAATTCATTTAATAACAGGTAAATAATAACTCAAAGGCATCGCATCGTCGTAGCCCCAGTTGATATGCCAGTTTCATCTAAGTTTACAGGAGAGCAAATATTAACTTTGACAACTTATGAAAAAAAAACATCAAAACATCATCACGTATCAAGTTTGTTAACGATATATAACTTTTAATAACTGACATAACAAATGTTGACACCATATTTCAAGGAGAATTTTGAATAAACAGTTTTGAGAATTATTGTTGAGGAAATTATACTTACATGGTTTAGATACGTGAACCTAATGTATAAAGAACGTAGTATCAGGAATAAAATAAACTAGTATAAAATACTATTTAAAAAAAAAGTCACATTACTATCTTGTCATGCTTTTCTTATATTATCTTGTCAATGAGATCCCTGAGACGTATGTGCGGTAAAAATATGTATGACCGTGTTAGGAATGTGGATATCCGGAAAGAATGCAAGGCTGATGTAAGCGTAAAGAGAGGCTTAGATGGTTCGGGCATGTAGAGCGAATGAACAAGGAAAGGAGTGTGAAAATAAAATGTGAATGGAAGAAGAAGTCGGGGACGCTCGAGGAAGATATGGCATGATCAAGTGAATCAAATACTTGAATCGGGCCAGGTGAAGAGTCAGAATAACGGAAGAGTGTGTATGAGACGATGTATAAAAGTGAACGAAGCAAGGAGTGTGTGCCAAGACAGAGTTGTATGACAATCCGTCCTCTCTGCCTACCCTTGCGGAGAAACGGCATGATGGTTAGTTAGTTTATCTTGTCAATGATGCTTTATGTTGAGGTTAACATTTTAAACATACATGTTTAATACTTCTCATTTTAAGTACATATAAGTATACGATGTACTAGTCACTAGGATGAAAGGAGGGTGTCCCACGAAGACCCGGCACGATCAAGTGGATCAAATACTGGTCTCGGGTGTTGCTAATAGTCGAAATAACAAATGATTATGTTTGAAGGTGGGAGAAACAAGAAGGATTTCAGGAAAGATATGTGTGGCATTCCACCCTTTCTCCTCACGTGGCGAGAGATGGCGTAATGATTCATTATAGTTTAAAGCCTAAATTATATATAATAATTTACTTTAAAAATAATTCTTGACAATTTGTCTCATAAATCTCAACCCTTTCATAGTTTGAGATCTGTAAATATATAAATTCTAGATTTTAATGGTTCTGTCTATTTGAATAGCTCAGTACTTTAACGGCAAATTAACTTATTCTCAAGTGTATTATGCTAATTTGTAGCTTTGTTAAGCGTTTCCGTGGTGATATTCAACAAATATGGGGCTTTAAAAATTAGCCAAGCATATTAATTGTAAGTCACATATTAGGTGATTTTTCCACGAAAATGCCGCTGTAGAAATTACCATATTATTTTTGTTGTTGTATTGTTTAGTTAGAATGAACACCGTATAACAAAAACGAATTTAACATGATTTTTTTCCGAAATACCACAAATTTGTCAATCTAACATCAATTAATAACCTCTGTAACTATGCAGGTAAGTTTACTTTTAATTCAGCAAACAAAACTATGCTGGCAGCCAACTAAAAAATGAGCTATTATTTATGGATCTCGAATGCTGCTCAATACAGGCAAGGCAGGTTGTTATAGATTGAATTCTTAATAATCACTTATAACGTATTTTGACCGCCACTTATACACTGCAAGGACATAACACTAAAAATTTAATATTCAATTTCGCATCGCAAAGAATTCAGGTGTGTTTTCCGAAATTTAATCCAGGCAACCTGCGTAATATCTATTTGAACACATTTTCAGGATGTTTCAAGATTATATTCTCGGGAATACATCAAATTATGTGCATATACCATTCAAAGAGGCTCTTTCATTTCCTTCCAATAAAACATTCCGAGAAGTGATGTATGTCGGATAGAAGATTAAATAAACGAGAGGATAATTTTCATATTTTTGGATCGTACACACTTTTATTCGCCATTCAAAAAAGTATCTATCAAAATGTGAAACAAATAATAATCGACGTATAAAGAATGATGCAACTATAATTGAAATCATTTAACAAAAGATTCCACATACAAGACGAAAGATAAGAATATAAGTTGCCTTCAATTAATATTTGAATTATTTGGACACATCTAGAGTAAAAGATGAAAGAAACCAGAGACAAACTAATCGAAATAGGAAAGTAGTTAAAAGGTTAAGATTGAACAAATTAAAATTAGGTAATTTTGTTTTCATTAACACTAAGAAACTATTTTGTAACCGAAACGAAATTACAATTATGAATAAGAATGAATTATTTTCTTTGATAAACGAAACATATTAGTGTTTCCTAGAATGAAAAATGAATAATTAATTATTTTAAAGTCTATTTTATCTATGAAGATCAATGATTTTAAGAGATTGCTAAAAAAGTTTACTGTATCTAAATATAGGAATTGACAGTTGTTTGATAGTTTTAGGAGCGAATCCATTAGAATATTTGTAGGAAAATTTAGTTTTTGGTAAGGATATTTTCTTTATGAATTTTTCGTTTGCAAGTTTAGTGCAGGAGCTCTTGGGTTAATTACCACTGTGCTTTTCAAGCGTAGTTGGTGATAAATATTGCTTTTGCAAAAAAAAAAATTTGGCAGTCGAATAAGTTTCATGGAACATCTCCCAAATGGAAAGAAAAAAACTTTTCCATGGTTAAATTTATGATTCAATTTCTAGGGAAAAAAAAAAATTTTATAATATGAAAATGATGAAAATAATTGAACGAAGATGGTTTTTTGATTTAGTGTTAAAGGATAATGATAATTAATGTTAGTTCAACCAGAATTTCAAAGGAAAGTGCTACAAACACTAGCGTCATTGATATGTTAGACACCGGTGCACAGAGGGTAACCAACGTTTGTTCGAGGTTGACATTTGTCGCTTGAGAACAATCGTTTTTACGAGTGGTTCTTAGCTTCAGCTAGGAAATGATTTATTGTCCTTGCATTACATCCATCCTACAGAGAGAGGTCTCATGAAACAAGGATCTCTTCAAGTGCCAGTTCACTTATTCCTTTCCTTACTTGTGTCCTCTACACGACATTCCCCGACGGTCGAGTGGTTATGACGCTCGACTACGAATCTACAGGTCACGGGTTCAAATTTCGCCGTGCGTAGATATCTACAGTTTATTTAATCAATATGTTTGATTTCACTATTAAATCAAATAAAATAAAATATATTATAGTATATTTGCACGTTACAGAGTGGTAGATACTCTAAGTATCGCCCTAGTGAAAGACCACCATTCAGAATCGAAAAGTTGCTTAAAATGGCTTAAGCCGTGTATGGTGACCAGATTAGATTAGCCAGGTACTTCTCAACCTTCCTCTTCCCCATGTCCTTCCCCTTTTCACTACCTTCAGTCTCAATATACCCCGATTAGGGATGCCACAGCCCCACTGGCTCTAGACGGTTGGGAGCAGTTGTGACTCTTTTACGGAATTCACCATAAAAAATAATAAAAAAAACTCTAGAATGGGCAAAAAAAAGTATGGGCATGTCACTGATTGTAACCAAGGTCGAATTATTGATTAACTCTGATGTGACTGAAGAAAACTAAACCTTTTAAAAATTGATATGAAGGTTTCTTTGACAGTATATCATTTACTGGATCACTTTTATTATTGATTACATTTTGACTCAGTTCAAGACTTGGAGAAGTAGATAGGTATTTCACCTAGTACCATATTTTCTTGGGGTTTTTAACTCAGTGGTGTTTAAAAATAGCACTAAGGATACTGGTGAGGTACTTTGAACACAACAGAACATCATATTTATCATTTAAAATAAGATCAAATGATAAATAAATATTTAAAAAATTCAAATCCCATATAAAATACATGTAATATCATCAGATGGTGTAAGTTTTACTTAAACGTTTTCCGCTCATATACCACCCTCCACATGTCAAACCGTTATGTTTGATTGTTCATTTTCACTATTGTGAAGAGGTCAGGAAGTTTCAGCAGGTTAGACTTAATGGAACATTATAAAAATCTATGCTGAAAATCGGAAAGGGTACCCTTTTAGTCACATAAATGTTAATTTAGTATCCTAGAGTTTTTTTCAATGACACAAAGTATTTAAACTATAAAATACTTGTATCTTTGTACATTATCCTCTAAAAGTGTACAATGTCGGGATGCCCTCGCTGTTTCTGAATGAGCCTGTCAATGGAGAGGAGAATAACAAACGTGCTGAAATATTGGATGTCAGACGCGAACACCTGAAATAATAAATAACCCCCTGCATTCTCACACGGGGAGGCGGGAGGCGAAAGGATGGGGAGGGGGGAGTCATGTGGTTAATTGTGTCTCCTTGAGCGATGAAACACTTCTTTGGTTTAATGAGAAAGGTTATTGGAGAACTGCAATATTTTGGTCACGCTATGAGGAGCGACAGATTGCCCTTGAGGTGATTTTGCCACAAAAACGGCGCTATAAAAGTTATCCATTTATTATTATAATTATAAGATTTTTTACATGAATACCGCACAAGAGTCTCAACTGCTCCTCAACCGTCTAGAGTCAGTGAGACTATGGCATCCCCGATAGGGGTATGTTGTGAGGCTGAAGGTAGTGGAGTGGAAAGGAGATGAGGAAGGGGAAGGTTGGGAAATACATGGCTATACAGATCTGGTCACCAAACACGGCTTAAGATATTTCAAGCAACGTTTCGATTCTGAATGGTGGTCTTTCACCAGGGCGATACTTAGAGTATCTACCACTAAAAGGCAGGCATCCGTTGCTTCTTGAATATTAAATGTTATTTTCTATCCTATTCCAGTTAGAATGATACTCTCAATATGGCCCTGTTAAAAGGTTACTTGGAATCGGCCAAATTTTGAATACCGAATCGAAACGGTACTTGAATGGTTTTAGTGACCAGAGATTTTTTTTTGCAAAAGGCAATTTAATTTATTTGAAAGGCCCATAGTGAAATTATTTCCCTCAAGGCTTATGCCACCTTTGGAGATGCTGAGTGGTGAAACGATTCAAAATAGTGCAAATTATTCAAATCAACAGAATCCTAAGAGTCTTCAAACAAAATCATTTTTAAATTCTCCAATTATATCAATTTAAACGTATTTTTATTGAACTATTCTAGTGGCTGCCACTGGCAAAAGCCGTATGTTTATAACCTATCATTTGTGATTTTCAATTCTGTACACGTCTTAAACAAATGTGATGCCAAAAGATCTAAAAGCATCTGTTTCCGGTGTTTTTTCTTGCCTTTCCAATAATACACCGGATATACCTATCAGTAAAGCAATGCAAACATGTATCCATTATTTTAAATTGAACCATGTTCCCCATTGAGATGTAAACACCATTAAACGTCTTCGGCTCCAACATTAACAGAGCGTACCAATTTCCGTCCCCGATACGTTAGTTTCGCCGAGAGCTACTTTTCCCCCAGTTACTGAGACGCTAAAAGAGATACACGTACAAAAGGACGCATTTACAAAGTGATAGTTTCCCGTTACATTGCTTCTTCACTGGATATACATAAATCTTTAACGTCCTGGGATGGGGGAGCGCTCCATAGACTACAGGACCTCGAAGAAAGGATACACATTATGAAAGACGCGAAGAAAAAAGGGGAGAAACGACAACCAGGTTAATGGTGTTCGTAGTAGCAGGGTTCTCGTTATCCTGTTATATTTTTCAACACTGCGCAATATTTGTAATATTTAATAAAACGGGGTGTACATGGCGATTTATTATTTAAAAATAAAAGTGATATCGTCATAAATGTGAGCTCTTTCGAACACGCATTTTTGCATTAATTAATACTTGGCAAATTAATATAACGCCATTTTTGTGAAATATCACCTCAGGGGCGCTTTACAAAAACTAAAAAGCCATGGCTGAATTTACCATAAAACTATCTACATTTCTGAAGCTAGAGCTAACATTACCTTATTGATATTTACATGTTAGTTATTTATATTTGTCGTAAGTTGTGATTTTTTTTAATATGAATACCGCACAAGAGTCTCAACAGCTCCCAACCGTCTAGAGCCAGTGATACTATGGCATCCCCAAATAGGGTATGGTGTAAGGCTGAAGGTGGTGGGGAGGGGAAGGAGATTGGTAAGAGGAAGGTTGGGAAGTACCTGGCTATTCAGATCTGGTCACCAAACACGGCTAAATTCATTTCAAGCAACGTTTCGATTCTGAATGGTGGTCTTTCATCAGGGCGATACTTAGAGTATCTACCACTCTAGAATGTGCCGCAAACATAGTTTTTATTATTAATACAATGTATTATGGCACATATTAATTAAATAAAAGTTATTGGCGCACGCCGGGTTTGAACCCGTGACCTTTGGATTCGTAGTCGAGCGTCTTACCACTCAACTATGGAGGTCGTCAAAGTGAAAAATTGACCAGCTTTTTGTTTAGCTGTAATCGAGGATTGAGGATCACGGATTATTGCATGAACAGATATTATTATACTGGTGAATTTAGATGCTAACGGGTTTGGCTAGCTTTGTAAATAAGGATAGTTCTGTTATTTATGGATATGATTTTCTGAAAATATGTCGAGTCTTTTATTATTCTCAGATCATGTGGTAATCTATTCCAGGCTTTAGGACCCGACACTCCTGAAGCACGCTCTCCGAACATAGTGTTTGGTGAGCGCTTTGGTTCCTTCAACCTTCCGATAGCCGATGACATCGCCGATATAAGGGCTGACTGTCGCGAGTTGGAATCTTTAGGAATACACAGTTCCGATAAATAAGCCGGAGCCATTCCGGCAATTGAAAGAAGATTTTGTCAGAAGTGGCATGCGCCATATAGCCAAACACAGAAAGTAAATTTACACTACAGAATACTAAATTACACTTTTTATTTATGGTTTTGAAGGTTTATTTTGTAGAACTCCATTTTAATTTTTAGGTTTTTTAATTTTATTTAAACAATAAATATTATTATTTAATTTTTTTTTTATAAACAATTTTTAGTTAAAATTTTTACGCGTGACAGCTGTTTCGCCTTCTGAGGGCATTATCAAACTGTGACAGTTAAAATAAAACAATAATAATTATTGTTTAAATAAAATACGATAACATTTAAGATTCTCAGGGCCAAACGTATAGTGGATTTTTGGGTTATTATACCGCGTTGTGTTTTCTTCTCCTCTAGCCAAAGTTTCAAACAGCCTGGCAGCGTCCATCATAAGGGGAGATATCTTATTGATAGACACTGCAAGGCTAAAAAATAAGAAAGCACAACACGGCATAATAACCCGAAAATCCATCACGGTCATTTTTAATTTATGATTATTATTTTTATTTTGTCAACGTCGTTCAAGACGCTTTTAAATTAACCTAAAAATGCATTAGTCAGCCTATATATTTATTTATATTTATTTTTACAATAATACTCTTATAAAAAATAAAAAAAAAAATTTATACATTTAGCTAAACCCTTATTTCAAGTCAAGAGCCAAAATAATCAAGCTTAGTGAAAAAAATCAAATTACATATTTTCGTAGAAAGCAATCACTTTGTGGTTTAATATATTGAAATAAATGAAAAAAATAACTTTGATACGATATGCACATTCCTCTTATTTCATTAGTATTTTTTAAGTACCGATTAATTATTTTTTTAAATTTTAAGACCAACCGGTTTTGCTTAGCCTAAGCATCATCAGGGTAGACAATTAAACTAAACTAAAAATACTAAGTACGGTTGTATATAGGTACATACAGTCGGAGAACAAAATATAAAAAAAAAATCAAAGGATAACATAATAATTTAAATGTAATTCAATTGTTTTCTCATTGTTTTGTTATTTTATTTTATATTTTGTTCTCCATATTCGTGGTCTTATACAAAGTTATTTCTTCATGATTAAAGATATCCAATCTTTGAGTTTTACAGATCTTCGCACTATACAGATTGTGATAAGCGGTGTTTCATAGTTCGTAGAGTGGCGTGGAACTAAAATACTGTGGGTTAAATGTATTAAGAACAATTGATCATAAATTGAAACCTGTGTGAACTTAGATTGGAAATTGTTTCCAGAAATGATGGCAGAAAAAATTCCATAATTTTTCTTAACGTAAATTCTTTAAAATAGATAATAACAAATAGAAATTTCGTAATTATAACCTATTAGATTCAGACGGAATGTAATAAAGTTTATCAATCCTATAAAACCTTGAATGTTATTTCTCCCAAAGACGATTTAAGTATTTAAAAGTTTTCGTTTTCATCCCTTATTCGAAAATAAAAATAACACACCTTATAAAACCCACTTTCGGTTCTCATTATCTTACACAATATCGGCAGTATTTTATACCTCTAGTGTAGCACAGAATCCAACCCTTAGTAAAGGACGGTTCGCACTTTGCGGTGGATCGGGTAGCCGGGACACAAAGGACGTGGCGTTAACAATGAGTGCCATCTAGTGTCCAGATCACACACTTATTATCGGATATGGTTTGATGATTTTATAAACATAATATAATATAGCTGGAATGATCGAAGTCGAAAACCGTAATTTATTCTAGGAATTGGGTATATACAGATATAATGTTGAAATACGTATTTATAAACCTAGGAAGATGATTTAAGCTTTGGATTTAAGTAGTCACATTTTGCTGTCTCAATTATGATTAAAACCGAAAAATACTAAAATTGTTATATCCCGTATCTACTTCTTAAATTGTTGTTTCCATAAACACTGGTCTACTTGCAGTTGCTTTATGTAGTTTTTAATTATTTCAGATTACATCACCTTTAGGGATGCTGTATGGAGGGACTTTTGAGAAAAGGAAGAAACAATCCTGGATCTTGAAGAGACCCACCTTATAGGAAGGAAGAAAGGCAAAAACAGGTACACAATCATTCAAACATCAGTCAATAGATTTTTTATTTATTTTTGTTTGTTTTATATTGAATACCGCACAAGAGTCCAAACTGCTCCCAACCGTCTGGATCCAGTGAGACTATAGAATCCCCAATCGGGTTGTGTTGTGAGGCTGAAAGTAGTGGGTAAGGGAAAGAGATGGGGAAGAGGAAAATTGGGAAGTACCTGGCTATTCAGATCTGGTCACCAAACATGGCTGAAACCATTTTCAAGCAATAATAATACCAATATAATACTTAACAACAAAAAATCTAGCGAGATAGGAATAAAGAACATAACAGAATATACTTATATACTAGGAACTACATAGATCCTTGAAGAATTCTTCTCAAACAGCAGGTACGCCTATTCACGGATATTATTTCTACTTTATGTCAATCCAACCTATGCCACCCCACCTGTGGTTGGAAATCCCGAGAAGGTTGATGAAATGAAATCACTTATTGACTAGCCCAAAGGCGACGTTTTTAGATTTACGACGTACTACAGACGGACGTAAGATCGTCATCTCGATTAGGTAAATTGAGAATAAGGAGTGTAGACTTTGATCACGTTCAAGGGGAGAATTTAAAATTATTTGAGAATGTCTTACAATACGAGTATTATGTTTTTTAATTAATAAACCCTTATTAACTTACTAACACTTGGAGCAAGTGGATGAGTTTGTGTATTTAGGAAGTATGTTTACAAGAGACAAAAAGGCTGATAAGATATTGAAAGAAGGAAGAATGCAGGAAACTCCATTAATGGAGGACTGAACGCTGTTGGCGCTAATAAGAAATTATCCAAAGAAGCGAAGACGACAAGATAGAAAAAAGAGTTCAATCCTGGCCGCGGTAGTATATTTTTGTCTTTATTTCCAGTACGTTTAATTGATTATGGTAATTATGGATTTTTGAATTCAACATTATTCTCGAAATTGGTTCTAAAAATACAATATTTTCTAGTTAGAATTTTTTGTAGGTCAATTGTTTTCTTCGTGTTGTATTTTTTACAAAATGTATCCTTTTAACGAATTTTTGTGATAATATTTTTGTAGAATATTTGGCACAAAGGCTGACTGTGTGGGGAGATGATCTCTCCACGTAGGCCAACTTTATCTCAAACTAGAATCTCCGCAAAGCCATAAAGCTAAAACGTGATTTTGAATTTGTGAAGATTTCAATCAAGTGGGTGGGAATGTAGATGTAGCCATCGCGCTACGTTCTTAGTATTTCACTCATTCCTTCCTCCCTTTACTTCTGAACTTACCCACGCTCTACGCAACATTCACTAGGGACGAGCCACTCTTTACACAATGGTGAGTTACCGCTTAAATGTGCACACGTGTATCTTATGTATTTGTTCATTCGAGTTAGGCTTATCTAAATAATTCTATATTTCATTTTCGTAAAAAGCATTAACTTTGTGGCTTGCCACATTTATAAATAAAACAGATAATTTTTTTTTAAAACCACTTTATTTTCAATATTTTGTCGACCGTTTTCGGAAGCACCCTTCCATCTTCAGGACAATATTAAAATTAAACTTAGATACAAAATACTGAGATATATCGAGTATATATAAAGACATATTTAGGTTTTGCAATGGAAAGGAGAAGATATAATTGAGAGAATTATGGGAATAACAGAGCTTACTGGAAATATGTCTAGAATAATAATAATAATATTTGAATAATTTGTATAGCGCCGTTTTTGTGAAAAATCACCTCAAGGGCGGACTATATTATAAATTTATTTCGTTATTAAAAATACTACATTTATTATTTAAGGATTTTCTAATTTCTAATGCTTCTAAGTTATCTATTTTTTTAACCTTTATTAGTACAGTGAAGATTTTAAGCCCCGGTATCAATATTAAAAGAATAATCAGTAGCAATAAAGTGATTGGTAAACTCTGAAAAATTATTGTTTCTTAAATATCTTAAGTGTTCACTAATTCCGATATTAACATTTTGAGATGTCTTACCCATATAAAATGAAGGACAATTATTGCAAGATAACTAAATACATAACTGACAATAAATGCCAAAATAACTTTATTTTTGACTATCTTCAGCATTTTGTAATAATATTACAATTTTATATTTCGTTGAAAACCGCATCTCACCCGTGTGTCAAAACTGACTTTTTTGGTGTATTCTGGTATGAAATTAAGAAAAAAAACATAGCCTGGTTAAATCTCATAAGCCAAAGAAAACTTTGAAGGTTTTTTATCATTTAAAGTAATTCCTTGTATAAAAACACATGATAACCGTACGGTTGTACGATGTTCACTCTTCGTGTATCTTTGAATGTATTTTATTCAAAGGGTAGGGGCGACCGGGTATAGTTGTCACACTTTGTAGTTATAGATTTTTATGTGTAAGAAAATTTGAGGATTATCTTTTAGAAAAATCTGGATGCTTAGACATTTGGCTTTGTTTTTAAATAAAATTATAATACGATTAATGAGTTAATCCAAGATAACCAACTAAATATTTAAAAAACAATCCATTCGTGTGACAACAGACCCTCGCTTGGGGTTAGGTGTCGTGCGGGGTAAGGGTGGTTTTCACAAATACCCTAGTGTAATGTTCTTTTCTAGCGAATAAAATACTGGTGTTTCAGTAAAAAATCATTCAATGTGATAAAAAATCACACAAAAACATGTCACTTACGTGCGATAATTTATTTTCAGTTTTAAGCCACACTTATCATTATTTTTGCAAATTAATAATTTGAAATGCGCAGAGCATCACATCAGGGTAGGTTTTTCACTGGTTGCCTTTCTCACGAAATGTTTGGGTATCTTGTGAAAAAAAGTAAATTGTATAAATATAGAGACAGTTGTAACCTGAGACAACTAGCCCTAACAAAAAAGAGAAAACTGTAGCCGTGCTACCACTTTAGTAATTTTCAATATCGACTGTGTTAAGGTGGAAGGCGTTATTTCACATGTTTTTGCAAGCAAACTTAGGCCTAGTGGTTTGAACCACTGTCACATTTTGTATTGTCGCAAATCGACAATTAGCTCGATCATGATTTTTTACCGTCATCGCCTACAATAACCACTGGTTCTCGGCCCGTTTCAGCTTTTGATCAAATTATGATCAAGTGTCAAGCATAACAGTATGATCGTTAGGCTATCACTAAGCCTTAAGATTTCTTGCAAATAAATAAAGACCTCACGGCGAGAATGCCAAACATGAGTAAGTATTATCACCTAATTCTGGTACGCTCTATCCGATGAACACACTTTCAGATCATGAAAATTCACGAACATGGAACATCGAAGAATTGAAGATGTTAACTGCAAGTTTTGTTTTAACTGAAATATTTTTATTGGCCAAAATACGTTATCTACAATAATAAGATTGTATTGCAGAAATGCACTAAAATGCTAAATTATGTATTGAATTTAATATGTAAGCTATAAAATTCATGACAAATAGTTGATAGTAGATTTGTGATGGTACACTCTTTCTTAACAAAACGCAAAAGACTGAATATCTCAGAATGACTCGACAGTTAGTTAACAGGTTCTTGCCGTGGGGTCTTCAAATGTAGAATAACGCCTTTCACCTCAACAGAGTCGATACATATTTAATTCAAATGAAACCATGACAATTCTTTAAAACTATTTTTAAATACGTAAAATATTCAGACAACTAACTTGCCACGAATCTTGTAGTTTTAATATGAGATACGCCAAGAAAAAAACACAACAGTTTTTTTTTTAATTCACTTAGGGCAGCAAAATAAATTCTCTTTCGCTGATAATGTATGCAGCGTACTGCCGGTTCAATATTCAAGCACTTTTGGAATTTAACAATCTATCTTATCTATAAGATATAACCTCTGTGACAACTGACCCATGTTACACTATCCCCCGTCTCCCCACTCTTTTTCAAAATGTGTTTCCGAAAGATATCCGATTCTGTGTGGTTTTTGAGTTTAAAATTATATTAATTGCTGTAAATATGATTAATTTTATGTTACCTGTTTCAACATAATGCGGAACGCGTTTTGCATAATTACGAGTATACAGGAATATTGCTTCTTAAAGTTACCGATGCAAGGGAGAGACGTTTCAAAATTAATAACGTTGATAATAAATTCCGGCAAAAGATTCTCAATTTCAAAGGTATGGGATATATTTTAAAATACTACTAACATAATTAAAATATGTTATTATCTATAACATTGGCTTAAATCTTGGAGTAAAAATATAAATGGAGAGAGAGCTAAATATTTTTACCCAACCAATACAAGTTTGCGATAAATCACTTTCTCCGGGTTTTTACGTCGTATTCCATGTGAAAGAAAAAGAAGAAAAGTCTTCACATATTTGTGTAGCAATTCTAAGTATGTAAGAATGTTTTCCGTCCGCGCTAACTTCACATCATCGAGTCGTATAACTTACGTCAACGGATTCTTTAAGTTATTTCCCATATTTGTGTTTATCAAAAAAATTGATTATCAAAGTGTTGATACAAATAAATTAAATATGACAGTAATAACTGCTTTTAAGACCAACCAAAGATTATAAAAGATCACTTTTCAGAGGTATTTCAACAGTTTTAAATATTTTGGACGGAACTTTTTTTTTCCGATTTAGGGCATGGGAGCTAAATTAAAAATAGGATTTCCTGAATTTGTCTGAATGATGAAAAGCTTCCATCATTATTAAGGCAAATCTTCTGTTATAAGTGTTTGTGTGATATTTTGACTTTATGAATAATTTTAATGGAGTATTGATATTGTTTTGTTTAATGTGTTCAAACAGGCTATCAAACATCCTTAAATATATCTTTCTATCGAGTCAGTATAAAGTCAACCGAACTAACTTCACTGTTTCGCAAAGGTACCTCTCAATACATTCTTTTTCCAAGGTTTGAATGTTAGTGAAAAATAGTGGTTATTTATTTATTTAAATACAAATTAATGTTATAATACATTATTTTCCCACCTGTGAATGTTTAAATTAAAGCGTGTTCTAAAATACTGAATTGATTTTCAGGTGTCGTAGCCAGCCTGTTAAGGTTGTCGTTTAGGCGTTCCTGCCTCATGAAGGCGTGATATTTTTACCCCGCTCGGTCGGTTTCGACCCCCGCCTTACTCCCCCCGCCACCCCCTACCCTCGCCGGCTTGTAATGCTGGCAAAGTGGTCATCTGTGGTCACTTTAACTTTCTGCTTTATACCCAACTCGAGGTTTCCTAACTAAAGGAATGATTAATCGCGGAGACCTTATTTAGCCGCGCTGTATATTCAACTGTAGTTTGGGTGAATTTCGCAGGAAAAACTGGGCTCATTCAAATTTGCCATTATTAATTATGTATTTTTGCAATTAACTAAGGCGTAACGCAGTAAGTGGCTGTATTGAGTTCATTACGAGTATCATTGCACTTTAAATTCATGACACGTGTCTTATGTAACAGAGTAAACATTTTACGTAAATGAAAATTATAAAATGCGGTTTTTTTATTTTTTATTTTCTTAACTTCATGTTTATTTACAATATTTAATATACATTTACCTCCACGCTAGGAGTTCACCTGTGATGTGGAGGACATTTTTCAAATTACATGATAAAACAATTAAAATTAAAAATAAAAAGAAAATATAGAAGAATATACAAAAGAAGATATATAAAAGAAGATATATAAAAGAAAAGATAACATAAAAAAAACAAAATAGAGCCACTTTAAAACAAACAAAAAAAATTATACAAATAAATAAAATTATTAAGTAGCACTATTATTATTACTGTATATAATTATAAATTAGGAGGATTTTAAGTATCAAGTTTATAGTGGACATGAGATTTCAGTCATATGTTTTTTAAATTTTAAAATTCTATTGTTTTTTCCGTTCTTTCCCGTTAAAATACAATTGTGTAGTTTGGCAACAGGATTTTAAATACATTATAGAAAAATAATGAAAATACAATGGAAATATCACACATCTAAGAAACTGAAAGACTATTATACCATACCATGCACTGTGCATCATAATATAGTACAAACATATCATTAGTACACATAGTAGATTACTAGTACATATTTCTATAAGCGCCTAATATGCATGGCAGTGAGGCATGGAACTGGCAGGGGAAGGATGAAAGTAGACTGAATGCTGTGGAAATGAGATCTTTGAGACGTATGTGCGGTAAAACCATGTATGACCGTATTAAAAATGTGGATATCCGAAAAGAATGCAAGGCTGATGTGAGCGTAATGAATAAGATCGAGAAAGGGACGCTTAGATGGTTTGGGCATGTAGAGCAAATAGACGAAGAAAGAAGTGTGAAAAGAATATATGGTTGGAAAGTGAATGGAAGAAGAAGTCGAGGACGCCCGAGAAAGACATGGCACGATCAAGTAAATCAAATACTTGAACCAGGTCATGTGAAGAGTCAAAATAATAGAAGACTATGTATGAGACGATGTATGAATGAGAATGAAGCAAGGAGTGTGTGCCAAGACAGAGTTATATGGCGGTCCGTCCTCTCAGCCTACCCCTGCGGAAAACGACCTGATGGTTAGTTAGTTAGTTAGTTAGCCCAATGTAAAGTGTTTCAATTTGGAGTCATTTTTTCAGCATTTATCTGACTCTTATTAACAATTCTAATTTTTTAAATTTTGTTTGGTAACTTATTGAATATTTTGGGCACGTTATACTCCAAAGTTCATTGTCCGTATTTATTATTATATTTTGGTACAATCATGTTATGATTTCATGTGAACCTCGTATTGTGCTTATGTCCCACTTTCCTCTTAAATTCGATATATGTTGAATTAATATTTTATACCATAATAAGGCCGATACCAGCAAGATATTTACATTATGATACAACAATGAAATGTTTCGTTTCTGCAAGAATTTGTGTTTTTTTTAACTATTATTTTAACTATAGAATTTTGGACTGATTGTAAGTATGTTAAAAAAAATACCACAGTTCTTCGTAAGTTACCGATGTTAGCGAAAATAAAAATTAAAAAAGGGAGTCCTGGATGGTTTGGACTCCCAGAAAGACATGCTATGGTCCAGTGAATCGTGTCAAGTCAGAGCAACTGGAAAGTAGGTGTTGTGAATAAAACAAGCAGTGTGTGCTAAGCATAGCATAAAGAAAATAGTGGTAAGATAGAGTTGTGCGGCGTTCCACCCTCTCTGCCAACACCCTCAGAGAAATGGGGTAAAAATAACAATTTAGGTATTGTAACGTCACAAACTGTAACAAAAATTCTAAACCATTTTAAGCATGACATATTTTCTTTCGAATTCGAATTTACCGATGTGTTAATTTCTAAATGATTCAAACTGGTGAAGACATACCGTTGTTAGGTCCGTTGTAACCTCTCCCTCTTTCTTGTAAACGACGCACGTGACAGAAAGGGAGATAACAACAGAGATCTCAGTGATAGGATCATATTAATTTTGAATCATTTATGTACTAGAATCGTATTTACAGTAATCTATACCTTTTATTTCATAATCAATAATAATAATAATAATATTTGGATGATTTATATAGCGCCGTTTTTGTGAAAAATCACCTCAAGGGCGCTGTACAGATCTTACTTTCTATCACTACATATTAATTCCTAGTTTAAATAAGAAAATATACAGCAACATACTTACCTGGCAGGTCCCATCAGATAGACACGATTTTTAACTTAAAATTATGATGATTATTATTATTATTATTATTTATTTTTTTTCCGATTTAGGGCATGGGAGCGAAATAAAAAGAATGGACTTTCTGAGTTTGTCATACAGTACAGGAATTTTAAAGAAATAATTTGTGAAATGTGTGAATAATCCTACTTATTTGGCGAAAAATAACAGGAAAGACACGTCAGGCAGCTGCAAAGCGCCACGACAAATCTATCAGGTTATATGCGCAGGCAAAAGAAGAACAAATAAAAAATATTGTAATGATGATTGTATTGAATTGACAAAAAAGGCCGCCTCTCTCAGTATAAAAAAAAAAAATAAAAAATAAAATAAAATAAAAAATAAAAAATAAAAATCGCTCGCATTATTGTTTTATTACTAGTAAGGGTCGCAAAGCATGCCATTCGTTTAAAGTGTATTTGAGCATGATTTATGACCCTCACAGCCCATTTCGAGATAAACATGTGGCACGCGTCTGTGAAATGTATACCATCCCCTCACTTCACTGGTCACTCACTATGTCTGCTTAAATGTACACACGTTTTGAAATAAAACTTTACTTTAAAATGGTCATAACTATTAATATTAACATTATACAACAATTTAAATATAAGAAATACAACAATTGGGTCAATTCCCTTACTAGTGCAAACTTTCGAAAACCTAGTACAACAACTACCCCTTCTGTTGTATAAAAACTAGGAGCTTCTGTAAATACGTGTTGTATTTACAGAAGCTCCTAGATCACATGATACTTATTTTCTTTCCTCAATATGGTTATCATACAGAATGATTACGTACCTATTACATCACTTTCAAATTAACTCTGACCTACAATCGATTAAAAAAACCTCTCTTTAACCCTACTCTTTTTTCCCTTCCAAACTTCTGGTTACACTCCAATAATCTGTCAAAAAGAATCCCAAAGGAGTCCTTTTGTTTATTGCCATTGGATTGATGCATGGCTTCGTAGCGTTTTTATTAAATTTTAAACCAAAATAAATAATTGGTTATATCGTCGCCGGAAAACTAAAAGGGCTGAAGCGCCATTTTGGGAAGTTTACGCCAGAGCCCTTTAAAGCTTTTTGGTTGTTTTACAATAAAATCCATAAATCTTCAGTACCTGGTTGGATTTCGAAAAAAAAGTTAAGCGACAAAAAGCTAAAAAAGTCTCGAAATTGTGTCGCTTGCATCAAGCCTTCTCCCAAATGGTAAATATATTTGAGATGGCTGAAGGGCCACAAAAATCTTCAGAATTATACGAGAGTCAGAGCATCCGATGCAGAAAAAAACCGATCAAAACTACACATTTAACTCATTTTTGAAGTGTCGCTTCAGTCTTTTTGTCTTTCCAGGGACGATATATTCTTCTTCGTTGTTAACGAATGATTTAAAACTTTCCAACAAATTCCACGATTCCATACGTGCGAAAATCCGGTAAATATAACCAGCAAAGAGGTTATTGTATATTAAAAATCTGATGGAGACAGATAGAGAAAATATGGCGGTTGTAATATAACCCTCCCTACGAAGCTCTTGAATAGCCGCTTTGGTTATGTTAGCTATCCGGTAGTATTCTTCCCGTAACGAAGAGAAAAGTTCTTGCAACCCTGGATGCCTAAAACTTAAATAATGATCTGCAAAATTATGGTACATAAATTGGTAATATCATTAAAAGGGTCCAATAAAAGATTACCCAAATTAAAAAATAAATTTACCCTTAAACTATTTAAATACCTAAAGTTATAGCTAAAATTACCTCATTGATGTAACACATTATTAATTAACAATTGTCGAGGGCTGTGAAAAATTGACCAACTTTTTGTTTAGCAGTAGATCGAGAAAAACATGAAAAGATATTATTATACTGGTCAGTTTAGATGCTGACGGGTTAGCCTAGCTTTGTAAATTAGAGCAATTCTGGTATTCATGGATAAAATTTTCTGAAACGATGAGTTTTGAGTTTAACTCTGAAATCTGTCGAGTCTTCTATTATTCTCATCTTATGGTTCACTTAGTACTCTTAATTGCTTCAATTTATACAAAAAATTTCAGGTCTACAATTTTATCAATGCAAGCAACCAAAAGAGGAGCTGACAAACAGACGAATTTATTTTTATAAATAAACGGATAAAATTTGTTTAAAACTACTTTTATTTTCAATATTTTGTCGACCGGTTTCGGAAGTACCCTTCCATCTTTAGGATATTAAAATTAACCTATAATACAAAATAGTGAGATGTACATACATATTTAGGTGTTGTAACGGGAAGGAGAAGGGGTAATTGAGGGGATTATGGGAATAATAGAGCGGTTTACTAAAAATATATCTACGATGGAACTACAAGATAAATTAATTTGGTTATTCAAAATACTACATTTATTATTTAAGGATTTTCTAATTTCTAATACTTCTAAGTTATCTAATTTCTTCCCTTTATTACTACGATGAAGAATTTTAACCCCTGTATCCCTATTAAAAGTATAATCAGTAGTAATGAGATGATTGTCGATCTCTGAAAAATGTTGTTTTTTAAGCATCTTAAGTGTTCACTTATTCTAATATTTACATTTTGAGATGTCTTACCCATATAATAAAAGAGGTTTTAAACAAAGTTTATCTGTGTATTTTATAAATATGGCAAGCCACAAAGTAAATACTTTTTACAAATATGAATTTATTTTTAAACCAAATATTTTTCTCTATAAAATTTGTTTTCATGATTTGTAGTGCATAGATAAGTAAATCAATAAATATTTATGTTTATCTAAAAAAGATGGGTAGCTACCAAACTTTTTTATTTGAAGTAATTTAATCAAAATCTCTGTTCTTATCGGAAGCATCTCTAGTTTTTCTCCCGTTCTTTTTATCGCACAGATACAGAGTCCAGAATCCATTGTCTCCAGCAGCCTTTATCGCTGTTAAACACAACTTTTATACGGACCTGTCTTGTTAGGGCGCTCGTAAAAGAGAAACGAGCGCCATCTCTGTGAAGAATGAAAACGATGCGCTATGATTTCGTACAGGTATGACGAATTTATCGGCTTTTTTTAGTTTCGGGAAGGATTCTTTTATGCGTTCTGAAATATTTTTTATATCTCTAAGCATGGATAAAACATGTTTAAAATATACAATAATACAAAACGAGGTTGGGTACAAAGTTAAACAGATGGAAAGATTATGATTCCAATGTTTCATAACTGAAAGTTTCTTTTTCATGTCATAGCAGTTTACAGTGTACATTGTACAGTCGCAAACGATACTTCACTAAAAGACACGGTTTTTTAAATAAACATATGGATTTTTTTTGAGTAAAAAAAAGTTTGAAAAGATATCTAAACTTCTACGCTTGCCGTACAATTAAGCTGTTATTGTAAAGCCGCCTCTGTCAGCAATAAAACAAAACCTAAAGTCACAGATATTCACTATGAGACTCAATTAGCGTCTATTCCGGACACTAATAGTATATATGCTTGGAGTAATAATGTATGGAGAGAAAGCTTATTATTTTTACCCAACCCATACAAACTTGCGAAAAATCACTTTCTACGGGTTTTTACGTCGTACACCACGAGAGAGAAAGAGACAACAAAAATAACACACCGCTTTTATGTACTGTAAGGATAATCTTAGTCTCCCGCGTCTCCGGGGACTCCGCCCACATATTTTCATGTGTGACTAAGCTCGACACAACTAAACGGTTTTTTAAGTTATATGCTAAATTTTTATTTTTTTATTTTTTTTATTTTTTTATTTATTAATGAAGAAAATACAGATACAGACAGTAAATTAATAACAAGTATATAAATACATACACTGGAGAATTAGCCTGTATCACAAACATTTCTTACTGATTTACATATTGTAGCTGATAAATGCATCTCTACCGAATATTTGTTTACAAATTTAAAGGGAAATAAAAGTAAATCGATTAATTAAGGGTTACAGAGAGAGAAGAAAAATAAAGAAAAAATAAAGAAAATGCAGTGTCTAAGAAAGAATTAAATTAAAAATAATAAGTACACTAAGTTGTTTTTTTTTTTTTTTTTTTTCTAAGCGAACACAGCCTTCAATTTTCTACCAAATGTACCACTTGTATCAAAAAGAATATGTCGGAATTCATTGAAGTTTGATGTTGATTATATAAATCGCACATTCTTCTAATTGGATCCCTGACACCAGCATTTGTGCGTGCCCGGCTAATGTGAAATAAGTCCTTAAGTCTAGTTGTTCTGGGTGGTATTTTGAGGTTGATTAGGTTTACTAAGGTAGGACAGTCAATTATGTTATTGCAAACTTTAAACAGGGTCGTGAGATCAAGGTGTATTCGCCGGTTATACAGAGTGGAGACGTTATAGTGAAGTTTGGAATCAAAAAGTATGCCTAGGTCCCTTATACTATAAACGCGCTCGAGTGGGTAGTTACCAATGTAATAATTGTGTATTATAGCGTTCTGATTTTTAGTGAAACTTATTTGTTTACATTTGCTGAAACTTAGATACATTTTATTTTCATTGCAAAACGCTTCAAACCTTACTAAATCTCTTTGGATGAGCAGACAATCATTCAAGTTCCTAACAACAGCAAATATTTTTATATCATCAGCGTACAAGAGAAACAAACAGTGCGAAAAACATTTGGTAACGTTATTGATAAAAGTATAAATAACAGCGGACCCAGAATGGATCCCTGTGGTACGCCAGAGGTAACTGGTTCCCATTTAGAAGTATGTCCTCGTAATGACACAGCTTGCTGTCTTTTTGTTAAGTATGAGACAAACCATCGTAATAAATTTCCCCTAATTCCGTTGTACATAATTTTTTTAATAAGAATAAGATGGTCAACCTTATCAAAAGCTTTTTTGAAGTCGCAGTAAATTGAATCAACCTGGTGGCCTCGATCCATGTTGGTAAATAAAAAGTTTGAATATATAAGCAAATTACTCGTGGTAGACTTGCCTTTGACAAACCCGTGTTGTTGATCTATAATTTTGGCGGCAAGCTGCGGATATATGTTGTCATGGATAAGTCTTTCCAAGAGTTTTGGGATCGCGGAGAGAATGGAGATTGGTCTATAGTTTTCCACATTATGACGCGAGTCACCCTTGTGGACCGGTATGATATAGGCCAATTTCCACCTGGCAGGGAAAACCCCTTCACTCAGACATTTATTAAATAATATAGTAAGAGGCACACACAGTGACGACGCAGCTGATTTAAGGAAAAACGCCGGTATTCCATCGTGACCTGCACCCTTGTTTATATCTAGTGACTTTAAATTTAATAGCACTTCTTTTTCAGTTAGTTGAATCGTGTGAATGTGTGCAAATCCAGAGTCATAAACTGATTCAGGTGGGTCGATGTCGATTGTGTCATTGATGGAGGCAGGTTCAAACGTTGACTTAAAGAAATTAGAGAACATGTGACAAATTTCTTGGGTATCATTAGATTTATGGCCTTCAAAGGACATAGCAGCAGGGTATCCATCAGACGATTTTAGTGAAGATACATATGTCCAAAAACTTTTGATATTGTTTTGCAATGAACTTTCAATGGTATCGAAAAACGACTTTCGAGTTTCACTACTCAACTTTTTGTGTGCAGCACGCAAGAAAGAAAATTCACGGTAGTCGGAAAGACCTTTATATGTTTTCCATTTAAGCCAGACTTTATCTTTTTTCGTGATAACTTAATAAGTTGTTGTGTGAACCAGATGGGAAATTTCTCGTTTCGTCGTGCTAAAACTGGAATAAACTTATCAATTAAATTATTTATAATTACATAAAAGTGATCTACCGCTTCTTCGGCTGACAAAGTTGCGGTTTCGGAGATCCAATCTACACAATTAATACAATCATTAATTTGAGTATAATCGGCTTTCCTAAAATTGCGCCTACGCTCTTTGTTGTTTTTAATTTTCGATTGGATCACGGAGGATATGTCGAATTCTAGGGCCGGATGATGTCTGTCCTCCAAGAGAAGGGGGTTGTTACAACGTTTTACATTTGTTTCGCGACTGTAAAATATTAGGTCTAAATATTTTTTATTGTGGTTCGGAATACAATTATATTGGTGTAGGTTCATTAATGACGTTGTTTGAAGCAAAGATTGAGATGCAGTCGTGTTTGAAAAGGCGCGACCTTGACTGCTGCTTTCGGAAAATGCCCAAGTAAGATTAGGTAAATTCATGTCTCCTAACACGCAAAACATGTTGTTTGGTTCTAATGAAAATACGGATTCCAGGTTGTTGGAGAAAATATCATAAAGGGTGGCTGGCGAGGCAGGAGGTATATATACCGCACAAATGATGACATTGAGAGATCTTACCGGGATAGATACGAAGATAAGCTCGATTTGAGTGTTTTCCCAGTCATCGATGCGGGAAGCTGCGAGCTCTTTGGGTACTGCCACCAGCACTCCGCCTCCGTCCTTCTTACCGGTAAGCATACGGTCTCTGTCTCGTCGGAACACTGTGTATCGGGAATCTATGACTTCGGCCGTATTTACACTAGCTTCGAGCCATGTTTCAACTAGAACTATAACATCATAATTATTCGATTGAATATTTATAAGTAGCGACTCTGTTTTAGTCTTAATACCACCACAATTCTGGTAGTAAACGGATATAGGCGAGGTCATTTCACTAGCGTTAGAGTGTGTTTCAACATATTCCACATTAGCGGGAGCGGCACATTTAGTAGAAAATAAGTACATGAAGCTTGCAAATTATATAGAACACATTGATTCATTATGAGGTTAAAGAGTATAACATATTTAAAGGTTTTAAAGTTTGAAAGAATGTGTAGAGAACGTAATAGTATTGTAAAATTGTGGAGACACTGTGCAATGGACAAATATATAAACAGATTTATAGATAAATGAAGTAATGTGCAAGGGTACACTATCGAAACAAAAAAAAGAAGAAAAAAGAAGAAGAAAAAAATTGGGCATTGATAGTAAAAAAGGTTTCTAAGAGTCATTTGTTTTGCTGGTCTTGATGTGGCGTTATCTTGTGAAGGTCTCCCTCGCGGCGAATGGTGACCACCCTAGAGAGATCATTTCTCTTCGCCAGGAGCAGCACGTGTTTTTGCGAAAAGTATTTTATTTTTTAATGTCAGGTGTTCGTTAACATAGAAATTGGTGCTGGGAGCACCGAGTCCTAGCTGCTCCGTTGTGAGACCGCGGCGAGTCCTTGCCGCAGCGATAACGTCATCGCGGAGTCGCTTCGTTGAGAGCTGGACGACTATGTTACGTGGCCGGTTGGAGGGCGATGAGTGTCCGCGAGCGACGCGATGTACAGATACCACGCAGCTTGTTGGAAGCGGCACGCTGATGACGCTTCCCATTTTTTCAACAATGCTTAACAAATTTTCTCCTTTTACTTCGGGAATGTTATGTATATCGAGGTTGCACAATCTGCTTCGCTGTTCCATGTCATCTTGTGCGTCTCGGAGGGATTCGACTTGCCGTCGGAGACTGGCGTTTTCGTCCTGAAGGGCATTCACACACTCTAGCATTTTGCTGAATTGCTCCTTTCATTCGTTCGACAGCGCGTCCAGTTTGAGCTGCACGGCGTCAATGGCTGCTTTACTCTCCGAGCGCATGAGTTCGAGTTTTGACTCAAAGAAAGTGATGAGGGATAACAATACTGTGAAAAAGTCGTTATACGAATAAACAAAAACATTATATCGACATGTGCTATGAATTGATGTATAAATACCCTAGATCTAGTCCTAGCCACGCCCAGGTCTGCTGAGTCCGGAAAAAATCATCAAAAACTGACTACACTGCCTTGGATAGGTACCACTCTATGTACTCAAAGTATATATGCCAAATATTTACTTAAAATTATACCAGTCTGAAGATGCCCGTCATAATGTGAAACCGGTCAAATCTTAAATAAAAAAATAGTAGAAAAAAGTTAAAAATTTGGTATTATTAAAATCATTAAAGTGGAGTTCCACCACGAATAAGCAGTTTCAAAATTGAAAATAATAGAATATGGTCATTGATCATGAACCTATCTTTTGCACGATAGGATCATATAAATATTATTCGCGCATAAAGTAACGTGTGTCGGTACACAACACGTTGATGATGCGAAAATACTAAAAAAAGACTTGTATAAGAATCGTTTGTCGAATATTTTTACGAAATTTCATATTTTAAACAAAAATGTTTTCTAGAAAATATGTGTTTTTATTATTCTGTTATCAATAATGTTTTTAATTTTCATTCCATAATTAATAATTAAATATTTTGTAAAACATTAACGTCAGTACTAACAGGAGAATATGCTATTTTTGTTTTCTAAGATATTCGCATGCGCTATTTATGATTATAATTATTATTAAAAATGGTTGCATCACAAATTTGATAGTAAGAGTATGTTGAGAAACATACAAATTAAAGGAGTAAAAAATCTGGAACGCTGATAAAAGAAGTTCTAGATTTACAGCTCGTTTCGTGGGTTCTAAAAATAATAACAATATTGACGGTAGAAGTTATAATATTAATACAAATTAAAAAAAAATAATGATAATAATAGCGGTGGGTGTCATACTTTGTCCGTCATATAAAGAATACGTGTGACTGGTTGGTAGCTGAGTGGACAAACGCGTCGTATTCTCACCCAATTCTTCTGCTGACTAAGTCCTCCATCATTGCACAAGCAACATTTTACGCTTATTATGATGGTAGTAGGAGTTTTTCAAACATTGTCAGGTTATTCGTAACCCGGGAATGTTTGTCTTTCTTTAAATAACACATTAAGCAAAACAATATCAATACACCATTAAAATGATTTATAAAGTCAAAATATCACACAAATACTAATAACAGAAGGTTTGCTTAAATAATGATGGAAGCTTTTTGTTGATTTTATGTCTTTATATCATTAAAAATGTGAAAATTTTAAAGTTCAGTAAAAAATATTTAAAACTGTTGAAATACCTTTGAAAAGCGAGGTTTAATAATCTTTGCTTGGTCTTATTTGAAAATTCACGCAAAGCACACATCACCATCATGTTTAAGAGCAAAAATATTTTCAAAGATAAATTTGTTTAAACACGGCAAGGCCGGGTAGTAACTAAATAAGTACGAGTTGTTATAAAAATCTTTTTCCCGATTAAAAACTAATATGAATAGTTTTCAAAGGCACGAATAAAACTGTACGTTTTTCGATTAACAATGCTTCTAATATCAGGAATCGTGTTAGTTGTAAACCGCAGAACTTTAAACGATTTCCCCGATTTGAAAGTCCAATTCTTGAATCACGTTCCCGACAAAGTCGACTCTTATATTAAAATATCGAGCAAATTTGCAGTTCCGTGGAGGCTTCACCCGCCTTTCTTCTCCCACCTTCCACCTCCCACCTCAGATTCAGCTTGTAGCCTACGACGGGAATTTCTATAGTTTGGAGCTTCTTGTGATAAATGTCGGATTCATATGTAATATGGAGCTTTTACTACACGCTCTCATTCCCGGAATTGCACGGAAAATTGTTAAAAGTATAATTTTTTTCTTCTATTGTTAAAGAAGAAAGAGTGAGTGGTACTGTATGGTGCTATAAAGACAGGAGCTGTCAGTTTTCAAAATCAGTTTTTTGTAACGAACAGTACATGTTTGACACAGCAACCCTACTTGAATTTATACTGCGAGGGTGTGTTTCTGAATTATAACTGCTAGTTGAAAAGATTATTTCTATGCTTGGCAGTAATAATTATTTGAGAAAAACAGTCATTATTTAAACCCTTGAAGAACCTTATGAATGGTCTCCAGTTTCCATGTTAAGTACTACCTGCAATAGATGACAAGACTAATGGATGCGTTCAATAACACCAGCAACGGATTGCGTGTCAATGGACAATTGTAGACGTCAGCGACAAACAGAGAGAATTTAACTTTAAAAAATTATAACTAAAAGACAAATACGTTTTTTATAATGTTGTGAAAAAAGAAAAATAAATAACTTATGTACATTTATACTGTAGATAAAATAAATTAAAGAAGGTAATTGATCGGTGTGAAATTAAAAATTATTACTGCACAACCATACAAACTCACAGATGTTCAATTTTGTAAATTGTAAAAAAAAAACATGTTTTATCGTACAAGAAGAAGAAGACGATTACATGCTAAATATAGCAATCAGAGCATTGCAGCACAGAGGCGTGCCATGACCTTTCATCCGATTTCCACGATTTTCCACAGCCAAAAAGGATTTATTTGAATTTTTCTCGCCGAAAAAATATGTTTTGTTATTTAAAAAGCTACCCGGAAGGAGACCGCCTTTTAATATATAATTTTAAAAAAAATGTTAAAAAATTAAAGCACAATACCCTTTTCTCTGGAAAAACATAAAATTGGAGGAAAAGTCACGGCACTCCCACGAGGCTGAATGTCACATATTTCAAGATAAGACCAAATGTAATGTACGATTTAAATACCGATGGCGCAGAATGTCATCTTATACTGGTATATGCCAGTTTACTTTAACAATATAAAAATTCTACTCCAGAGAAAAATAAAATTTGTTTTTAAAAAAACCAAATAAAGAATATTGAGTATTTACCATCTGTATAAAGGGCAGAGGCAGAGGCGAAATCTCTTTTACATATAATGAAAATAAAATAATAATAACTTTTTACAAGACCACAGATTTTTTTTATGACCGACCGTGTTTCGCTTGACCTAAGCATCATAAGGGTACAAAATTAAACTAAAAAAAAAATACAAAGTGTGCGGTTATATACACATACAAAGGGAAAACACAATATATAATAAAATAAGAGAACAATGAGAAAACAATGGAATAAAATTTAATTTAACACAAGACCACAGTTTTTTGTTTGTTTTGTTTTATGACAGACCGGGTTTTGCTTGATCTAAGCATCATCAGGATAAAAAATAAACCAAACAAAAAATACAAAGTATGCGGTCATATATACATACAAAAGGAAAACACAATATAAAATGAAATAAGAGAACAATGAGAAAACAATAAAATAAAATTTAAATTATAATAAAGGAACAGAGAAAGAGACAGATAATATAAAATCAAAGAGGCGAAACGTCAACTGAGAAGTCGTCTGTCAATTAACCGGTCGGTAGCTGAGTGAAGAACGCGTCGGATTCCCACCCGGGCGTCGTGCGTTCAGTTTCTCTGCTGGCTAAGTCGTCCATCATTGCACAAGCAACATCTTCCGCTTTTTATGGTGGCAGTAGGAGTTTTTAAAATATTGTCAGGTTATTCGTAACCCGGGAATGTTTGTCTTACTTAAAAAAAGGTTAGTTAAAGAATGATAAGAAATTTAGGAGTTTACGGGAAATATACCTAATATTGGACTCGTATATTATTTTTTGGTTTACTGAAAAGAATTAAAAAATTTACGAACACCTTTTCGTGAAGGTACAAAAACATTTTGTATGACCGATTTAATTTATTTGTAAGATATCGATTAGTGGCCAGTACCTATTTAGAATGATTCGTTTTATGTTCCTTTCAATGTCGTCTGTTATAAATTTTACGTTTCAAATTATTCCAAAAATGTAATTAATATCAATTTAGAATTTTTTGATAATACTCGTATATACATTCATTTAGATATTTAAATTTTAATCGAATCTCTGTATTGTTCCACAAATTCAGAAAGCCCGTTAATAAACTTGCTCTCATACCCTGAAAGCGAAAAATAAAAATACATAAATAAATAACAACTATAATTTTGCCAATATCACGTCTTCCAAGTACAAAACTGTATCTTTCTCCAAACTAGAAATAACTCAAATAAAGTGTTTCTAAAGTGACCTAGCACATATAAATAAAAATGAACAAGTATGCTATAAATTAAATGTATTTAGTAATATGATCGAGCCTAGGAATTACGTTTTGAACAGCGCCCTTGAGGTGATTTTTCATTAAAACGGCGCTGTAAAAAATATTCAAATTTATTATTTTTAAAAGTCACTGCCATTTTTGTGACATAATGATAGCACGTCTTCTGCGATGTAAAATTGGATTCTTAACAAATATAATTAAACCAAGTGACGGCCTCCGTGGTAGAAAGACGCTCGGCTACGAATCCGCGGGTTCAAACCCGACGTGCGCAAACAAATTTTATTTCATTAACATGTCCCATTCCAATTCTTATAAAATAATATATGGTATATTTGCGGCCCGTTCCAGAGTGGTAGATACTCTAAGAATCGCCTTGGTGACAGACCACCATTTAGAAACGAAAAGCTACTTGAAATTTGGTGACCAAATCTAAATAGCCAAGTACTTTCCAACCTTCCTCTTCCCCATCTCCTTCCGCTCTCCATTACCTTCAACCTCACAACGTACCAAATTAGGGATGCCATAGTCCCACTGGCTCTAGACGGTTGTGAGCAGTTGGGAATCTTGTGCGGTATTAACTGTAAAAAACAAAAAGAACATGTTAAAAATTCAATGGTGTCAACACCTCTGAGAAAGTATTTGTCATGGTAATTAAATTGAAAACTATTTTTTTCGCCCTATTTATATAATTTTATTCGACCAATAATTTTACTTATTGAACCGTATGTTAAAAAAGAAAAAAAAAGGCTTGGAAGAAGTTGATGTTATGGGTAAAGATTTTTGCTTTAGATGTAGTTCTAAGAACTAAAACAAATACTTATTTGTAGTATATATAGATTTACTAACATAGCTGCACAGGCAAACAAAAAAGGAATTAACGCAAACAGTTTTTTGCATGATTAAAACCACAATATCCAAACTAGCGACGCCATAAGTTTATTCATCTCTCTTTAGTATGTGAAAAGCTACCCTTGTGCCTAAAAATTTGCACCTTAGAACCTGTTCCACGGTTTTATATTCTACTTCTTAATTAGATTTTCCAAATAACAAGCCACGGAATTACCCGCACAAGGAGTCCATTTTACATGTTACAGTTGTTCCCTTTCTTACCTCTTCTTTACTTCAGCTTTTGTGTCTCTACTCACACTTCTCTTATAGAAAAAGGTTTAACGTCTCGAAACACAGATCTGCGGATGTCATTAAAATGGGATTGATTTTGAACTTTACAGAAAAAAAAATTTTTGATTGAATTTTCATTGGACAAGCCGAAAAGTTCAACATTTGGTAGAGCATTCATTTTTTGATGAACAAAATTCTGACAAAGTGGAAAAGAAGACAAGTAAAGAAAATATGTAGAGTAAATTTAAGAAGACCCAGGAGAACAAATTAAAAATGTTGCGAAGTTCGATTTCCAAAACATAGTCCCAACACTTATTTTCGTAGTGTTCACAATAATTCAAACAACGACAAAAAATTGAATACTGAGAGATATTGCTTACACGAAAGTCCCAATTGCTGAGGTATGCTGTGAGGCTGAAGAGAGTGGAGAGCAGGGGAAGGAGATGGTAAGAGGAAGCAAGAATATGCCTGACTATTCGAATCTGATCACTAAACACAGCTGAAGCCATATCAGGCAACGTCTCGATTCTGAGTGGTGGTCTTTCACCAGGGTGATACTGAGCGTATCTACTACCCTTGAATGTGCCACAAATATGCTATGAATATATTATTATTGATTAAATGTTAAATAACATATAATAATAAAATAAAAATTATTTGCATGGGCTGGGATTCGAATCAGTGACCTCAAGATTCGTATCCGAGGATCTTAGTCCAATGAAGAGTCCCAACTGCTCCCAACCGTCTAGAACCAGTGAGACTATGACATCTCCAAATGAGGTATATTAAGAAGCTGAATGTAGTAGGGAAGGGAAGGAGATGAGAAGAGGAAAGTCAAGAAGTATCTAGCTATTCAGATCTGGTTACTAAACACGGCTAAATCCAATTCAAGCAACGCTTCGATTCTGAATAGTGGTCTTTCACCAGGGCGATACTTAGAGTATCTACCACTCTGGAACGTGCCGCAAATATATGTATACTTTTTATTTTGTTATTTGAATTTAATGTGTTATGATACATAATAATTAAATAAAAGTTATTGGTGCACGCCGGGTTTGAATCCACGACCTTTGGATTCGTGGTCAACTAACTAACCATCATGCTATTTCTCGGCAGGGTAGGCGAATATTATAGAATGCCTTTGTTTCGCCAAACACTTCTTTGTTCATCTGCAATTCCACCCAACACAAGTATGTGACTAACTCGATCGCGCTAATGTCATCCCTGGGCTTCTTTTATACTCGTATTCACCTGATACTCTGTTTGCTACCCCACGTGTCCTTTCAAAGTTTAAACTCAAACTCGTCGAAGCGTACCTTTCTTTGATTTAAGTTTATAATTCTTACATCGGCCATGCATCTTTCGCATTTCTTTTTATTCGCAAAACGATAATCTAACAGTGAATTTATATGGCGCAGTTTCGTTATAGTTCACCTCAAGTGCGCTTTACAATAAATTATTTAGCCCAATAAAACATGGAAGAAATAATGTATCACATATATACAAATTAAAACTATCTAAAATAATGATCTTTATACTTTTGATCATAAGTATACCCATGCACTGGCTTTGCTTATGTGGGATTTTAGTGTTATGTCTTCATTATATAAATTATGAGAAAAAGAAGGTTCATTTATGGGTATAATAGTGGATGTGTGCATCAACAGATAAAAAGCCATTTACTAGAAGCTAAGGGTGTAAAATTCCAGATGAGAAGTATGAATAAATATTGTCAATTTTTTTATAGCAAAGAAAAGGAAATAATATTAAGAACAGTTAAAGTGTTAGTAAGTAGGTACTTAAAACATAAATATTCACGTATTGTAAGTATCGCCTTGGTGAAAGATCACCATTCAGAATCGAAACGTTGCCTGAAATGGCTTTAGCCGTGTTTAGTGACCAGATCGGAATGGCCAGGTACTTCTCAACCTTCCTTTCTTCCATATTCTTCCCTCCCCACCACCTTAAGCCTCACAACAAACTTCAAATAGGGATGCCATAGTCTCAATAGCTCTAGACGGTTGGAGCATTTGGGACTTTTGTGCGGTATTCACAAAAAATGATCGTTATAATAAATCATAAGAAACAAAAAAAGTTCAGATGTGGGTATAATAGTGCATGTGTATATGAATAGATTGAAAATCAATTAACTAGTAGCTAAGGGTGTAAAAATCCAGATGAAAAGTATGTATAAATATTGACAAATTTGTTAAAGCAATAAAAGGAAATAATATTGAGGACAGTTAACGTGTTGGTACTTACTTAAAAATATTAATATTCGAGTATTATAAGCCAACGATTCTAAAAAAAAATAAAAAAATTGTGAATATATAACAAGAAAATATGTTATGACAGTGAGTAAAAGTTTTCTAGTAGACGGTAAGGACATTGAATTACAAGGATACAAGTAAGGAGAAAACCAAAACCAAATAAATTAAAGACGCTAATAAGAAATAAAGTCTGTAAAATTTATTTATACTTACATGAAGTTATGTTTAACGATCGAATAATGTATTATTTTACACACACACGCCTCAATTGAATAATCAGAAGCTTTGAGACAAAGACGGAAACATTTCCGACGAGTGCTTCCTGAAGCGTTGTGCTAACTTTGTGTTGAATATATCAATTTTCTCCGACTGGTAATTGTTCCCTAGTCGATGCATTCGCTTGATAGTGCACTGCAAACCGAAAACCTGATTAGCTTTGGGTTGATTGAAATAGTAGCTTTATCGAGTTTGTTATCGGGAAGTGTGAAAATTTATGAGTTTGTAAATTTAAATTCCAAACAGTGAATTCGGAAAAAAGCTTCCCTACAAAATTTTAATAAAATTGTATGTTTGTCGGTGATATTTAAAAATAGCCAGCCAATCACTCTGATGACATAATTTATCACTTATTTTATTGTTTAAGATAGAAGACATCACCTTCTATAAGGCAGAAATCTGTTGGTTTGTCTGAAATAGTCATGTTGTTTATTTTATGGTTATGATAGTTGGACTAAAAAGAGTAGCAATTCTTTTTAGTCCAAATTTTTGGCGAAATGTTTATGGCTGCCTTTGAAATTAGCTTAATGTTGATGAATGAAATATTAACAAGTGAAGTTAATTAAAAACGGAAAGGTAATTTTTTATTGAAGAATAATTTGATAGCCCCGTGGTCGAGTGGTAAGACAAATTTTACAAATAACCTGATAGTATTTGAAAAACTCCTACTGCCATCATAATAAGCGGAAGTTATTGTTTGTGAAATGGTGGAGGGCTTAGCTAGTAGAGGAATTGAACCCACGACGCCCGGGTGGGAATCCGACGCGTTTGTCCACTCAGCTACTAACCGGTCATACTAAATAATAGATATTATATTTGCGGCACGTTTCAGAGTGATAGATACTCTAAATTTAAGGTGTTACAAACATTAGTTATATTTGACCTCGTTAAAATTCTATGATTTGGGCCATTTTGTTTTTATGACAATATAATGGTAGCCGTTAAACATCATTTCTTGGCCGGTTTTAGCTTTTTAACGAATTGTGATCTGCTGACAACAGTTGATCGCAATTTGTTCAAAAGTTGAAACAGACCGACAATCGGCGTTTAACAGGGACTGTTCAACTGTCAAACAAAACAAAATGGCGCTAATCATTGAGTTGTGACAATGTCGAATGTGACGAATATTTGAAACACACCGACCTAAGTATTGTTATGGTGAAATACCACCATTCAGAATCAAAACGTTGCTTGAAATGGCTTTAGCCGTGTTTGATGCTATATATCAGAGGTTCCCAAACTTTTTTGTCCAGTAGACCACTTGCCAATTTTTTCTGTTTTGTATAGACCCCCTGTTTTTTCATGTTGATTTTTTAGCGTTGGGAAATAACTTCAAAGTTTTGTGAACGCTTCAGGAACTGCTGGTTTTTTTAAATGAACCCTTCGCGGTGAACACTTCAATTGAAGTCGAACTCGCCAAAAAATAGTACTAGTCGGTAGAGATCTCAAATCGAGATTCTTTCTCGTGGACCCCCATTTACGTCTCATGCACCCCCAATTTTTTTTTTCACTGACGTGGACCCCTTGCCGGTCGGAATCGACCCCTGGGTGTCGATATAGACCACTTTGGGAATGACTGCTATATATGAATAGTCAGGTACTTCCCAATCTTAGTTTTTTCTATATCCTTCCCCTCTCCACTATTTTAAATCTCACAACATGCTACCAATTGGGGTTGCCATAATCCACTGGCTCTAGACGGTTGGGAGCTTGGAGAAATAATGTATGGGGAGAGAGCTAATTATTTTTACCCAACCGATACAAACTTGCGATTAATCACTTTCTCCGGGTTTTTACGTCGTACACCATGAGAGAGAAAGAGACAACAAATATAATACTCCGCTTCTACGTACTGTCACAATGATCTTGGGCTCCTGGGTTACCACGGGACTCCGCCCACATTTTTTATTATGCCACTAAACTTGACACAACTAAACGGTTTTTTGGGTAAGATGCTATATTTTTGTTGATATCGATACTGTGAAAAAGTGGTTATACGAATAAACAAAAACATTATGTCGATATGTGATATGAATGGATGTATAAAGACCCTAGCTTTGGTCTTAGCCACGCCCAGGTCCGCCGAGTCAGGTAAAAATCATCAAAAACTGACTACACTTCCTTGGATTGATACCACTCTATATACTCTAAGGTTGAGAGCAGTTGGAGCTCTTGTGCGGTATTCACTATAAAAAAATTGAAGGTTCTGAATGTAAAAGTTCTCGGTAAAGCATGACATAAAATAAACTGAAATTTATTCATGCAGACAACAGATAAATAAGGAAATTACGTCTGAAAATTAGAATAATTCCGTGCACCGCGGAGTAGCGAGAAGAAGAAATAGAGCAGTGCACCGCAAATATGTAATTATGTCTAAAAGCTTTGAATAAAATTTTAATAAATGAATTTAAAAATGCCTTTACGTAAACGGAATTTAAAGATAAAAGTTCTGAACGAGCTTTCCTGTCTTGTCTCCGGAGCTTGGGATTCGATTAGGGCTCGGCTCACTTTCGGAATGCACTTACAAATCGTTATTATACAGATCCAACCCGACCATATACGTGAATGTGGCTTCGCGAGATTTAAACTAGGGTTACCAAACGATTATGTTTATAAATAAAACATATACAATTTAATATTCGTATAAAGCATTAACTTTGTGGCTTGCCATATATATAAATAAAACAGATACACTTTGTATAAAACCATTCGAAAGCACCCTTCCAATTATAGGACAATATTAAAATATTATATTATATATCATTTTTATTTGTAAATATGACAAGCCACAAAGTCAATACTTTTACGAATACGATTTTATTTAGATGTTTTAAACTAGAGACAAAAGTCACTAAGGCTTTTTTCTTCTCTCAAATCGCAGGTGCACCTCACTGTTGAATTTGGCAACCACCTCTGGTCTGGAGCCCCTAAATACCTGAAAAAAACCCTCGACTCTGTGCAGAAACAAGCGGTGAGTTTGATAGATTCTCTTATCTTAACAAACAGATTGTAATGTCTGGTGCACAGAAGTTAGGTGGGAATGCTGTCCTTGTTTTAACGGTATTTTAATGGAAGGTGCTCCGAGGAACTTGCGTTATTGATCCCTTCGGCACCGGCGCGTAGTCAAGAAACTCGCCAAATGCGTGCCCAACATTTGTACACGGTTGACATTCGATTCATGAGGTCGGTTCTTATGTTTAACAGCTAGGCTCCCTCCTTCAACATGGGACTCTTAAAGACCTAAGTTCACTTCTTCTTTTCCTCAAAAGACTCTTCACACAGCATCCTTAAAGACGACATAGGCCCTAAGGGATTTTTTCCCTTCAAGGCTTTTTGTATAGACATAATGTAAATACAAATAAATTAAGGAATGATGTATAGAGGAAGTTTTTACTGAGAAAAAGTGAACTTAAGCAAAGATAATGCGAAGACCTAGAAAAGGCTGACTCACGTAAGCAATATTCAATTGCACATTAGTTTAGAAGATAATAAGATAACCTGAAGCATAGCATGGCCAATAACCAGTACTCTGTCTTTCCGAATGTCCACTATCTACAAAATACTTTATTGTGCATTGATCTTTAACATTCATTCAGTACCAATACATTGATAATGTAATTTTGCATAGATCTTGTCAATAAAAAAACGCTTGAACTTTGAAAACAGCTCGTTTGTAAGTTCCTTTTTACTTTATGCAAACTTAAGTATGTCTAACTGAAGGTGAAGTCAACCCACCCTCGCATACCCATGTTGCAGGGGGGAGGAAACACAAGAGCTGGAAAGTCGTTCTATAACACAACGGAGTTATTGTGGCTCGTTATTATGGCGCGTCTTAGAGTTAATGTAGCGATGTCAATTTATTCAACGACCTGAGTTATTTGATTTATCCTTGATTGCTTTACCGGTAGAACAAATATAGCATTCGCAAATGATGACATTTTCAGCTCGTCTATGTTCTAAAAATCTCTCCGTTTTGATAAGGGAATCTATCAAGCGGATTGCCTGTCTTTGCACGGTGTCAAAATTTGTTCTGGAGAATAAGAACGCATTGGAGATGACAGACTATTATCAACTATCAAATCGACGATCAGCGTCATTTTTAAATGTTGACATTTGAACGGTCTCCGTTAAACGCCGATTGTCAGTCCGTTTCAGTTTTTGATCAACATACACAGATCAAACATAGCGGTTATGTTGTTGACTGATCACAATTTGATCAAAAGCGAAAACAGCCCGAGAATGGGCGTGTAACAGGGCATGTTTAAATCTCGAAAATTCAAATAAGAGCTGATCTTCGAAATGATCGGTATCATACTCAGAGCAAGAATATATATGGAGAGAGAGCTAAACATTTTTACCCAACCTATACAAATTGTCGATAAATCACTTTCTCCGGGTTTTTACGCCGAAAACTGTGAGAGATAAAGATATAAGACAAGTTCTCACACAATATAGCACCGCTTTTATTTATTTATTATTTTACTTGAACACACATTTTTTTATTGGTTGGTAAATTGCCCATCCCACTAGGTATAAGCCTGTAGTGGGATGGGAATTTACAAAAGTGGTTTTTTAGCTACAAAGTAACATGTCTATATCGAAAATATAATACATACACAGTGAAAATAAAAACAATATAAGTAGCTTTTGATTTGCATGTTTCTTACGGTGCTGGGCAGAGAATTGAATTGCTTAGTGGTGTTGTACTTAAAACTTTTTGGTCCGTAAGCGGTTTTATAGGCTGGGATATTAAAGAATTTTGTGTGTGACTGTCTTAAGATTCAAGAAGTTTTCCTTTCTTCAAACATATGGACATTATTAAATTGGTGCAATAGGATATTTTTAGAGTATAGTTGTTTTAAGTATGTAAGCATGTTCTCCGTCTCCCGCGTCTCTGGTGATTCCGCCCACTACCTTTTATTATGCGACAAAACAGGACAGAACTCAACGGGTTTTTAGGTTATATCTTACATTTTTGTGTATAACAATACTGTAAAAAAGTGGTTATACAATAAACAAAAACATTACGACGGCATGTGCTATAAATGGAAGTATAAATACCCTAACCCTAGCCAGGCCCTAGTCAGGCAAAAATCATTAATTCTGATTACACTAGCACTCCCTCTTGGTATATTATTGCTATGAGGTATCATATTATTTGATGGAATTTGAACATTCTAACTTAAAAAGTTAAAATAACTTGAACCTAAATAATGTAGACCCTAATGCTTTCTTTTAAATCTGTGTATACATACTTGGATCAGGTTGGTTGGTTGCATTATTGCATATTCTTCTGTCTTCGGGATGCAGAGGTGGGGAGGAACACGCAATTTCAGAAGGATTGGGACAAAGGCTCGAGACAAAGGGGGTGGGATGACGTGTTTTTCATTAAACTACCCTTTGACGTCCGCTGCACTCCTGGGACTAAATAATTACCTTTCGGGAAAGAGATTAAGACTTTGTCATCGTATAGGAATATTTTACTTACTAAATTGGTATAAAGTAATCGGTATAAATTTCTCGTGTCTAGGTTGAACTAAGTATGTATGCAGAATGAGTTGATGATGAATGAAAGTAAGTCCAAAGTTATGGTTTTTGAAAGAGAGAATACGCAAAAAGCGTGCAATATAGTTGCAAATGATGAATACTTGGAGCAAGTGGATGAGTTTGTGTATTTAGGACGGAAAGGCTGATAAGGATATTGAAAGGAGGGTGAATGCAGGAAACTCCATTAATGGAGGACTGAACGCTGTTGGCGCAAATACGAAATTGTCCAATTGTCCAAAAAGTCGGGGATGTCCAAAGAAGGCACGACTTGATCAAGTGATTAAAATACTTGAATCGAGCCACGTGCAGAGTCAGAATAAAAGAAGAGTGTGTATGAGACGATTTATGAATAAGAACGAAGCAAGGATGTGTGCGAAGACAGCGTTTTATGGCAATCCGTCCTCTCTGTCTACCCTTGCGGAGAAACGGCGTGATGGTCAGTTAGTTAGTTATATTTAACTAATGTATTCTTTGCAGATAGATTTTCAAGAAATAGATTGAATTGGTAACATAAGAGTGATATGTTTATGTAAAAAAAAGTGAATTGTATAATGTAACCTTTTACCATTGAAAGAAAAAAAATGAGTCCCGTCTCTTAAAAAAGATAAAATAAATTTTAAGCCTGCTGAGATCATGGTGAAAATCATCTTAAAATCATGTTGCAAGCAGAAAATAGTTGCGTTGAACCATGTATTCCGGGAGTAAAACCGTACTCTTACAACTATTAATTTTGAGATTACGCTGTTCGAGAGTTATTGAAAATTATCACAAACAAACATTTTTCTGTTTTGTGGCTAAGCCAAATTTTAAAAATAAATAGTACGAGCACCCTGGTGTACTATTATGAATTTATTTGATTCAGTTTATTTTGTACCCTGATGATGCTTAGGCTAAACGAAACCGGTCGGTTATAAAAAAAAATAATATCCGTGGTCTTATTCAAAGTTATTTTTTCAAAGTGATTGCTTTCTACGAAAATCATCAAAATTGTCTTCTCATTAAATAAAAAAAAAAAACTCTTACACTTTTAGGCCAGATTGTTTCATCCTAAAACCGTAGCTTACATTTATTTTTTATTTATTTAGCCTAAAACTTTAATTTATTAACTTCTTATTATTAGCATCATCCCATAACACTCACACACACATTGTTATTTAAAATGTTGAAATTATATTATCCAATTATTACAGCCCATTTATAACTTTATGCAATACTAAATACAATATGTACCTAAGTAATTACACAAATAATTTAATATGTATTTTTACGGATAAAAAATTGTGGATACAGCATATTTTACTACGGTTTCTGTATTGTAAAATATCGAAAATACAAAATTTTGGTGTGAGGGAAATATGTGCAAAATATTTTTAAAATTTGGTAGCAGTCTAAATGATTTTTGTCATTCTTTACGACTCTACCAAAACTTTGACTAGACCATGGCTTGAATGTTCTCTCTTAAGTTTATTTTGTCCTATTTTTGTCATCGCTTCATTTATTATTATGTATGTGCTATTCTTTATCTGTTGCTCTTTTTTCCATTCCGTGTTTTTTGTAATTGGACTTTAGTCCGTTAATTTAATAAATAAATATTCAATTTAAATCATATCAAATTAAACCAATCAATAAATGCGTCTACATCATGAAAATTATTTAAAACGTCACAAGACTCTTTTACCATAGATGCGAGAATATACAATCGATAAAACTATTTGAGTAGAGTACCTTTCGATGCATTTCCATGTAGTACAAAATTTTCCACTTCCAATATAAAATATGACATTTGTTACCGGAACACAAAGCGCTTAAAAATAAATTAAAATTCGATCACGTCAACCTTTTGTGTTTAATGGTTTTTTTGTGAATATTCACTAAAGCTGAAATCGCTACGTGTTTCAGTATTGTCGCGGGAGCTTTCAGAGCTTTCCGTTCGAATAATGCACACAATATTGCTGCGAGCTTTTTAAGTGCACTTTTTCAGCGATAAAGCACGTCCCTCCGGGGACCGAGAATTAAAACTTTCACCGCCGTAATATTGTTAATCTCCTCGGGGAATACAACAGGCAAACACTTTTGTTGGAGGCTTACTGCGGAACAGCGGCGCGTCATCATACTTTCAACTGTTAGTCAGTTATCCAACGTAGAAAAAAATAACTAGTACATGTTTTTTCGACTTATATAATTAAAATAATTGACAAAATTTTTTTTTTCAAATAGATGAATTAATAATAAATTTTGATTCTTGATGTAATTATTTAATAAAAATAACTAAGAAACCATCACGCCATTTCCCCACAAGGATAGGCAGAGAGGATGGACTACAATACAACTCTTCTTTTCTTCACTCCTTGCTTCATTCTCATTCATACATACTCTTCTGTTATTCTAACTCTTCACTTGGCCCGACTTAAGTATTCGGTTCACTTTATCATACCATGTCTTCCTCGGGTATCCCCAACTTCTTCCTCTGTTCACTTTCGCACTCCTTTCTTCGTTCATTCGCTCTACATGTTCAAACCATCTAAGCGTCCTTTTATTAATCCTATTCATTATGCGTACGTCAGCCTTGCATTTCTTTACGAATATGCACATTTTTAACACGGTCATACATGGTTTTACCACACATACGCCCCAGGGATCTTATTTCCACAGCATTCAGTCTACTTTCATCTTTCCTCTGCCACTTCCATGCCTCACTGCGATACATCAGGGTTGGTATAAGCACTCCATTATGGGCTGCTAGCTTCACTTCTTTTAAACATATTTTTTTATTTGCGCCAATAGCGTTCAGTCCTCCATTAATGGAATTTCCTGCATTCACCCTTCTTTCCATATCCTTATCAGCCTTTTCGTCTCTCATAATCATACTTCCTAAATACACAAATTCATCTACTTGCTCCAAGTATTCATCACTCACAACTTTACTGCACGCTGTTCTCGTACTCTCTCTTTCAAACACCATGACTTTGGACATACTCACATTCATCATCAACTCATTCTGCATACATCCTTGGTTCATTAACATCAAAATTAACGACGGGTTTTGAAATTTAACTAACGCTACATCTCAGGCTAATATTCGGTCTTTTCCAATGAAATTGCTCCTCTGACTCTGATCCCTCACCTCGGTCTGCCTTCAAACAATTGCTTTCATTGAGGCACCTACTAGGAAATGATTTTCGATATCCCATCACTTGTCATTTTTTTTTAATGTCTAGCCCATCTGTACCCGACGTGATCAGGTACACAAGTAAACTGTAATAGGGGGGGCGGTCCCGATCTGCGAAGTGCTCAAAGGGGTCGTCTCGTTGTAAGGGAGACGACGGGTTCAGCTTGTAGGGCCTCGGCTTTCAAGTGAAGATGCTGCGGGTCTGGTCCAGAGAGAGGTGTAGTCAGGCGGTCCAGGGGGGCAGGCGATGGTCAATGAAAAGTCAGGAGTCAAGTTGAAGGCGATGTCAGGGCGAAGAGAAGTCAAGATGAAGTGATGTTGGCGGAGGATGCTGGTGATCTGCCTTCCTCTGGTTTTGCGCAATTTATATTGCGCTCCAGAGCGCGACCACGGATTTGGGAGATTTGTATGGGGAATTTTGTTTCCCCCTCATCTTTCGGGTCGCTGGCAATTTTGTGGGATAGATTTAATTAATTTATCCCCCTTCTCCTAAGCATCACCTTTAACCTCAACTTCTCCACACTCTTCCATCATTTTTATTAAGTTCAGAAATACAGATTAAAAATACAGTTTTCAAATAATGCCCGGTTTTGGGGCTAAACTTAATAAACTTATACTAACATTTACATATTATGAAATTACAACGGTGTGCCGAGACTTTACCGATTCTTATATTTTATTTGTTTTTAGGCGAATACCATTTAAGAAAATTTTTCTAACTAAGTTACCGATCAAGACCTGCAATTAAAAGGGCTAGGCAATGAGGTGTCCCGTATACCGATTCTCGTTTCCTTTAGTCATTTAAAGGAAGGGCTTATTTGTTTGAGCGCTTAACCAGCAAGAAATATAGATTTCAATCTTCCATTTTTATTAAGTTCAGAAATGGTACAGTTTTCAAACTAATGCCCGGTTTTTTGGGGGCTAAACTCTTAATAACTAACACATTTATCGTAGACCATGTACGTCCCCGTGCCCACACACTTGGCCGGGTGGTGGCATGGGATTAAGAAAGATTGAATTTTCTCCCGGACGCTCGCGCAAGAATCGTTACGCCGGCTGGGATCGAGGCGTACTGCGTCCACGTACGGCGGCTTGGCGGCCGGTATACACAATACAATGATTAACATTTCTAAATGTGCTCTCTTAATGCTACATTTATCGGGACCATGTACGGTGTTTATTCGATTTATATGGCGGTGTCCTGGGGCGGCGATAAGCCGTCAAATTTGGGGCCGGCAGTCTCAGCCGGCCAGTCATGGTCGGCTCCTGATTCCCTGGGGGGCATAGTATGATGCCAGCGAGTCAGCTACTGTGGTCCGGATGCTCCTGGGGACGGCAATCTCTCAACAGCCAGCGAGTCGGCTTCTGGTGGTCCGGATGCTCCTGGGGGACGGCAATCTCTCAGCCGTTTAACCAGCGAGTCGGCCAGAAGGTGGGCCGGATGCTCTGGCGGGCGGCAATGATCCAGCGAGTCGGCCAAATCAAATCTCTCACTTGAAAAGTCAGCTTCTGGGTCGGTCCTGGGGGCGATGTCTCCCGCCGTTTAACCAGAAGAGTCGTTTAACCAGCGATTCATCAGCCGGCAAGCGTCGGCGATTTATCAACCGGCAATAGTTTTTTGACTGCCTCCAGACGGATGTGCCATTCCGAACTGGCGGGGGCGAGATGGTCCAGACGTTGATTTTCCTCCGACGGGCATGCAAAATGTGGAGAAGTTGTCATCTCCGTCGTTGCAAAGCAATTTTATGCCAGACTTTGAGGGCGGCTCATTAGAGCCGTACCGAGTCCTGGCGCGTACGCTGTGTGACTCCCTCATCGGGAATCGCCTCTAGGCCTGACTCGAGTTTGTGGGAGATTGAAACAATCTCCCGGTTCTTACATACGCCAATGCTCGGTCTCTTTCTTTGGTTGGCGCCGGCCGTGTCTCTGCGTGTAGGTATTTAGAAAGAGGGGGCGCGGGGAAGCAGGGCCGATGTTCGTTTGGGCCGCCGCTGTCTTTGCCGTTCCGCGACGAGACAGTCTGCCGGGTGGGGAGTAGCCTTGTTTTGCTTGGCCGCCGCTGTCTTGCCATTTCGTGACTAGAAGCCGCTGTCCGGCTGTTGCGGGCCGGACCTGCGAGCCGGAAGGATGGCCGCGGGGAAGCGGGGGCGAGCTCTTACATTTCGCTTGGAGACAGTCTGCCGGGCGGTGGGGTTCGGGGAGGCGGGCCGGGGGTAGCACTTGTATTGTCGTGCCATATCGGTAGCAGCCGTGGTTTCACCCGCCGGCTACCAAGCCAGGTTTGTCCCGTAGCAGTACTCGGGCTGGGCTGAGTCGTCGGCGGGGCGTCATTCTGCTTCTGCAAGGCCCCGCTCGCGTAAACCATGCTGAGAGGCCGCACTGTAATATGCGGCGGTTCTCTGCGCCGCCACTGGAGTCCCGTTGTCTGTCGGCGGGCTGCTCGTCGGGGCGGCGGTCTGGGTTGGCTGCCTCAGAGGCGCCATTGTGGCCGCCGATTGATCGCCGCTTGTATGATGGGCGCAATCCGTCACGGCCTTGTCCGGGCTGTATAATGCTCCGGGTGCTCCCGCAGCTCGGTCCGTTTCTGTGGGCTCTCCGCTTCGAGGCGGGGGGCCGGGGGCTACAGGGGTTGACTGCCTCGTTAAAGTCAATATGTCCGCCGATTGCACGCCGCTTTGTTTGAAAGGCGCAAATCTGTCGCGGTTTCCGCCGATTGCCCGCCGCTCGCTTGATTGGCGCAATCTGTCGCGGTTTTCTCCGGGGCTGTAGGATACTCCGGATGCCCCCGCAGCTTGGTCCGTTTCTGTGGGCTCTCCGCTTCGAGGCGGGGGCCGGGGCTGCGGGTTGACTGCCTCCCACGACGTCCGCCGATTGCACGCCGTTTGTTTGAAAGGCGCAATCTGTCGCGGTTTCCGCCGATTGCCCGCCGCTCGCTTGATTGGCGCAATCTGTCGCGGTTTTCTCCGGGCTGTAGGATGCTCCGGATGCCCCCGCAGCTTGGTCCGTTTCTGGGGAGGCTCTCCGTCTTGTGGCGGTGGGCCGCGGGCTGGGGTGGTATAAGGGAGTCTCAGCGCCGAGATCAGATCTGCTGTCCGCTGAGCCTCTTCCTCCTTCATGCGATTCATGCGCCGTCTTACCGACCGCAGCTCGCCGCAATTGTCGGACGGTGTCCTCAATCGAAGCCTCGCTTCCTGACGAGGCTTCATCAGCCGAGGGGTGGACTTCAGGTTGTAAGGCTACTTTAGTCGCCCATTCAGCAGCTTGGGCGGCGCGGGGCTCGTGCGGCGGGCTGCTGTGCTGCTGGTAGGTATCGGTGCCTCAGTGCTACCGGCGACGTTCTCCAGGTCTCCGAGTCGTCCAAGGATCCTGGAATCCGGGGGGCGCTATGCCGGCCGCCCCGGGTGTTGTGAGATCATCCTGGCCAGGCGTTGACGTTCCGTCTGACGTGCTTTACGCCATCCTTGGCGCTGCTTCACAGATGGATCCGGCTCGTTAAGGACCAACTTATGTACACAAATAAACTGTATAGGGGGCGGTCCCAATCTTTGAGGTGCTCCAAGGGGTCGGTCTCGTTGTAAGGGAGACGACGGGGGTCAACTTGTAGGGCCTCGGCTTTTAAGTGAAGATGCTGCGCTGCGGGTCTGGTCCAGAGAGATATGTAGTCAGGCGGTCCAGGGGGGCAGGCGATGGTCAATGAAAAGTCAGGAGTCAAGTTGAAGGCGATGTGAGGGCGAAGAGAAGTCAAGATGAAGTGATGCTGGCGGAGGATGCTTGTGATCTGCCTTCCTCTGGTTTTTGCGCAATTTATATTGCGCTCCAGAGCGCGACCACGGATTTGGGAGATTTGTATGGGGGAATTTTGTTTCCCCCTTTCTCGCTCTTTCCGGGTCGCTGGCAATTTTGTGGGATAGATTTAATTAATCTATCCCCTTCTCCTAAGCATCACCTTTAACCTCAACTTCTCCACACTCTTCCATCATTTTTATTAAGTTCAGAAATACAGATTAAAAATACAGTTTTCAAATAATGCCCGGTTTTTTGGGGCTAAACTCTTAATAACTAACTTATACTAACATTTACATATATGAAATTACAACAGTTGTGTAGCTGGGAGCCGAGTTATCACCCCGGTATATTTTATTTGGCCGGGTGATTAACCTGGCCCCCGTGAAAGGGTTAGAAAGATTAATTTTTCTCCCGGACCCGCTCGCGCAAGAATCGTTACGCCGGCTGGGATCGGGCCGCGCTACGCGCCCGTCATCCCGCTTCTCGTTTCCTTAGTCTGGCTGACCTACCCCGAAGGGCTGATTGCTTTACGTCATTCGGGCTTATCAAGCCGGGAGAAATATACATTACAATGATTAACATTTCTAAATAATATACAATAATCTTAATGCTACACATTTATCGTGGACCATGTACGTCCGACACACCATCGCTGTATCTAGAACCAACAGAATTTTACAATAGTCTCACGCTCAATTAGATTAGTTAATTTTATTTTTTTTGTTATCCATGTTCTAGCCGGGGTCCAAAGAATTTTTTTTCGTTCAAAGACGGTTAATTTTGCGGAATTGAATGCTCAGCAGTTATTAATTATAAACGAGCTTATTTACAGCGGTGTGCCGAGACTTTTACCGATTCTTACTTGTTTTTAGGCGAATACCATTTAAGAAATCCTCTAACTAAAGTTACTCGATCATAGTACCTGCAATTAAAAGGGCAAATAGACAATGAGGTGTCATATACGACAGCAAAACATTTAAGACTTATTTGTTTGAGATTAACCAGCAAGATAAGATGTCAAGGATGACGGCCTCCATGGTCGAGTGGTAAGGCGCTCGACTGCGAATCCAAAGGTCGCTGGTTCAAACCCGGCTTGCGCAAATAACTTTTATTCAATTTATATGTGTCATAACAAATTTAATTCATATTAAATAGTATGATGCGAAAGTGAATGGAAGAAAAAGTTGAGGACGCCCGAGAAAGACATGGCACGATCAAGTAAATCAAATACTTGAATCTGGTCATGTGAAGAGTCAGATTAACAGAAGAGTATGTATGGGACGATGTATGAATGTGAATGAAGCAAGGAGTGTGTGCAAAGACAGAGTTATATGGCGGTCCGTCCTCTCTGCCTACCCCTGCGGAGAAACGGCGTGATGGTTGGTTAGTTAGTTAATTATATTTGCGGCACATTTCAGAGTGGTAGATACTCTGAGTATCAGCCTGGTGAAAGATCACCATTTAAATCGAACTGTTGCTTGAAATGGCTTTAGCCGTGTTTGCTGACCAGATCTTTTATTTATTTATTTAATTTTTTTATTTTTTTAATTTTTTTTTTTTAAATTGATTTCATATTAGTTACTTTGTACAATATTAATACAATTTCTGAATGGTCAGGTACTTCCCAACGTCCCTCTTATCCATCTACGTCATCGAACTGCTAACATTACCATCACTTCTACGTTTATTATTTTTTTTTGTCTTTTCTCCTGATCTATCTACACGTGATTTTTCATAATTTATATCTTACAATATTATATTTTTAAAATAAAATAATGATAATATTTTTTAAAATAATTTTATACTACTCATTCCATGACAAACTAGAGCAGCTTTGTAAAATGCTCGACCATAAAAAATTACATTCCTCTTACATAATAACACGATATTATATAAATATTGCACCATAATTCTTTTAAGTCCACTTTTATTATATACTACTTTAAAATTAAAATTTTTTGCTTTTTCTTTAGGTATAAAATGTAATGTGTTCACTATAAATAATTGTAGGATTGTTACGATATAAAATGTATGTATATTTGTATCGTATCCACTGTAATTAATTAAAGGATTTAGTGCCTTGGAACTGTACCTACTGTCAATGTATCTTATATGGTATCAAGAGAGTTTTGCTGTCAGTATCTGTTGCATCATCTAACATTGTGTAAGAAATATCATCATTTTTTAAATATTATTCTACTTGTACTCACTGTCACTTACCTCAGAACAGGTTCTAATGACCTAGTGAGGTAGGTAATGTAAAAAAATAATGTGAGAAACAAAAAGTTAATAAATAAATAAATAATAATGAAGTATTAGCTTGTGTTTGGAAGATGACCATGCATGCTGATTAAATAATATAATATCTATTAACAATTACGGCACTGCAAAATCGACTTGACGACTTCTTAACCACAAAACTAAAGGATTTACAACTAACGCTAATAGTCAAACGTAAACAACACAGAAGATTAGTTGAATAGTTAAATATTTACTTGAATATCGACTGTGTTTTGGTCAAAGGCATTATTCCACATTTTCTTGCAATGAACTTATGCCTAGTGGTTTAAACCACTGTCACATTTTACACTGTCGCAAATCGATGATTAGCGCCATCATGTTTTTTTAACGTTACCACTTCAAATAATCGCCCCGTTAATTACCGATTGTTGGCCCGTTTCAGTATTTGATCAAATAATGGTCAGGTGTCAAGCATAACAGCATGACCGTTATGTTATCACTAAGCCATACATTTCCTTGCATAAAATGTGGAATCATGCCACTGACCGGAACACATTTGATATGTTTAAAATTAATTTACGAACTTATGTATCAACCAAATGTGTTGATTAAAATGATTGTTTTATGTATTCTGTATATATTTGACGGCCTCCGTGGTCGAGTGGTAAGACGCTCGACTACAAATCCAAAGGCCGCGGGTTCATACCCGGCGTGCGCCAATAAGTTTTGTTTAATTAATATTTGTCAATTCATATAAAAATAATAAAAAAGTATATTTGCGGCACGTTCTAGAGTGGTAGGTATTCAAAGTATCGGCCTGGTGAAAGACCACCATTCAGAATCGAAACGTTGCTTGAAATGGCTTTAGCCGTGTTTGGTGACCAGATCTGAATAGCCAGGTACTTCCCAAATTCCTCTTCTTCATCTCCTTCCCCTCCCCACTACCTTCAGCCTCACAACATACCCTATTTGGGGATGCCCTAGTCTCACTGGCTCTAGACGGTTGGGAGCAGTTGAGACTCTTGTGCGGTATTCATATAAAAAAAACTCAATTATTTTCAATTAAATTGTTCTGTACGCCTCTGTTTATATCTTATACTCTTCCCAAGAGGCGGGAGGGGGGGTGGGAAGTAGAAGGTGGGCGAGCCGCTAGTCTCTGGGAGATAATCTGATTAGGTGGCGATTAAGAACACGCCTGATTGTTGCGTAGTACTCCTTATTTATAGCAACTAATTAGTCGAAAATTAGTGTTTTTTAATTATTATTTCTCCTTTTATTTATTATTACGCTGTGTGCGGAAAGAATGCTGGTAAAACCGCTGGAAAGCTTAGAATCTACAGAGCTTGAGGCTGTTGTTTTAGAGGGAATATTGAGCGGCTTTATCTTACCGTGCCGTGAAACGTTTTTCTAAAGCGGGTTGTTCAAAAAAAAAATTATGTTTTTTCACAAAATTCAATGTTTACTAACTAACTAAATTACCATCGCTCTGTTTTCCCACAGGGTAGACAGAAATGATGGACATCTATACAACTATGTTTTGGCACACATTCCTTGCTTCATTCACATTCATAATTCGTCTCCTACGATTAATGGATAAATTCACTAATTTGATAGATTTTTGATGCGCAAGCCAATGGAAAAATGCGGAAACGCCCCAGAAATAAATAAAGATAAGCCACCATCAAGTGACTCACATACTTGAGTCGGGTTAGATGGTAAGTCAAAAGTCAGAAAAACAGAACAGCATTATGTCTGAATGTGAATGAAGTAAAGTGTGTGTATGGACCATTTTTTTGTTTAACCTGAAAATTGCCGTTGTTACGTTATTTGACAGCAAAATAATTCCACCGTCGATTTTTTTACTGATTTACAAACAGTCGTAAACGAAAAGACTAATCGGAAACACTATTTGAATTTTAAAAAGTATTTTGACAATGTCCCTCGCTACTGACAAAGTCCAGGTAATGATTTGCTGCCTCGTTAACTATGGTATAGCTTGACACATTTAATTTAGCAGTCGGCCAAAGGAAGAACGAAGGAACTGGTTTTTAAATTTACAGATTTTTTTATTTACAAAATCTGCACTAGCGACGCCCTTGGAATATATCACAAAACTTGAGGAAATCGATAAAACATTTTCAAATAATTTTTTTTGAACACATAATTAATTTCATAAGCCTTTCTGGGGCCTAGAAGCTGAAAGGTCTTATATTCATTGGCGACATCAGCTGTTTTCAAATCTGTACAGGTTACACTTCTAGAGATTATTTTATTTTATTAACGCCTCAAAGGCTTTTACATAAAATACATTTTAGTAAAATAAAGGAGTACAATAAATGGGTAGAATAAAGTAAAGCAAGAGTTTTGAAAAAAAAGTTAGTACTCAAAACGCAAGTATATAAATATAGCGTAGGTTTTACAAGTAGTTATATTAACATAGTATATTTCACTAAATAGTGTAATACGTATATAATACATAGCACGATAAATTTCAAAAAGTTAGTAAGTAAAGCGTAAGTATATTGCAACGTAATGTAGTTACAATTAGTTATATTATAATGAAAAAAGAATATAGTACATGGCATAATAACAAAAACAAAAATGAATGATAATAACAATAGAATAACCATACAGTTAGTAAGTAGGTACTGTGTAAATAGTAAGTTACAGCGAGATGCGAAGTATTTTTATTTTGTTTAGTGGTATAATATACTACTATCTGCCTTTGTAAAGCATCATAGAGACGGTATTTAACAAAAAATGTGCTAATCACGCATTCATGCACGTACAATTGTTATGTCACTTTTTGGGTGAACTTTTTATTTGCAAAAATTAAGCATATTTAATATCATGAATATTGATGAGAGGTATTTATTTATTTATTTGGTTGAACAATCTATCAAAAGAGACGTTACTGATCCGACGAGTTGATTAGTTATTCTTTTGAGTTAAATGATTTGTTTGTATATATAATATTGTAAAAGTACTGAAAATAAATTAAATGTGCAAATTTCTATTCGAAACTCACATTCACAAACAGAAGGGCGGAGAAAACGTAATAGCAAGTATTAATATATGAATTTTACACTACCTGAAATGAAATCCACTCCTCCAATTTGTTTTTTTTCAATTTTCCTACCAATTTCCGTAAATTTAAGTTCGAAGGCAGTTTCCCTCTCACCTTCCACGAGTTTCAAATTAAAAGTATAAATTAGACTTAAATACGTCTTTAACTTGGAGCAAGTGGATTAGAATTAATGAATTAATGAATCCAGGTGATAGCGCTAGTTGGGTTGGAGATTATTTTCTTAAAGATAAGCGACATAAATAAAGTTCCAGGCAGCTCCAGACGGTTCCAGGCGGTTCCAGGTTTCCAGGTTCCAGGCGCGTTGGGCTACGAGGTTATTCCCAGAAGGACTCTTTTAATTAAATTAAAAAATATGTATTTCATGGTTAGTTATTCTAGGTTTTCTGGAGAGTTTTGTTATTATTATTTTCATCAAAATATTTAACTTTGGAAATCTTATTCAGTGGAAGAAAATCGCGAAGCATTAGAATATTATATCCATACCTCAAAAGTAAAATGGAGTTGGTTCGTTTTTTGCGAAAAATCAGCTAAAGGGCAGTTTACAATGAACCAAATTATCTGAAAATCTTCAGCTCCTGCAGCTAATCGAATATCTTACCGTGTCCCTTCAGAGGAAGGCAGATATGATAGAATGCCACACTTGGTTAAGCATTTTTGCTTTAAACCCTTTCTTTGTTCAGCTCTGTGTGCGATTTTTTTTTTCACTAATGACCCAGACGCCACGTGCTTAAATCCAACGAACATATGCATAGTTATATTTTATAACGACTTTGGCTTTTAAGTAATTCTACGGATTTTATCAATGAAAACTTAACTATACACATATATTTGCCATTCGTTAATTTTTATTTATTTTATATATACGGTAATACATGCGCCATTGACATACAAGTATGTAATAAAAAAGTACAATAAGATTAGTTGGTAAAAAGTATGTACCCAAGAGAAGAATATATAAAGAAAGAATGCAAAATACAATGTTCAAGGTACTGCTGAGTAGGAGTAAAGAAGATAAATATGATGGTAAATCACCAGAAATATTGTATTTAATATTGTGGAATTAGTGACAGTGAAATAAAGTAGTAATAAAAATATACTTTTGTTGAAAACAATAACTTTGTTGTTTGACAATTTTAAGAAATGAATTATTAACATTTTTAAAGTTTATAATTCTTTTGTGAACTCATAAAATTTATCATTATTCATAAATCACCTTTTCAGTTGACGTTTTGTTTCTTTTAATTCATATTGTCAGTCTCTTTCTCTCTGTTCCTTTTTTATAATTTAAATGTTATTCTATTGTTTTCTCAGTGTTCTGTAATTTTATTTTATATTTTGTTCTCCCCCTGTATGTAAATGTTACCGCACATTTTGTTTTTTGTTTAGTTTAATTTTGTACTCTGATGATGCTTAGGCTAAGCGAAACCAGTCGATCATAAAAATTAAAATGTAATCCATGGTCTTATATAAAGTTATTTTTTCATTTCTTTAAATTGATAAATAGGCTTTAATATGCGAACATAGATAGGAGTTTATATTATAAAAGTTGAGAGAGGTTAGAATGTGACAAAAAATAATACATACTTAATATAATATTAATTAATAAAATGGTTTTAATTTGTTTAATATCTGTCTGTACCCTTTGGCGATAGATGTTGCTTGAAAAGGCTTTATAATACAAAGAATATATATATAAAGCCGTTTGGTAAAAAATGCCTTTGGGGTACTTTTCAATTAGTCAAGTGACTGAGAGAACAAACTAAGGAATTAAATCCAAACATAATCTATCTCACAATCCACCGCCTACATCTAAGAACTTATAATTGAGAACTTAGTGACTTACCACTATTGCGATCACTTATATATTAATCAACTCTGTTTCGCTGATTATTTGTTTCAAAATTAAGCTATGTTTAGTAAGCTGATTAATCAGGTACTAGACAAACTTTCTCAGCTAATTTTTGCACTTTACGACAGTTCTCAACCAAGGATGTTATAGTATCATTAGCTCTGGGCAGCGGGACTTGCAGAGTCATACGTCTTCTCGTACAATCTCGACCGACACTTGACATGAAAGGACTCTCTTAATGGTTCCATGTCTTCCAGGGACCCCCGACTTGTTCCGTCTATTTACGCACCTAAGTACTTACGCATAATACGTACATATTATACAATCGAGTATTATAAGCAACCCAGCGACGGATATCGCCTTAAGGGGTTAAACGGGGTGGAATGGGGTGGTTTTGCCTCTTAAGCAATTTTACTTGTTTGACACGAAAAGCGGGGGGCGAAAGACTCAAGAAAGGGGAGGTGAAGAGCTAGAGGAAGGTGGAGAAAGTCACGGTGAATTTCTGATCTCACCCGTTTGTAATTAGGAGATGTGTCTGGGAGCGACAGATCTAAGACGTTCTTTTATTGTCAAATTCATTTAACATTTTCATAACTTGGGGTGATAACATTTATGGATGAAAGGATATTTATCTACTAGATTAATTTCGTTCCTTTCAACGTGCTAAGCAATGACGCAATTGTGTTGTATTAAATAATTAAATAAGGAAGTAAGCAAAAGAGTATTATTAAATAATTAAATTCGTATGATTTGAATAATTGTGATATTTAATACTGCAAAGCAAAATTAATTCAAAACAAAAATATTAATTTTATAAGACCACGAGAGATGTACTATTTTAGTACAATGAAATATTTTTCTTATTTAAATTAAGGTTCCAGTAGCAGGAAAATAATATGAAAATTTAAAGACTTGAGATAAACATTTATAATTGAGTTCTAGCTTATGTGTAGGTACATATTACTTGCTAAAATTTATATTCTACATACGAGTATGTTAGTCTTTAATTAGACCCAAGTTTTTGGTTCAATTGTTCGATGAAATCACCAAATATTAACAAGTATTTGCTATGCATGTAAAGTGATGATTAAAATAAGGTCAAAATTGATTCTAGTAAAAGTCAATCACTACTTTTCCATTAGTCAATAAAAATCCATTAAAGTTTTTGTGGGTGTTAGTCTGTCTAATAGTCTATTTTTTTCCGTTCAATTATCGTATGAAATACATATCCAAGTAAACAAATCAATTTTCTGGGTTATTATACAATTAAAGTATATTTATTCATTTAGTAGATTAATAAGTTCTTTATTGGTTTTTATAAAAAAGTTTAATTATTGCAGTTGACCTTTTTTCATAAATCTATTAGTTTTGGCCTCAATTTTCGAGAGTGGTGTTAAATTAAGAGTTCGTTATACTGTAATGTAAAAACAGAAATTTTAACATATTATGTTGTTTGGGAGTGAACGTGATTTTATGTTAAAGTTCATAATTTATTCATTGCGGCACTATAGATTTGGAAATTTAACTGCGATTTTTTCATGGAAACAAATTCTCATAAAAAAATCTTCATAATCCGTTTGCGAATATGGATAGACTATTGTTAATATTGCTTTATTTTGGTTGAAAGATTGTTAAAGTGAAAATTGATATTATACCGAAAAAACCTTTTTTGTGTAATGAATTTTAAAACATAAGTATTACTAACTGAAACAATATCAAAAATGTTCAACGTAAATATGAAACAGAAAAATATAACGGTCGCGACCGAGACTCGAACTCGGAACCTTTAACCTATCCGGGAGTAACGCTTCTGCCAATTCAACCACCGAGACTGGTTTCTTAAAAGGTCTCGGTGGCTAAATTGGCAGAAGCGTTACTCCCGGATAGAGTAGAGGTTCCGAGTTCGAGTCTCGGTCACGACCGTTATATTTTTCTGTTTCATGTTTACGTTGAAAATTATTGATATTATTTTTATTATTAGTATAAAAATAATAAGGATGAAAGCTTCAAAGGTTATTCTAATTTAACACATTTATAAACAAACGAGAAAATATTATCAATCCTTCAGTATGTTAAAACAAAAAAGTCGTGGTTTGAAAAAGATATGCATAGAAACTTTCTGAAACGTTTTTTTCAATAGGTACATAGAAAAGGAGATACTAAAAATTGAAATAAAGCCCTTTAAAACCTTTTTGAACCATAGGTGTAAATCAACCCACAAGCATGCTTGGCTAGAGCAGTTACGCTGCAAAGCCTCCCTAGTTAACACAAATGAAAATTGCCACCAGATAATTTCATGCTTTTTCCATACGACACTATCCAACCCTTTCGAGTTCACTTAACAGCCTCGACAATAATAATAACAAAGCCCCTTTCGGGCTAAAAAGCCATACCAACCCCTTCGAAACACCCTCAAACGATGATATATATAAATTATGCAAGATAGGTCCTCGGCATAAATAAATAGCGTACTCAAATTATTAAGAAAACTGACGGCTGGTGACTTTTCTGTGATAAAAACATTCTTTCCAAATACAACCTGTATATTTCAATACGTGTTATTTATAACTAATAATTTGGGAAAATAATTAACCTGCATGAAAATAACAACTTGGGTATGAACTTACTAACCTATTACCCAATGTAATTTCCAACAAATACCATTCAAAAATTTAAAAGTACTTTTTTGGTTCAATTTTAGCCCATGTAGAGATTTTATTTATTTTATTTTTGGTGTGAATAACGTACAAGATGCCCAACTGCTCCCAACCGCTTGGAGCCAGTAGGACTATTGTATCCCCCAAATGGGGTATTCTGTGAGGCTGAAGGTAGTGGGGAGAGGATGGAGATGGAGGAGAGGAAGGTTGAGAAGTACCTGGGAATTCAGATCTGGTCACCAAACACGGCTAAAGCTATTTCAAGCAACGCGTTGCAACGTTTCGATTCTAAATGGTGTTCTTTCTCCTGGACGATACTTGATGTATCTACTACTAAAAAATGTTATTTTATAATCAATTGATTAAAAATGATAAAAAGGACATTTTCGGCACATTTCTGATAGAAATATTCTCTCTTGATCACACTGGTGAAAGACCACCATTCGGAACGAAACGTTGCTTAAAATGGCTTTAGCCGTGTTTGGTGACCAGATCTGAATAGCCAGGTACTTTTCAACCTTCCTTTTCTCCATCTTCCCCTCCCCATTACCTTCAGCCTCACAACATACCCCAGTTGGGAATGTCATAGTCTCACTGATTCTAGACGGTTGGGAGCAGTTGGGACTCTTGTGCGGTATTCACTATAATTTAAAAAAACGATAAAAAACAAAAAAATTGGAACCCGATGCTCTGTACCGCATGAACATCTAACCGATCTGTTTTATTTATTTTTATGCAGAACGCTAGATTTTCACACCCCGCAAGCCCGCCGAAAGATATTTTTGAGTTTAAAAAAAAGTTGATTTCTGGAGGTATTTATAACCCATATATACTAAAGGAGATAAACATGTTTGCCGTGTAAGTGAGTATATTCGTGCGAGGCATCATGTGGCGTTTTACACACCGAAAGTCAGAACTTCCTCATACAAAAAACACGCCAATATAAAAGCGATGGAACAATTCAATGAAGTTGCATTTACCTTAGATATATCTAGATGCACTTATATGGAGTTCTGTCACCATCTCTTGATGTACATACAAGAGTAACCGTTAGGTACATAATGATCTACATACTCTTAAATAAAATATTTTTTTACACACATTTTGAGACTTGTCAATTCAACGATTATCTCACAACATTTGTAAAAGAAATAACCTTCTTTATATCTTACCTTTTTGTTTCTTATTGTTCACATTATTTGCGTTATTACATCATATATAATGCGTCACACTACTTCAGTTTGTACTCGTATAACTCCTTCGGATATATAATACCTTGTCTATATGTAGGGTTTAAATAAATATTTAGTTTCTTTAATTACATTATGCATGTATCTGCAATAAATTTTTTAAATCATACATCTCTTAATGTGTTTGGTGAAAAACTGTTTTTATGAAATCTTTATTATATAAATAATATAATTATAAATATGGTAACATAAGTGAAAAGATAGAGGGTTTTCCTAGATAGAAGTGTCTCAACGGCTCCAATGAATGGCAGATAGAGCTTAATGATAAGAAATGATGGCTCATTCCATGTTCGCATTACATGTTTTTTAAAGCACGCAATCAGCCTATTTAATGTTGTGAGTAACTTTTAAGTACGGTCTCTCCTTGCGACAAATGGTAATTGTGAACTCGCTCTTAATATTGTGATTAAGTTGGCCCATATTTCAGTTTGCGTTTTTGCAAAAGCTCTCTGGATATTAATACGTGATGAGGCGGGGTGTCGTTTCTAAATTCTTGATGATAACATACGAAAAAAATACTTTTTTGAACAAGGCGAGTGAATTTTTTTTGCGAATGGAATAATGAAGTGCCTTTGAAACCCATTTTTTAGAAAAGAAAAACAAAAAATTCTGCTTCATGACGTACAGAATCTGTGATATATAGAAACATTAACAAAATAATTTATTGGAACATTAACAGAATAATTAATTTTGATGTTAATGAACCAAGTATGTATGCAGAGTGAGTTGATGATGAATGTAGGTAAGTCCAAAGTTATGGTGTTAGAAAGAGAGAGTACGCAAACAGCGTGCAATATAGTTGTAAATAATAAATACTTGGAGCAAGTGGATGAGTTTGTGTATTTAGGAAGTATGTTCTAGAGAGACGGAAACACTGATAAGGATATGTAAAGGAGGGTGAATGCAGGAAACTCCATTAATGAAGGACTGAACGCTGTTGTCGCAAATAAAATATTGTCCAAAGAAGCGAAGCTAGCAGTCCATAATGGAGTGCTTATATCAGCCCTGATGTATGGCAGTGAGACATGAAACTGCCAGAGGAAGGATGAATGTAGACTGAGTGTTGTGGAAATGAGATCCTTGAGGCGTAAGTGCAGTAAAAATATGTGTGACCGTGTTAAAAATGTGGATATCCGAAAATAATGCAAGGCTGATGTAAGCGTTATGAATAGAATCAAGAAAGGGACGCATAGATGGTTTGGGCATGTAGAGCAAATAAACGAAGAAATAAGAGTGAAAAAATGTATGGCATGAAAGTGAATGGAAGAAGAAGTCGGGGACGTCTAAGGTGAACAGAATACTTGAGTCGGGCCATGTGAAGGGCCAGAACAACAGAATAATATGTATATATGAGATGATGTGTGAATGTGAATGAAGCAAGGAGTGTGTGCCAAGACAGAGTTTTATGGCGGTCCATCCTCTTGGAATATTTTTCGCTTATAACGATGGTAGTAGGAAAAATTCAAGTATTGTCAATGTTCATTTCATGTTTGTCTTTCTTTAAGAATAAATAAAGAGATTTCAGTCCTATGCGGTTCCACCTCATTTACGCTTCAGAATTTTCTACTCCACTGTAATAACTCTTGCTCACCTTGCCACTTATTTTTCTCCACCCCTTCACAGTGAAACCATCTTCATCAATGCGGTGCACATCCGAGAAACTCACCATACGCGCGCCAAACATTTGTACACGGTTGATATTCGACACATGAGAACAGGTCGCTTCTCCAATTCGTTCTTGCGTTAAACAACTTGAGTGGGGAAGGATTTCCCAGCCTCTGTGTTTCCCCCGACCTTGAGATGATTTTTCACGAAAACGGCACTATACAAATTATCCAAATATTATTATTATTACAACATGGACCTCTTTAAGACCCAGATTCACTTCTTTCTTTTCATAAAAGACCCTCCCCACAGCATCCTCAAAGATGACATTAGATCCTGAATGAAATTATTTCCCTCAGAGCTTCCTGTGTGGAGTTAATGTGAAAAAAATAATCTATGCTTAGTTTTAGGAATCTTGCTTATAACACTGATCGGTCGATCTTGATGGAGCTTTACGTTTAAAATGTTTAAATTGAATCAAACATAAGGCATACACGATTTATTAAGATTTATTATTGAGTTTGATTCTAATGGTTAATGTATTTTCAATTACGTCCGAAATGAGTGTGGCGTTATTATTATGTTCCCAGATACATTTTTTAAATTTTTTATTACGTATTGCTACACATTATACTATTTTGTAAAGCCTTAACCGCCAGATTCCCACAATTCTGCTGCGAAAAAAAAATAATTACGGCTGGTGTAAAATTTAATCAAGCAATTTATGTGCGTAAAGTCGACACTGTTTTGAAAATCTTAAAAGTTGGAGACGGGGAAAAGAAACACTTAGAATAAGTGTTCCGCTTAACTTATCTCAAGTGAGATAAATTCTTAGTCCACCTTTTTGTCTCCACCGTGTAGCAATAGCAAGTAGCGAGGAGCTAGTCTGTATTGCAGAGTAATAAATAAGTACCGGAAGCTTTATTTTACTCTGAAGCCGTTGCAAGCTTTAAAAAACGACTTTTTTGGCCCTATTGGAAAATCCAAGTTAAACTGCGAAGCTTTGTAAATATTTTCTTCTAACGCCGACGAAAGTGTGCCATTCTTAAAACAAATTTTTGTTTTGTCTTTCAATAATCGGAAATAAGGAAATATTTATGGTTTATTTCAAAATAACAAGTAGCACGAATTTTATTTTTATTTTTCTATTTGAAACTGTCGATCATTCACAGTGGAATTCGATTGCGATGAAAATAAACATTATTTTAAAATAATAAATTAAATCAACAAATATACAAAAATATATCAAAATAAACTAATATGAGAAAACAAAATTAATAAATAAACATTTAATAAATTATTAAATTTAATTTAAACAAATACATTTTTTCCCGATTTTAATTACTGGACTGTACCTTAAGGGCCAGCACCCAACAATGACGCTTAACGTCACTTTGTAGCGTTCTAATACAAGCAATACTACAAATGAGTCGTATAGTATCAAGGGCAGAACTATCCTGAATTATTGATCATATTGAAATATTAATGAAAACAGTTTTATGTGTTTTTAGGAGTTATTTAACGTTGAGATTTTTTAACGTTATTTGTATATCTGAATCACAATATGAAATGTTTAAATAGTGTGAATGCAATCTTTGCGTTTAAGTTAATATAAATATTTAAATAATGGAGAGTTCTAAATTGATATTCTGGATAGTTGTGCTTTTGATACTCGAACGATTTATCTGAAAATTTTCTATGGGTAGTTAGAAAAATGTCTGAGGTTTCCAGTGGATACAATTTTTTTACTGTAATCTTTTAAATGAAAAAAATATCAGTAAAAGGTGCAGTTCGAAAACCAATAAAGGTATTTTTCATCGTTTTACCTAAAATTTTAGTATGCATTTCATAAAGAATTTAAAAGATTGCTGTTTGAAAATTTTATTCACTGGAAACCTTAGACATTTTTATAACTATCCATATGGTATTGACAAATAAATTATCGGTAGCTTTGCTTGCACTAGAAAGCGAAAAAGTGTGTATTTTGGGTGCTGACCCTTAATATGATATTCTATTTTCTGACAGTCGGAAATCATGGTAAAATTATACTATCAATTAAATTTATATGGACTCATTGCCAACCACTCCAACCTCGAAATATATAATTATCCAATTATTGTAAATAAATTAACTATGCTGAAAATAGCCGTGTCAGTCTGAAACTGATATGGTCTAACAATAAAATTATAGAAAAGGTTAGATATTTGTTTTAGTTAAATTGTCGTCGTTCCTTGTTTAAAGATATTAATCAATATTTAGTTACAGCAAGCTTAATCAAAAATTCAATGTAAAAAAATCTCAATCTGGGAATTCATTAAGTTTGTTTTTTTTTTAATTTGCCGGAACAATCCTGTCTTTCCGTGCCGCAGTGCGTTCCGTATGACAACTGTGTTAGCTTCGCGTGCGTAATGAATACACTCATTTTATTTAATTTAAATTCCTACTAAGGTAAGGAGTGTCAGGACTATTTTAGAAGTAAAAAAAATGAACATGGTAAAAGTGTCGTATTGGGCACAAAGGAATCTGAATTCAGTATAAAACACATAAAAAAATATAATATTGCTGAAGGTAAACTTATTAAAAAAATCGTTAAGGCAAGTGATTTGGATTTGACCAAAATCTTTCGTACGGATGTTCGAGGCAGTCTGCAACTAGTAAATAAATAATTTGGCAGTCAAAAGGTGAAAGTAAAGTGCATGAAATCAACTGTAACCATAACAAATTATTCTCGTCCATCCATTAATGTGCAACTATTGTTTGATGTTTGTTCACACTTGTCTAGCTATGATACATACGGCACACGTCTTACTTCCGTCTGACTAAATCTATTGATGTACAAGAGTTTATAGCGAGGCAAAAATCGTGATATTAATAAAATAAGATTATGCAAACATAATTGAAAACATAAAACTGAAAAGTATTGGTAAGAATCGTAAGAATGGTAAGTAGTATTAGAATGTTAAATTAGCAACCAAATAAGTAACATGAAATAAATAAATGATCCAATTAAAAATTGCAACATGGGCAGGTTTAAATTGAACGCAATTATTAACTGAATACTAAAGAGGTCAACAGTTTAATGTAGCATTTACTATAAGTGCATAGAGTTTAATGCTGTATGAAGGTGAGAAAATTTCGCAACAATATTCCGAATTGGAAACAGATTTGACGAACCGCCCGGAAGACACAGCACTTTAAGGCCACTTCCAAGGAATCAACTGTTCAATGTGAATTTAATTAGCTTGTATCGGGATCTTTAACTAGAAAATACCAACTTACCTATTGAAAAAAATGTTCAGGTCACAAAGTGTTTCTTTTCTGGCAACCCTATTTTGGGTTCATTGATATGTATCGTATTAAATTTCTTTCATCTCTTGCTGAACATTCTTTGAAATTGAAATTAATGGTTTAAAAATAAGGGAGAAGATTCTCAATTTAAAAATAAATAAATAATTTATTTAGATGATACCTTTATAATCATTAAATCTGAAAGAAAATTGATTACAAGCATTAAAGTACTTTCTTTGCTAATGATTTTTTTTTTAATAAGTGTTAACAAATAATATTCATGATTAATTGAACGCGTTTAAAACCAGAAATATAATGTGTTCTAACAAAATTTTCTGCGTTGTGTTTTCATATCAAGTGTAAAATTTAATAGAGCATTATTTTAATTTGTATTGTTGTAAGGTAGAGAATTGTGGCTTTGGATTAATTAACACGATAATATGCAACAATAAGCCATTATATATAACATTCTAATGAAAAGATTAGTTAAAAAGTTTTTTTTAAACTATGTTAGACGTTTTCATAAAAAAATAGGTGGTTTTTTAAAATCACGTACAGCTGTACCTAGATATATATAGCAAAGCAAGGGAAAATATGAAAGCCTTACAGTAGCACAGACAGCACCTCACCAGGTAGAAAAGATAATTTCCTCATTTCTGCACCTCTAACCACAGTTGACACAGGAAGAGGCACAAACATTCGCAGGCGCTGTTCAAAATTTATACATTACGAAATTTAAGGAAGAATACGAGTATAACAAAGAAAGGATTTATAGAAAATTTTAGTGGTTGAATTGTTTGATTGTTTGTTACCCTAATAAAAAATAACCATTTATAAAATCACAGGTGAATTTGTTATGCAAGCCGACCTCAAAGCTTTTAGAGTCGTTGAATAAAGTTGAAAAAAAAATAGCGCTAGAACAAATAATGTGTTCCAGCTCAAGCAATTTGAAACGAAAAAAACCGGCAGTGAATGGAAAAAGTTTTCCCGCATCGGGAAAAACAAAAATGCAATTACTAACAACAGAAAATAGCCCCACTGCAGTCAGCTTCCGTAGCCGAAAAAAGATTTCCCATTTAGAAAACAACAATTTTTATCGGATTCGTCGTTCGAGCAAATGCTACCTGCGTTCCGGGGCGAGGTAAGGTTTGTAATTACTAAAGTGCGAGATTTATTATTACATTTTGTGAGCGGAGTTGGAGAACTTGTTCGCCGGGGAACTGGAACTGAAACAGGAACAGGAACTGGGGGCAGTACTGCAACATTAATCCTCGGACGGAAGTTATGGCGGATTTCACAAAATCACCACCCTGCTAACATAATCAATAACTTACTTTTTACGGAATTTTCGGATAAATTGTTATTGGTTTCGGTGGGGAACGTGCGCCGTGATGGGGAAAGTTATGAGAGGTGTTACGGAACCGAAATCAATTATTCAAAATGTGTGTATTGAGATAATTATAAAAACGTATTTTCACCGGCATTTGTAAATTTGTTTGATGGAAAATTTGCTCTAATTTGAATATTTATAAACTGTCAGTGAACGTAAGTCGTTCATAAGTAGGTACCTACAAGTAATACAGCTTTCTTGTTAATGTTATTAAATTCAATTTATTAGCTTTCTACTGTGACTAATTAACTAACCATCAAGTCGTTTTAGGCAGAGGTATGCAGAGAGGACGGACCGCCATACAAATTTGCCTTGGCACACACTACTTGCTTCATTCACATTCATACATCGTCTCATGCACTCTTCTGTTATTCTGACTCTCGACATGGCCTGACTCAAGTATTTGATTCTTTTGATCATGCCACATCTTTTTCGGGCGTCCTCGACTTCTTCTTCAATTCACTTTCACGTCATACATTATTTTCGCGCTCCTTTCTTTCTTCAGTCTTGCATCCTTTCCGGCTCTCCACATTTTTAACATTTTATTTGGGAGACCAACAGTTTACACACAAATTAAGTAAAATATTACATGACCGGTCGGTAGCTGAGTGAAGAACACGTCGGATTCCCACCCGGGCGTCGTGCGTTTAATTCCTCTGTTGGCTAAGTCCTCCATCATTGCACAAGCAACATCTTCCGCTTTTTATGATGGCAGTAGGAGTTTTTCAAATATTGTCAGGTTATTCGTAACCCGGGAATGTTTGTCTTACTTTTTAACAAAAAAAAAATAAAAAAAGTATGAATATGACCATTTATAGGTTTCCACTTGGGTAGTTATATATAGGTAAGTGAATCTAATTTTAAAAAATCAACCATGAAATTAAAATGAAACTTAAAAGAAATAGAAATCAAATAAAAAAAATAGAAATACAACAGTAGAAAAAAAATTAACATATTTTTAAAAATTTCATAACAGTGTGTTTAAAAGGGTCGAGGAAAATGAAGGACACGAGGAGCGATCGATCTAGATGAAGTGAATATGTATAATAATTTGTGTGATTTCATATTAATACAAGTTTAAAAAAAAAATTAAAATTAATACAAATATGTATATTTAAAAAAAATGTTAATGTTAAAAGATTGGTGGTACCGTGGGATGAGTGGGTGTAAAGGCTCGAGAGATCGTCGGTTTGATTTTAGGGAGTGAAGTGCAGACTTAAAATGTCAAATTGTGAGTAGTGTGTGAGGCACGATAGATGAAGGAGTTTTCCTTAGAATTAATGTTGCATCGAGGGAGGCTAAGAAATTGGTCAGATCTGCTTCAAAATACTTATATTTCTTTAATATTCAATTGTTTCATGTTATTTGAATGTGATCTAATGAAATGGTTGGGTAGATAAGGACTTTGGTGAACAACATAAAGGTAAGAACCCAACAAAATATCAATTGAAATCCAACAACGGTTATAATATATGGTTTAACTATACATACGTCTCAAGGATTTCATCCCTACAGCTTACAGAATTTAGTTAGTTGTAGAAATGAACTTTTAATAATAATAAATGGATAACTAGGTCAAGGGTTAAAAAAACACAACAAATAGAGGTTTCGATAAACGTTTAATTTAGAGAGAGGTAAAAATAGGGGCTGCACACAATTTACAACTAAATCAACTTCCCGATCGTAAAATGGTGTATTTATTTCTTTGGCTCGGCCAAGTCGCCAAACAGTTCGCGACCACTCCCCAGCAAACAAACGGGCTCTAGTTGGTCTAATAACTGCCACCAAGGGGAATGAAAAATGGCCAAATTAGATGAAACTCTACTTTACACATTATGTGTACGGAAACTGTACCAGTCTGAAGTCTGCACCGAACTGTTGCAATTTAGCGGCCGAGCGTCGGTGTGCGGCCCAACTTGGTGTGGGTTTGTCTCAAGCTTGGAGTTGCTTCGGTTGTCAAGATTATTTGCAGTCTGCTTTGTCAACTTTTGGACAAGGTGTATTGGTTTTGGATAGGGTAACGACCGGGTTTCTTAGCGTGGTAACCTTTTTATCCGTAGCGAAAATGAATGAGTTTTATGCACTTTACAAAATTTCGTATATGGCTTGGCTCTTAGAGTATATAGAGTGGTATCAATCCAAGGCAGGTGTAGTCAGTTTTTGATGATTTTTACCTGACTCGGCGGACCTGGGCATGGCTAAGACCAAGGCTAGGGTATTTATACATCCATTCATATCACATATCGACATAGTGTTTTTGTTTATCCGTTCAACCACTTTTTCACAGTATTGATATCAACAAAAATATAGCACCTAACCTAAAAAACCGTTTAGTTGTGTCAAGTTTAGTGGCATAATAAAAAAATGTGGGCGGAGTCCCGCGGTGACCCAGGAGCCCAAGACCATTGTGACAGTGCGTAGAAGCGGAGTATTATATTTGTTGTCTCTTTCTCTCTCATGGTGAACGACGTAAAAACCCGGAGAAAGTGATTTATCGCAAGTTTGTGTAGGTTGGGTAAAAATAATTAGCTTTCTCTCCATAAATTGTTTCTCCAAGGTTTGGCTCGTGTTTTATTTCAATTTATATTGCATGCTTGTCAGATTTTTTGTATTTTTTTTTCGTTGTTTAAACAACAAATTTATTTTTCGGTGAATAATTATTTGACACGTGATATTAATTATCAATTATTAATTATTCTTGATTCTTGATAGTCGGATTGATTGGATAAGACGTCTCCTGGCCCCTTTTCTTTTATTTTTTTATGAATTCCGCACCAGAGTCCCAACTGTGTTAAGCCAGTGAGACTATGGCATCCCCAATCGGGGTATGTTGTGAGGCCAAAAGTAGTGGGGAGTGGAAGGAAATGAGGAAGCAGAAGTTTGGGAAGTACCTGGCTATTTAGATCTGGTCACTAAACACGACCAAAGCCATTTTAAGCAACGTTTCGATTCTGAATAGTGGTCTTTCACCAGGGCGATACTTAGAGTATCTACCACTCCGGAACGTATCGCAAATATGCCATATATTATTTCAAAACCATGTATAACCGTATTAAAAATGTGGATATTCGGAAAGAATGCAAGGCTGATGTGAGCGTAATGAATAGGATCAAGAAAGGAACTCTTAGATGGTTTGGGCATGTAGAGCGAATGAACGAAGAAAGGAGTGTGAAAATAATATATGATGCGAAAGTAAATGGAAGAAGAAGTCGAGAACGCCCGAGAAAGACATGGCACGATCAAGTAAATCAAATACTTGAATCGGGTCATGTGAAGAGTCAGAATAACAGAAGAGTAAATATGAGACGTATATGAATGTGAATGAAGCAAGGAGTGTGTGCCGAGACAGAGTTATATGGCGGTCCGTTCGCTCTGCCTACCCCTGTGGAGAAACGGCGTGATGGTTAGTTAGTTAGTTTGTTTAGTTAGTTTATATGAATTAAATGTGTTATGACACAAATCGATTGAATAAAAGTGATTGGAGTACGCCGGGCTTGAACCCGCGATCTCTGGATTCTTAGTCGAGATTTAATATAGAGTTACTGTTCTTGTTGAAGTGTGGTAAATTTCAAAATGTTTATTATTTATTATTTACCACAATTACCGAACCTGGCTAATCTTAACTGATATTTGTCTAAGCTTCCGTCGCGCGTATGTCTACGGAAGCGCAGAATGGAACATGATTTAAACAATGCCTCGTATGGAGCTGTATACTCTATTATACAACTATATTGAAATTAAAATCCGCTTACTACTTCATAAATAAGATATTATAGTAAAAAACGGCAATTTTAATTAAAAAAAAAAAAAAAAAAATTAACTCTGCTATCTATGTATTTTCGGTTAATTTCTTACAATATCCAATAATTTGATACAACATTACAAACTTTCATGTTAAAGTTATGGCTTAATTATTCCACGTTACGCCGGTATATAAAATAATAAGTGAATGCCACTCTTTCGTTAAAAATAAGTGCTATCGTTTTATTCATTACGTAATCCAATGTATTTAAAACACCTAACTAACTAACCATCACGCCATTTTCCGCAGGGGTAGGCAGAGGGGACGGACCGCCATACAACTCTGTATTGGCACACACTCCTTGCTTCATTCACATTCATACATCGTCTCATACATACGAGTACTCTTCTGTTATTCTGACTCTTCACACAACCCGATTCAAGTATTTGATAACCTTGATCGTGCCATGTTTTCTTCGGGCGTCCTCGAGTTCTTCTTCCATTCACTTTCCCACCATATATTCTTTTCACACTCCTTTCTTCGTTCATTCGCTCTACATACCCAAACCATCTATACGTCCCTTTCTTTATCCTATTCATTACGCTCACATCAGCCTTGAATTCTTTCCGGATATCCACATTTAAAATACGGTTATGTGTGATTTTACCGCACATACGTCTCAGGGATTTCATTTCCACAGCATTCAGTCAACTTTCATCCTTCCTTTACCAGTTCGATTTCTCACAGCCATACATCAGTTTTGGTATAAGCACTTTTCCATTCTGGACAGCTAGCTTCGCTTGTTTAGACAATATTTTATTTGCGTCAACAGCGTTCAGTACTGCATTAATGAAGTTTCCTGCATTCACCCTTCTTTCAATATCTTAAAAAAACAACAACATTTAAAACTCAAATGTGATACAATTTCGAGTTATTGCTCGCCCTGTTTCAACTTCTCCTACTTGGAACTAGTTTCAGGAGTATGTACCTCAAGTACCCGCAGGGCAATACTGGCAATACGGCTTGTAATTACTCCGGGTCGGGCGCTGACAGGAAATGAGAAATCGAGTGAAACATGATGTATAAAGAATTCGATGAGTATTTCTTCCAGAGCTCGACTATTGAAAACATTTCCATCCACCCCCGAAGGGCTTTGACCCAATTTTATAACTTTTAAAATAGAGTGCATTTTGTATTTTAGACATTTTATTCTGCAGAAATTTCTCGACCTTATATTAAATTCAGTGTTTCGAAAAATCTTCAACATGTTTTTTAATCAATCCAGGCTGGAGAAGGAGAGAAAGAAATACATATTTTTATAATCATTTGATTGTATACGTTTCTTACGAACCGTTTGATGTTGTAAGGTCCATGGTGATGTTTTTTTATATAAAAAATAACACTACAAAACTCTTATTAATGTTTTTACTATAATAAATTTATTAAAATAAAATTATTCACAGCACTTAATCTAAAAAAAACTACCTAAGAGCGAATGAACGAAGAAAGGAGTATGAAAAGAATATATGATGCGAAAGTGAATGGGAGAAGAAGTCAAGGACGCCTAAGGAAGACATGGCACGATCAAGTAAATCAAATATTTGACTCGGGTCATGTGAAGAGTCAGAATTACAGTAGAGTGTGTATGAATGTGAATAAAGCAAGGAGTGTGTACCAAGAGAGATATATCGCGGCCTGTCCTTTCTGCCTACCTCTTCTGGGAAACGGCGTGGTGGTTAGTTAGTTACCATTTCAAGCACTGACGGTTTCCGTGCTCGAGTGGTTAAGACGCTCCACTACGAACCAGAGGTCGCGGTTCGAACCCCGGCGTGTGATTTTTTTTGTTAAATCAATATGTGTTATTTCACATTTAGTTGATATTAAGTAAAACAATAAACTTTGTAAAACACCACTTTATTTGAGCTAACCGCCAACCAGGTTTCGTCAGGGCCTTTACATCAACTGTTGATGTAAAAGCCCTGACGAAGCTTCAAATAAAGTGGTGTTTTACAAAGTTTATCGTTTTATTTAATATACAATGGGGTGTGCCCCAAGTTTTTGCTTCCTTCGAAAAAAAAAATTAATTTGTTATAAATTAGTTTTCCTCGTATGGAAATAGTAAGTTAACTTATATATAAGCAAAAAGCATTAAATTTCTTTGAATATAAAAAAAAAACAGTCTGTAAACAACACCTTGTTATCACTTGTTTTTGCAAGTATCGTATTTGATTTTTTATGAAGGTGCTAAATAAGTTTAACTGCACTCTGAAGATGCTAGATATGCGTATCAGTACTTTAAAATCTATGTGTTTATTCAAAGAATCGTTATAAGGTCTTTATAATTTACACTGAAAAGCAGCCCTCATCACAAAAAGTGTATGACCACCTTAAATAACAGTTAAATAAAACATGAACATAAAACAAACATTTTGGGTGGTGAGTAAGTTTTATTTAATTTTTAGCATTGGAATGAACAGCTCGCTTTTGAATTCCGAAGGGTTGTAAAAAATGTAAGATTTAACAGAGTAATTTTAGTCTAGTCGATGTGGTGTTATCATATTCAATGTTTATAAACACGCGGTAGGAAATAGTTCGAAGCTTTTCAGTAGGGGGTAAAATTTTACGAGACATTTAGAGGGGTGTGTTAAAAGCGAGTCCGAGGCTTTGCGAGGAGGTATTGCCGGTTAGCATGCGTACTTTGAAATTCAATGACATCGTACTGTCGAGATTGTGTTATTAACATCGCGCTCACACGGAATTTCATACTAAATTACTGCATTGTTTGGCCGTTACAAAGATAGAAGTGACTGCTAAACCTATTTAGAGAGACGACATAAATGAATACAGCCTTCGGACCTTACGTAACGAACAACCTTATTCTCGATTCTCGAAGCGGGTGGAGTAATGAAATTAAAACACACTCTCTTTTACATCTAGTTTTAAAATATATGATTGGTGGTCTTTGACCAGGGCGATACTTAGAGTATCTACCGCTCGGGAGCGTGCCGCATACGAGTATATATTACCTTATAGAATTGAATGTGTTATGACACATATTAATTGAATAAAAGTTATTTGCGCACGTAGGGTTTGAACTCGCGAACTCTGGACTCGTAGTCGAATGTCTTACCACTCGACCGCGGAGGCCGTCACCGAGTAAACGCTTATTGGCTCTATATTAACAGTTTTAAAATGAGAAATACACTTTGAATTCTATTGGTATAACTATTTCATTCAACTATTTAAGTAAAGTAACGTCATAATACTTCTGTTTATCGTTCCCTAATTACATATATTTTTAATGCATTGATTTAATAATTAATTGGTAAATATATTTTAGATAGCTGAAGGGCCACAAAAGTCTTCAGAATCAAACGAGAGTCAGAGCTTTCGATGCAGAAAAAAAAACTGATCGAAACTGCTTATTCAACTCATTTTCTACCAAAGTGTCGCTTCAGCCCTATTGCCTTTCAAGTGATGAGAAAGTGTTTTATCGTATATTTGTATAGGTTGGGTAAAAATATTTAGCTGTCTCTCCAAATAATTATATTCTTACTCCATGTGTTTAATGCTTTAGAGTTGGAATTTGATGCTACAATTTGTAATACGAACAAAGTGATCGATGTTCTACCGACTTTTATTATTTATCCTTTGCCTTTCAATACTTCCTATTATAAACGATGTTTGTAAGGTTATGTGAGATCTGAAAATATTAGATTGAGTTAGGTTATTACGACCCTAAATGCCTGGAGCCAGTGGAAATATGGTATTCACAATTTAGGGTGTGTTATAAGGCTGAAGAAAGTGGGGAGGGGAAGTAGATGGGGAAGAGGAAGAGGATTGTTGAGAGGTACCTGACTTTTCAAATCTCATCATTAAACACGTTCAAAGATAGTCAGGTATTCACCAGGGTAACGAGGAGAAATTTACTATTTTATTATTTGTTGTATAAAGCATACGAATGAAAACAAAATGTTCGCACCCGGTTTCAAGCTCGTGTCTTCTAAATGCGGGTCCAAAGAGCTCACGAGGTCGTTGAACGATGCGAATATTAAAAGTATTATTGATCGAAAGGATTAACGTAGGCAGCACAATTTTTGTTTTTTAAACGTGGTTTGTTCAAAGCACTTTCACTAGAAATTCCTTGATGAGTTCCAATATGACATTAATTCAATAATTAATTGGTAAATATATTTTAGATAGCTGAAGGGCTACAAAAGTCTTCAGAATCAAACGAGAGTCAGAGCTTTTGATGCAAAAAAAAACTAATCAAAACTGTGTATTCAACTCATTTTCTACCAAAGTGTCGCTTCAGCCCTTTTGCCTTTACAGCGAAAGTACGATTATTGAAATGCATTATGGTAGGAGGAAGAATCCAACAAAAATCATTCAAACTCAACCTCAAGTCTATATTAACCTCGTAGTATATTATTCTATCTCTTTTACCTATCGCTGTCTCTACTGTTTCTTCTCTGTATTTTACGTGACATAATTAATTTTTACATAAATATTTTTAATATTAATTATTGAAATAATATCAGTTATCTTCAACGTTAATATAAAACAGAAATAATATAACGGTCGCGACCGAGACAGGAGGGTTACTCCCGGATAGAGTAGAGTTCCGAGTTAAAATCTTAATTATTAATATAAAAATGATAAGCATAAAAGCTTTAATGTTAATTCTAATATGACATAAATATTCGTTTACGTGACACTACACTAGGGAACTAAATGCCCGGAGTTTAAACATGGCAATCAAATTTTCGAAGCAAATTTTGAGAAAGGATGTGAGGGAAGAGAAGGATTACGGAGATCGGGTGGTACCTACCTTGTTATTCAGATCTGATCACCTAAAACTTTGTAAATCTTTCGGTTCTGAATGACGATCTCTTACCAGGGCAATGCCAAGCGTATCCTCAAATCACGACGACCTCCACGGTCGAGTGGTAAGACGCTTGACTACGAATCAAAAGGTCAGGGGTTCAAACTCGGCGTGCACAAATAACTTTTATTTAATTAATGTGTGTTAACACATTTTAATTCATATATAGTATATTTGTGGCACGTTGCAGAGTGGTGGATACTCTCAGTATCGCCCTGGTGAAAGACCACCATTCAGAATCGAAACGCTGCTTGAAATGATCTTAGCCGTGTTTGGTGACCAGATCTGAATAGCCAGATACTTCCCAACCTTCCTCTTCCTCTTCTCCTTCCTCTCCCACTACCTTCAGCCACACAACATACCCCATTTGGGGACGTCATAGTCTAACTGGCTCTAGACGGTTGGGAGCAGTTGGGACTCTTGTGCGGTATTCACTACAAAAATAAACAAAAAACGATTTAAGGTCGAACCAAAACATCTTCGTTTTCAAGTGTTTTCAAAGAAAATGTAAAAAAAACATTTTTTTTAGTTAAACGGTTTTTAAGCTCTGGCTATACTTTAACTTCGTTATTTGTTCAAAAGAATATATAAAATATTAGTAATTGCTGATGTTGTTTTATGAAGCATGTTCATTTCACGTTGGATTGATACACTCCAAAGGCTTCGTAACTTAATATTCCGGGCTTTGACGATTGTTTGCAAACACCAATTATTACTGGTTTGGAGCGTGATTGTTTGCAAACTTTATTTATTGGTTGTTTTCATCGATTATTGGTTCATTATCAATTATTGATTGCAAACTTTAATGATGGTTGTTAAATTTCGTCCATCAAGCGTGCAAACTAATTTGTTCTGATCGTCTTGATGGCAGTGAGGCGTATAACTGCCAGAAGAAGGATGAAAATAGACTGAATACTGTAGAAATGAATTTTTTTAGTTATATGTTCGGTAAAACCATGTACGACCGTGTAAAAATGTGGAAATCCGAAAAAAAAATCCGGAAGGCTGTTGCAAACGTAAGAGAATTAAGAAAGAGACGCCTATATGGTTTGGGAATGTAGAGCGAATGAACGCAGACAAGAGTGTGAAGAAAATATATGACGTGAAAGTGAATGGAAGAAGAAGTAAAAGACGCCCAAGGAAGACAAGGCACGATCAAGTTAATCAAATACTTGAGTGGGCCCACGTCAAGCGTTAGAATAACAGATGTGTATGTATGAGTGTGAATGAAGCAAGGAGTGTGCGCCAAGACAGAGTTGTATGGCGGTCCATCCTCTCTACCTACCTCTGCGGAGAACCGGCGTGATGGTTAGTTAGTGAGTTTAGTTAGTCTTTATTACATTTTGTACCTACGTAGAATGTATTTATAGAAAGCATGCTATTATAATAATAATTGTGGTCATAATAAAAGTTATGTTAGTTAAATACCTAACGTTAGAAGTATGAGTTTAATTGAAAAGAAACCTTTGAGTCGCTTTAATATAAATAATAAAAACCGTTAGAAAAAAAACTACCCGGGCATTAATCATTTATTGTATCTTCTCATTTGTATTGTTTTTTTTCTCTTAAGTTGTCTCCTCATTGATGGGGATCTGTTAATCCCTTTCTAATTGCCCTGATAAACCAGGATCCTCCGCTCCCTACGGTTCTTTGCTACACGAATAACCGTGAATACAGACGTTCCGGACGCCAGTAAAATCAATAACTAGCTACTTGCAATTAACAAATTGAAACTGCATAAATAAAAAAAAACATTATTTTAAGTGTAGCCGAAAATGCCAATAAAAAAAATAAAAGAATACATGTTAAAAGTGTTAAGAATATTTGGATAAATTGGCATTTGTGTATTAAAATAAATAATATATGCTAGTATATATTACATATCACTGGTCAAATACCTACCATACTCGAAGATAAAGCGATTTAAATTGACAAAATAATTATGAAGTATTGTTGTTAGGGAAAAGCGGGAGAAGTGCCGTTTTCGTGATCGAGTGGTTAAACCACTCCACTACGAATCCAAGGGTCACGGGTTCGACCTTCAGCGTGTGCCAGTAAAATTTACAACTACGGCACATTCCAGAGTCGTAGATACTCTAATTATCACCCTGGTGAAAGACCACCATTCGGAATCGAAACGTTGCTTTAAATGGCTTCAGCCGTGTTTGGTGACCAGATTTGAATAGCCAGGTACTTGCCAACCTTCCTCTTCCCCATCTCCTTCCCACTACGTTCAACTTTACAACATACGCCAATTGAGAATACCTTCGTTCTATTGGTTCATTACATTTTCATTAAAAAAAAGCAAAGACAAAAGAAGAAAATAAAATATAGCAAATAATATAAGAAGAAAATTACAAAAAAAATATGAAACTGATTTCAAATCATTGCTTTAAAAAAATAGCCTCTAAAAGTCACGAATTTCACGTTGTTTAAAATTAATCTGAATTTTCCTCTTGACCGTATTGAAAAATTTCGAACGTCTGCGAAGTTGACTATAAAAATCATAAAATTGTGCGAGCCTTGGTGCTATCGCACTTCGGTACACTTGCTTCGTATTTTCCATCGGTTCCCTTCGAATAAAGGCTACAAACGTATTGTACAAAATGGAATCGAAGTGTATTTTATCCATCCAACTACTCCATTCTACACTACTACCTCCCTATCTCCTTACATATTCATCTACATTCATACAGGCCGATTGCGCGAATGTCATCCGAAAGTGGATGACATTTAAGGTTATATTAAAAAAAAACACACGTTTTTGCACTAACCACTTTATTAGCTTAGATACTTTCGAAACACGTTTCATATAGCTATCTCTTCCGCACACACATATTCTTTGAATGGCCATCCTTTTCATACGCGGGTGAAACATTTGGTGGTGCAACATTAGTGGTGCTACATTTTTTTAAAGATTTGTATGAATATGACGAGTCTTATATTTTATGTCTATGGGTATTAGAATCAAAAGGCAAAATCCGATATTTTATAAGCAAGCAGTGGTATCTCCTTCAAAGCCACTCACAACAATCTATATGTAGTAAAATTACACCGGGAAAGCAATAGTTCTCAAATATTGCAAAGGTATGTAGTAAAATATATAATAATAGTGAAAAATAGTTTTGCATCATTATATTCTTATTATAACGTCACTAGTTGGGCAACCATTTTATTCATAGCGTTAATAAAAACATACGTATTAAATGCAGGTAAAAGTTTTTATATTAATTGAAAGATTGTTGTGAAAAAAAAACATTATTTCATGGCGTAAACTGTTTTACGTATTAACTTCGTTCTTTTTTTCAAACCTCTTTTTTTGCATGTTAGATTTATGCATGTTTTTGTTGTATATAATTTAGCCACATAACGTGTATGGATTTGAAAAAAGGCAACGGTATTATCGCCTACCTACTTCTTTAGTCATTTATTATTTTTCAAGAGAACAACTGTCAAAACATCTCCGATATGTTTTTAAAACTTTTGTGTGTTTATACGTGATAAATAACAGTAAATTATAGTAAAAATTAATCTCAGCATGGTTTACTATTGAATCTAGTGTTATTAACTGTTTTCTTACATTCTCAGTTATACAATAAATGATATTTATCTCCTGGACTCTGACAATTTTGTTTGACAACACCATCTCTGTTTCAAGTAGTGTTAAGTTTAAAGTGATATAAGAAAGTGATTTTTCAAAGCAATCGAGTAATTTTGTTGTTTATTTGATCGAATTTTGTTATTTATTATTATGATTGCCTGATTAATTGAACTTAGATAAAATATAATAACAATTATAAAAATGATACGCGATAAAGTTTTTGTATATAACCCCATCTATCGATTTTCACACGAACTTTTAGCAGTCGACTCTTAAAATGAGAGTTTGTTAATAGATGTCACCTCGGTTCATAAATCAATATAAGTAATCGTTAACCAATTCAAATATTAATAATAAAAAATCACAAATAAATAATTAATAATACCACCCACACGCAACATAAGATTCTACATCTTTTCCCACCGAACTTTCATATTTTTCAATTGGAGGTAATTTCAAACAGATGATTTCGAAAAATTTACATCTTTGTTTTAATTTGTTTTATTTAATTTATTTATTGATTATATTTATGTACTGTTTATTTTATTGCTTTAAAGACCTTACTACAAAAACTCACTTGATTTGTAAAAATAATATATAGTATATTATACATATATACAAGTAGATATAATATATGTACATTCCATGAAAAGTCAATTTTTACTGCTATTAACTAATCCCAAGTAAATTTAGGCACCGGCTTTGTCTATGTGTGCTTTTTTGTTATATTTACATTATACGTGAGCATATTTATAGATTTTTTGTTGTACATCATTTTTAATTTTTTGCTACACATTACTTTATTACAGCAGTGTGTTCAGAATCTCTATTCAAACCAAATTATTCTAATTTTATAAATTTTGTTTAATTCGTTTTCGTTATTAAACATTAAAGAATGCTGCTAGTTTTGTAACTTTATCATGACATCTTCAGGGCACAATATTAAAATTATTCCAAATTGTTTAAACAAAACCTTTCACCTTCTATGACACGTTGTTACTTTTTTCATTTTTTTTACCTTTTCCCTTGTTTGTGTTGCAATTTAGATAATATTGTTTGTTTATACCATATAAAACAATTTACTAACAAAGTATCTATTTGTTCCATTAGGTTCGTTTCCACCGCAAATTTCCCCTCGTTGACGACTTACGTTAAAGAAGAACTGGGACCTTCCTGAACATGTCATCATTCCGCCTGGTAAGTGCATTATAATTAATACTTTTTATTATTATTGTAATTATTCTTTCTTTCATAATTGATAAGTATACAACTGTTCTCGGGTAAAGCTTTTTATACCAAAGCACAGGTGGCTGCTTATATCGAAAAAAATGAGATTAAAAAAAAAAAAAACAGATTTGAATTGATTTTGATATGATTTTTTTTCGTGTCAGAGAAAATTGTCAGATACGCTACTCCTGGACAGAGTAATATTACTCAGTATTTTTATTTTCTGCGTCTTCTTCTGTTACTTATTTCTGAAAATTATTTATTAATTTGTTAAAATCATAATTTGGTAGAAAAAATACATTTTTTGATAAATAATTCCCAAGGAGCTTAAAAATACTGATTCCGGAAATATTTTGATATTTATTGAATTAATACTAAAAGTTAAGTGTAATTTGCAGAAAACATCGGTTTATTTTACAAAACCTTATTAAATCAACATTATCAAATATCTTGAATAATTTAACAATACTTTTAAGCTTTAGACTAACGGATATAAAGTCTTTAAAATTATTTTTGACGTATAGAAATAAATCCTTTAAATTTAACGCAGTAAAATAATAATTTTCTTACTCTCTTTGGACCTTTTTACGGATTAAATATTTATAGCGCTCCACGATGTTATCAATATTAATTAATTAAAATCTATGAGAAAAAAAACAACGCTTTTGATGAATAATTTAAAAATATGCAAGTTTTTTATTTGAATACCAGCGATTCGCATGGCGTCACCCTCCGTGCGATAGACTGATAGTAAGTTGTTCCTTGCTTTACTTTTGAGAAATCTATGCAACACTCTTATCTGCTGTTACTGTTGGATGCTGCGAAGAAAGAACTGCGGAAGATATAACTTCCTAATACTTTTGTTTGTCAAAGCAACTATCATTTAAAATAACGAAATTAAAAAAAAAAACTTACAAATATAATTTAAAACACCACTAGTATGTAGTAATCATATAAATATACTAATAATCTCTGCAGCGCCCGTTTCATAGCAACGGTCAGCACCCAAACATACACACTTTTTGGCTTTTCAATATAAGTTATACTATAAATAATTTTACTGTTTATTCTATGCGGGTAGTAAGGAAGTGGTTTCCAGTGAAGACAATTGGAATAATATGTACCAAAATGGTTTTTTTGTACTTTATTATCTTTTTAATAAATTATTAAAAAGAAGATAATTGATTAATCATCATAAATGTCCATATTTTCCATGTGGACAATACTGTAAATATATTCTAGTATGATTAAAATGTGATGTTGGATCCAAAGCTGCGATGAAACACCGAATGTGTTTACAGCTTCATATGTATTCGAAAAATAGTGGACTGTAAACGATAAACTATACTTCTTGATGGAAGTGTCTAATTGTAGCTTGTGGAAATATGATTGAATGAATAAAAAATGGGAGACCATTCACTCACCGATGAAGTTACAGTTGAAAGTTCTCGAAGTCTTCTTACACAATTGTATTATTAACGAAACAAATACACAATACCGATTTTTTCCTCTTATTAACAAAATACCACATTCATTTTATATTATTTGGAGATCAAAACAACAAGCCGATTAACCAGCGAAAACGAGCGAGCCAAGACGTTTTTTTCACACCAAAATTGTTCTGTTTGATTGTCAATTGTTCGACTACGGAGAACGTCAAACACCTATCTTTCATTTATCGAAGGAAGCAATCACTTTGTAGCTTGACATTATAATTTAAATAAAAAATATTTTTGTTTTAAGCCACTTTATTTATACACATATAACAATTCGACCGGTTTCGGTTAAACTTAACCTTCTTCAGGAACGTATATATATAAACTAAGTTTATATATATACGTTCCTGAAGAAGGTTAAGTTTAACCGAAACCGGTCGAATTGTTATATGTGTATAAATAAAGTGGCTTAAAACAAAAATATTTTTTATTTAAACCTATCTTTCATATACCATATGTGAATCACCAGGGAAATCTTCACCCTGAAAGCTTCAGCCCGGAAAAACTCAGAATATTTTTGGTTTCAAAGTATTTTCCGTTTATCTCTTTGGATCTTCTTTAGTTTTTTAATCCAAGGCTGAATGCAATTTCTCTGACGCTACCGTCACAAAGACAAGCTGATAGAGTGCGCTTCGTTTTTCCAACTCTCTTTCGTCTTCTTCTCCTTTTACCAGTTTCCTCTCGGTGGGACTTGACTCTACCTATCACCCAGTGGTGCTACTCTCTGGTCCATACAGCAAGTACACTTGTATACATTCCAAACTCAGATTGGAAGCTGTGCCTTTTGGTGATTTCTACACGCAACAAAACTAGTACGAATCGACGATTGGATAAGTGACTGACGATATTTATATTCAATGTTTTAGTGTGATGTAAATACCGTACAAGAATTCTACTGCCAGGACTTGATGGGATTATATCATCCCTAACATGATAATGTAGCGAGGAGAAAAAAATGTAGGATAAAGGGAGGTAGGGATTCAGAGTGCTAAAAACCCAATTAAGAAAAGTTTAATTTGATTTTTGCGATACTGCAAAATCTTTCTCTCTGGAGGCACACATAAATTTAAAAAAATTATATTGTCACTGGAATGGCGGAAGAGCTTAAGCGACACTTTCGTAATTTTGCAATAAGATTAGTAATGAATGATGATTTTTTTTTCTGTATTGAATCTGATCTGACTCTAGTTTGATTCTGAAGACTTTTGTGGCCCTTCAGCCATCTAAAATTTTAAAAGCATTTAGAGAAGGCCTAACTTAAGCGATACAAGTTTGAGAATTTTTTTGGCTTTTTGTCGCTTCAGATAACTTAGTGAGAGCATTAAGTTACCCGATTTAATTTTTATTTTCAAAATATAACCAGGTATTGAAGATTTATGAATTTAGTAAGCTTCCCAAATTGGCGCTTCGGCCATTTGCCATTCCAGCGACGATTCGTGGTTTTTGTAATAATTTTATAAACAGGGGGCTGGAAAACTAATGGTTAAATCATATTATTAAGCAATTAAGAAAAAGCTGCTTTAAGTAAAACAATTGTTTGTAATCATCAAATGGAGGAAAACAGATTTTAAAGTTAAGTTCCTCACATAATAAGAAATTAAAAATAATTTGCTTTTTAATTGAAGGGTGAACCAATATCATATAAATGAGTCGTTTCCATGTGTCCTAACCGCAGTTTGATGGTGGCCTTAAACGCCGAAATAACTACCGCTAAAAATTATAACTCAAACTAGCAGAACTAAATAATAAAAACACAGTATTTCATTAAATTAAATTATAAAATACACATACATTTGACATTTTCGTGATAATAAAACTACATTATTATTTCTATTTTTTATTCGTACCTTTCACACTTGGTTTTGAACCCACAACCTCTGCATTTAAAGGCAAGGATATTATGAAGGGAAGATATTTGTATGTATTAAAAGATTTTAGACCAATTAAATACAGGTATATTTGAATTTAATTCTATAGTATCAAACTGATGAGAGATAATAAGATTATAGAATTCAAACATCGCTTGAACAGCTCTAATCACAATGAGTAATTCTGAATAGCCAGGGGTTATTTTAAACCTCGATTCATTGATAATTAGGAAAGCAATAGTTCCAAAGCCTTCGACAGTTGCACTGTTTCACATTCAGAGAAAACCGCTTACAATTAATCTAATATCTTTTTCATATTATGGTAAGGTGGTAGTAAAATGTTGAACTGTATTAATAAGTTTCTAGCATGTTTCAAAATATTGCATCATTTCATCAACGTGAAATTTTGTGCCTTCATAAGATTTTTTTAATATACGACGGTTAGTAGCGGAAACCTTTTACAGCCTTTTCCCAATAACATGGCAACTGTGAAGCCCGGGGCTAAACAAGGAGATGTGTGTCGGTGTCGGTGTCGGTGTCGCCTCGTGTAGAATGAAGGGAGTGAAGGGAATCGTGACATGAATGGGACTTGTTTTGTCAATGAATTGAACACAACAATATAATCGACAGAGAAAAGTAATGACGATGATTTTTTTAAAGGTTGTTTTCTTTAAATAATATTAATGCCATGGTTTCATAATTAAAAATAAATTATGCTTTTTGTATTAAGCACTTTACCTGATTTTATGGCCTCGTTTTGAACATATCCACGCTGTTTTAGGATGTAATACTGTATTTCCAAATGTGATGTTGGGCATCAAATATAACCTGGCTTCTCTATAAAATTTGAACGATCCTTGGTTGGAAATAAGAAACATAATCGTAACATCATATATATTGGTGTCACTTTAGACTATAATCTTTCTTTACGTGACCACATTAATAATCTAGCTAATAAATCACTAAAATTCTTGGCTTCTTTAATAGAATTGACTAAGATTTTAAGAATATAAAGGCCCTTAAAACTCTTTATTGCTCAATAGTTCGCCCTCATATAGAATGTGCCAGTGTTATTTGGTCTCCCTTTTCTACCGTTCATATTCATCATCTTAAATCCTTACAACATTGCATCTTACGCGGAATTTCATGGAGATAAGGGTGAGAATGAGGCGATTATTCACACGCTGAAATTAAATAAACATTTAGAAAAATTATTAGAAAAGCGTTGGAAAGACTTTGGTTTAATTTGCATTTTAAAAATTATTAATTGTATTATTGACTGACCTTCTTTGCTGCAACTCATCCAGTTCAAAATTCCTTACCGTAAACTCAGAAACAATGAATTGCTGTTCCTCAATCACCACTCCACTAATTGTGGGTATCATCCTCTACTATCCAGAATGTCAAGACTTGTTAATTCAAGCCGTGGTCTTGATTTTTTTTGTACTTGTCTCTACCAAATCCTTGTTCAGGCTTTGACATGAATGTTCCATCAAATGTATATTTTTGTCATTTCTTCATTCAAATATTATGAACTCGTATGTGCTGTTCTTTCTCTTTTTTTTTTTTTTTTCAAATTTCGTGTCATGTTTTTGTTATAATTGAACAATGATCCGTTAATATAAAAATAAATAAATAAATGTTCACACAATTCATTTCTTAGTATTAAGGAATGTTTTTTTTTATATGACAGGAAAAGAACATTAATTCACAAATTAAGAGTGTTTGTTTTGGTGAACAGACGTTATATTTTCGGTTCTCTTGAACGATGAAGAATGCCCAGGATGTTAGGTGGAACACCTCCTTGGCGGTGATTGTTCCATAGAACAGCTTTGTAAGGTTCTTCTTCATGGCGTATGGCATGCTGCATGTGGCGGAGAATGATGCTGGTCGTCATATTGTCCCTGGCGGTATTTCCGGTCAGGTCGAGCATCATGGTTACAAAGTTACAGTTCCGATACCTCAGCTGTCCGTTTTCCACGAGAACACACTTCTCTTTCTAAAGAGTTCCCCCAGAAAATTTTGGGGTTCTGATCCTCTGGATTGAACCCGTTAATATCGTTAATGCCTGCTTGCTCCCCCGTGGGAAAAATCCCTCGGCAAACCCGTTTTCAGTCGTTTTTCGTCTAGCTTACTAGTGGTGACCATGCGTATATAGTTGTGCATAAAACATTATAGTACTTGAACTTAATATACGAGTATATATATATATTAAAGAAAGACAAACATTTCCGGGTTACAAATGACCGGAAAATATTAAAAAAAACCGCTACTACCATCATAATAAACGGAAAATTTTGCTTTCGCAACGATGGAAGACTTAGCTAGCAGAGGAATCGAACTCACGACGCCCGGGTGGGAATCCGACTCGTTTGTCCACTCAGCTACTAAACCGGTCAAATTACGTTACAATAATTAGATGAATTCACTTTTCTGCGGAAACTAAGTATTTGATTCTTTCGATAAAGGGTAAACTCGAAGTTTTAGGTTCATTCATTTTTCATCCTGCTTTTCAAAATATGTTTAAAAGCCAAATTCATGATAGTTAAAATAAAAGCAAATGCATTTTTATCGCACCGACGTTTGTTGCTATGAAAAATTCAATATTACTGAAAGCTATAATATGATATTATGGAACTGTGCGGAACCTGAAAGTAGGGCGGCAGTTTAAGGTCGTAAATTTGACGCAATATTTCACGACGATTCCGACACTTATGCGCCATATTACCAGCTCAGAACGCTATTAAAGATGTGTACATGTACTCGGTGGAGATTGTTTCCTTCGCGCGCTGCTGTAAAAAACAGAAATATCATAATATTATCGATGAACAATATGATAACATCGACGTCTTGGCATTGGACCGTGGTGTAAATTTACAAATTAATAGAAAAAACTTAATTTAAAAAATTTCATTGATACATACACTAGGATGCTTTTTAATTTTACTTAATTTGTACAATTTTTATAAAAATTTTCCTAAAATATTTTAGTTACAGAGTATTGCAGTTTGAAATTTTTAAGATTTTTTTTTAACATTTGTGATGAACAGTATTATTTTTTCTAATTTTAAACTGTTAATTCGTTGTGGAGCCCCATTTTAATAATATCAAATTTTTAACTTTATTCCACTATTTTTTATTTAAGACCTGACCGGTTTCACCTTATGTCGAACATCTTCAAACTGGAACAATTTAAAGTAAATCTATGGCAAATATGCTAGTAGCGTTTGTAATGGACACTTATTGAATCTCATAGTGAACATTTGTGACTTTGGGTTTTGTTTTATTGGTGACAGAGGCGGCTTTACAATTACATTAAAAAATACATTCGGGTAGTTTTAGACGCTTAAGACGGTATGATTGCAAACCTTGGCGTACATAGAGTGGTACCTATCCAAGGCAGTGTAGTCAGTTTTTGATTATTTTTACCGAACTCGGCAGACCTGAGCGTGGCTAATGCTAAGGCTAGGGTATTTATACATCCATTCATGGCACATATCGACATAATGTTTTTGTATATTAGTATAACCACTTTTTCACGGTATTGTTATCAACAAAAATAAAGTATATAACCTAAAAAACCGTTAAGTTGTGTCAAGTTTATTGGCATAATAAAAAATGTGGCCGAAGTCCTGCAGTGACTTAGGAGACCAAGATCATCGTTACAGTACATGGAAGCGGTGTATTATATTTGTTGTCTCTTTCTCTCTCATGGTGTACGACGTGAAAACCCGGAGAAAGCAATTTATCACAAGTTTGTATAGGTTGGGTAAAAATAATTAGCTCTTCCCTCCATATATTGTTACTTCAAGTTGCAAACAGATATTGATAAAAAAAAACTTCATATGTTGACCCCATTGTCATAAAAAGTTACACAATATATTGGTAAGATACGCAATAGAAGGTTTTTTTGTTTTTGTTTTGTTATTTTTTAATAGTGAATGCCGCACAAGAGTCCCAACATTCCCAACTGCTTCCAATCTTCAGAAGCCAGTGGCATCCCCAATTGAGGTATGTTGTGAGGATGAAGGTAGTGGGGAGGGGAAGGAGATGGTGAGGAGGAAGGTTGAAAAGTACCTGGCCATTCAGATCTGGTCACCAAGCGCGGCTATTTCGACACAGCCAGTTCAAGCAACGTTTCGATTACGTGGGCGATACTATGTACTCCGGAACGTGCCGCAAATATACTTTATATTATTTTATATTAATTCAGTGTGAAATAACGTGTATTAATTAAATAGAATTTATTATCATACGCCGGGATTTTAATTGCTTGTAGGAATTATAAAAGAAATATCATAATGTCAGAATTTGTTTATGGTTTTAAAGTTTATTTTGTAGAACTCCATTTTAATTTTTAGGTTTTTTAATTTTATTTAAACAATAATTATTATTTTTAAAATTTTTTAAAAAACAATTTTTAGTTAAAAGCTCTGCGATGTAATTATTTTTACGCGTGACAGCTGTTTCGCCTTCTGAGGGCATTAAAAACCAGTTTGATAATGCCCTCAGAAGGCGAAACAGCTGTCACGCGCAAAAATAATTACATCACAGAGCTTTTAACAAATAGTTATGTAAAAAAAAATAACAATAATTATTGTTTAAATAAAAAAAAAAAATTAAAAAAAGTAAGAATTTTAATCGAGCATTCTGTCTATTAAATTTATTAATTCACTAAAGGGCTAACTAACCAACTAACCATCACGCCGTTTCTCTTCAGGAGTAGGCAGAGAGGACGGAATGCCTTATAACTCTGTCTTGGCACACACTCCTTGGTTCATTCACATTCATACATCGTCTAATACATACTCTTCTGTTATTCTGACTCTTCACACTACCCGATTCAAGTATTTGATTTACTTGATCGTGCCATGTCTTTCTCGGGCGTCTTCGACTTCTTCTTCCATTCATTTTCACATCATTTATTCTTTTCATCCTCCTTTCTTCTTCATTCGCTCTGCATGCCCAAACCATCCAAGCGTCCCTTTCTTGATACTATTAATTACGCTCACATCAGCCTCACATTCTTTCCGCTAAAAGGGCAAAGAAAATAATTCACGCTTTCTACAGAACTTACGTCAAGTCTGACAACAAAGTTTTCAGAAAATAAAGCAACCCTTATTAAAAAAAATAAAAGCCCAACGAAAATGTACCGCTGATTTCTCGAAGGTGAATGAAATATGAAGCGACAAATTATAACCTGAGTATTTTAATTTCCTCCCGTTCTTTAGTTGTATTTAATTTAGTCAACCGCGGGTCGTTTAAAGGGGCATTACGTTTTAAATTTCCATGTTTTTTTTCCAACAGAGAGATTTCAGACGTAAGAAGTAGAAAGTTCGTGAGATGAGGAGGATAGTGGAGACTTTAATTTCAAGCGCTGTCACCCAGACAATGAGTTACTACGTACTTGAGACTTTCAGACCGACTATCTCGCCCTTAAAGGTGACTTTTGGATTTTAAAAGACACAGTTAAGTGATAACGTCCCTTCTTATCTGAGCACTTTGGTTCAACTTAAAAAAGAAAAACCGGAAATGTTTTGTGTTTATTTTTAACAAGGCACTTGGCAACAGTTACCGTTTGATTAACTAACTGTGCTTAAAAAAATCTTTTCATACTAGATTTTTTAAATTTGTGCGACAAATTCGCGGGTTTTTACGGCCTCCGTCGTCGCTTGACTACGAATCCAGAGGACGCTGCTTCAAACCCGGCGTTTGAAAATAAAATTTATTTTAATAATATGTGTCACAACACATTTAATTAATATAAAATAATATTTAGTGTATTTGTAGCACGTTTCGAAGTGGTAGATACTCTCAGTAATACCCTGGTAAAGGCCCCCAATCAGAATCAAAACGCTGCTTTAAATGGCTTAAGCCGTGTTTGGTGACCAGATTGGAATATCCAGGTACTTCCCAATCTTCCTTTTTCCCATCTTTTTCCCCTCCTTCTACCTTCAGCTTTACAACAACCCTAATTGGGGATACCATAGTCTCACTGGCTCTAGACGGTTAAGATTAGTTGCGACTCTTGTGCGGTATTAACTTAAAGTTCATTTTTTTGTAGCAGTTTCAGCTATGCTGTATCTTATGAGATTTTTTATTGGTTTAAAACCTCTTTATCATGATTTGATTGAAATTAACGTAAAAGGCATGTTAATTATTTAAATAACATTAATTTTTTTCAACCAAGTGTGAAACTGAAAAAAGACAGAATAAAAATAATAAGTTCGCGACCAAGTCTCGAACTCGGAACCTCTACTCTATCTGAGAGTAACGTCTCTGCTAATTGAGCTAACGAAACCTTTTTTGGAACCGGCATTTTTATCAATCTAATACTTCCTTGAAAATTAATAATATTTACCTTTTGCCTTTTTCTCAAAAGCACAATAGTGGGAGATTGCTGCCTTTGCTCTTAAACTCTGTTTAAAATATATGTATATATATATTTTATATAGATATTCAGTACTTCATTTTACAGTTTTTTTCTATAAATTTGTTGGCTGGTTTTAAGCCCAAAGTTGCTCGAATAGTTAAGATCCAATATTTATCCAGGTGGAGTCAAAATAGTATTATGCGAAGCTTTCTATAAATTATTGTTAACCTTCAAGATGTTATCAAGGTGAATCAATGTTTATACAAAGTTATATCATTGGTTACCTACCATTGGTAGTAGAGTTGTGGATTTACGTTAATTTACAATAATTATTTATTTCAACGTGTGGTAACAGTAGCTAGGAATATTAAATGTAAGTTGATAAACATTACATAATTTAATACCGTACAAGAATCCCAACTGCTCCCAATCGTCTGGAGCCAATGGGAATATAATTGGGATTTGTTGTGTTCAGCTCTTTAGCCTTTCCGGCGTCGATATATACTTAAAAAAGTTGAGTTACATTGCATGGTTATAAACCAATAGAATATTAACAAGTTAATTTTCATTTTTTATAATATAACGTTTTTGCAGTAAGCGTTACGTTATTTTTAACTAACTAACTAACTAACCATTACGCCGTTTCCCTGCAGGAGTAGGCAGAGAGGACGGACCGCCATATAACTCTGTCTTGGCACACACTCCTTGCTTCATTCACATTCATACATCGTCTCATACATAATCTTCTCTTATTCTGACTCTTCACATGACCCGAATCAAGTATTTCATTAACTTGATCGTGTCATGTCTTTCTCAGGCGTCCTCGACTTCTTCTTCCATTCACTTAATTCTATTCATTCCTCGACTTCTTCTTCCATTCAATTTCGCATAATATATTCTTTTGACACTCCTTTCTTCGTTCATTCGCTATACATGCCCAAACCATCTAAGTGTATTTTTAAATACACTTATTCTTCTATCACTTTTCACCAGCTCGTGACTTTTTGTGTGCTAGAATGCTAAGATTGAGAAATACGACGTCATTGATGTTTTTGTAGCAAAAGATGATTTAATTAAAAACAAAAACCAAAAAAATTGTACGAAGTTTTTCAGGTTTCAGTTTTTGTGGTGCTATGAATGGCTTGCTGAAAATTATTCTTACAATTTCAATAAAAATTCTTTTCGGCAACCACAATATCAAACATGACGTTTTTTTCAATCTTAGCCCCCTAGCACACTAAAAACTCACGAGCCGCCGCTGCATTTTCACCCTTGCTGGCATCTAATCACACATTTTCGTTTCCCTATACATTATGTATTTTTGTGACTTTTTTTAATCATATGTGCTAATATATTTCTATTTGAATTTCTAGTCACATAGTTATGTACACTTCGATAAAAAATAATTTCATGTACAAAATATTTGGGCATTCGGTTATTATGTATAAAAATAAACATATTGTAGAGTATATTAATTTTATTATGTTCCAATTAAGTTTATTCTCTCATTTGATTTATATTTGTATATTTGCCTTTCCTTAGAATGCATTTCATAGCTCTGTTTTGAATAACTGACTAATCCTTTCAAGTTTTCTTCGCCGACCAACAATAATTTAAATGGTTAACTTAAAACAGAAGTAAGTCATTAAAAAAAAATCATCAAATACCTTCTTCATTTGGCAGATGTCGAATTATAATCAATCTACAACTTACACAATAAACACAAACTAACCTGATCCTGCGAAGAACTCTTACCGTAACTGAACTTAGCAAATTAATTGATTTCTCAAAGTACAATACACAAGGATTCAATTACAACCCATGAAATAAATAAATTCGTTTAATGTGCTTCCACAGACAAAATCGCACAGCACTTTATATTGTTAATACTCATTTACTGGCGACAATTACTTTTATCTCAAGACAAAAAGTGTAGTGATTTCTCTCTTTTGCTTTATATTTTTTGTGTCTGTTTCTACATAATCTAGCAAACTCACTGACAATCACGCCATTCTCCCGCAAGGGTAGACAAACAGAATACCTACCTCGCTGTTTGATTTTTATAGAAATCATTTTGCAACACTTCTTCGAGGGTGCGGGACAAAGGTAAAAACCATCTCAAAACTTGGGTAGCAAAATTATTCATTCACACAGCTTGAAAAAATTAAAACTACTAACTTTTAGGCTTTCTAATACAAGCAATACTAAAAATTAACTCTACACACGTAGTTATGAAAATGTCTAAGGTTTCCAATGAATGAAATGATTTTATTTTTATCTTTTAAATTCTGTCTGAAATTCATTCTAGAACTTTAGGTAAAACTTTTAAAAATGTCTTCGCTGATTTTCAAATTGCACTTTTTACCGAAATTTTAGTATGTTTTTCATAGAATTTAAAAGGTAACAGCTTAAAATTTTTATTCACTGAAAACCCTAAATACTTTCTTAACTGCCCATGAAGTATTTACATACAAATTGTGGGCAGTATTGCTTGTATTGTTGCAAAGTGACGTTTAGTGCCATTTTTGGATGCTGAGGCTAAAGTAATTTGTTCCGATTTTGTTTTGGTTTAGAAATTAACAAATTAAAAACCCTCTAAATAAAAATTTGGAAAACAGTATGAGTAATTGTGATACATTATAAGATATAAGGACTAAGGGCTTGGTCAGGAAACAGCTTTTATCTATTGAAGAACACTTATTGACTTTTAATTCTTACTTGCGTGTAATTTCGGTTTGTCACTATACACACAAGCGGCTCTCGGCAGAACATCGATGTTGCTTGGATATTAAATCCGGGTACATTGAGGGCTCTTGAAAGGAAAACCAATAATAATTATCGAAAACAACTTCTTCCTTTTCCTTCGTGAAAAGCTACAAGTGTATTATTTGCGCAGAAAAGTGACAGCTGTTACCAGCTGGCCACACGGCACAAACATCACTCACGCCAATTTCTTCAAATGAGACTTAATATTTTGACGCGAATTACCGCCACGATTTGACGCGTATACATTTATGTCGACAATTGTCATTTATGTGGGAACTGTCAATATATCGTCGCCGAAAAGGCAAAAGGGCTGAAGCGCCAAGTCACGGGTTCTAACCCGGCGTGCGCAAATAAGTTTTATGTATTTACTACGTGTCTTAAGACATTTAATACATATAAGATAATACAAAGTATGTTTGCGTCACGTTCCAGAGTGGTATATATCCTAAGTATCGCCCTGGTGAAAGACCACCATTCAGAATCGAAACGTTGCTTGAAATGGCTTTAGCCGTGTTTGGTGACTAGATTTGAATAGCCAGGTACTTCCCAACCTTCTCTTTTCCCATCCCTTTTACCTTCAGCCTCATAACATACCCCAATTGGGCATGCCATAGTCTCACTGGCTCTAGACGGTTGAGAGCTGTTGGGACTCTTGTGCGGTATTTACTATAAAAAAAAGCTTACACCAGAGCACTTTAAATGGTTTTTGTATTACAATAGAATTTATAAGTCTTTAGTACCTGGTTGAACTTTGAAAAAACGAGTGGAAAACTCCGGTCAGGCCTTCTCCCAGATTGTAAATGTATTTTAGATGGCTGAAGAGCCACAAAAGTCTTCAGAATCAAACGACAGTTAAAGCATTCGATGCAGAAAAAATTACTGCATATTTAACTCATTTTGACCAAAGTGTCGCTTAAGAACTTTTGCCCTTCCAGCGACGATATGGTAAAAGATTAAATAGACTGACGTCTCAGGGGTTTCAAATGATTGTATTCTAAACATGTTCATACTTTAGTTTGCAATTATTTCGAAAATATCATGGCCTGTTCAAAAGAAAAGGTGAATTTTGAATTTCGCGGGCTGTGTACATTCGATTATCGTTTTTTGTTGTCGTTATGTTGGTACACATATGTTTATCATATGTTAGCATTATCAGCCATTTTGGATTAGTGGGTTGTTTTTGACAACTGGAAAGGTTAGTCACGCTTTTGTGTGTTTTTAAACAAAAATGGATCAAAGAATATGTATTAAATTTTGCGTTAAAAATGGAATAAACTCGGAGAGTTTCAATCGTGTTTTCAGTTCTTTATAGGCAGACTAGAGAAAACCCGTCTATTTAGAACAAGGGAATTACGTAGTAATACAGTGAGAAAAGTATAGAAATAAAACTAGTTCTCTTTTGCTTATAAAATGGCTTTCCGTAGAAAGTTTATATTTGAACAATTGATTCTACGCTCTAGGAAAAGCTTATAACCTTCTCTGTGGACTCAGTTAGAATATACGTTACTGAATTTAGTGGTATTGTATCAAAAATAGATAAAAATAAGACTCGAAATGAAATTATAAAACATGAACGATACCCCTGGCCCATACGTAACCCTCTGGATACGCTAGATATGCGACCGCCCAGGTAGGAAGCGGTAGTAATCACTGAATTAATTACTTAAATAAGATTGAGTTTAAATTAAAACATGCTTTCATAGATTATGTTAACAAATGACTTCAATCCAAATTCCAACAACACTGAAATTAGCAGGTCAGACACGACCTTATCGCTCGATGCTCTCCTCCAGAAATAGCTACTGACCTCTCCCGAGATTATCGGTAGTCCCCCGTATGTGATAAAGACCGCCCTTGAGACATTACCAAAGTTGCCAGTAGATGAAAAGAAAATAAAAGTTGGGTAATCACCGTAAGAATTATCGGGGCTAAAAGTTTACAATCACGAAAATATCGTTTCATAACACAGTTTACATCATATTTTAAAATTACATGTATACAGTTGATAACACTTTGTCAGGTATACATTTTTTTATAAATTCATTATTATTAACAGCAATTTTTCTACAAGAAAACAGGAAAATTAGTGTTTTTGGAGAAAATAAATTACATCCCATTTTTATTTCATTATTGTAAATGTTAAATCGTTAGCTCAAATGTAATATTTCGATTATTTTTTAACATAGTAAACATTAGAAAAGTTAGAATATATAGCGGTTCAAAATAAGAACAACTTCTGCAGTGTGTTTGGTAAAAAACTTATCTCACGAAACCACAATGTCGTTAGAGTAGGTACGATATTTCATTTATCGCCATAATTTTGCATTTCACAGAAGCTGACTTTCAACCTTGCAAATTGATCAACACTTCGGAGTTAAATGAACTATAAAACGTTTATTAATAAAATAATTTGTTGCCAAACTTTGTCAAAGCAACTTGTCATTTTTCAATCTCTGCAAATTGTAAGAAATAATTTAGAGTAACGTATCTCAACCTGGGGGTCGCTGTCAAGTATAGGGGTCGCAATATGCCAAAGAAATAAGTCACGTATACGGAAAGTAACATTTCAAGTTATAATGAAATGTTACATATACCTACTTCCTAACTAACGAATAAATAAAGATGTGTTGATTGATTCATTAATGCGACGGTTGAGTTTGGTTTTACTCAAAAGATTTTGTATACATGAATTGACATTTGAAGCACATACAATTAAATTATTTTCAAGTGATAATATGCTATTTATGCTTTAAGTCAACATAGACGAGAAGCTTTTTTTGCACAAGTAAGAAGTGGCAAATAGTATTCGTCACATTATTTTTACGTCAGTACTGCGAAATTTTGATAAATGTTAACAGATCACCCAGTTTGAGTGCTATCCATAGTTTATATATAGTTTACTATTAATTTCTCCATTTTTTCTACCCTGGGTCCGACAGCACGGGCAACAACCATTATACTCGTATGTATTTGTTAATGTAAATATGTTAGTTGTAAGTCACTAGTAATAAGTATTAGGCATAGGTAAATATTGAGTCTAAGTTTTAATATTATGTTAATTATGCTGTAAAGCGCTCTTGAGGTGATATTTCTGTCAAGAAAATGGCGCTATATAAATAAACCAACTATTATATATAGTGAGGGGGTCATACGGTTTTCTCACTCTGTTTTTCGGCTTTTAAGGAGGTCGCGACACTAAAAAGATTGAGAAACGATCCCCTAAAGAAACAAACACCTACCCTTTATTGAGGGGATGGTTTTTAAAGAGAAGAAAAAAGTTCGAGGGCTACACTATGCACAACTTATTTTTTAATACACAAGGGAAAAGTTACATTCCTGATAAAAAAAAACAAGATAAAATTTAAATAAAACTTTAGTGAAACATTCTGTTGCTAGCTTACAAATGCTTATTTAAACGCTACAAAAAGTTTGAATAAAAAACAGCAAATTTAATCAATAAACACGTTTGTAAGAATACGGGCCCCATTTTCCCCGCATCCGAGAGATAGTAAACAGACAATCATTGCCGTGGAAACTCGTACCAAACCACGGGAGGCGGGCGTCGTAAGCGAGGTGTGCTGGTACACGGATGCTGTGTATGAGATTTCGGACGTCATGCGAAGGAGGGAAGATTATACTAAATATTTTGGTTCAGTCGTGCAATTTTGTTTAGTTCGGATGTTTATTTGCTTTTATGTATTTATTTAAGATTAAAGTATTGCACACACAACCCAAGCACATTTAAATTATTCATGTATTGATAGTTGGTACTAGTGAAGAGCATTTCTTGACTAAAAAAAAACTATTTTTCATATTGGTAGGATCATTTGAATCACTCCCGTCACATTTGATCAACGATTAGTACCATTTTGACTTCTTGAGATTTTTACGGTCAGCGTTAACCGCCGACTCTGGGCCGGTTTCAACGTTTGATCAAACGTTGATAAACCGTGGAGGATAGTGCTGACGCTTTTATGTTCTACCTTTGACGGTTGTCCACGTTCTTAGCAGTTGTATGACATATGTCAGATTTAGATCTCTAAAGATATACGGAATTATTTGGATTATTTTAAACTTTTTAAAATTGTTATGGATGTTTATTTTTGTAAAATTGACGTAAATTCAAATTACAAATATTGTTAAATCTTTTTTGAAATTTAGATCCGCCAGTGTGGCAAAATAAAACTAACGGTTTTATTTGAAAAATTTAAAATCTTGCCTTTTTTAAATATTGTTTAAGATGTGCTTACTTCCTGATACAGTCGGTCCTCAACTTTCATACGTAATTGGTTCCTGAAATGTCTACGAAAGTTGAAATGTACAAAAGTAGAACAATGTAAAAAAACGCGGAAAAATGTTTTTGAAATATTTAATTTAGAATGAGGTGCATTAGCATATACATAAGTTACATTTAATTGATTAGTATCTAGTATTTTATTCATAAATTTATTAAGCGACAGTACTTTTCTTTTTCATTTTTTGACTAAAAGTTTGGTAAAACTGTGTCTTTTTATATTGCCCTTCGTACACGAGATGTAAGCTTTCTATTGAGATTACATTCCTCCATGGTGGTAAAAAAATTGACAAGATGCATGAAAACTTGGTTTATATTCTTGGTTGTCAAAGTCATAACGGTGAGTTCGTCTCAGTCATCAGCTTCTCCTTTTCTTCTCCTTCATTTTGTATTTTTGGTGAGTTTCTATCAACTCATTAATTTCTTCGTTGTTGACATTTGAAGTTAAATTCATAAATTATATTAATTATTTTAAAGTAGAATAGGCAAAAGTCGACTACCGCCTGTATCTACACAGTTGCAAAGCTACAATGTATCTTTTAACATCCAAGGAATGCAGTGTTGATTGGGAACATAACACATCATTCAATAAGTTCATAGGATGACTGATAAAACAACAACTTTTAGGCATATTTTGATCTTATTCATCAACATAATCTCCTTTAAGAATAATACATTTATTCATTAACACTTCTTTAACATTTTACTGCCTTTTTTGTAGAACAATTTATCTTTGGTCTCAAAGTAGGCTTCCGTTTTAGCAATCACTTCTTCATTGGAGCCAAACCTCTTTTTTTGGAGATTTTTTTAGGTCTGCAAACAGGTAGTAATCGCTGGGAGCCAGATCCGGAGAATACGGACGTTTTGTGGAACAACTGCCGAATTCGGGCAACCAGAGCGTTCAGAGTGGTAGATACTCTAAGTATCGCCCTGGTGAAAGACCACCATTCAGAATCGAAACGTTGCTTGAAATGGCTTGAGCCGTGTTTGGTGACCAGATCTGAATAGCCAGGTACTTCCCAACCTTCCTCTTCCCAATCTCCATCCCCTCCCCACTACCTTCAGCCTCATAACATACCCTATTTGGGGATGCCATAGTCTCACTGGCTCTAGACGGTTGGGAGCAGTTGAGACTCTGGTGCGGTATTCTTATAAAACAAAAAAAAATCATCATCGGTGTTTGTACGGCCGCGCTTAAAATCAGCAAACCACTTCTTTACCATTTGTATCGATGATGCAAAGTCCGAATAACACTTCTCAAGTCATTGCTTTGTTGAACGGTATTTTTTCCCACTTTACTAAAAAACAATTCTTTATCAAAACGTACATTTCAGATTTTTCCATTGTGTTGAAAATTACAAAAGTAGCGTCACTAAAACCACTGTAACTTGTCAACTAAACGTCAGATTTGTTTGGCATTTGGAAACGTATTATTTGAAGGTTGGTACTTCCTAAAAAGCACATGGATTTGTCAATAGTGGCGCCAATTATTTAGACAATCATAGATATCTCGTGACATCTGTCTCTCGAACACAATGCGTGATTGGGAAGGTGAACCAGCTGACCATCACACTGCGCGCTGTACCTCGGAAGACGCCCGGCCCGGCTCTTGCCCCGAGATAATCTGTTTTTGTTTGCAACTCCCGCTCGAACAAAATAATTGGAACGAATCGTCACCCTCCAGCCGATACTTAAAGCGGAACCTCTCGACGGGAAAAACAATTACCGAAAAACGACTCCTCTCGTTATTTCCGTTATTTCCCGGGCGGAACGGAACCGAACGGAACGGAGCGGAAGGGTGAAACGGCACTATTTATTATTTTAATGAAAACGCTTATGGATGTCTTGCCAATTTGGGTCACGGCGTAATTAACGATATTTCGGTGATATTATTTTTTGCCGGTATTAATAAATAAACGAGGGTCTTGCGAAGTATTAGGAGTATAAATACGGCTCGCCTGACAGCGTAATTGGCCGAATTCAGATCTAATGAGAAAAATTATGGAAGTGACGATTTATATTCGTATTGTGTTTCCGTGGGGTTAATCAACGATGTAGTAGTGCTGCTTTCTCGTGATAGGGAAGAGATGTTTGTTACCTCGCAAAGAGAATAGCCACTTTCTATACGTGTGATGTAGTTATTTTATTTTTGCAAGAGCAAATCTCAGTGAAGAGATTCTGGAACAAAACACACTAATGTATACTAAACCATTCTAACCTTACACCTGATCTTGCATTATTTTTCTACTGACACAAAGTCTTGCAGGAGTTATTAAGTGAATTACTAAATAACGTTATTTCTTTCACTTGCTATTATTATTATTTTTATTTCAAAAACTACAATTTTTTTGAAATTAGAAAAAACTTCAAAGCATTAATATTAATGCTAATTTAAAAATATATTTAAATGACATCAATAATCAACAACACAAATATGAAATAAAAGAGACAAAAAAAAGACAATGGTCACAACCGAGACTCGAACTCGGATCCTCTACTCTATCCGGGGGTAACATATTTTTACATATTTTTTGTTATTACCTAGTTTTATCACACGTTCATAACATCAATATTAAGAATAAGGACATTTAAACCATTTGCACATAATGCAATATTCAAAAGAATGTATGTAGGAAGTTATCAAAATAGAATTTAATTTGATATTGAAATTGAAATGGAAAACTGATTTTGTTTATGAATAGGTAGTTGATCAATTTTTATATTCGGGAGTTGCGAAAAAAATGTTGCTAAAATAAAGTACGGTTTATGTTTCTGCAGAATAAACTAACTAGGTGCATAACTCTGTTTTGATACACACTCGTGACGTCATATTATCTAGCTTAAGTATTTTATTAAGCCAATCTTCCCATTCTTTCTGGGGGATTCTGGACTGGACATTTACAGAGGATGGGGGTGGTAAAAGTCCGCGATTACACAAGAAAACTTGGCGCGATCGAATGAATCAAGTACTTGAGTTGGTTAATGTAAAAGCCACTTTTTAAAAACCAGTTAGCTGTATTATTATAAGTAAAAACAACTGAAAACCTTTAAGTCTAAATGGGCAGTTAATTCAAAGCCTTATTGTAACCCTATGGAAGCCATCCTATAATGGACATAATGCAAAATGCCATAACAACAATGGATAATCATATCAGTGACATAATATAAATGTAAAAAACACCCTCTTCCCATAAATATATAAATAATAATTTTGCATATCGCATGACTTGTAGAAGAGCTCTAACTGCAAAAATATTTCGGAATATGGAAGGAAAAAGTTTCGAGTCCTTGAATCTTTCCAAGCAAATTAAAAACTCGTTACACTGATAGTGGATCTTATTTTTTGTAATATTTATGGACAAATTTGAATGATTTTTTTAAAGGATGAATATATATGCAAAAACATTTAAAAATATTAGATTTTTTTACTTTGTCGTACACAAATGGTTTATCAAAATATTAACACTTGATTAGTATTTAATGTCTTCTTCTTAAAATTTTGTCTTCCATTCAATAAATACGAAATCTGATTATTATTCACACAAAAGTCATCCACTAAGCCCAGGAAAACTGTAATATTACTCGTATATTTATACAATTTGCATGCTCAGTGGAATGTTTTCCACTGTTCTTTGAGAAATATATTTTTTGAATTTCACAAATATTTTGACCTAACACCAAGTGATTCATTATCCAAATAACAAGATATGCAATGACCTCATTCAAGTAAATTATAGTATGTAAAAGTGAAAAAGATTGATGGCATACGCAACACCATCAACTACGGAGGAAATAAAAAGTTGAAAGAATGATAGAACGCCAAAAGTATCTTATATTCATTCAAGAGAATAAAAAGTGAAAAAAATAATATTAAAAGAATAAAAAAATCAAGGAAACAAAAAATAATTAATATGAACTTAATAAATAAAAAAATCCATATAGATATATTATTTTTTTCGAGTATATTTATTTGTATTAATATATTTATTTATATATATATATAGACAAGGGAAGACAAGAGAATAAAAGTGAAAAATATAATTTTAAAAGATTAAAAAATTCAAGGCACTACCGACTAGCAGGAAATAAAAAGAATATGATGGTTAATCACCAGCAACATTGAATATAATCTTGTGAAACCAATGACAGTGAAAGAAATTATAAGTTATTATAATGAAATAATAACTTTGTATAAGACAAGAGATTTTATTATTATTTATTATTATCGTCCGATTTCGCTTAGCCTAAGCATCATCAGGGTAAAAAAAATAAACTAAAAAAATAAACAGTGTGTGGTTATATATTCTTTCGTTCTTTTATTTTGGTTTCTTACTGTTCTCTTATTTTATTTTATATTGTGTTCTCCCTCTGTTTGCTTGAGTATTGATGATTAGGCTAAGCGAAACCGGTCGGTCATAAAAAATAAAATAAAATCTGTCATCTTATACAAAGTTATTATTTCATTTTTATTAAATATGTCAAACCACAAAAGTGATTGCTTTCTACGAAAATATGAAATTATAAGTATTCAATAAAAAAATTATTTAAATGTTTTCACATATAATATCAATAAAAAATAGAAATAAATTATTTACATGTAATAATAATAATATTTGGATAATTTGTACAGCGCCGTTTTTGCGAAAAAATCACCTCAAGGGCTCTGTAAATTTGTATTTAACATATTTATGGGGTACAGACTTGTCCATAGGTACCTTGCTCTATTCTACTCGTGTATAACAATAAACTAAAAAATATTCTTTTATTATCATAAACATCATATTTTTAACATCTGTTAAAACTCAGAATAAATAATTAAATAAATAGTAAAACCCGTCTATCGAAATGAAATAATCCGCCAGAACTAGTATCTACATTGAACAAACTGTTTAGTAAAATAACAGGTGTATGAAAGAATGGACTTCCGTACGGAACGGAACGGAACAACGGAACAACGGAACACACTCCGGGTTTTCGAACAAGACCGCTTGTTTTACCCGGATGTTTAATTCGTCAACGTCCCCTTGCTTTTAACCCAAGCTACGTAACTTTTCAAATATAAAAGCAAACGTACTGACCCGGAATCGCACGTTACTTTGTGCCCGATGGTTTGACAGCTGTGTTTGATTGTTTTTCACCCGAACTCAAATGGCCAATATCGCATTATGCGTATTTGTATATGAAAATGTGCTTACGTAAGTGATTCGTCGTAAAAAGGTGTCGAATTTTATGAATGATTATTTATTTATGAAAAAAGGTTACCCTTTTTGGATGACCCTTTTGATTTGAATTGGTTTAAAACATTTTACGACATACAAAACAGGGTTATCCATAGAGAGTAATTTTCAAGATGAGCTGTGCAACTTTCAAATATCTATTTGGCTGTCAAAAAATTCGATTCACATTTTCAGATGATATTTTTCAGTCATACAATAAGAAACAAAATTCGAAAGAGGAATATTGAAATTCTATCTGTCAATATATTTTTTCGAAGAATACTTCTTTTGCATTAAGGTTTTTCCTTTGTGTATCCAGAATTATTTAACAAAAGACAAACGACTTCATTTAATACAAAATCAACACGTTTCGAGAACAATCTCTACTTCATCAGGAATAATTGTAATTGGATGTAAACTAATTTATTTGTCTACGTACAAAATTGAACCAGTTTTTTTTTGATGGACCAAGATATCTCTGATATACGTGCTGACCAAAGAGAAGATTTGCGACGGTAAAGTGGGCCACCTTTATCAAGAAAGAGCTTTAAGAGCTGTAATACCTTTGGAAAAAAATAGTTGAAGTGTAGGATGATAGTGTAATTACGATTATCACAATAATAATTACCACAATATTAATATCTCAGAGTTGGGTTTCATCCGAAACCCAACTCTGAGATATGAATATTGTGCATAAAAAAAATTGTAATAAATAAAAATGTTTTGGTCCTCAAACATAAAAGTTTATTTTTTGGCATCACCCTGCTGCTACCGTTTTATCTAGGGCTGGCACAAGTAATACGAGGCGTTGTACAGCCCGGAACACATAAGTGTCATCTGATAACGCCGTCTTAGAGACATCCATCATCCTGTCATGTAGAGTTGGCAACCCTTAAACTTTTCACAGCAGGGCGGCGATTTTTAACCTACCAATTGATACCAACATTTTAATAAAAAACAAGAAAAAATAAATGTTTTCTATTATTTTGTTGTTATTTTTTTATACTGGAAGGGTGAAACGGCAACGTTATCAATCATGATCAACGATTTAAAATAAAATCTTACAATTTTTAAAGGTTTTGGTATTTTGAGTGATTTACACCGGATATCAAAATGGTTTCGGGTTCAAGTCCTGACGCCGCCGTGTGTGTGTTTTTTTAATGATTCTTCTTCTTCTGTAAACCTTTTCAATCGGAGGTAAGCTCTCATCTGAGTAATCTTCATTCTGTAGGCTGCAGTCAAGACATTAATAAATATCGTTAAAAAATGGGTGATAACACAAAATTAAATTTTATGGCCTGATGATGCTTCGGCCAAGCGAAACCGGTTGGTCACAAAAAAAAATCTTTGAAATCAATTCAGCGAAAAAATGCAAGCCTTAAACCTGTTGACGTTGTCTTTAGACTGGTACATGCATTCATCAAACTACAAAATACGTAAATTTTAATATTTTTATTTATTTTTCATAGAGAATACCGAACAAGAGTCTCAACTGCTCCCAGACGTCTAGAGCCAGTGACACTGCGGCATCCCTAATCGGGGTACTTTGTTGGAATGAAGGTAGTGGGGTGGGGAAGGAGTAGGGGAAGAGGAAGATTAGAAATACCTAGCTATTCAAATGTGATCACTAAACACGGCTAAAGTCATTTCAAGCAACGCTTCGATTCTGAATAGTGGTCCTTCACCAGGGCGGCACTATCACTCTGGAATATGCCGCAAACATATTATTATTTTATATGAATGAAATATATTATGACACATATTCACTTAATGAAATGTATGTGCGCACGCCGGGTTTTAATCCGCGACCTCTGGATTCGTTGTCAAGCGTCTTACCACTCGACCAAGCAGGCCGTCAATTATTATTTTTCTACTATTCCGACACTGGACATGACCTGAATCAAGTATTTGATACACCTGATTGTGAAATATCTTTTCCTGTGGCGTCTGCAACTTTTCCTACCATAAACAATCATTTTTTTTTATAACCTCGATTTTCAAATATATTTTTTACAGTGGCGAACTCTTTCCCCCTGAAGGGTTAAAATTCTAGGCGGCTCCCCTAAATCGTTGTTCCAAACTTTCGAGTCAGAAAATAATACTCTGGATGGGCGGTTAATTACCGGAGCGAGTGTTGTAACCCTCAAAACTTTTTCATTTCAATTCTGTTTCACGACTTATGTTCGGGACTCTACCCCCCGAGCACCTTAAAAATTTACTTCCGCGTTCGGTAAAAGGGAGAAATTACGACTACCGCCTGTGACGAATCGCCGAGTTAATGAGGCGAGTTTTTGGCTTAAAACCACTTGACTTGAATGTCATTTTGCTGAGTAAAGATGATAGTTAGGAGGTTCAGCTCCTCAGTGCCAATTTTCAGACGCTAAATACGAATTCAGCTTTTCGTCTGGTTGTAATGTTCGAGAAAATTTGTATAAGTGTTAGTATTTACATTTCCACTTAGATTAGTAGCAGTTAACATTATGCTAAAGACTAACTAACGTTACACTTTTTAACCGAAAATAAATTAAATCTGAACTATAAAGAAAAATCTGTTTTTCTGAAAAATAATAACTGCTTAGATATATAATACAATGGATAGTATGTCAAAGCTTTTATGCAAATGATCAAAATGGTAAATGGTATGTGTTATGCTAGGGAAGAAAAGTATCTTTCGGAAGAAAGCGATAGTAAATATGGTAAAATATAATATAAACTGAAAGCTCATATGACAGGCTAAAAAGCTCTTTTGGGAAATAATGTGAAAGAATAAGATTTAAAAAAATAAATGGATTGTTGAATACAGTTGCTTATGATTGTTCTGGTTAATTTGAAATAGTGTTTTTTTATAAATATTTTCACATTGCAATATAACTAAATGTAACAAACTATTTTCATCATCGTATACAAGAATCTTTCGTCTTTTTCATAAATATATGAATATTTTATCATGCACTAGTCATTTATAGTAAAAATCTCTTACAAAAACTACACTTATTAGTAATGATCCACAAAAAAAAGAATAACTCCACTTGTTTATTATTTAATTAATTTTTAACCTGCTGAAGTAAAATTAAGTACTCTAAGAATATTTTTGTAATATTATAATAATGTGCATGAAAACTAACCATTACGCGGTTTTCCGCAGGGGTAGGCAGAGAAGATGGACTGCCATATACCTCTGTCCTGGCACACAATCTTTGCTTTTTTCATATTCATACATCGTCTCATACATACTCTTATGTAATTCTGACTCTTTCGATGGCCTGACTCAAATATTTGATTCACTTGATTGTGTCATGTCTTCATCGGGCATTCCCGGCTTCTTTTTCCATTCAATTTTGCGTTACAATATATTATTTTCACACTCTTTTCTTCGTTCATCCGCTCTAATGGCCAAACCATTAAACATCTCTTTCTTGATTCTACTCATTACGCTTACATCAGTCAGTTCCATGCCTCACTGCCATACATCAAGGTTGGTATAAGGACTCAATTGTGGACCGCCAGCTTTGCTTCTTTCGACAATTATTTAATGCGGAGTTCAGTCCTCCATCAATTTGTTTGCATTTATACAATATGAAAAAATGAAAAATGTGTTTCTTACGTACCATCGTTTACCTTAGAACAGGCTTCAGGAATTAGGCAAATCCATCAGTAAAAACGAAAAACAAACTAACGCATTGTAAAGCTTTTCTTATTTATTCTTAATATTTAAATACGTATTTGGGTGATCAAAAGATGTGGAAGAATTCATGGATTTTTTATCCGGAAAGCATACAGATATTGATTCAATATGACACCTTACATTAGAAAAAATAGTCCAGTCATATTGAAGCACTTTTAAGTCAAATTTTAAATAATTTTGGTTGGTACAAGATTTTTTCGTGATTAACTTCACACAAAACGAGCGATGTCTTGTTGGAAGAAGAAAAAAAGATACCTGAATCTTTAATAGTCAAGTACGAGGAAGGAAACACGTTACAAGAAAGCCGTTCCAGAACTGAGCTTTTACTCACACGGAAAATTTCAATTATTTTCCGTTACCGAGCGCACGTTATCAATATTTTTGTGAACTGGTTTCGAAAATTTCAATGAAGCATGTTGCTCAAAACACCTTCCATAAAAATACCGAAAACAGATATTTGCTCATGAGATGACAAAAATAACAGTGAACTTAAATAGCGCAGTTGTGTGATATTTTACTTTAAGTGCGCTTCATGCTAAATTAATCAAGCTTATAAGATTTACTAACCCGGAGGAAATAACATACATGTATAATAATGTATACAAATTAAAACTATCTAAAATCATGATAGTTAGCCTAAATCATGAGAGAAAAATCATGGTAGTTATCCTAAATCACGAAGTTCAAATATGGCTATAACAGTGGATGTGTATATCAACAAACTAAAACAAAAACTATTTACTAGAAGCTAAGGGTTTAAAAATCCAAATGAAACGTATGAATTCATTTTAACATATTTGTTAAATCAAATAAAAGGAAAATAGTTTGAGGACAGTTAAAATGTCGGTACTTGAAAACATTTATATCCAAGTATTTTAAATAAACGATTCTAAAGATGCAAACAGTGTAAATATAACAAGTAACAAAATAACAATAAATATTTTATGACAATGAGTATCTAGTCTTCAGTAGAAAATAAGGGCTTTTAGTTGTAAGGATACAAGTAAAGAGAAAACGGAAACAAAGCGGATTAAGGACGTTTTTAATGAAATTATATTTTAATAAGTAAAGTTTTGTATTTAGGATTTTGTGTTGTAATATTTCACGAATATGGTGGTATTTAAATTGGCCAAGCATTCATTTTATCATTGTTGGATCTTAACCCTGAGATTGCAATCCGACCGTTAACTAAGAAAATCTCGCAGACGACGGTAGAAGCGATTGTCCAACATGAGATTGGGATAAGTTAAAAGCTGTGTACGACTATAGTTTCTGCGGTCCACGTACCGTACGCCATACGCTCACGTCTTGAGAAGCTATACTTATAACTATATCTTCAACGAAGTCCCCGCGCTTAGGCGGTCGATTTAAGTAATACCGGGTTCATCAATAAAGAACTCGCTGGGTAGAGTGATTTCATCAAACATTAGGTACTCACAGTTTCGCAATTTTGAAAAATAAAACAACAAATAGAAAAACGGAAAAGAAAAAAAAAATCTTCAATCGAATATGTCCAAGTGTGTTTTAAGGAATCATCTATACTTTATTCTTCTTATTACAAATTCTAATTTTGTACGAATCTGACATTTAGGGACGGAGAAAAAAGCGCCCAAATAACCAGCCCTCGCATTTTGACACATTTGTTGAAATTTCAAAAATATTACAATTTCTCATATTTTTATTTAAGAATAATCTGTAACGTATCAATTTTATTAAAAAAATCACAATTTCGTACGGATCCGACACGTAGGGATGGAGAGAAAAACGCTCATGTCAGCGGAAAAATACATTTTGACCACTTATTTGATAAAAAATCTTAAAATTGTGATTTATTATATTTTTACTTAAAAAAACATCTGTTACTTCATAATGTTTTTACGAATTTCAAAATTTGTACGAATCACATACTTAAGGAAGAAAAAAATGCGCTCACGTCAGCAACAAAACCCATGCATTTTGACCACTCATTTGATGAAATATCTTAACATTCCTTTTTTTAATGTTTTTATTTAGAATCAGCTGTAACTTATTATTTGTATGAAGAATAAAAAAAATCGGATGGAGAAAAATGGGTCAATGCCAGCAGAAAAACCCTGCCCACTAATTAAATGATTTTTTTTAATACTTCGATTTCTTCCTTTTTTATTTTTGAATCATCTGTAACATCTCAATTGTATTACAAATTCCAAATTTTGTATGAATCAGACACGTGGGGATAGAAAAAAAATCGTTCAAATCATTAGCAAACCCCCTGACTTTTTACCACTTTTTTATTACTTAATTTAATGAAATATCTGAATATCAAAAAATTTCTTATATTTAAATTTAAGATCCATCTGTAACGTATCATTTTTATTACAAATCAACAATTCCATACAAATCCAACATGTAGGTACGGAGAAAAATTCATCCATGTCAACAGCAAAACCCTTCCATTTTGACCACTCATTCGATGAAATATGTTAATATACAAAATTCTCATGTTTTCATATAAGAATAATCTCGTGTGAATTTTATTACAAATCAACGATTCCGTACGAATCCGATACGTAGGGCTGAAGAAAAATTTGCCCATGTTAGAAGCAAAATCCTTGCTTTCTTATCACTGATTTGATGAAACTTCTTAATATTCCAATTTCTTATATTTTTATTTTAAAATCTTCTGTATCTTATCAATTGTATTTCAAATTCAAAATTCCGTAGGAATCCGACACATAAGGACGAAGAAAAATTCACCCATATCGGCAGCAAAACCTTTGCATTTTGACCACACATAATATGTGTGGTCAAATTGAAATTTTTTAATATTCCAAATTCTTAAGTTTTATTTTTATTTTGGAATCATCTGTAAGGTATCAATTTTTACAAAATTACAATTTCGTGCGATTCTGCTACTCAGGGATGGAGAAAAATGCACTTGTGTCTGCAGCAAAACCCTTGCATTTAAAAAAAAAAATTAGAAGAAATTTGATGGAATATTAATATCCCAATATTTAAATTTTTTTAATAAGTAAATATAACAGGTTTATACGAAAAGTTAGAATGAGTAGTAAACATAAAAAAATATACATTGTATTCGTTGAATTACGTGAAATAAATATTGATTGGAGATATAATCATAAATTCTATGCAGTTACATATATAAGCCAACTCTTCGTATATTTTACCAACGTCATGCAATCTAGGTACAAGCTAGTATTTGAAAGACTCGGTCCTGATGTTATTTTTACAATTTAATACTATTTTGGAGAAAGTACTTCTCGCCTGTTATTATTCTGTAATAATACTGTTGAAAGTTCAGTTGGACTGTGGAATAATATTTTTCCGTGCGTTTAAGAGTCAGAGATTCTTTGAAACTGAATAGATTATGTTAACGAACCGTTATCGTTAGAACAGACGTCAATTAGGAACGCTGTGATTTTTCTACAAACATTTCAATGGGAAAAGCTCTGAAGAACTAGCGTCATTGCTTCCTTTGATATTAGTGCACTGGAAGGTATGCAAAAGACATGGTCAACATTTGTACACGTTTTGAGTAAGAATATACATGGAGAGAGAGCTAAATATTTTTACCCAACCTATACAAACTTACAATAAATCACTTTCTCCGGGTTTCTACGTCGTATACCACGAGGAGAAAAAGATTAAAAAGGCTTCACATAATATTGCAGCACTTCTAAGTATGTTAGAATGTTCTCCGTCCGCGCTATTTTCAGATCATCGATTCGTATGATTTACGTCAACGGATTTTGAGGTTATTTCCTTTATTTGTGTTGATCAAAAATCTTGCAGTGGTTATACAAACAAATCAAACATGATGGTGATATGTGCCATGCGTGAATGTTCAAATAAAACCAAACAAAAATCATAAAACATCACTGTTCAGAGGAATTTCAACAGTTTTAAATATTTTTGACAAGACCTTAGAATTACATAAAAAGAAGACATAAAATCGACAAAAAGCTTCTATCAATATTGAGGTAACCTTCTGTTATTAGTGTTTGTGTGATATTTTGACTTGATAAATCATTTTATTGGTTAATTGATATTTTTTTGTTTAATGTGTTCAAATATGTTAATTAAAAATGTCCGAATCCATGTAGGCGGTAACTAATAGGCTATCCAACATATCTTTGTATCTTTCTATCGAGTCAGTATAAAGTCAACCGATCTTACTACACTGTTTCGCAAGGGTGTTTCTTCATGTATTCTTACTCCAAGGGTACAATGTTGACATTTGTTGAAAAAGAAGGGCTTGTTTTAAAGATTTTTCCCCATGCTAAACAGCTAGATTATTAAATAAATTGTAGAACGTAATTAATCGGACAGGGAATGCTGTCTTTGTTCTACAGGTATTTGAATGGAAGATGCTCCGAGGAACTTGCGTCATTGATCCCTTCGGCACCGGTGCATAGTCGGGAAACTCGCCAAACACGCGCCCAACATTGTACACGGTTGACATTCAATACATGAGAACGGGTCGCTTTTACGACTCGTTCTTATGTTCAAGAGCTCGGCTATGGAACAATTTGCCAGCCTCTGTTTTTCCTCCCTCCTTTAACCTGGGCCTCTTCAAGACCCAAGTTCACTCCTTCCTTTCCTCAAAAAGACCCTCCACACAGCATCCCCAAAGATGACAAAGGCCTTGAGGGAAATAATTTTTTCTGAAGGTCTCTAGGGAATTATTGTAAAAAAAAATTAAAAAATGAAGAAATATTCGTTTTTATTATTTCATTAGTAACTCATTTTTACGATTCGTATTAGCCAATTATTTTCACCTGTTTATTTTTATTATGTGTGAATTTCAATACGTAAAAGTCAATTTTTTTAGGTTATGGAAAAAGGATTTCGATCGGAATAATATGTTGGATTTTGATCGGTTATGGGATAATATGTTGGATTTTGATCGGTTATAGAATAATATGTTGGATATTGATCGATTCTGGAATGATATGTTGCATTTTCTCCGGTTACAAAATATTATGTCGGATTTCGATCGGTTGTGAAATAATGTGTATGATTTTGATCGGTAATGGAATAAAATATCCTATTTTGTGTTTTTTCTTTCCAATAGCATTAGTTTCTTTAAAGCCCTGGATTGCTTCTGCCTTTAATTGAAATAAAAAAAAAAATATATTAATATACATATGAAAAATTAATTAACGTATATAAAAAATATTTTCTTTTAGCATTAGTTTCTTTAAAGCCCTGGATTGCTTCTGCCTTTAATTGAAATAAAAAAAAAATATATTAATATACATATGAAAAATTAATTAACGTATATAAAAATATTTTTAAATATTTATCATGATATTTAGCAGTCTGAATGATTTTCAAATATAATTTGCTCGCTTTTCCGGTTAGTAGGCGTATATAATTTGATGAACAGTTTAATTCAACAAACAGGCTTTGAAAAGCGATTTGAACAAACCACTCAGGGGCTTTTCCTTCAATAGCTTTTCATTTTTCCCGCTTTCAGTTAATAAGGTTTTTCACAGCAAAGGCCACCGTGAAATGAAAACTCAGTCCCACGTACCGACGTACTATACCTTATTATACTTTACCGTACTATACCTTACAGTACAGTACTAACTGGAAGAGAAGGGATAACGGAAGAAAAATATTTCTTAAGGGAAAACACGTATACACTATGTTTTAAATACCAGAAATACTCTGATCTAATTGGTGATCCCGGAAAAGTTTTTCATGAAAAAATACGGTCAATGTTTTGTTAATAGATTTTTTTATTCCTAATTATTTTTTTTATAAATATCTTTATTAAGAACTTTATTTTCTTTTGTCATAACGACACAAAAATAACGGAAACTACCCAAAATCTTTTTATTGAGTTTGGTTGCTTTTTGATATCTTGATCCCTAGTGAATTATTAGTTTTAACAACTAAATATTTAGGCGGTTTTCTGAATAGTCCATAACCCACATAGTATTATACAATAAAGTGAAAATTCTATTTCGAATCTGGCTTGTAGTACTTAAATTCTTTATTGATTTTTTTTAAATTTTGCGCAACTGTGTAAAATTGAATCAGCGTTATTTAATGTTTTTATTATTCACAGTAAATTTTTCTCACAAAACTCTTTTACAGCCTTTATTTATATAATAGAGCACCCATATGCAAGTTATGGTTGTTGTAATTTTTCACAAAACAATTGCGCCATTGATACACAAATGTCATTGTAAAAATTAGCCAGTTATTATTATGATAATTAGTGCGAAGTTCTATTTTTTCTCTAGAGTCACTGATCTTTTGTTCATTGTGGTCAAGTTGTTAATCTGAGATAAGAAAACTTACGAACATTTAAGACCGACTTGTTTCATCCAGTGTAAAGCTAAAACCATGACAGGTATTTAACCAAAATATCACATTTTTCTCCATTTTATCATTTAACCCTTATGTGACTGAAAAAAAACTATACCTTTTTAAAATTGAAATGAAGGTTTCTTTTACAGTATATAATTTGCTGGACCATTTTTATGACGTAATACATTTCAACTCAGTTCAAGACTTGGGAAAGTGGAAAGGAATTTCCAGTACCATCTTTTCTCGATATTTTTAATTTAATAGGTGATTAAAAATAGTATTAAGGATACAGGTGATGTACTTTGAAAACAACGGTAGATAATATTAATCATTTAAAATGATGAATAAATACGATCAAGCTTCAAATTCCATATAAAAGATATGAAGGTAACCGGGTACCTTTTCAGTCATCAGAAGGTGTAAGTTTTACTTAGAAATTTTCCGCTCACATACCATCCTCCACATATCCAATGGTTGTGTTCAATTGTTCATTTTCACTATTGTGGAGAAATCAGGAAGTTTCAGCCGGTTAGACTTATAGGAACATTAAAAAAATCTATGCTGAAAACCGAAAAGGGTACCCGAGTACCCTTTCAGTCACATAAAGGTTAAACTGTCTTATTCTATTATAATCCAGCTATACAGAAAAAGAAGAAAATTTCGTTTCTTCACCATTTAATTATGAAAAATAAAACTTATCTACTTTGGCCACTGAAGAGATGATCCTCAGAAGTGTGGTCTATACCGAATTAAAAAAACTAATTTACATGATATGTTCCAGCCAGAAAAATGTAATTTGTTAAAAAAAGAGTTTAGATATTTGGAAAAGCTTCAAATGTAATTTCAGCGGGAGTAAGGAAACTTAAAGATTACTTCGAGCACGCGGACACGCCAATAACGCACTTCTATTTTATTATCTCTTCGGAGACTTTGGTAAACACTTCAATATAATTTAATATGTCAATGGCTCGTTTTGTTACTAAGTTCTTGAAATTCAGTCCGTAGGTTTATTTAAGTAAATTATGCAGTTGCTGACTAAACAACTATTTATCCAGATAACTTAGGTTGACATTAACTGTTGATAAAATAAGAAAGCATTTTTAAATAACTTTCAGGATACTTTCAATGACCTTTGCTAGTCGAATTTTAAATATCTTTAAGTAATCACTAAAAGTTTAATATATATGTTTGAAAATGTAAATAAATAATTCAATTAAATTGACTTTCATTGATGGGATTCTGATTCTGATCTGACTGTACCTATATATTTTTAATCTTAAGGATTTTTTGGAGAAGTTTGTATTTTGAATGCAAAACGCATTAAAAAATAGTTTTTGCTTGTTTTTTATATTTTTCTTCAAGAGTTTCTTGGACCTCTAGCCGTCATTTTAGTGAGTTGTTATTAATGATAATGAGTTTTAAAATGTCAATTCAGAAAAAAAAAACATCGTTTGATTACGCAAAATTAAAAACGGTATCGTACAAAAATCTAAAGTGGTATATTTAAAAGAAAACGAATTATATTCAAATCGTAAATAATTATTACTTATTGCAAATGTATGACCGTATTAAAAATGTGGATATCCGGAAAAAATGCAAGGCTGATGTGAGCGTAGTGAATAGGACAAAAAAATGGACGCTTAGATGTTTTGGGCATGTAGAGCGAATGAACGAAGAAAAGAGTGTGAAAAAAATATATGATGCGAAAGTGAACAGAAAAATAAGTCGAGGACGCTCGAAGAAGATCTGGCACGATCAAGTAAATCAAACACTTGCAACGGGTCATGTGAAGAGTCAGAATAACAGAAGAGTATGTATGAGACGATGCATGAATGTGAATGAAGCAAGGCGTATGTGCTAAGACAGAGTTATATGGCGGTCCGTCCTCTCTGCCTACCCCTGCGGAAAAACAGCGTGATGGTTAGTTAGTTCACTGCGCGGTAGTAAGATCTTGTCCCACCCGAATCCAAGTAGAATTCTATCACCTCGTTGGAAGGTTATCTTTTTATTGTATTAAATATTAATAATTATTTTTGGGAGTACAATCTTTTCAAATTTCTAATACATAATAGCCTACTTAATAGAGTACCTACCTATATAAATGGCGTTTTGTAGAAATGAGGCCTAATATACCCCATTAATATTTTCTTACTTACATTCTTTATTTATTTTTTAATTTATTTTTATTTTCTATTATTATTTTATTTTCATATATTTTTATTTTATTATTTACTTATTTATTTATTTCTTATGAATTTCTGTTCATTATTATTTTGTTACTATTATTATTACAATGTATTGATATCAATTATGGAAGGTATTGCATTGCACTACTCCTGCATACCTTCCGGAATAAAACTTTTTATTATTATTATTATTATTATTATGTATTTTGCCAGACATTCTTTATTTGAAATGAGTGAATCAAAGCAATATCAGTTTTCTTGGCAAATCAAGTTACATTCCGTGGTTTTTTCGGGTAAAAACTAGTCCATATATTATATTTAATAAAAGTGAGTCTATTCTACTCCACTTGTGGTTAAAAGTCCTACACAATCATATTTTGACTGTATCTACTTTGAGATTCCCATACGGCCTCTATGGCCGAATGGTAAGACGCTCGATTATTACTCTGGAGGTCGCTGGTTCAAACCCGGCGTGCGCAAATAAAATGTATTTTATTAATATGTGTCATTACTCATTTGCCTATTGTAAAATAATAAAATATCGTATATTTGCGCCACGTTACAGAGTGGTAGACACTCCAACTATCACCCTGGTGAAAGACCACTATTCAGAATCGAAACGTTGCTTGAAATGGCTTAAGCCGTGTTTGGTGACCAGATCTGAATAGCCGGGTACTTCCCAACCTTCCTCTTCCCGATCTCCTTCTCCTCCCCACTACCTTCAGCCTCACAACATACCCAATTTGGGGATGCCATAGTCTCACTGGCTCTAGACGGTTGGGAGCAGTTGAGACTCTTGTGCGGTATTCATGTAAAAAAAAAAAAAAATTCAACACAATCACCCTGTTAGAATAAGCGTTTAGTCCCCGGAGTAAGAATAAAAATGGAGAGGTACCTTTGCAAAACAGTGTAGTCAGTATTGTTGACTTTATACTGACTCGATATAAAAAAGACAAAGATATGTTAAAGGATGTTGGATAGCCTAATAGAGACCGCCCACATGGAATTCGAACATTTTCAATAAATATATTTAAACACATTAAACACAAAAATATCAATACACCATTAAAATGATTTATAAAGTTAAAATATCACACAAACACTAATACCAAAAGGTTTGCCTAAATAACGATGGAAGATTTTTGTTGATTTTACGTCCTTATATCATATCAATGTGAAAAGTCTAAAAACACGGTCAAAAATATTTAAAACTGTTGAAATACCTCTGAAAAGTGATGTTATATAATCTTTGTTTGGTCTTATTTGAATATTCACGCATAGCACATATCACCAACATATTCGATTGATTTTAATGACCACTGCAAGTATTTTAACTAACGCAAACATAGGAAACAACCTCAAAATCCGTTAACGTAAGTTATACGACTCGATTATATGAAGTAAGCGCGGACGGAGAACATTCTTACACACTGCAAGTGCTGAAATATCATGTGATAACTTTACTTGTCTCTTTCTCACTCGTGGTACACGACGTAAAAACCTGGAGAAAGTGTATCGCAAATTTGTATTGGTTGGGTAAAATTATTTAGCTATCTCTCCGTGTATATTTTTACTCCAAGGTTCAGTCCTAGTAGTGGAAGTTAATCCATGGTGTATTTTTCAAATGTGTGCTTTGATAAATGATATTTTTCTAACATTTAACACTATCTTTATTTATCTTAAACGTAGTAATAATCTATGACAATCGCTATCTGACATAAGTACAGGTAATACAAAAAAAATCCAGAAGAAAGTTTTTACAACCCTCGCAATCATATTATATATTAAGCCATGACAAATGTTATCTCGCGAGGAAATAGATTGCTTCACCAGGGCCGCAGCAGACGCGAGGAGATGACACGATTCTCCCGGAGCAGATGACGCTCTTCCGCTTCCTCTATCCGTCTGCTCTGATTCTACGAGATAAGAAGAATTGATTTACGGCACAAGGAACACATGTATCTTCCCTTTGATCAAAATATGATGAATGTTCAAAATACACCTTTATTTGTTTTTTAATACAATGTATCCTTTTTATCTTTCTGCAAATCTCAAAAAGATACACAAAACACGTCTTGCACAACATGTGAAAGGTTTTACATTTTTTGTTGAAAATGACAAATGATAGCTAAAAAACATGTTTTCTCGAATCGACTGGTTGGGGGTGTTTGGTTAGTACAAAATATTTTATCACCAGTCAAACCTGTTTTCAACACTCGTGATTGTATTTTCGTAAAAAAACAATTACTTTGTAGTTTAACATTTTTAATAAAATGAAAATACAACCTTGTATAAGACCACAGATTTTATTTTAATTTTTATGACCGGCCAGTTTCGTAGCCTAAGCATCATCAGGGTACAAAATTAAACTGTTAGTTAATTAGTTTAACCTTGTACCCTGATGATGGTTAGGCTAAACGAAACCAGTCGGTTATTAAAAAAAAAATGAAAAAATCTGTAGTCTTTTACAAAGTTATTTTTTCCTTTTATTACTCATGATTGTATTTGTAGCTGAGTGGACAATCGCGTTGGATTCCCACCCGGGTGTCGTGGGCTCAATTCCTATGCTAGCTAAGTCCTCCATCATTGCACGAGTAATCCGCTTATTATGATGGCAGTAGGAGTTTTTAAAATATTGTCAAGTTATTTGTAACCAGAGAATGTTTGTCTCTCTTTTAAAAATAAGAGTGTTTAGAAATGTACGGTGGTTAAAATAATATCTTATTATATCACCACGCTGCGTGGTATTTTATTTATTATAAAAAAAATTCTTTTAGTTTTAAAGCTAATGTCTTTAACAGTAAGCAGTTCATTTGCGTACGGTGTGATGAACTATTTGATTTATACCTGCAGAGTAAGAACTGCCTCAATGATAACCTCCAACAAAAGACTCCCAGAAAAAAAATGGGTTAGATATGCAATTAAAGTAACACAATGTTTAATAATTTCCTCGTAAGTACGTCCGTGCGAGTGTATATATATTAAATTATTTAAGTAAATTAATATTTAAATTATCTTTTTAACTATCTATATATGGGTAGTTAAAGTTATCAAATAAAAAAACATCTTTTCAAATTCCTACCTACCTAATAAAGTATCAACTTACCTGTAATCTATTTCAGCAAAGTCTTTTCTATATTTGAAATGGATGGATTAAAATATAGTTTTTTTTTCTTGGCAAGTCAAGTTACATCTCCTAATTTCTAATTGGTAAAAACTAATAAATCAAAAAAAGAAGTAAAATTAAAAGTTAAATAAAACCTTTCAGTGGTTGTATAACACTTTTTAAAGTTTTTATAGTTATTTTAAAACTTTTTCTTCGTGGTAGAATTTCATTGTTATGATGTATACTTAGACCGGTCGGTAGCTGAGTGGACAAACGCGTCGGATTCCCACCCGGGCGCCGTGGATTCAATTCCTCTGATTCATAAGTCCTCCATCATTGCACAAGCAAAATTTTACGCCTATTATGATGGTAGCAGGAGTTTGTAAAATTTTGACAGGTTATTCTTATTATATTATTTGATATTTATAAAAATAAAATTTTATGTCTATAGATTTATTATTTGAAGTTCTCAGTCTCCTTGCAATTCCATGCAAGACGATGCGCATAAAACAACACTAATTTGCAAACTTAAGATTGAAGAAGGTACTGAAATATAATCACCCGAGGGAATAATAAGCGAAGGCACTTTCTAGTTCTGTCTGAACTGATTAGAGAACTAAACAGCTTATTTTAAACTTGTGACATTATTTCGTCTGGTTTCATAAACCAGGACCATTATCACGTGATTTTATTGTCTTTTCTCGTGCCACTAAATACCTTTATTTCTTACCTGCCTTCATTTCAAATATCCTCAGTTCACTGGTTTTAAAATATCAATTAATTTAATTTAATTTATCAAGTTTATGTGTTTTTGAAGATATTATTCGTTCTGACCTCCGAGCAATAATATACAGGAGGGAGCGCTTCTGTAGTCAGTATTTATGATTTTTGCCTGAGTCGGCTAGACCTGGTGGAGTAGCCAGAGACGTGGGAGACGGAGAACATGCTTACATACCGAATAGTGGTGCTTTATTATTAAGATATTGTCGTAACACTTTCTCTTTCACGGTTTACGACGTAAGAACCCGAAGAAAGTGATTTATCGTAAATTTGTATAGGTTGATTAAAAATATTTACCCATCTCTCCATATATTTTTGCTCTCAAGTTCTGACCAAGTTCGAATGACAATCACCCTTATGTCTTAATTGCCAATTCGTTGAAATATTAAACCCCTTACAACACACTCTGCATTACTTAAATCTGTCGAATTTCGCGATGTATGATCGTTTCAGTGAAATAAACAACTTGTGTTGTTTAACGGTCACGACTCAGTTGTAATTGAAAATAACTAATATGTTATCACTACATTCAGAAATATTTAAGGGTCAGCACCCAAAAATAAACATTTTTTGGCTTTCTAATACAAGCAATACTACAAATAATTTAACTGTTAATTATATACAGGTAGTAAGATAGATATCTAAGGTTTCCAGTGAACACAATTTTTAAACAGAAATCCTTTAAATTCTATTTTAAATGCACACTAGAATGTTAGGTAAAACGTAAAAAAATGCCTTCCCTGGATATCAAACTGCACATTTAACTGATATTTTGGTACGTTTTTCAAAGAATTAAAAATATTTCAGTTGAAAATTTTTATTCACCGGAAAGCTTAGATATTTTCATAGCTATTCGTGTAGGATTTACAGATTAATCATTTGTAGTATTGCTTGTATTAGAAAGCTAAAAAGTGACGTTTAGGGCCAATTTTGAGTGCTGAGGCTTAAAGAATCCCACAAAAAACCTCTAGAACTAAAATCGCGCTTTGTGCATGCCCGTATTATGGTGGTCCAATGTTTTGTATAAAATTGTAAAGTGAAATAAATTAGAGTTAAATAAATAAAAATGTGGTTGAAAAAGGGTAGATCGGCCTAATATTTCACTGTTGTTTATTTATTTTTTTTTTTATGCGAATAGCGCGCAAGATTTTAAACCTCTTCCGATTGTCCGGAAACAGTGAGACTATGACATCCTCACTGGGGAATATTATGAGGTTGCAGGTAATGAGGAGTGAAAGGAGATGGGAAAGACGAAGGTCGGGAAGTGCCTGGCAATTCAGATCTGGTCTCCAAATACGACTAGCATAATTTCAAGCAACATTTGATTCTGAATTGTGGTTTTTTACCAGAGCGATACTTAGAGTATCTATTGCTTCTGTATTACCCTGGCCGAATAAAGTAGAGTACTTTATTCGTATTGTTGATATTCGAACCACGAATAGCAAAAAATACTCCAATTTTGAAATATTTTTTGTGTCGATCCAGAAGAATTATATTGGCATTCAGTTTATTTGATATAATTTCTTCTGGGAATTTTCTCCTGCATGATGCCACATTTCCAGTTGAACGCAAGATGGCAAATATAATTTTTGCTATTCGCGTAATAGCTGTTTCTTCGAATTGTATAACATTCTTGAGTAGCTTTTGTAGCAGTAGTTAATGTAATCATAAATATAATTCTAGGTGCTTAAGCATCGGTGACAATTATGAGATAAAAAGAATTTCGGCCGCCACAAGTGTCATCAACTAAATATGAAAACAATAAGTTCAATAAAATTATTTAAATCAGGGAAGTCGCCGAAAGAGAGAATGAAAGTACTCGTTGGGATATCATTATATTTTTGAAGCGCTTAAAAGATATCTCCGCTCAGAACCTAATCGCGGAAAAGAGAAAAAAAGTTAAATGAATTATTATAAATCCGGAAGCTTAAAGTTTCCTATCAATCAATTTAAGTAAATGCGCAGAAGAGATGATTTAATTAAACCTTCCAAAAATATTTTTTCATCAGAGCTTTTTTTCACGGGACAGTCAGCTGTTGGGAAGCGGTGCTCAAACTGTGCAAACACCACAAGCCCCATTGCTCACCAAACTATTCAGTTTAGGGCACAATAAAACTACCTGCGTGAGGAACTGTCGCTTTATCGCGGGGAAATTGCTGCTTTCGTACACTAATAAACATTAACCTCAGTTGCACAGCGCATATCACAGACTTTCTACCATACATCACTTGGTGCAAAGCCCATAGAGCAGAGATTCCAAACTTTGTAGTATTTCGAAATATTTTTTTCTCATTTAACTTTCACGACCCACCAAGCTCTATTTTCTTATAATAAAAATAACAAGTCATGCTGATTAGAACTTTTCCTCTGCTGATGATAAATATTATAAAGTGTGACAATGTATTTACAGTTATAATTTAGTAACTTAACTTTGGTGGAGGGAGAGGAAGGCGGAAGAGAACATGGGAATGGGATAAAAGGAAGAAAGACGGGAGCAGATGGGAGGTTAGTTTCAAAGTTTTTTTCTTCTCCAACAGTTCATCGCCAACAAATTGCTTCCACCACAATTCTTTGGTAATATTTCGTTCTGACCACATTGTTTTGTGGTCGAAATTGTTACTTCACCCTATAAAGATATATATTATTTACTACTAAATAAAATTTAATGTTTTTAAATTATTTTTTAACCTCTTTAAGACCCTGTTCCGGAGGGGGGTTCCAATGCCAATCGCCAACCAAACGAGTTTGCGATATCTCATATAAAGATTACTGGAACATTTATATTATGAATTTACTTCTCTCCTAAGTATTACCAAAAAAAAATACCTAAGATTATGTCATTAAAACGGGTCAAAATAATTGTATTTTTTACTTTTCATACGAGATTGATTTTTAACTTTTTAAAGTTGTGCCACTTTCCCTCAAAGTACATCTTTTTCGAATTATTTTATTGTAGATATATATACGGCACAAGATGTGCCATTGACATACAATTATGTAATAAAGAATCACAACAAAATAAATAAGTGAGAAGTATGTACCCAATAGAAGAAGAAAACTATGATGAAACTACCAGTAACTTATACTTACTTTTATAAAACTTTAAACTACAGCTAAAAAAATAGAAAAAAACTGAAAAACTGTAATGATAAAACAATAAAATAATATGCTCCACAGTTTGAGAAGCTGCACCATAAAGCAAAGTGTATAGTTTAATGCGCACAGTGTATTAAATTGTATGTAGTTGACTGCGACAGGCGCAGGCGAGAGTGAGGAACATTGTGGCAAATTAGTGAGTGGATTTTATTTTATTTGACCAATAAAACACGCTCAGCGCCACAATTTACAAACGTATTTAAGCGCAATTATTGCCACAATTAAATGACATGTTAGAATCAGGCACTTCATGGGAAAATATGAATATTCATCAAAATCCCTGATATTAATAACTTTAATTGTTTTAGTAATGATTTAAATACTCACGGTCAAAGGGATTATGATAATTGAATTTAAGGGTAGTAAGGGGCAGATTAACAATACACACACATTTACGGCGCAGAGTAGATGACACTGCTAGGCTATCTGAAACGTTGGCTTAATGAGGGGAAGGGCAAGCCTCAAATATTAATCATTATCGTACTTTAATTATTTAAATTCATATTTACTACCATCTGTTACTTTTTACGCCCTCAAATTTTTATTTGTTTTTTTTTTGCTATACTGGGTTTTAATAGATGTTCTCACTTACATGATAACAATCCAGTTATAGAAACTCAGTTAGTGTACAATGAAAAAATAAGTAAATTAAAAATTCAATGGATTCCTCAAATAATATAAATTGCAATAACTCGAATCAACGATACATCATACAAATAAAATCAATATACTCGTACACAAAGAGAGATAATAATTGATACACAATATAATTAACCTAATTGTTGTTGCGCATTTTTATGCAATAGGAGGACATTTTTTCTGAAACTGTACAAATTATGGATAAAATGTCTGCATTACACTCTATCTTATCACATAATTGACACATTTGAGACACAAAGTTAAAGTTGGCAATATTATTTCTGAATGCACCCAAGTGGAATATGCTATGATAGCATCTTAAACAATAAAAATAGATGTATTTATTTCAATATTGCTAAGATATACTGTAGTATCGAGATTACCGTGAATTATCAGAAAAACACTATTTCTATTCAGGATATAAACCTGCAATAACAATTGATTTAAAAAAAACCCTTGAAAACTACTGAAAGGAAGATACTTTTCAAACATCACAAGTCACGATAAAAAAGTTTATTGAAATTCATTTTGTTTACCGTCTCTTCCTCCTTACCTTCCCTCTTTATTATTAAGTTTTAATTGGGGATGCCACTTTCCCACTGACTCCTGGAGGTGGGATCCAGTATGGTATTCTAACTTTTAAAACACGTCGATGGGTGAGATTTAAAAACTCTCAGAAATCTCTAATGCTCATGAGCCAATTAGGTTTTGGTAAAAAAATAGTGTAATTTAATTTTACTTCGAAATTCCTAAGGTAAACTTTTTTTTTGAGGAATGTGATAAAGGTATTAAAGGCAATTATTTAAAAAAAAAAACTTTTTTTCAAGTAATATACTTTCAGACCCCGAAGTCATCAATGGAGCCGTAATTGTGGGTAATAATTTGTAATATTAACATGTTTTTTTTTGTGAGACGCAAAATAAATACCATACAAAACATTAACAAATATTTACAGGCTGACGGATATAGATTTGAATTTATTCACCCCATCGGACTCAATATTCTTACCAGTACCCAATTACTCTTCATCGTTATATTCCGTTAATTATTTCCAAGTAACAAAACATTTTTTTAAAATTTTTAATGGTTTTTTCACGTTGTCAAAACAATTCTAGATCTCCTTTTAGAAAAGGACAAACAGGAAGGGATGAAGGGATGAAAGGTCCTAATTTTCTTTCATTCGCAGACAGGGTTGTCTGCAGCAGACGAGGTGGTTCGGTCTCATTTCACCTCTTTCTTACACTCTTCCCCATTTTAAACAAAGCAGTAAATAACAAGATCACCCGAGTCGCAGAGGGTGGCCTTTTAAAAGCTTGACAAGCATTTTTTTTATATACAACCCCCGGGCGATAAACATCAAAACAAAAAAAAATACGAAGAAAACTCAGGTTGTCCCATAAGCCAAAGGTTTCAAATGTATGCTTTACAATAAATAAAAATTTTGGGATAACAATATATGGAGAGAGAGAGCTAATTCTTTTTACCAAACCTATACAAACATGAGATAAATCACTTTCTCCGGGTTTTTACGTTAAACACCATGAGAAAGAAAAAGACAACGAAATTTTACAAATTATCACATCGCTTTGAAGTATTGTAAGAGTGTTCTTAGTGCCCCGCGTCTCCGTTGACTCCACCCACACGTTTTAATATGCGACAAAAATAGACATAACTCAATACTATGTGCTATATTTTTGTTTATAACAATCCTGTGAAAAAGTGGTAATACGAATAAACAAAAACATTATGTCGACATGTGCTATGAATGAATGTATAAATCATCAAAACTGACTACAGCAGCGCTCCCTCTTGTATATTATTGCTCTGAGGTACAAATAATTCAATAAGTGCTGCGTTGATAGAAAAAAACCCATCGAAAAAATTAAAAAAGGTAGTTTGAAAACATTAGATGGATTAAAAAATTGTTTATCTGCTTTTAGTTAGTTGATTATACAAAACAGAGCTTTTTTTAAAAAAAAAAACATTCCAAAAAATAATGAAAATAAAATGAGTTTTCATGAACATAGATTCTTTAATAAATTTTAGGTATTTTTTATTAATCTTTTCTATCATTCCCGTATAAAATGTAAGCAATAAATTCGAGAATAATATTAAGAAAACTATATTTATTTTTCAATTGTGGTAAATATGATTTTAAAATTACCAAATTTTAAGCTTTATTGCACTGTTTTTTTTATTTATTTAAGACTTGACCGGTTTCATTTTATGACGGGCATCTTCAGACTGGTACAATTTTAAGTAAGTCTATGGCATATTTACTATTAGGTCCGGAATGGACGCTTATTGAGTCTCATAGTAAACATCTGTGTCTTTAGGTTTTATTTTATGGCTGACAGAGGTGGCTTTACCATAACATTAAAAAATACGTTCGGGTAGTTTTATTACCTTCTGGGTTACACGGGATGCTTTAGATGCGTTTTTGAGTTTTTTTTTTTAAATTTATAATATCTTGAAAAACCCAGAAACGCATTTAAGGCATTCCTTATAACCCGTCTTGCAGAAAGTAATAAAACTACCCGAATGTATTTTTGAATGTAATGGTAAAGCCACCTCTGTCAGCAATAAATGTCAGAAGTGCTATGTTTCATATTATAAATGTTTATAATGCAGATCACCATGATACTGAAAGAAGGGTGAATGCAGGAAACTCCATTAATGAAGGACTCCATGTCCAAAGAAGCGAAGGTCGAAGTCCGCAATGGAGTGCTTATACCAACCCTGATGTATGGAAGTGTGGTATGGAACTGGCAGAGGAAGGATGAGATCCCTGAGGCGTATGTGCGTAAAACAATGGATGACCATGTTAAAAATGTGGGTATCCGGAAATAATGCAAAGCTGATGTACACGTAATGAATAGGATCTAGAAAGTGACGCTTAGATGGTTTGGGCATGTGGAGCGAATGAACGAAGAAAGGAGTGTGAAAATAATATTTGATGCGAAACAGAATGGAAGAAGTCGGGGACGCCCGAGGAAGACGTGGCGCGATCAAGTGGATCAAATGCTTGAGTCGGGCCATGTCAAGAGTCAGAATAACAGAAAAGTATGTATGATACGATGTATAAATGCGAATGAAGCAAGGAGTATGTACCAAGACAGAGTTATATGGCGGTCCGTCTTCTGTGCCTATCCCTGCGGGAAAACGGCTCGATGGTTAGTTAGTTCGTAATTTCAGACCCCCATGATACGGGCATATGCTTAATTGGAGAGGTCGTAGTATAATTTTTTTTTGAATCTGTATATTTAATATTTTTTGTAAAAAAACATTTTTTAATGCGAAATACTGATAATTTTCCTGTTCGGCGCAATGGCGCAGGCAGCATTCTGCGGACAGAAAACTGCCAGAAAAGGGTTGCGTATTTCATTTTTTGTCTGTCTCTCATTTTTTCCTGACCTTCTCCCGCGTGTTTGAGATGTTTGAATCAGAATTTAACAGCGAGGAGACAGCATGATATATTATTATATTTTACGAACTACTCAGAAATTGCTCCGGTCCGGCGAACACTCCGAAGTGCCGTATATTTGTACGAGCATTATCGAAAATCGAATCGCCACCCTGAGATATTGGACATAAGAGGTGTTCCGAGGAAATAACTGTATCATTTTTGCGCCCCGCAAACGAGTTTCTACCATGTTATTATGGCATTTCGTTTTGTTTTATAAATTCGCGGTGCTTTATTGTGGCAATATTTTGACACGGCAGATTTATTTGCGAAGAAAACTCGAATGGCGTCAAAACTTCACTTTGTACTAATATATATAATCTTCGAGTAACAATATTTATGGAGAGAGAGCTAATTCTTTTTACCCGACCTATACAAATTTGGGATTGATCAATTTCCCCGTATTCTTACGTCGTGCACCACGAGAAAGAAACAGACAACAACGTTTCCCAAATTATCACACAGTTACAGTAGTTAGTGTCCCGCGTCTCCGTTGACTTCGCCCACACGTTTTAATAAGTTACATGAATAGACATAACTCAACGGTTTTTTAAGTTAAATGCTAAATTTTTGTTCATAACAATACTGTGAAAAGGTGGTAATACGAATAAACGAAAACATTGTGTCGACATGTGCTATGAATAAATGTATAAATACCCTAGCCCTAGTCCTAGCCACGCCCAGGTTTAGCCGAGTTCGGCAAAACTCATCAAAACTGACTTCAACAGCGTTACCTCTCGTATATTATTGCTTTGAGTATATAATACTACATATTCAATATTAAAAATAAATAATTATACTATATTTTGTTGCTTCTTAATCTAGTAATCTACTGAGTGTCTGTCATAAACGTAATATTACTAAAATATTATCTTAAATAGGACAGCCTCCGTGGTCGGGTGGTAAGACGCTCGACTACGAATCCAGAGGTCGCAAATAGGTTTTATTTAATTGATATATGTCACAACACGTTACATTGTGTAAAATAATATCTGTGTGCGAAAAAAAAAGAACGGAATGAGTAAAAAAAATCATGAGTTAAGAATGCAGAATTGTTCCTTAGATGTATACATGGCCTGTTCAAAAGAAAAGGTGAATTTTGAATTTTCGCAGGCTGTGTACATTCGATTATCGATTTTTTGTTGTTGTTATGTTGGTACACATATGTTTATCATATGTTAGCATTATCATCCATTTTAGATTGGTGGTATGTTTTTGACAACTGGAAAGGTTAGTCACGTTTTTGTGTGTTCTTCGATTTTTTACTTTAAAAAAAATTATCTCATAATATGTGTATAAGAATGAACCTCTCTAATATCTTATATTTTTTGTTTTTCATTGCTAACCTTATTTCCGTTATTATATCATATATAGTGCGTCATACTTCTTCATTTTGTAGTTATATAACTCCTTTGGATATATAATACCTTGTCTATATGTAAGATGAACATAAATGTTTAATTTATTTTTTTAAGCTATGCATGTATCTACAATATTTTTATATCATTCTTCTCTTAATGTATTTGGTGAACAACTGTTTTTTTATAAGATCTTGTTAATAATTGATAAATAAGATAAGTCAGAAAATAAAATAATGTGCTATTATTTTTTGAAAAAAGACATGTGACATATGATTTGATTACGTACGAAAAACAAAATTCCTAAAATTTTTTTTGGATCTCATGAACATCTGCGTTTATTGAATTATTCCGTTCTTCCTTGCGCAAACCGATATGTAGTTTATTATAGGCACTATCCACAGTGATAGATACTCTAAGTATCGCCCTGATGACCACCATTCAAACTCGAAACGTTACTTGAAATGGCTTCAGCCATGCTTGGTGACCAGATCTGAGTAGCCAGGTACTTCTCAACCTTACTCTTCTCCATCTCCTTCCCTTTACCACCTTCAACCTTACAACCAATTGGAAATGCCAAAAGTCACATTAGCTTTAGACGGTTGGAAACAGTTTGTACTCTTGTACGGTATTCACTATAATTTTTTTTTATCACCTACCGTAAAAAATGTACTTTTTAAAATTAGTATAGCCTTTATTACTACTCACTCAGATCAAAAAAATAAAATTCTTTTGTAATATCACATATTTAACCCTATTGAAATAAGTAATGCAGCAATAGACACACCACTTTAATTAAAGTACGTGAACACCTCAGCACAGGTTTTCCTAGTGAGGTGTCCACGAAACACTATAATACAATCTAACCATTAATAGTACCCATCATTCCTACTTTACGCTTTACAATATTATATTGTTTGACTAACTAACTAAATAACTAACCAGCACGCCGTTTCCTCGCAGGGGTAGGCAGAGAGGACGGACCGCCATATAACTCTGTCTTGTCACACACTCCTCGCTTCATTCACATTCATACATCGTTTCATACATACTTTTCTGTTATTTTGACTCTTCACATGACCCGATTCATGTATTTGATTAACTTGATCGTTCCATGTCTTTCTCGGGCGTCCTCGACTTCTTCTTTCCATTCACTTTCGCATCATATATTCTTTTCACACTCCTTTCTTCGTTCATGCGCTCTACATGCCCAAATCGTCTAAGCGTCTCTTTCTTAATCCTATTCATTACGCTCACATCAGCCTTGAATTCTTTCTGGATATCCACTTTTTTAATACGGTCGTACGTGATTTCATCGCACGTGCGTCTCAAGGATCTCATTTCCACAAAATTTTATCCTTAGACCTCATTCACCTTTAAATAGTATAGATGTAAATAAATCAAAAAAACTTCTGTAATAATAATATAAAAAAACGATTAAAGTTAGTTAAATTGATGAAATAAAGTTTGGTTCGATTATCAATACCGTCCCAGTAAGTCAGGGCACGATGAAGTGGAATTAATAATTAAAGCGGGTCACGTCAGTCATAATATATGAGTGTGTATGACTGCAAATAAGCCACAAATGTGTCAGAATAGAAGTGTGTGGTATTCCACCCTCTCTACCCACGCATAAGGAGGAAAATAAGGATGGTAAAAAATTAAATTGTTATCGTGAATTGAATATAACGTAAAGTACACTTTTTAAGGGGTACACGACGCAAGAAAACGAAAAACACTTTTTTTTGCATATTATTGGTCTTTTCATAAATGATTTGTGATCCTGCGTCAATTTAATTTGAAATGAAAAATGTTAACCAATTTCCACCTCAGTTAACGATTTGATATTAATAAAATATCGTCACCAACAATCATCTAAAATATCTTCGCTGAAAATCAAAAGGTCATAAGCGACACTTTGGTCAAAAATGAGTTAAATATGCAGTTTTGATCATTTTTATGTCATCGAAAGCTCTGATTCTCGTTTGATTCTGGAAACTTTTGTGGCCCTTCAGCCATCTAAAGTATATTAACCATTTGAAAAAAGGCTTGACTCACGCAATTTTAGAATTTTTAAAAAGCTTTTTGTCGCTCCAGGTAACTCAGTGAGAGCATTGAGTTAACTTTTGTTTCAAAATCAAACCAGGTTTTGAAGACTTATGAATTTTATTGTAAAACAAAAAAAACTTTTAAAGTGCTCTGGTGTAAACTTCCCTAAAATGGCGCTTCAGCCCTTTTGCCTTTCCGGTGACGATATGTCAAATGTTGTTTTTTTGTACATCTTTGGATGTTGCCGGGTCTTAAAAATGAGTGTTTTTGTGCTTTAACAAACATTGAAAATGAATACCTCATTTCATAATTCTACATCGTAGAAATATTTTCAAATTTAAATTTATTACGATTTTAAAATCTCTTCAATCACAAAAGTAATACGACATGCCAAAACAGATTTGGGGAATCCCTGTTGACATATAATCATGGGAAGCTTTAGCCGTCCGACGAGCGTCGGTAACTTGGGCCACAGTGGGAATCTGTTTAGTTGCAATCTCTCTACAGTTTCCTTTCTTACCGACTGGCAATTTTAAAATCAATTTTAAATCTAAACATGGGTTTAACAAATCTTGTTTTGGTAACATTAAATAGTCTTTATATTAAGGCTGCTATCAACGTTTTTCTGAACTAATTACCTATTTCATATTTTAGATGAAATGGAAACATTTATCATCCTAAAACCGGAACATTCTCACTTAACATTTATTTATAAACTAACGGACTATTGTCCAATTACAAAAAAATGCATAGGAAAAAAATGGGGAAAAGAACAGCCAAAAAAACAGCACATATATAATATTATAATGAAGCTATGACAAAAATAGGACAAAATATACATAATAAAGAACATTCAAATCAAAGCCAAGGCCAAGTAAAAGTTTTGGTAGAGCCGTATAGAATGACGAAAATCATTTAGACTGGCACCAAAAAAAATATGACCATAGCTTGAGTAACCAAATCTCGACAATCTGGAAAGTGAAGAATAGAATGACCCGTAGTTAGTAGAGTGATGATTGAGGAACAGTAATTCATTGTTTCTGAGTTGTCTATATATGCAAATATCACTATCATCTTCTATTTATTTTTACTTAGCAGACCATCAACGTCATTGCACCAAAGATCAAGTAACGTTACAAACACTGTCATAAAAAGGTCATAGATTTTGTGAATATTTCAATTTTTCTCTTTTTGAAAAATCTATAAAATGTCGTTGAATGTTTTTCAGCATTTTTTGTTATTGCCCGTGCTACATCCAAAAACTGCAATAAACACCGAATGCGTGTAAGTTTCGGATGAACTTTGAAATTAGAATAGACTGTAAAACGAAGACTACTTGATGGAAGGTTCGATTTTGTATATTGTGGATAAAATGAGGACTTAAGCCAATTTACTCACCGATGAATTAGATGTTTTCGACTGCTTGAAATCTTGAATTCTTCTTGAAAACTATGTTGCAATCAACAACACAACCTCTGTTATGTAACGATATTTTCGTAAACATTAACTTTAAGCCCCGTCTGTTAATATTTGAAGGTACTCAACCTAATATTAAAATCATTCTATTTTATTAAGTACGGGCAACCCCAAAAGGGGAATAGACTCAAGGCCGAAGTTTACCCGGGCGTCTCGCGCGCGGTTTCCAGTCTCTTGGTCTGAGACAGTTTTGCCGAACGGACGTGCCCATCCCTGAACTACCAGCGCTCCCGCGTCAACACCAGGACATCCGCGAATCCAGCCGACGCTTTAAGCCGCATCTGCTAATCGAGCCTACAACGCTTGCCCAGGTTATCGTTTACTATAATTTGATTTAAATAATGCCCTAACTTTATTTAAGCTCACGGTGTCCACAAAGAATCAAAGCTTTTCCTAGTAGCGTAAATTCATTTGCTAAAATATAAGCCTTTCACCGAAGGCCCCTTCTTAAAGCAAAAGAAAAAAGTTTTCATTTCTGTATTTCCTTCCTTGTATAATATTTGTAATCCTCCCCTACCAAAAAAAAGGTCAAGTTTCTCACCCCTATCTAACGAACTTCCAACACGATAACGCTCTCCGAGAAAGCTAGCATGGCGTAAGTATTTATTAAATATATCTAAAAGTCCTCATTCAGGACCTAGTTCCGCTGGTCCGTATCACCTCCCACGACTGACAACGAAGCCAGAAGAAAGCAGCAACCCGCGACACGACGATCACCAACAACGTCTTTTTCCTTATTTTTTTGCAAGGATGTTTAATAAAAAACCGAATGGCAAATTGGCGGGATAGTTAAGAACTGGATGATGAACAAAGGGTGAGAACCTAACAAGTTGTCTATTTGAAATCCAACAACTTGTATGCCAGGCTCTAATATGTCAATGCAAGTTATTTCAAACTGTCAATTATTTCACTGTTCAAGAATTTTTAAAACAAAATCAGGTAAGAAAAGTATGTCTATCTAATAAATTGATATTTTTCAATTCGTTCAGAATCCATTGGATTATCTAATAAAATAAATGAAAATTGTGGTAACTCTTTCGAAACCTTGTGAATGATTGTCGTTATAGAGATACCAGACAAGTGACTTTTGTTCACAAATGAAATATTAAAAAAAACTGGATAATATTTAATATCTGTGAACTTTTTAGATGCTGAAATTTAATTATCAAGAAAACATGACCGATTATTTGAATGCAATTTTTTTTTCTGAAATATGGATAGAATTGAAAGTTTAATTGCAACGAAGTACCACTAATGAATGGATTTTTCTTTTGTAATCATAGATATGAGGCCATTAGCGGAAGAGTGATCTGACTTTTGCACTTTAGGAAATCAAGCTGTTGGTCTAATCTACGCCAAATTAATATGTACTATAAAATAAAGAAGCGTCAAGTCGCGTTCTTACAAAGAAAAAAACTGTATCCGATAGAATCATAAATACTGCTTTTGCAATAGTGGTTAAATCACAAAACACACTTAAAATTGATGTTTTCAAATCTTGAAAAAAACGAAATGACACGATTGACAAAAACACACGGTTTTATATCATTAAAGTACACATTTTCATATCTGAATAAAAATTCAAGTATTCAATCATATATTATGTCCGTTGTGCACATCTCGGGTTAAACCACACTTGTGATATTAAAACTCTCTGCCTTTTTTATCGGAGAGTGGTACGATGATAGTTTCTAGGTACGAAAATAGGTCAATTACCTATTTACTAATCGGTACTCCGTCTGATCAGATTATCAAAGGCTGTAAGTTTTGTGTTGACTCATACCTCGTGGGGATAGCGCTGAGTGAGGATGAAATAACATTATTATTATCTCTTACCATTACTTTTTAATATGAATGTATATTCTCTATTCAACTCTCTCACTATCGATTAGTTCGTAGGATTTAATTTACTGATAGGTTTAAAAATGTATTGTTTTGTGCCCAATGTGATGCCAAATATAATGTTGGTGTCAAATAAAACCTGGCCTCTCTATTTCGGGTAGTGGGATTGGTCATAACGATCATATCCTTCAGAGGGATCCTTGTATGTAAATATTAACAAAAATTAACGTAAAATATTTAATAATTTAAAAAATGAGTTAATGTTAGAAAAAGAAAACACCAATTATCTAATTAAGAATGTTTGGTTTGGTGAAAACGTACTTTTTAAAATTATTTTCGGTTTTCTGGCACGTTCAAGAACGGCCGAGATATTAGGTAGAACACCTTCTTAGCGATAGTAGTGCCGTAGAACAACGTACATTGCTGGGTATCATTGTAGAATAGCACGATGAATAATGGCGGAAAATGATCATCATCTTCCTGTTATCTCCTGCGGTATTGCCGGTCATGTCAAGCATCTCGCCGTAGTTGGGTTTCTCAGCTGTCCTTTATTTACGAGAGAACACGCTCTTCTCACTTCAGAATTTCAGGAATTTTAGGGGTTCTGATCTCCTGGATCGAACCCGTTAATGCTCTCTCTCTCACCTCCGTCAGTCCGTCAAGGGGTTTTCTTGTTTTTTCAGCTGATTGCAACCAGATTACTTAAGTTTTTCTTGCGCCGTTCATCACTAGAGATGGCTATGCTAAACATACCGCGTGCCATAGCCGCGCGGCCGCACTGTGTGCGGCATGTCCACCTTTTTGCAGTTTTCGAGGAAAAGCAACGGACGAAATGTCTCGGGACTTTAAGTAATCCCTGTTTATCAAATTGCTGCTCTATGCACACTATCTGCACTTATCTTACCATCATAAGTCAGTTAAAATCTTGTTAGAAAGTGCAGCTAACCAGTAGAATCACAGACGCGGGTGAGAGCTAAGAATATAAAAAAAAGTTTTCCAAAGTCCTAAACACATAGCTAGAGATATTGCTACTGGGATGGATGCATTAAAAAACGTACTTCACTTTCATAATATTCCCTAAATTTGGGCTGTAATAGTCAGTCCAGGTATATAATTTTACTGTAGGTATGCAAATATATAAAACATATTTTTGCTTATTTAAATTTCTTCGAAGTCAAAGGTCACAGGTTACATTCATAGTTCAGGAGGTTCATTCAAATATATTTCTGAATTTTTCCAAGTGGTCTATTTAAATAAATATTTTTTTAAGGGAACTGCTGGTTATTTACGTCATTGTCGAAAAGTAGTTTATTCCACGTAACGATGACCTAAATTCACTTTCATAAAAAACTTGGCTATTGAGCTGAAATTTTGTCTTGACCATGCTCAAATGCACAATAACGATTTTTTCAAAGAAATTTTGACTTGACTTTTGCCAAAACAGATACTTAAGATAGCGAATCAAAACAGCAGAATTACAGTCTGCTAATTAATAGATAAGTTTGATAAACTGTCAACAGAGTTGTGTTTAAAAAAAAAAAAAGATAATTACGCAAAAAACTTTTTGTTTTTATTTTTAACGTATTGTGTACACTAGAAAAGTATTTTCAATATTACGTAATGACTATGTGATTTGTGGTAGAGGTATAAGTTATTTAACTCTGAACCCAGAAGTTGCGAGTTTAAAACCCGGTGACAACAAACGATGACTTATTTGAACGATAGGTTATTTGAACTTTCAAAACTAGTTCGGTAAGAAACCATCATTCAGTATTGAGAGTTGTTTGAAATTACTTTAACTACATACGCTTAGTGATCAAATCATAATACCAAGGCACTTTCCAAACTTTCTTATCCAAAACATATTTTTACTTGTTTAAATTTCTTCGAAGTCAAAGGTCACAGGTTACATTCATAGTTCAGGAGGTTCATTCAAATATATTTCTGAATTTTTCCAAGTGGTCTATTTAAATAAATATTTTTTTAAGGGAACTGCTGGTTATTTACGTCATTGTCGAAAAGTAGTTTGTGGTAACGTGACCTAAATTCACTAACGGCAATCCAATCAAACTTGGCAACTATTGAGCTGAAATTTTGTCTTGACCATGCTCAAATGCACAATAACGATTTTTTCAAAGAAATTTTGACTTGACTTTTGCCAAAACAGATACTTAAGATAGCGAATCAAAACAGCAGAATTACAGTCTGCTAATTAATGGATAAGTTTGATAAACTGTCAACAGAGTTGTTGGATTTAAAAAAGATAATTAATTAGGTTCTTACCTTCTTGTTTTTCATCCAGTTTCTACCTATCCCGCCATTTTTCTATTCAATTTCCTTAAACAACGCTGTCTTCGAAAACAATTGACAATCAAGAAATAGGAGAGTTATGTGAAAAAAACGTGCTTCGTTCGTTGGTGTCTCGCTTGGTCGTCGTTTAGTTGTTTGTTCTTCAAGTAAAATTGAGTTAAGTGTTGTGATTCGTTGTGTAAGAAGAATTAAGAACTTAAACATCAACTTCATCGGTGAGTGAATTGGTTTTCTTACTGCCTTCACTCCATAGTCTCTCCATATCCATAATTAGACACTCCCATCAAGTAGTATAATTTTATCGTTTCAAGTTTGTTATGAAGCACCTTCGCAACGCAAGTATTTTTAATTCTCGCGCCGTTTCTACCGGCCTAATTACTTGTCATATTTGTTAATTGGTCCCCCTGAAAAACAAACGTTGCAGATTTAAGCGTGACCCCCGATTCCCGTCAGTTCACGGTCATATTGAGCGGTCGCAGGTCGTGTCCTTGACCTAACGACTTTTCGCTGTTGCATTATCGAAACTAAATTGATTCCGCGATAATGGAGTCTGTTTCAAAGCCAAGGGAGAAATATCTTAAGCGTTAAACCGCAGACAAAGTTATAGATCGTTTTGCATTAAATACGCGGGATTTAACCGCTGAGTATTTAACCGCTGAGTGTTTAACCGCTGTAAGTGTTCCTTATTAAATTTACCGCCATTGGAATTTAAATCTCCGGTATCGTGAGAAAGTTACGAGGGACGTCCTTATCAGCACAGCAGTCATCAGCAGTTGGATTGCAAGGTTTCCTGGCTGCCCGCTGGGTAGCAGAACCAACCGAACACGAGGTCTCCCGCGTCCGATACGACCGTTACAAAGTAACTGTAGATAAATTAATTATTAATATAATACCAATCCACATCAAGATTCGGGACATGGTCCACCGAGTAAAAGCTTTTCCTGATGGCGTAAATTCATATGCACCAAATATAATCTTCCTATAGGAAGTCAGTTACAGAGAATTATGAGAGTGTTTTCATTTAATTTACCTGCCCCTACTCTATTTAAGTTAATCTTTAATACTCTGCAGCGATAAAGAAGATTCTCACTCGACTTGTCATGATTCGAACTTCTGACACAATATATCCCATTTCTACGATTGAGCTAGTTGGGGTAACATTCCCCAGATAAGTGCCCAGATCTGAACCACGGGTACCTCCATGAAATTACCCTCATTATTTGAGTGTATTATTGTTTTAAATGATAGCGGGATCTCGTGTCCTAACAAGTCCAGTATTTTCAAAATTCATTTGAAGCTGAAAAACATTCGGTGTTTTATCGTAATTTTTGACGTTCATGTAGTTATAAATTTGAACTTCGCAGATAAATATCGAAATAATTACTAACAATAAGATATTGAAAGTGAGATTTAGATGTGTTGTTAATAATCGATCGGGTAGTTGAAATATACAAAAATGTCAGTAAATATAGAGAAATCAAAGGTCAAAATGCTAAAAAGATTTCGGTTTTAAATATCAAGTGGCATTATTTAAGAGCATATACAATTTCAAGGTCAAAACAACTGACAATGAAACAGATATTTGTTTAAATTATTACAACAATAACGTAATACTTTTATTCACTATGACTTAGAAATAAATTATTAATGGAAACATCACACTACTCAAAATACGATCTGAAACAACAGAAAGACGACAAAGCAGAGAGCGTGCTAATGCAACCGGGAAGCTGTACAAAGGGAACAGAGTCCCGGGAACAACGTCAAACAACGAGGATATTGAGGAGAAAGAGCTCAGTGAACCGGGACTGGGGTGTATTACATTCATGTGCAACATTACAATGGCTTCAAGGTGCTTACAATTATTACCCTGACAAAGATAATGCACTATCGAATACTTATCCACCCTATTCTTCCCCATCTATTTCCCCTCCCCACTAATTGCAGCCTCACAATGTACCCAATGGGGATGCCATAGTCCTACTGGCTCCAGTAGCTGGGACCAGTTAGAACTCTTGTGCAGTATTAAGCCCACATGATTAAATAGCAGCTTAAGAGAGTTTCACTAAGATGGTCGGAGAAATCGTGGTTGCTTATTCAGGTATTGCTATAAAATGGTATTAAACATACCAAATATCAAATTAGTTGTTGAGTTGACAAACGCGTCGGATTTCCACCCGAGCGTCGTGGGCTTAGTTCCACCCCTAGCTAAGTCATCCATCATTTTTTAGATATTTTTTATAGTGAATACCGCACGAGAATCCCAACTGCTCCCGATCGTCTAGAGCCAGTGAGACTATGCCAGATCCAATTGGGGTATGTTGCGAGGCTGAAGGTAGTAGTGGGAGGGAAATGAGATGGGGAAGAGGAAGGTTGAGAAGTACCTGGATATTCATATCTGGTCACCAAACACGGCTAAAGCTATTTTCAAGCAACATTTCAATTCTAAATGGTGGTTTTTTTGTTTATAGTTTTTGTGTTCAATTTGCTCCAAACTCCATTTTAATTTTGTATATAATTCAGTTGAGTTAAATTTAATATTGTTATAGTTTAGGTGCGCTATTTTTGTTTTTTTTTTTGTTTGTTTTTAGCTGTTTCAGTTTGATAATAGCCTTAAACGCCGAAACAGCTGTCACGAACAACAAAAAACTAAAAATGGCAGAAATAAATATTTATAATATTAAATTAATTTCAACTAAATTATAAACAAAATCTAATTGATGGTCTTTCACCAGGCCGATACTTGGAGTACCTACCACTCTGGAACGTGCCAAAAATATACTTCCTAAATTATTTTGTAGGAATAAATTGTGTTAGGACACATATTAATTAAATACAAGTTATTTATCACTGTGCAACATTTTTCGCTTATTATATGATGGCAGTACAATATTGTCAGGTTATTCGTAGCTTGAGAATGTTTGCCTTTTTTTAAGAAAAAAGCTTTAAGCTTTTCCGTATACCGCAACTATAATTTTTCCTTCTCCCTCAGGTACCTACCTGGTTGGTTTTAGAAAAGATTAAAAAAGTGCAATGACTCCATAGCTTTATCTGATTCAAAATGATCGATAATTTACATGCAACGGCAGCGTTTGGACGAGTGTTTTATTTTTAACAATTTTATTCCTTTTTCACCCTGAGCCATCGGTTTACGTGACAGTACCAAACTACGAGATTATGTATTAGGTTTGAACTAATTATATGATTTGTATTTAGTTACGGCGGGTTTGTGTTGCAAATACCAGATAACCAAGCTGGGGTAAAATATATTTACCACTCTACTCTAACTATATTGTTAACGTGGTAATGTTCCGAAGTTCAGACAAAGGAAATTCTATGCTGGAGGGTATTTATAATGCGCGTGATGTGAATTTAAATATTTAAAATGTATATATATATATATATATATATATATATATATATATATATATATATATATATATATATATATATATATATATGCATATATATATATTATAACCAGTGTAAATATTGTTAATTAAATGTTTACTTTGCCCCAAAAACAGATACATACACACACAGCATGCACAAGTGTATAAAAAGTATAACCCAACGCAATGCAATCGACAATATTATTTTTTCAGAAACCATCATCACCATGTTTTTTTTTTAGTTTTTTTACATGAATGCCGCACAAGAGTCTCAACTGCTCCCAACCGTTTAGAGCCAGTGAGACTATGGCATCCCCAATAGGGGTATGTTGTGAGGCTGAAGGTAGTAAGGAGAGGAAGGAGATGAAGTAAGGGGAAGGTTGGGAAGTACCTGGCTATTCAGATCTGGTCACCAAACACGGCCAAAGCCATTTCAAGCAACGTTTCATTTCTGAATGGTGGTCTTTTACCAGGGCGACACATAAGAGTATCTACCACTCTGGAACGTGCCCCAAATATACTATATTTTATTTTTTATCAATTAAATGTGTTATGACACATATTAATTAAATAAAATTTATTTGCGCACGCCGGGTTCGAACCCGCGACCTCTGGATTCGTAGTCGAGCGTCTTACCACTCGACTATACAGGCCGTCGATTTTTTCGTCGATGATGTTCTTATCTTAACACTTACTAACTAATTAACTGCTCTTAATTAACGCGGTTTTCGCCATTATATTGAAATTTAGTAACTGTGTATATTACAATTATGTAACCGTTTTCCTTTTTCTTGTTTCAGGTATGTTTTTCACTCATCACAAAGCTCTCGATACATTGTAAGTTCACCACTCTACGCGTCAGTCGGAAGTAAGTCTACTTAATTAACTAACTATCACACCGTTTCTCTGCAGGGGTAAGCAGAGAAGATGGACCGCCATACAATTTTGTCTTGGCACACCACTCGCTTCATTTACATTCATACATCGTCACACAGATACTCTACTATTATTCTGACTCTTTACATGACCCGATTCAAGTATTTGATTCACTTGATCGTGCTATGTCATCATCGGACGTCCCCAACTTCTTCTTCCATTCACTTTCGCATAATTTTCCTCCTTTCTTCGTTGATTCGCTCTACATGCCCAAACCATCTAAGCGTCGCTTTCTTGATCCTATTAATTACGCTTACATCAGCCTTGCATTCTTTCCGGATATCCAAATGTTTAACACGGTCATACATGGTTTTACCGCACACACGCTTCAGCTATCTCATTATCTCATATCTTAACTCTTAAACAGATAATATCTTTGTTTAAAGCAACAAACCCTCAGTGAACAGTGACGTCACAAAATTTACCATTTTTTTTATTTCTGAAATTTTTACACCAACTCAACTTTTTTAAGCTAAAAAGTTATTTTTATCATGAGCTACAGCGCCATAAGACAGGTCTAGATTTATTTAAACAAAACTGAAGATGTTAATTTTTTTTAAATTTGATACTCAGGCAAAGTTCGGTGGTAATTACATGTACACAATAAGCATCATAGTGTTAAAAATAAGACATTAATATTTTTTAGTAGGAGAAAATTAATTCTGATATATCATGTACTTACCATAAATAAGCACTCGATTAAATAAATTTGTATGTGATAGTTCCTTTATGCCTCCATAATAAATCTCTCAGAAAAACCTTCATAGAATTATTTTCGAGACATTTTTGTGCGGTCTATTTTCTGCGAACCTTTTAAAGAAAATGTTGTGATTGATGGACGAGTCTATAAATTTCATAGAAAGGCATTTTCAGTAAATTTGTGAACCACCCACGATAAACTTTTGGAATAAACTACCCAAGTTTACACCGTGTTGATGTTGGTCTTTTACTACGTTTTATAATTTTTTAACGAGAGCAGATAAAAAAATTAATAAAATTGCCCTCTTTCGAAATTGTTTTGTCAAATTTATCGTTAAAGAGTTCCTACTGCCCTAACCAATTTTAGCAACTGTTATCATGGTAACGCTAATTTAAGGATTGTTACTACGATGAAGATAGGGAGAGAAGTAAGATATGTGAAAAAGGAGCTTAAAGCGTATCTGGCTATTCAGATCTGGTACACAAACGTCACGCATTGCACCGTTAGGATTCTGGGTTAAAGTCTCTCACCAAAGCGATATGTAGGTAGAGTTGTTCAAACTATCATCACTTTTGACATCGTCATAATTCGATGATTAGCGCCATTTCGTTTTTTGACATTTCAACGGTCCCGTTAAACGCCGAATGTTGACCCACAACAACATGACCGTCATGTTTGTCAGATGTACACAATTTGTTCAAAAGCTGAAAAAGACCATTCAGATAAAGAAAAAAATTGTGACGTTGTCAAATTTGACGAAAGCTTGAAACCCTCCAGCCTAAACTTAAAAAAAAATTGAAAAAAAAATTTATTATTTTTTTCGTGCACATAATTAACATTTTTACTACTAACAGTAGATAGCATAATATATGCCTAAAAACAACAAATATATAATATCGTCGTCGGAAAGGTAAAAAGGGCTGATGCGCCATTTTGGGAAGCTTAGATCAGAGCACTTTAAAGCTATGTTTGTTTTACAATAAAATTCACAAGTCTTCAGTACCTGCTTGGATGTTGAATAAAAACTTAAGGCCAATAATTCAAAACTCTCAATGAGTTACCTGTAGCGAACAAAAAGCTTAAAAAAGTCCCAAACTTGCGTCGCTTGAATCAAGCCTTCTCCCAAATGGTAAACATATTTTAGATGGCCGAAGGACCACATAGTCTTCAGAATCAAACGAAAGTCAGATCATTCGATGCAGAAAAAAGAACTTATCAAAACTGCATATTTAACCAATTTTTGACCAAAGTGTCGCTTAAGCCCTTTTGTTTTTCCAGCCACGATACTGTAATCCTCATAATTTATAAGTTCATTAAGACACTTAGTGACAGAGTACGAGTAGTAATGTTGTGCTTTGGTCGTATCAAGTTTAGGGGTTATCATTTGGCCCATCGTTCTTGGTCTGGTGCACACTGACACCAATTTGCATTTGTCTTTGTAGACTTGTAGCAATGTATATTTTTTTGAAATATTTTACTCGAATCAAAACTTTAAGCTTTCCTTAACTATGATGTGTAACTGCTACACATTGTTTCTTATAACTTCAATATCTTTATAATCATCTTAAATACTGGCTTCAGATTTTAGGTATTCTCCATGATACATTAACGCATTGAATGCAAAAATAGTTTTAAAGTTAATTAGCACTTTTGAAATCTTTTTTTGTGAAAATCGGAAATATATTCACCGATACAATCAAACGTGTGCTAGTGTGTGACGAAAGTATAATCATTCTAAAAACCGCTATGGGATGCGAAGATACGCAAAGAGTGTGCGGGGAGATACGACGCTCTTCACTTCTCACTCTTACTTGAATTCGCTCTATGGGAACCCGAGAAATGGAATCTCAGTTCGCAATTGTGCTTTTACCTTCTAGATACACAGCGCCTACGAGCTCGAGCTACTGGTAGTAGCTTTCGGGCATCCTTTGGAGGCGGTTCTCTTGACCGTTTTGTGAGCGTCAGCCGATGATTGTTTCATGTTTTCAGCTATTAAATTTCAATTATTATCACTGCTGATTTCAAATATGATTAATTAAAGCGATTGACTGTGAATATTCTTATGTTTCTGATTTAAAAATCGCCATTTTTGACCTGTGTAACGATTACACAGCACCGGAACGTGAATAAAAATTTAGCACAGTAAGGGGAAGGTTAAAATCGTTGAATAATTCATAATAATTAAACTTTTTGCAGTGGGGTTAAGTTAATACCTTTAATTATAGAATTGATTGGGCCAGTGCAAAGTAGGCTTTCAGTATCATTGAATTTGTAGAATTATTTCGTGAACGAGTATTTTCCATTCTGGAGTGAAGTATTTATTATACGAACAAATTGCCCCTTTTCTACGCTAGGATTTGAAAGCGCGATCTCTTCACCCATATCAAAATATTTTACTTTTATGCCAAAGAGATTGTTGATTGTTTTTTTTATATTTAGTACCGCACAAGAGTATCAACTGCTCCCAACCGTCTAGAGCCAGTGAAACTATGGCATCACCAATCGGGGTATGTTGTGAGGCTGAAGGTTGTGGAGAGGGAAAGAAGATGTAGAAGAGGAAGGTTGGGAAAATTAATATCGCCGATGATCGACTGAAATCTTTTAGCCACACTGTTAACTTATGTAATAAATACACTCATTTTTCTTTAAGCTCGACATTTTAAAGTGTTATAAAACATTAATCAAAAGGAGAAAAATAGCATCAATGAAGCTTTGGAACACTAAAAAACTAACCGGGAAGCAATAACTGATCTTTTGATTCTTGTATAAAGTAAAAACTGTTAAATCTTGTTAAGATTTTATGATTTTAGCGGGTATAACATTTTCCTTTTATGAAAGAATAACTTTAATAATCCCATTGAAAGAATACGCTCCTTTGACCCCTGTGACGTGGCTTTAGTGGGAACCTGTGTTATTCTTTTACGACTCTCTTATAGGTTCACATACTAAACCTTCCTCATATGAGCCGGATCTTCCGGATACTTCCTGTAGATCTTGCTGGAAATTCTTGACCTGGAAAGAATAATGAGATAAGTTATTGATTTTTTTACTTCAAAATTATTTCAACAATTCCCCTATCAGAACGGTACCAGGTTTAAAAACAGCCAGAAAAGTAAAAAAAAAATTCTAAAAAGTTACACACGTATATTGATATAAAATATATATATTTGTAAAAAGCATTAACTTTGTGGCTGGCCATATTTAAAAATAAAACACGAAAACTTTGTTTAAACCACTTTTATTTTCAATATTATTTTAAATATTAAAAGACTATAAGATAAATTAATTTGGTTGTTCTATATAGTCCTATCCTAGATATATTTTCAGTAAACCGTTCTGTTATTCCCATAATTCCCTCAATTACCTCTTCTCCTTCCCATTTCAACACCTAAATAAGTATAAATATCTCATTATTTTCTAATTTAGTTTAATTTTAATATTGTCTTGAAGATGGAAGGGTGGTTCCGAAACTTGTCGACATAAAATTGAAAATAAAAGTGGTTTCAAACAAAGTTTATCTATAAATAGAACACATACACTTTGTTTATAACCACTTTATTATTAAATATTATGTCTACCGGTTTCGGAAGTACCCTTCCATCATCAGGACAATATTAAAATTAACCTTTATCCGCCCTGGTGAGCACTAAATTTTCTTCATCTAAAATTCTACGAATGTTTTTAATGTGCATATTCTCCATATTAGTGACCTTTGTAATTTTTGTTATTTGATGTTTACTTTACACTGGGCGCATGCGCAATGAATACAGAACAAAATTTAGATCACTACTTTCACCGCCTTTTGCATTGGAAAGATTTAATTGTGGCTAGTAAGTAGATCTGGAAAACTTTTCCTTAAATTTTCCGTCTTATAACGCTCCCAAATATTCGGAAAGCCATAATTTTCCCCAAGCTCGGAAAGCTAAGAATATTGTATATTCATGATGTAAATAAACTGTTTTTGCCTTTACTTATTCTTGTTTACGAATACTGTAAGATTTTCTACAGAAATATTACTTACCCTTCTTCTGAAACTTGTCGTGTGGTAAGCTTCTCGGGTTTGAGTCGTGTATTGTAATTTTGTTTGAAAATTTCACGTGAGAGGAAACAGTTATCAGAGTTAAATCATCTAAAATCACATAGCTTAAAGTGAACCAAAAGTATAAAAGTGAATTTCTTGCAACGCAACATATTTACCCTGTAAAAAAATACAAGAGTGTGAATCACCAGAGCAAGGCAAACCAATGAACAAATTCGTTATTTATGCAATGAAAACGAGACAAAGTTAAATATATTAGAATAGCGAAAGCAGGTTAGAGAGGCCTTCACCCAACAGTAGAATAACAGTACCGGATGATGATTTTTTTTCAAACATACATTTTTGCTTTTCCAGTCGAGGGATTTAATCCCATCCGTAAAAAGAACACAGTTTTACAAAGAAGCCGTAAATGTTTGCTAAACCAAGTAAAAGTGTGCGTGCCATTTATGGTAGGAGGCTGCGTCTACTTAGATCAACTGGTACTTACACCTTTTACAACCCAAAGGCTTCACTTACGTTTTTGCGAATGAGCTTTCCTCTCGAAAACACTCCACATTGTTTCGACACGCCTACGCTGGAATGACTAGATACTAAACAAGTACCGATATACCACTGGCAAAATAGTAGACAGACCATGGAAGCATTAGTTCGCGTTACCCTGTTGAAAAAAAAATAGTTAAATACCGAAACATTCTTTAAGTGCACCTAAACAAATAGATGCACATAAATTTGGTATGGGCATTTTGTCAGCAAAGTCTTTTACTTGATTATACCATTGAAATTGACACAAACTGTATTTTTAGTTATTTGCAACATTTTCTCTATCCTTCTATCTTTTTGACACTATGATATTTGATAAAAAGGTGTTGAAAGAGGAAAAAAAATCAACAATGTCGCTTTGTCAAAGCTACGGACTGAAAACAATGGTGACTTACCTCACAGTTGATCGTGATAAATAGACTTTTCCGAAGTAGATCCACAACAGTTTAACAAAACAAACAAATGTATGCAAATAATGGCTAAAAAAAGTATACCATATTAACAATGGAGTGCTTATACCAACCCTGATATATGGTAGTAAGGCATAACACTAGCATAGGAAAGATGAAGGTAGTCTGAATGCTGTAGAAAGACGTACGACCGTGTTTAAAATGTGGGTATCCGGAAAGGAATGCAAGGCTGATGTAAGCGTAATTATTAGAATTTAGAAAAAGACGCTTAGATAGTTTAGGCATGTAAAGCAGATGAACAAAGAAAGAAGTGTGAGAAGAATATATGACGCGAAAGTGAATGGTAGAACGGAACGCCCGAGGAAGATATGACCCGATAAAGTAGGTCAAATACTTGAGTAAGACCACGTTAAGAGTCAGAACAACACAAGAATATGTATAAGATGATGAATGAATGTAAATGAAACAAAGAGTGTGTGTCAAGGCGGACACTCCTTGTTTCATGGCGGCCCATCTTCTCTGCCTAACCCTGCTGAGAAACAGCGTGATGGTTAGTTAGTTAGTTAATTTTGACATCGATTTTTTTTAAAAGTTTTTTAAAAGTTAGTAATGAATGAGTACTTCAAGAGAATCTCTAGTCCGATCTTACCTTGTACATGTTGTGTTTAAAAAAATCGATGTAGGTGAAAATAATTCGATGGCTATTTGTTTCTAAAAGGGACTTGGTCCATTTCGGCACTTGGTGCTCGTTTACAAAGCGCCCAGCGATGGTCGAAAAATTACGACCCCCCCTAACTTTAATACGGTATAAAGCCACCTCCTGAATTTCGCAATATCAAGCCTTAATTATGATTGTACTAGCCACAATAATGGCTTATTTTATCTCGATTAAAAATGATAATGTACAACCCTGCTCGTTTTTCATTGTATTAAACTTTTAACTGCACTTTAGAAAATGTAAGATTAAAGCATCTTGTATTTTGCGGCTGGGTTTTATTTTGGCCATCTTATCTTCCAAACACATCATTTAAATATACGAAGATATAAATTTACCAACTAAATTTAAACCATAACATTCTTTACCTAATCTTTGCAAATCTCGGGCTCTGCTTTTGCTTATTTAATATATAGTTGTTAGCTTAAAGCATGATTATTTTCGCAGAAAGCAATTACTTTGTGGTTTGACATATTAAATGAAATGAAAAAACAGCTTTGTAAAAGACCACATATTTTATTTTATTCCATTATTTTTCAGTTTCGCTTAACCTAAGCATCATCAGGTTACAACATTAAACTAAAGAAATACAAAGTATGCGGTTATATGTACATACAGAGGGAGAAAACAATATAAAATAAAATACGAACTACAAAATGATAACTTTGAAATTATAACAAAGGAAACGAGAGAAATAGACAGATAATATTAATTGAAAGAGACAAAACGTCAACTGAGAAGGTGGTTAGGTAATAATGAGATTTTTTAAAGTTTTCTTAAAATATGCCTAATATTGGACTTATTAACAAAGTTTACAAAACTAGATATGTAAGAATTGTATAATAACGGCATACAATTATTTCAAATAGATTTTCCTGATTGTTTTTCTAAGGAAGAAAAATGAAAATATATTTACTTTTTCCATTAAAAGTACCTGCTTTTTATAAGTTGTTATGCTTGAAAGAAATATCTATTATGTCTGAAGTTTATTTTCTATGAATTTAAAAAATATAAAGATTGGAGAAAAAAACATTTTGATACGATTTAACAATCTCTCATTTAACTTTCTTCAATAGTGGAATTGGTACGGTGTTTACCAGAAGAGTATTTTTTTTCAATGTGGCTTAATGCCCAACACTCAAAATGGCACTAAACTTCACTTTGTAGCATTCATACAAGCAATACTGCACATATTAAAAAAGATGTTAATTCTACATAGGCAGTTAGGAAAATGTCTGAAGTATCCAGTGATTAACTGATATATTTTTAATTCTATGAAAAGCATACTTAAATGTCAGTAAAAAGTGCAGCTTAAAAAACCAGAGAATGCATTTTGAACGTTTTACCTAAAATTCTTGTATGAATTTCATTCATAATTGAAAAGATCACTTAAAGAAATGAAAAAAAAACAACTTTGTATAAGACCACAGATTATTTAATTTATTTATTTAAATATGTCAAACCACAAAATGATTGCTTTTTACGAAAAAAGGAAAGATTATTGTTAACCTTAGATATTTCCCTTACCACCTGTATGGAATTAACATATGAATCATTTGTGGTATTGCTTGTATAAGAAAGTAAAAAGTATGTATTTTTGGGTGCTGACCCTTAATACGGTTATTGTTTAAATTCATAACAATAAGAATGAGGAAATATATTTTTAAACGTAAAAATTACAATTTTCCAATTGTTTTAAAGAATACCATATTTTGATGGTATATAACAACGTATTCCATTGGCTTAAAAAGTATTATTAAAATATGTAAACATAATTCATCAATAAAACACCAAGTTTAGTCAAATATAAGTTCCAGTCTTGCTTTGTCACCACATTCTAGTGAAAGTGTGTATATTTATGCTGACACCTTTAGGGCGGAAACCTGTCAGTTGCATACAAAAATAAACCGCATAAGGCGAATGTTTTGCTTGAATATTATTCCCAAAATTTATTGACGACCTTTAAAGATGAAATATAAAAAAGTTTTATGAAATATGATTATACTAGCGGCCTATGCATGGTGTTTCCAAAGATTCAGAACATTCTGAAGCAAAATAGACTTTTGTAAAAAAATATCCAAAAATTCTTTTCAATTATTAAAAACTGTAATTAGTAACTTTTTAAAGAAATTAAAAAATGAAATGAACCTTCTCAGTTGACGATTTTTTTTCTTTCAATTCATATATATATTTTAGTATTAAAAAAAAAGACAAATGTTTTCATTTTTTTTAAATTTTGTATCCTGATGGTGCTTAGGCTAAGAGAAACCGGTCGGTTATAAAAAATAAAATAATTTCCGTGGTCTTGCACAAAGTTATTTTTTCACTTCTGTAGTTATTTAATCTACACAGAAATTCCTTGAAATATTGATAAACAGATCAATACGTTTGATGCTAGATTATGGAAATATGTTTAAATGAAAAAGAGCTGGAACGTATTATTTCTAAAATATTAACATGAGTATATTAAATATAGACTGAATTTCATGAAATATTATTGATATCTGCTCTCTGACATGGATGGATACAATAAAGAGATATGGTAGAGAATTTTCGGCTCAAAATATTATTTTCTTTGAAGATTATCATATTAGAGGGAATATTAAAAATATTCTAATAACATAAAATAATGATACATTGACCTGTGTACGAGCATAATAAAAGTAGGCTTCAAGGCATCATCAAAATAACGAGGGCCCTTTCAACGTAGATACAGAGATGATATCTTGTTGAATTATAAATAAATGCCATTTCCCTAAAGATCTTACCTTTCATTGGATATATGATTTCATCGGAAAATAATGCTAATACGGTCTTATTATTGAATCTACCGCCTCGCCGTATTATGAATATATTGATAAGCCTCCGTTTTCCATTGAAGTTTCGAAGTATTTTAGTTGGATTTTTTTCAACTGTGATTTTCTCGAAAATATTTTTAATATAATTGAATTTTCTATTAACATATGTTCCACTGAAGAGATAAACTAACATAAGTGTGTTGTGAATCTATCCATACACCAAAAGTAAACTCAGTTTTTCCTTACTTATGTAAACAAAAAAACATCGGAATTTTATCGTGAGCGGATTGTCAACTTCATCGGCTGCTTGGTAGCCTAGGAATTCAAAAGTAATATGTCAACTAGCAACTTCAGTTTATTTTTACATCGGTGGAGATCACACTTCTTTAGATTATCTATTCAGCGCCATATCCCTATTTGTTATCTATTTTTCCGTTAAGAGACAAGTACAGTTTACGTCATGTAAGTCTGTGACCAAATTCACGTCATATAAATGGAGACAAAAATAGCTGGACTTTAATGATGGGAAAGCTACGTCAAAGAAAATATATTAGTTGAATAGAATACCTTGTTGGATTGGAGACCAGAAAGGTCGCCGGGAAGACCACGGGACAAATAGAGGGATGACTTAGAAAAGAGTGGTAGATACTATAATTATCGCCCTGATGAAAGACGTTCAGAAAGAAATTCAGAATCAAAACGTCACTTGAAATGGATTAAGTCGTGTTTTGTGATCAGACCTTAATAACCAGGTAATTTATAACCTCCCTCTTACCCATCTCTTTTCCCACCTCACTACTTTCAGCCTCACAGCATACGCCGATTGGGGGTGCCATAGTCTCTCTGGCTCTAGATGGTTAGGAGCAGCTGAGACTCTTGTGCGGTATTACGTATAAATTAAAAAAGAGGAGCAACTAAATGGCAGTCAGCGTCAGATCCACCATACGTTCAAACTGTGCTACAACACAGACGTGAAACTAAAGATCTTAAAACATTCGACCGGTCGGTAGCTGAGTAGACAAACGTGTCGAATTCCCACCCGGGCGTCGTGCGTTCAATTCCTCTGCTAGCTAAGTCCTTCATCATTACACAAGGAACGTCTTCCGCTTCTTATGATGGCAGTAGGAGTTTTTCAAATATTTTCAGTTTATTCGTAACCCGGGAATGTTTGTCTTTCCTTAATTTTTTTTTCCCTAAATCATTTAAAAATTGCCCATATTAGAATTATACTTGGGCGAAATAGATACTCAAAAGTAGCTAAAATGTCAGAGAAACTAAATTGGCTGACAGTTAAACAGATGCTGACATTGAACACATTGATGTTTATACATAAAATGAAGAACAACTTGTTACCAGAGTATTTTTCTGACAAAATTATCTACAATGTTGATATTCACAAGTATAATACAAGGGCATGCAAAGAAAATAGACTACCAGAAAAGAATAAAACCAACACCCAAAACAGCTTACTATATAAAGGAATGAAATCGTATAATGCGCTGCCGGAAACCATAAAAATTATGCCTATCGATAAATTTAAAAAAGCCTGTAAAAATTATTTAAAATGCATGTAAATCAAAATAATAAGTAGTGTTTAAGTTAAAATATTATTAGTCAAAAAGAAAATAAAATAATTAGATACTTGTAAACTTAAATGTACAAAGTAACTAATATAAAGAAAAAAATAAAGAAATAATAATAATATCATGGGGTAATTAAGTGTTTTATTGCGCTGGCAACATCATTGTGCATTCAACGGTTATCGAAAAAGTATGGAAAAAGATTTTTGTCAGGGAATTCCTTTTAAATAAAAAAATGGGAGGGACGCTATAGGCACGTACTGCACAGGGCACGAGGTGTCTTGGAACCAGCCCTGATGGCAGTCACCAAATAGGAAACATTGAATTGATCGGAAGGAGAATTATACCCAGTCTGGGTAGATCAAGACTAGAGAAGTGTAAGTAGGAAGTGTTGTGGATGTTGTTATTATGATCATTGTCATTTGCCTACTCCCCAACCAGTGATATTGCTACACAGGGCGTGAAAAGTTCGGACCGCAGTGCGCCCAAGGTTCACGTTCGCTTGGCCGTACAATTAACATTGAACGCGATTACAGCGCTAGAAAATAGTTTGTTTACCAACAGTGTGTTAATAATAGAAATGTATTTAATTAATAACACCAAAATCCCATATTACTACAAAGACTAGTTAAAATAATTCTAAAAAAGTCATTAGATTTCTCAACTAATGATTTATTAGAAGATTTCAGTTTTGAATTTGAATAAAGTATATAAAAAAATTACATTGCTTCAAATCCACAAAGATAAATTTAAACTGGATTCAGTGAGCACCAAACTAAAAACGTAAGGCCAAATTATGACCCTGACATTTAAAACAATATCATTTTTTATACATACATGTATATATATTTAGTGAGCGCACAAGAGCCCAACTACTCCCAACCGTTTAGAGCCAGTGAGACCATGGCATCTCCAAGAGGGTATGTTGTGAAGCTGAAGGTAATGGGGAAGGGAAGGAGATGGGGAGGGGGAAGGTTGGGAAATACTTGGCTATTCAGTATCGCTCTGATGAAATACTATTATTCAGAATCCAAACGTTGCTTAAAATGGCTTTAGTCGCGCTTGGTGATAAGATCTGAATAGCCAGGTACTTCCCAACCTTCTTCTTTACCATATCCTTCCCCTCCCTACTACCTTTCGTCTCTAAGCATACTCCTATTAGGGATGCCATAGTATCAAAAGCTCCAGACAGTTGCGACTCTTGAGGGGTCTTCACAAAATAAAACGGAAGCATCGAGAATGATTTAGTTTTAGGTTTTCCCAGTGAGTGTTACGTAGAAATTGTAGCTTTTAATGAACTTAACTGACTAACTAACTAATCATCACGGCATTTCCCCGCAGCGGTAGGCAGAAATCACGGACCACCATATAAATCTGTCTTGGCATACACTCTTTGCTTCATACATACTCTTCTGTTATTCTAACTCTTCACATGGTCCGACTGAATTATTATTTGATCCATTGATCGTGTCATGTCTTCCTTGCGCGTTCCAGACTTCTTCTTCTATTCACTTTCGCGTAAAATATTATTTTCACACTCCTTTCTTTGTTCATTCGCTCTACATGCCCAAACAATCTAAGTGTCCCTTTTTTATTCGATTCATTACGCTTACATCAGCCTTGTTTTCTTTCTGGATATCCACATTTTGAACAAGGTCATTTATGTATTTACCGCACATACGCCTCAGGGATTTCATTTCTTCAGCATTTAGTCTACTTAATGAACGTCAAACGTGAAAAAAAGAAAGCTCCGATTTAATAGACGTTGAACTTTACCACTGTCTACAAATGCATAGATACGATCAAAATAAGTTCCCCTGCATTAAGGCAATATTGAAAAACCAGCGCAACGGAACCTCGCATGGTATATTGATGGCTTACATGGAATGTAATAAATTGCACCCTCAAGGCGGGGTGGGCCCGCATAAGTCAAACCTCGAGCCCCAAACCACTGGTTCAAAAATTAACTTCCGCAACGTTGATGGACTCGGAAAGAAATTCCGACCGAACCCTTGCGAATTCCTCCCTATAATGTTCTAAAGCCACTTTGCAAGGAGTGGGGGGAGAATATTGAAAAAATCAGGAGTGGTCGGCTCGAACTCTACTTTCTTGGATAATTTTACCAAGGTTGTATTTTTTTTTCGTAGTAAATACCGCACAAGAATCCCAACTGCTCCCCACCTTCTAGAGCCGGCGAGACCATAGCATCCTTAATTGGGTATGTCATGAGGCTGAAGGTTGTGGGGAAGGGAAGGAGATGAGGAAGAGAAACGTTAGAAAGCACCTGGTTATTCAGGTCTGGTCTCCAAACACGGTTAAGACCATTTCAAGCATCGTTTCAATTCTGAATGGTGGTCTTTAACCAAGGCGATACTAACAGTATCTACCAATCTGGAACGTGGCGAAAATATACTATCAATTATTTTATTTGAATTAAATGTATTATGATATATCTGGTCACTAAACACGGCTGAAGCCATTTCAAGCAACGTTAAGATTCTGAATGGTGGTCTTTCACCAAGGCGATACTAATAGTATCTACCACTCTGGAACGTGCCGCAACTAAACTTATTATTAGTTTATATGAATTAAATGTTTTATGACAAATCTGGTCACCAAATACGGTCAAAGCCATTTCAAGTAACGTTTCAATTCTGGGCGATACTTAGAGTATCAACCACTCTGTACTGGCGAAGGTTATAGGAAAGACTGCTATTCTCTGAGAAGAATTTAATTCAATCTGAATACTTTTTGGCGCTTTAAAGGCTTTTACATGTAGATACATTTTAAGTTGTACAAAAGAGTAAAATTAATTAATGGTACATGATACAATAGAAAGAAATTAAATTAAGTTTGTAGGTAGAATGTAAGTAGGTGTATAATTACAGCGTAGGTTCTGCAATTAGTTATATTATCATAGTAGATTACACAAAATAATAAAATACGTGTATAACACATAGAATAATAATAATTAAAAAAAATAATGATAATTACAATAGTATAACTACTAAATAAGTAAGTTGGTACTATGTAAATAGGAAATTACAGCGCGATGGGATTTGACAATGTTTTCCAGAGAAGCTATTTATTTATATCTGAATTGCTAAAAATATATCAATTCCTTCATAGTGGTATTAACTACTATTGAAAAAATGTGACTTTTTCTCAATTCAATTTAAAATTTTTAGTTTTCTGCAATAATAATAGGAATTACGAAATTTTAAAATCTGATTTAAAAAAAAGTTTTTGCTCGATTTCAAGAAAATTTTCGAAATGGGTATTTAAGTTTGCGGAATAAAATATGCCAAATGTACAAAACAGCCTTAAAATTGGAATACTTTAACACACAAGTGTCTCTTGATACCACAACTTTGGTAAGGTCTAATTTAATGCACTAATAATAATAATACACAATAGTTTATTTAATGAACACCATTTTTTTATAAATAGGGTTCGAAGCTTCGCGATAAGTCTTTGAAGTAATTTAAACATAATAAGATTGGTTTGATATCTTAAAAATATACATAGCATAAAGTGTACCTACAATAATAACCTTGAATTGAGGATGCTGTGCCCAACAAAAATTAACCCAGTCTTACGATTTTCACTAGCTTACCATAAAACATCAAGGTATGAAGCAAATTTGCGGATTTTTTATTTCAATTATTAAAAAAAAATAATAAGACAAAGAAGTTTACACTGAGATACTATTAGTAATGTAGAGAAGTAACCAATAAATAAATTGTTAATATTGAATACCATATTCTTTACATATTTTTACCACGCAAGAACAGTGATATTAAGAATAATATTAATTCAAACTAGAGAAATACAGAAACCTTAAACCTTTCCTAAAGAAAAAAAATAGGTATCCTGAAATAGTAGTATTTGCCATAGTTAGTCAATAGTACTGTTAAACCTCGTTTAAAAAAATCATTCTAGTGGGATTGTACAAGAAGATTTGTAAGCGACGGTATTTAGAAATAGTTGAATATTTTTGTATCATAAAAACGGATGAAACGGCAAACTGCCATAAAAAGATTTGTACCTGATGCCTTTATCAAAGCTTCACTTACCTATTTAGACGAAGATAGCGTAATAAATTACTGACCAAGCTTTTATGTTCATTTTTTACGAGAAAGTCGGGAGGGAATGTTTTTTTGCAAAATCTCAGACGTCGGGATATATTTCACAGGCTTACCGCTTTGGCATTTAACAAATCCCGAGTTATTTTTCACTTCTTCTCTCGATGTTCTCCTGTTACTTCGTTTCCACCACACCCTCAATACGAGGGCTTAGAGATATCTTATCTGTGAGGAACATTGATATTTTTTAATAAAATCCATTTTCTTTGAAAATCTCATTTCTCGTGTTTAAATTTTATTATGATTGAAAAAACTTTTGTTACTTCCAACATACGAGGCGCTCTAAGGAAAGCGCCAACGGCTTGTTATTTTTATTAGTAATGTCGAAAATTAAATACAGTAAAATTATGGCTTTTATAGGAAAATACACATTGAGAAAGGTATCTTCAACATAAACAATTATCTTGAGACAGCCCAATCCCTACAAAAAGTAGGAACATGAAAACTATATTTATAATAAAATAATTAACGAGCTTTTTAAATTCGCGAAAATCGAAAAAACATAGCTCACGCACGCCACTGAAAACCACCGACTCTTTTCCGGAGATAAATTTTCCTTTGCAATATATTATTTGGAGTATTTTGATTTTTATTCAATGATTAACCTGGAAGGATAACCTACGTCTTTGAAAAATTAAAGGTAGGCAAGAACTTCATAGTGATTTCCTCCCACGCACAAAGAACTTACATTTACAAAAAATAAATTACTCAACATATATACATGAACAGAGGGGCTTAGAAGCAAAGGCAGCAATATCCTTCATTTTAAATTATTTCTTGGAGAGTTGATTTAACGTTTAATGCAGTTTTATTTTGTGAATATGTTGATAAACTTAGAGATGATTGTTTCAAATTGTTTCTAGTTTAATGTGCACTAACATGTTTGTACACTTCATTCTCCATTTCTTTATAATAATCATTCAAAAGTTGACAAAGCTCCAGAAGCGTTTTTGGAGATTGCTCCCTTTGCTTCTAAGCCCCTCAACATATCGATTTATAAAATTCAAACTGTTCTTTTAGGTAGATCATTTTTTTCTTCTAATTTAACTACCCAACTCATTAGATGAGTCGATTTTCCTGTTTGAGTTGGGGAGTAGCACCATAACAATTATATATATTAGATATAATAAGGTAGGTATAGAATTTTTTCATTTATGTTTTTATAGTGAACACCGCACTAAAGTCCCAACCGTCTAGAGCCAGTGGGACTACGGCATCCTCAATCGGAGTTTATTGAGAGAATGAAAGTAGTCAGGGATTGAGAAGGGTGAAAAGAGGTTGAAAAGTACCTGGCTATTCAGATCTATTCATGAAATACAGCTAAAGTCGTCACATCATAAAATGGGGAAAACAGATTTTAAAGTTAAACACATCACAGAACTATAAACTCAAGCTAATTTGGTCTTTACCGTCATTATTAATTAAACAAGAAACCTAAATAATGTAAATCATTCGTTTTCGCGTGGCATAACCACAGTTTGATAGTGGCCTTAAACGCTGAAACAACTGGCACTAAAAATAGCAGAACTAAATGATAATGATATTAACTAAAGCCATTTTGAGTGACGTTTTATTTCTGAGTAGTGGGTTTTCACCAGGCCGATACTCAGAGAAGAGAAAAGTGCCACAAATATACTTTATATTATTTTAAATGAATTATTTGTGAAATAACACATATTAATTAAATAATAATATTTATCTCACGCCGGGATCTGAACCCGCGACCTCTGGATTCATAGTCTAGCTTCTTAACCACTCGACTACGGAGGCTGTCGAACATATATATAGTGTTGTAGAAATAAAAAAAAAAACAGTGCTAGTGAATATTTGTCTCTCTTCTTGTGTCAACTGTGGTTAGAGGTGCATAAATGGAGGAGATAATATTTTCTACCGGTAAGCGGACTGCCTTTTGCTATTGTAGGGCTTTAAAAGTAATATTTTCACTCTGCATTGTGCATTTTTAATCGTTTTTTTTTATGGCAAAGCCTTTTTTGTATTTTCGATACAATTAAATCTCAAATAATGTTATTGTTCCCATCTCCCGATACAATATAAATCAATGTGCGTATTTTATTATTAATGTATGCCAAATCGAATTTTCATTTCGCCCCTACAAAAAATGTACTTTATTTCGCATAGGTCATAAAAAAAACACTTAAATTCCATGAGAAAAAAATCTTTAAGAGTGATGAAGTGAGCGGTAGAGCTCCTCAGATGGGAGGGATGTGTATTTTTTATAATCAATCATTTGCCGAAGGGGGGTGTTTTTACATACTTTCAGCACCCAATGGAGAGTGTAGAGTGGCTGTGAATGTCATGGATTTTCAATGAAAGACGCAGTCTTTAGTATTTTTAACCAGAGTCTTAGATTTAAAAAGAGCTTTTCACGATATTTACACTGAAATTCTAAAGATGTTTTGTGTGCGAAAATTCCTAATAAACTCCTGTAATGATGATGTAAAATATACATTTCTCACACTAAAGATTTTTTTTGATAAAATTCAATGTTAACCGAGAATAAATTATTTTATAAGGAAGTGATATTTCTGTGAATTTATCTTTGATCTAATCTGGAAAATGAAATGAATTTTCGCCATTTTATTTCTGCCAGTTTTTAGCACTTTTCCGACACTCTCCTGCAAACAATTTCATTATTATATTTGTCCGCAGATAGCACGTAATGAATTAGTGAATTCACATCTGGTGTACATTATTTGCTCTTTGTAGGGGCGTATAATGGATTAACTCAATTAAAGTATGAATATTTTACTAAACTAACTAACTAGCACTTTATTTCTCAGCAGTGCTGGATTGAAAAAGATACCCACACACGATCATATTTGTATTGCATAAAGTATTATGATTTTTGGGTGTCCCCGACTAACTATTATCATTACCAGATTATTAAATCATAGATTTATTTATTTTACCCATTTTAACTGAAAAATAAGAAAAACAGTGGATAGTTTAAATAAGTTCGTAATAAACTAATTATTTAGTTATTTGAAAATCATAGCAAGCCACAAATATCATAGATACCTACTTGTTTTTTTTAAAATAAAATCTGTTTTTTTTATTTAATCCCGGAGACTGTTAAGAATTCTAAAATGCAAAAGCGGACAAAAAAAAATAATTAAGTATTCAAATTTATCATAAAGTCCCATTCTATTTGGGTACCCGATAAGCCATTTTACCAATTTATTGAAGTGAATTCATTTGTACCAATGTATTGAAGTATTTTTAAATGTTATTGTCAAAACATTTTGATTTTTATTTTATATTTTTTATTCGACCTCAAAAACCCTTTTTTCTTCTTCATCTTCTCCTTAATTTATTTCTTATGGCTCATAATATTAATTACTTTTTATAATTTAGTGGACAGTATGAACTAACCCTAAAACATAATATTATTAAAATGTAAATGTAAATGGGTGTAGCTGCGGTTGCAGTTACCGGTGACCGGCGAGGAACTGGTTATTTATCCAGTTCTTTTTGGAACCGGTTCCTGGTGCCAGAAAAGTTCCACGAAGGACAATTTTTCCAAAAGTATTAGTCGGTAGAGATTTTCGGTTCTAGATTAGAGGTTACTTTTAACCGGGACAGGAATATATTATTCTCTACTTATTAGATACAGTTTAATAAGATGAAGAAAAAGTTGATTATTTAATTATGTCATTAGTTTATATATATTCAGCAGTAGAGAGAATTTAAAAGTATGTACTTTTTTGTAAGTCTTAAAAAATACATTTCGGATGAAAAAAAAACATAATTGAAAAGTAATGGTAAAATTAAAGAAAACAGTAAAAAAGAGAGACGAAATATTTTGATGAACAACAAAAGTAGTTAAGATCAAGAAGTGTTCAAATACCGAATCACTACTAGGTAATGTGAATACTTCTAATTTTTTTTTTCGTAATGAAGAAGAAGGGAAAGGACATTTTAAACGATATCTTTATGAGAAAAGATTGAAGAATACAAAAGTCGTAGAAACACTAGGAGTGCTCGCGTAACTTTCAGTAATCGCAAATCAAAAGAAATCAGAACATTTTTCCTGGTAAGACGAATTAGATGTAGCACAATACACCGCACACATTCCCGTCCTTCTCCGGATAATATTTCAGTGCCTTTGATTGCTTTTTTTATTACGCTAAAAACTCGCTTTGAATATGGCGCGTAAAATATTGTGGAGAATTTGCTGTCGTTTTTATGAACACAGTTTTTATGAAGCATCAACACGACTTTACGACCTAACGAGTATAATGAGCTTGCAGATTTATGACTCTATCGAGAGTTTAAAACAAAATGCCAGATTTACAATCTCGGCAAAAGGCAAATATTGTCTAAGGCCAAACTTTATGAATAAATAATTGAGTAAGAACATAAATATTTTCATATCGTCAAGTTAGATCTCCGTAGGGATAGCAGGAGAAGTTAGAGCGCCACACGGGCACTTTGCCCGTAAAACGAGCTATCGTAAAGGAGAATTTATTTAGTTATTGAACTATGTTGAGTGGTCCGCATTATAAGCAACAGGAGAACACTTTCCACATTGACAAGCTTTGTGGGCAAGGGGTGAGAGTGCCGGATCTGGGCTCGAAGCTTATTATTACTATTAACAAATTTATATTTCTTTTCGAAAATTCTACTATTTCCAGTGGTAAGATACCATGAAACTACAGTTTTAACAATAACAACAATATTAACAATATTATTAATATTTACTCCAATGTTAAGATTAACGGATAAGCTTATACCGGTAAGGTGACCTGATATTATAAATATTTACCCCAATGTTGACATAAACGCCTTAGCTTAAACCATTAAAGCGAACTAATATTATAAATATTTACCTAATGTTAACATTAACGCCTTAGCTTAAGCCGGTAAAGTGACATAATATTATCAATATTTTGTTGACACTAACCCTTTAGCTTAAATAAGTTAAATGACCTGATATTATAAATATTTACCACAATGTTAACATTAACGATTTAGCTTAAGTCGGTTTAATGATCTGATATAATAAATATTTACCCCAATGTTAACATTAACGATTTAGCTTAAGTCGGTAAAATGATCTGATTTAATAAATATTTACCCCAATGTTAACATTAACGATTTAGCTAAAGTCGGTAAAATGATCTGATATAATAAATATTTACCCCAATGTTAACATTAACGATTTAGCTTAAGTCGGTAAAAATAATAAATATTTACCCCAATGTTAACGACGTTTAATTAAAATGACCTAAATTTATAAATATTTACACCAATGTTAACATTAACGCTTTAGTACAACCTAATATTATAAATAAGTTAATTGCATCATACGGAACCAAGAATCGTTCACAAAAAAACGCGTTAATTAGCAATTTAGATAGAAAAACAATCTCGACTTTGATAAAAGTTGCCATAAATCGTGAAATATTTGATAAGAGAATAAAATACTTTCGTACTGGATTTTAAATGAAAATCGCTCCAAACGTGGCGTGTTGATGGGAAATATCTAAAATATCAAAGGCACGGAAACACAATATCATTTACGTCAGATTTATTCAAATCATGTGAACAAAATATTATGCTGGGAAACCATATTATTTTTAGCAGTGTTCTTTGTCGTACCAACTGATATTTATTTTCACAGATAAACTCACAAGGGTTGCAAGTTCCGTTATTAAATCCGCAAAAATTGACACGCGAAAAGCTTTCGAAAGAGAAAAATACAATTATTCACGTAAACAAAAAAATGTTGTTTAATTACAGATTTTGACGTTTTAAGTACTACAAAAGTGAATATTAATATTTCGGAACAATTAACAGTTATTTGTTTTTTGTGACAATTTTTTTACAGTTAACAGACACACAACAGTCTCAACTGCTCCCAATCGTCTAGAGCCAGTGAGACAATGACATCCCCAATTAGGGTATGTTATGAGACTGAAAGGAGAAGGGAGGGGAAGGAGATGAAGGAGAGGTAGGTTGGGAAGAACCTGGCTATTTATATCTGGTCATCAAACACGGCTAAAGCCATTTCAAGCAACGGTTCGATTCTGAATGGTGGTCTTTCACTAGGGCAATACTCAGAGTATCTACCAGTCTGGAACGTGCTCCAAATACACTTTATATTATTATATATGAATTAAATGTGTTATGACACATATTCGTTAAGAACACGTCATTTACGCACACCGAGCTTGAACCCGCGACCTCTAGGTTTAAAGTCGAGCATCTCACCGTCATATTATTGTTCTTTTGTTACTTTTTATATTTTCACTGATTGCATTTTTAGAATCGCTTACTTATAATACTTGAATATTAATAATATAAGTACTAACATAATAACTGTCCTTAATCTAATTTCCTTTTCTTTGATTTAAAAAATATGTTTTTATTAATTTATACGTTTCATCTAGATTTTTATACCCTTGCTTCTAGTGAATGGTTTTTTTAATCTGTTGATGTACACATGCACTGTAATACCCATATCTGAACCCCTTTCTTTCACGATTTTTGATAACGATCACGATTTTAGATAGTTTTAATTTGAATATATATTATTTTCTCCTTGTTAGTTGGTCTTATTAGCTTAATTAATTTAGTATGAAGAGCACCTGAGGTGAAATATAACAAAACTGCGCTATATAAGTTCACTGTTATTATTATTACCACTCGACTACGGAGGTCGTCAAGCATTATAATTGAATGAAAAGTATATTTATTTTGTATCGCATTTGTATACATTGCCAAGTAGTTGATAAAGTGTTGTTAAATAAAAGATTGCAACGGAGACCATACATGGCTTTCCTACACCATCCGTGCTCTCAACCAAGTTAACAGTAGATCCAAGAAGTGTTTGAGATTTCCTTGGTGGCGTTTTATCTTTCAATATAAATACAGGTATACGAGTATTATAGCTGTACATATTAATATCAATTTGTCAAAAGATAAGTCCAGGAAACCACCAACTGCATCTCGGGTTGGATCACACCACTACGGATGCATTGCAGCATACTATTATTGCCCATTAAACAGATTTATTTATTTATAAATTCGTGGACTCAAGTCCAATTACAAAAAATACACAACACGAAATGGGAAAACAAGAACAACAGAGAAAAAATAGCACAAACATAATATTGAATGAAGCAATGACAAAAAAAGAACAAAATATTCATAACACATAAACCAAATGCATAAAACAATAAGCAATGAATGTATCAATTCTTATTGGGGCAGTTAAACGTGCATCTTTTCGCGGTGTTACATCATACTGTAACATAATAAATTATACAAAAAATTTACAAATAGTTTTGGAAAGTTGTAATGCTATTATATAGGGTCGTATAAATAACATTTTTTGTTAATAATAACGTAATAACATAACCTTCAAAGTAATGAAATAGCCGAGAAATGGGTAATAACGACTTTTTCAATGTCTTTTTTTTTCAGGCTATGGACAGTATTAAATGATTTGGTTAATTTAACTAGTTCGACTTTGAAATATCAAAAGTGCAAAGATTTATTTTCGAGACCTTCGTTGGTCATGAAAGCTGTGTAGTTAGTACGGGGAAAGTTAATACATTCTTCCATTCCTGAAGTCAGTTTAATGAACTAATTTATTTAAGCATTGATAAAGGAGCGTAAAAAAGTCATCAGACTGATTATAAACAATAACACAGAGCCTATTAATATTTAAATATTTAATGTTTCAAGTTTAAGTTAATTGATGATTTTGAATAAAGACAATATCGTTGCTGGAAAGGCAACAGGGCTTACGAGATACTTAGAGATGAGTTGAATATGCAGTTTTGATAAAAAAAAGTTTGATTCTGAAGACTTTTGCGGTCCTTCAGCCATCAAAAAAATGTTTGCAATTTGAGAGAAGGTTTAACTCAAGCGACACAAGTTAAGGACTTTTTTGTAGCTTTTTGTCGCAAAGTTAAACTCAGTTTTAAGATCCAACTAGGTACTGAAGACTTATGAATTTTATTGTAAAACAAAAAAAACCCTTTCAAGTGCTCTTGTGTAAACTTCCCAAAATGGCACTTCAGCCTTTGTGCCTTTCCGATAATAGCTAAGATTCAAGTTATAAAAAAAATCTTTAAACCTACTACTCTTTTATGTAATTGAATATTTACCAACGGAATTTGTTGTATGTGTTATACAAACCGGTCTCGTGCATGATCCTTGCGGTGATATTAAAAAAATGACGCGATAAATATTATCCAAATATTATTATTACAATTATATCATTGCGTCTGGAAGATATGACATATTTATTATTTTCCTTTGATTTTTTTTATTATTTTTTATAGTCAAACAAAAGTCTCAAGTACTCCAAACTGTCTGGAGCCAATGAAACTATGTCATCCACAATTAGGGCATGTGTGAGGATGAAGGTAGTACGGAGGGAAACAACATGGGAAAGAGGAAGAACGGAAAGTACCCAACTATTCTTTTCTGGTCACCAAACAGCGCTAAAGCCATTTCAAGCCAAGTTTCTATTCTGAATGGTGGTCTTTCACCAGGGCGAGACTTAGAGCATCTACCACTCTGTAACGTGCCGCAAATATAATATTTTATTTTTGTATTAATTAAATATGAAATAACACATATTGAACAAGTAATTTTTTTTGGGCCCGCCTGGATATGAACCCGCAACCATTAGATTCGTAGTGGTGCATCTTAACCACTCGACCAAGGCGACCGTCAAAATAAAGGCAATATTGAAAAATCAAAGTGTACATGAACTGAAATCTAACTTAGGTTTTTTTTCTGTAACAAAATTGGTTATGTGTTGAAGGAAACCATATCAATCTGAAGAAAACAGTTTAAAGCGGAGGTACAAAAGCCAGCGTAATGATATAAATCGTGGAAAACGGCAATGACACAACGCTAACAATGGTAGAAATGTCTTCGTTCAATCTCAGTCAGTTCGCCAACACTAATGGTGTGAAGGAGGCAAGGAAATCCTCGGCAAATGCGGGAGTTAAACCCCATTGAAATGTGATTACTGACTGAGGACTACTTCAAGTAGCCATTGATTCAAATGGGAGGGGATTGAGACGCTAGCACCATAAATAGACCCTTTATTTTATACGAAAATAATTTAATCTATTACCATAAACCACAGTTAGTATTATTCTAATCTTATTCGAGGTTGATGTAGCCAAGTTCTTTTAAGCGTTTTAAGCCTAAATAATTAAGTTACATATTTAAATAATATTAATAATCTAAAACACAAATATAAAACAGGAAAGAGCCAGAAACTAAAAAGAACAATGGTCGTGACTGAGACTCGAAATCGGAACCTCTACTCTATCCGGAAGTAACACTCTGCCAATTAAGCCATCAAGACCTCATCAGAAAGAGGCATTTTTAAACGATCTCATACTATTATAGAAAATTATTTAAAATTTGAATTTCTTCTGATTTTCGGCTACCATCTTTTATTATTTAAATATTTGATAATAAATAAGCATTAATGCTTTTAAGTTAATTCAATTTAAAATTTTAAAAAATTATTAATCTTGTATTATAAAAAAAAATATATACTATTATGTTTATGTATATATATAATTGATTTGTTTTGTTTTTTGATTGTTTTTTTTTTATATACGAGGCTGTTCAAAAGAAAAGGTGAATTTTGAATTTTCGCAGGCTGTGTACATTCGATTATCGTTTTTTTTTGTTTTGTTATGTTGATGCATATATGTTTATCATATGTTAGCATTATCAGCCATTTTGGATTAGTGTTTTATTTTTGACAACCTGGAAAGGTAAGTCACATTTTTGTGTGTTCTTCGATTTTTTACTTTTGAAAAAAAAATGGATCAAAGAATATGTATTAAATTTTGCGTTAAAAATTGAATAAAGTGCTCCAACGCACTTAAAATGTTGACTGTGGCATTCGGTGAGTCTATTTTGTCTCAAAAAGTGTTTATAAGTGGTACAAGCGCTTTACAGAAGGTCGAGAAAATGTTAATGACGATGAGCGTCCTGGACTTTATTGGATTTTATTCTTTGATCCATTTTTTTCAAAAGTAAAAAATCGAAGAACACACAAAAACGTGAGTTACATTTCCAGTTGTCAAAAACAAACCACTAATCCAAAATGGCTGAAAATGCTAACATATGATAAACATATGTGTATCAACCGATAATAAATATCGATAATCGAATAAACACAGTCCGCGAAAATTCAAAATTCACCTTTTCTTTTGAACAGGCCATGTATATATATATATAAATTAACAATAATATAAAATTAATAAAATAAAATTGGATTATACAATTAATTCGTGTATAATAAAAATAATTCTTGTATAATAAAATTAATTCTAGCACTTTAAAAATATTGTATTACGAAATCAAAGATTCAATCGAAGATTTATGTTAAAAACCGTAAAAAATACGTACCCTAACAAAAATACGTTTCATATCCTAACTCCTTCTTAAAAAAATAATTTAAAGGTATATATATATATATATATTTCCATTTTGTCATTCTGGACACGTAAGTGCATTCCTGCACATCTCATTAAGTAAATGCACGTATACATTCAAATAAGATTGAACAATGTACACAGATAATAATGATAAACAATGCCTACGTTAAGATATTAAATCGATCTGTGAAATTCGGTTACCTTGTTTTTTCTGATATTCAATTAATAATTATGTTTAAAAAAAAAAAAAAAAACAATTATTGGAATAAACCTTCATTTATCAACACTATTAATTTTAGCGTACGAGAATATTTGTAGTTTTTGTGTTAAATTTGTAGAACACCATTATTTATTTTAATAATTAAACTTAATATTGATGGTTTACGAAACAGTCGTCACTCAGAATTAATTAAAAACTAACTTAAAATTTAAATACGAGTATATACAAAAGTTGAATGAAATTATAACACTAACGCCTTTAAAAAAAAACTTCAAATGTGATAAAAGGATTTATCAATTACGATATCATCCGTAAAGCCTACGTTGACGATTATTCCTTTGAAACATTTGAGGTGTTAATTGAAAGAATGCTTTAATTTGCTCCGTGAAATTCCAATATAATTTCTGCCGATATTTAATTAATAAGCCTTTGATATCCACTTCAAAGAAATTGGAAATATTATTCATGACTCGCAAATTAATCTGATGGGAAATTATTCAATTAGTAGGGGACTTTTTGCTCCACGAAGGCTGCGGATTAATCGGACGAAGGAAGGCTAAAAATAATAAATAATTTATTTTCAAAGAAGGGGATGAAATAAAGAAATAATTGAACGAACTATGACTTTTCAAAATCATAAAAACGTGAAACCTGAAGCATTACGTCAAAACGTCCAACAGACATTTTATTATAAAATAATCTTTATTATTTAAATATTTACCATTAATTATTATGTGATATGGGGTTTTTCGAATTAAACACAAACATCATTATTATAAGATAATTAATGTGATTTGGGATCGAATGGATCCTTGGCCCTGGCTCAAAAGACAGGATAACGCTGCCTGGCGGTTGGCAAATAAAACATATTTGTACAATTTGCAAATATATTATTATTTTTTATATTTATACTTTTATTTATTATTGTCTTGCTTACATACATAGCAATCCCGATGATTTATAAAAAACTCAATTTGGAACAAAGGAAATTAAAGAACTACATGATTTACTACAAAATATAAAATACAAAGTAATCAAACTAACATAAATCATAATAAATCAAACAATATAATACAGTATGACATCATAAGAAATACAGTATAAAAAATAGGTAATTAGTATTAATATGAGACACAACTAAATTCTAAATAGAAACAAACTGAGAAAACAGAATTATAGTAGATGTGGTTTTTCAAATTTAATTGTGTACATTTTTGTTTCTTTTAATCTTGAATAGCTAAGTTTTTATTTTTTCATTAATGATTTTTTGTTCAACACTTTTTGCAAAATGTGTTGATAAAAAGTCAATAAATTGAAAAAAAAAACGGTTGAAACATTACTTACCACCTATCTTGCAAACTGTCATTATAATATATTTGCTTGTAAAACATTTCAAGATATTAAAGCTATCTTTGTCATGTATAGGTACGCAAAATGAAGAAAAAAAAAACAATGCATAGAGGGTAAATAAACAATAGGTATAATATATTTTTATTACGAATAAAAGTACCATTGATCCTTCGTTGTATGCCTGGAAATATTTAAAAAAATTAAACAAAGGGGATGATTTGCGACCACTTCTCCGAGGGAAGTGTATTTTTTAAAATGTGAATACCGTACAAGAGTCCCAACTGCTTTTAATCCTCTGGAGCCAGTGAAGCAATGGCATCTCATATTGGCGTATATTGTGAGACTGGGAAGGGGAAGGTTGGGACGTGCCTGTCTATTCAGATCTGGTCACCAAATATGGCTGAAGCCATTTCTTGCATCTTTCACCAGGGCGACGATAAAAGTATGCATACTTCTGAAATGTACCGTAAATGTACTGTATATAAATTAATTCAAATTTCATGTGAAATAACAAATATAAAGTACGTAAAACTTATTTGCGCACGCCGGGCGTCGAACTCGCGACCTCTGAACTCGTTGTCAAGGATCTTTACCGCTTGGCCACGGAGGTCGTTAAAATTTGATACGTTTTTTGATTGGTTTCAGTAATTTATCGATGCTTAATAACCATTCTACTTAATTCTGGTATTTACAGGTTTCTGGCATTGTAGATAATATAGTTCATAAGAAAAAAAAATAATCTAAAAAAAAAAAAAAAACTCCATCTAATACCGAGTACTTGTAGCTAATTATTATAAATCGACATAGGCCATGTTTTGAAGTACGAAATTGATCAAATACTAACTCAATTAAATTGGTTTTTTCTTAGTTATTTAAGTACTTACTTACGAAATCTCAAGAATATAATACCATTGTGGGCGATACTTTGATAAAAAAGTAAGCAAATTATTTATTTTAATTTTGAAAAATTATGTCTCCAGTTTCTTAGAATATTGATTATTAAATGACGGGTTTAATGATTAAAAGAAAATTGTAAGAACTATGTTAAATATTCATTGCTCAAGCATCAAGGTTTTGTTTAATAGATCAAAATAATGTTGGTAATAAACAATTAATTTTAATAGGTAAACGTAAAATTCGCAATTAGTTGTTACCCGTGAAAAATACAGGATGTAACTTGACTTGTAATGTAATTAAATACAGCCTTCAAAAACAAAAATATGACAGTTTAATATGTAAAAGCAAAATAAATATGTGAACACACAAAAACTTTATTTTTTGCTTTGATAATTTTCATCCAATGTTCTACTTTTGAAAGTTTCACACTCGTACTTACATACGCGTTCATAATATAAATTTTTTTGTTGAAATGGTTGTTAACCGCGACAAATCACGCGATATAATTTAAGTTCCCAAAAATAAATTAGTCTATCGCTTAAATCCACTGATTTAAAATTTATAAAATATCTGCCTAAATACTTTATGGGCCTAGATTTGAAAGTTCACCCTAGTGCATAGGTGCTTATAAAGAAAATTATTTATGGTGAATTAATATCTATTTACTTGCTGGATAAAGATATAATGCGCTTAGCTAGATATTTATCTATTTATCTCATTTTCGAATTATACTTCAAATTTCTCATTTTTCTTGGATAATAATAATACGGTTAATTTATAAAGCGCCATTTTTTGTAAAATATAAAATAACCTTATTAAAAAATTATTATCTAGAGTAGCCCTGGCCAACCTAAATTGTACCCCGGGCCGCATAGACCGCCTAAAGTTTTCTCAAGGGCCGCATATACAAACATAATACAAAAATAATTACATTTTTTTGTTACAACGAATATCATCCCTAATAATTTTTAAAAAGTATTATTATTATTATTTATTTTTATTTGGGATACAAAAAGTCATACAAGTGTAAATATAGTAATAAATATACATATTTTGGACCAATCATGTTCCAGTAACAAGTAAGTTAAGGTAATATTAAATAAATAATTTGAAGTTAGAGGTGATCTGAAAGAAAAATCAGGGTATTTGTGAAAAAAAAAACAATATAATCACCTTTTTTTTTTTTTTCGAAGGAAGCAAAAACTTGGGGGTGTGACATTGTATATTAAATAAAACAATAAACTTTGTAAAACACCACTTTATTAGAGTTAATCACCAACCAGGTTTCGCTTTTCTCAAGCTTCTTCAGGGCTTTTACATCAACTGAGTTGATGTAAAAGCCCTGAAGAAGCTTGAGAGAAGCGAAACCTGGTTGGTGATTAACTCTAATAAAGTGGTGTTTTACAAAGTTTATTGTTTTATTTAGTAAATATTACTTAACCTTTTTTCTCATCGTTCTGGTATTTTATTTTATATTTTGTTCTTCCTCTGTATGAATTTATAAGCGCACACTTTGTACTTTTCGTTAGTTTAATTTTGTACCTTGATAATGCTTAGGCTAAGCGAAGCCAATCGGTCATAAAAAATAAAGTAATGTCCGTGGTCTTGTACACAGTTATTTTTTAATTTCATTAATAATTTAAATAAATACAAACTATAATTTTTTAAACATCATGTCCTCCGAGTGCAAAACTATATCTTTCTCCATACTAGAAATATATAAAATTATTGTGTCTATCGGAAGTGACTTGCTAGTTACTTGTGTTTGTGTATATTATCTCCTTACATAATAAAAATAAATGTTTTGTAATTAGTAAAAAGATAAAGTATAGGAATTCTGTTTTGGACAGCGTCTTTGAGGTGATTTTTCATAAAAACGTCGCTTTACAAATTATCAAATTATTATTATTATATCGTTGCATTGTAATATTATTAAAATTCAGTAGCTTTTTTATGAATCATTACTGAAATATTTTTTAAAGTTATATGCATCTGAAAAACCGACCAAAAATAGTTTATCGAGCTAAAATTTAAATTTCCGACCTTCCACCAACCTATAAAACTCACGATCATCCTATGACACATTTTATTAGCATTTTTTCAAACGTTTACCGTCAGAGGTGTTCACCTGACTTTATTTATTCGAGCTGAGTGTTTTTATATTAAACGCACAAAATACAGAAGTTTTTTTAAAGGACCCTTCCAAGAAATTATTTGGCAATCTTTCAGGTATTTTTCCAACCGGTATTTTTTATAAAGGCAGTCCTTTAATAAGTAGCTTTGTTTGTAATTTTAATCTCCTTTACCAAGAAGGGTAGAAAAAACTGGGAGGTGACATAATTGTGGTCCATAATTTATATTACATATTAAAAATGACATTTTTTAAGCACATCAACCATAAAGCGGAAATTAAGTTATTTCAGTAGCTTAATTTCTGGAACCGAGATTTTCTGCCTGTTTTAAGCCTGGTGTTTCTAGGTCAAATCAACTATTTCGAACTCGAAATGTCAAAACTAGTCTGAAGATAGCCGTGAGAGACTAAAGCCGGTACGGTGTGTCAATAAAATATGGAAAAAAGTTAAAAAAAAATATATATTGAAGCGTCAGTTCTCCAAAGGAGCACTGGAGTTACTAAAAATTATATGTTTATAGTAAAAAAAATGATAAATAATAAATTATTTAACAACTTCTAGTACTCCAGAGTGGTAGATACTCTAAGTATCGCCCTGGTGAAGCACAACCATTCAGAATCGAAACGTTGCTTGAAATGGCTTTAACCGTGTTTGGTGACCAGATCTAAATAGCCAGATACTTCCCGACCTTCCTCTTCCCAATCTCCTCCCCCTCCCTAATACCTTCAACCTCACGACTACTCTATTTGGGGATGCCATAATCTCTCTGACTCTAGACGGTTGGGAGCAGTTGAGACTCTTGTGCGGTATTCATATAAAAATAAAATAAAAACTCACCGCACAACATTATTACGCATGGACGTCACTAGTAAGAAGCGGTGCAGAAAACAAAATCTGTTTGGTGCGCAGCGAGCCTAAAACAATTGGCGACGACTGGCCGGAGGGACAGTTTTTTCCATGCAGAGGAATCAACTGCCGACAGATTCACATAGGTGAGTGAGGAAAATTAATGGGTTCGATCCAGGGATGGAACCTCGAAATTTCCTGAAGGAAGTCTGAAAAGAGTGGAATGCGTTCTCTCGGAAAAACGGACAGCAGAGAAATCGCAACTACGCTTAGGCGCTCGAACTGCCCGGCAATACCACCAGGGACAATAAGGCGACCATAATTATTCCTTGCTATAGACCACCACCGGGAGGTGTTCTACTTGTACTTCACTTCTTTAGAAAAAAATCTTTCCTAATTTGTAAATAAGTGTTATCTCCCTCTCATATAAAAAACTCATTTCTTAATACTAGAAAATATATTGTGTAATTATTAGAAGTATTTTCACTATCATTGGAAAGTGGTGTAAAAGCGTTTTTTTTTAACCTTCATGTGACTGAAAGGGTACGCGTACCGTACCCTTTTCGCTTTTCAACATAGTTTTTTTAATGTTTCTATAAGTCTAACCGGCTGAAACTTCCTGACTTCTCCACAATAGTAAAAATGCACAATTAAACATAACCATTGGATATGTGGATGGTGGTATGTTAGCGGAAAACGTCTAAGTAAAACTTACACCTTCTGATGACTGAAAGAGTACCCGGGTACCCTCATGTGTTTTATATGAAATTTGAAGCTTGTCCGAATATTTCAATCATTTTATTCTATTTTGAATGATACATATGATGTACTGGTGTGTTCAAAATACACCACCTGTATCCTTAATACTATTTTAATCACCTTTATAATTAGAAACCCAAAGAAAAGATGGTACTGGGTGAAATTCCTATCCACTCTCCCAATTATTGAGTCGAAATATATTACGTAATAAAAGTTGTTCGAAAAACTTCAACAAATGATATACTGTAAAAAAACGTTCATTTCAATTTTAAAAAGATGTAGTTGTTTTCAGTCACATAAGGGTTTGGCAACACAGTTAGTAACAGCATTAATGAAACACTTTAATTCACCACACAGAGAATGGAAGAAATATTGCTCTGGCGTACCTTCAATATAGGTGTGAGGCCGTTGGGGCAGTTAACTCTCCGATAAATTGCTTCTAGGGGTAGGTGCCCCATTACAGAAGGGCCTGGGGAACATTATCCTGGGTGCATTACGACCCCCAATCCCCGAATGCCCGCTACGCCAATGGGCAGTCGAAACAATGCAGCGGATCTTGGCGTAATACTTACTTCAAGCATCGGATTAACAAGTTGGCCTGTAAAATGTAGAGTAGAGGAGAAATTGGACACATTTTCATTTTGTGCAAGTAGAACATGTATAGCTGGTGCAGGGAAAGCTTAAAAAAATCATTTTTTTTATCAGATTTACAATTTTCATTTTATTTTTTCTTTAATTTATTGCGTATTGAATATTATTTGGATATGTAGGATAACGCCAAGTCAAATTATTTGCCAAACATCTGTTCAAGACTAACTTTTTTTTAAAAGTAAAACACGTTTTCCAGTGTATATACAAAATTTATATAAAAAAGTTTAAGATACCTATTTCGAATATCGCTTTAATGCGATGAAAGACCACCTGTAGTCACAACGTGTTGAAACGTTTATTGATAAGGGGCCTTTCTTGCGTTAAATTTAAATTATATAAACCTTCCTGTATCCTTTGTTTCTCCTCTTCTACCCTCTTTCAACTAACAAAGTTTTCGAATATTGGAGCTGACATGGTTTTAATAGCTCTAAGTTATTGCAATCACTTGTTAAAGAAGAAAAATTCTACGGTGTCAGTATTCTTTTTATGTTGGCGTTTTGTAGCTTCCGTAGTCTACGTTATAACGGAAGACACCTCATATTAGCTCGTTTTTTAACGAATAAGATTTGTGAAATTCACACTTGAATTAATCCCCAATTATGGGAAATCTTCTGAAAATTAAGAATAAAAACGTTTCTAATTAACTTACTAACTAACCACCACGCCGTTTCGCCGCAGGGGTAGGCAGAGAGGACGGACCGCCATATAAATCTGTCTTGGCACACACTCCTTGCTTCATTTACATTGATACATCGTTTAATACATACTTTTCAGTTATTCTGACTCTTCACATGATCCGATTCAAGTATTTGATTTACTTGATCGTGCCATATCTTTCTCGGGCGTCCTCGACTTCTTATTCCATTCACTTTCGCATCATATTTTCTTTTCACACTCCTTTCTTCGTTCAATCGCTCTACATGCCTCTACGTTGCTAATGTTCTAAAATTAAAAAAAAAAATTCAATAGATTCAACCATAAGACTCAGCACCCAAAAACGGCGCTAAACGTCACTTTATAGCATTCTAATACGAACAATACTGCACATGATATATCTGTACGATATACACAGACAGTTAGGAAAATGTCTAAGGTTTCCAGTCAATAAAAAAGTTGTAGTCTTTTAAATTCTATGAAAACATACACAAATGTCAGTAAAAGGTGCAGTTTAAAAACTAGCGAAGGCATTTTTGAACGTTCCAGTATGCATTCCATGTAGAATTTAAAATATCGCAGTGAAATAATTTTAATGAGGTACTGAAAACCTTAGAAATTTTCATAATTACGTGTAAAAAAATTACAGATAAATCATTTGTAGTATTGCTTGTATTAAAAAGTAAAAAAAAGTGTAGATTTTTGGGTGCTGACCCTCAAGAAATAAAGATGGTTTTCAATTTCAAAACACGTGTGAAACGAAAATATATCTGACATAAAAGAGAATCAGATACATTTATGAAAAGACGAGTCCAAATAGAAATATTTTTATCGGCGAGTGAAACATCAAAATATAAAATACAAAAAGGTCACAATGTCAAACAATGAATATACAAGCGAACGATTTTATTGAACCCCTGTGAAACAGACATTGACATTGTGCCCCGGTTTGCGCTCCAAAATGGCGGATTTTATGTAGATACCTTGTCGACTGCTTTGAGGTGTAAAACACCCCCCTGCCTCACCCCGCTCTGCCCTACTTCCACCCCTTATGGACCTTGCTCGATACAACAATGCCTTTACGGCTCCAATACAACTTTATAACGTTAAACAAGATCACAACTGTCAAGCAATATATCAAGCCCCCCCCCCCGCTGTGAATGTTGTTAGGTTTTCTACGCAGGTGGCTTTCAGTATGTTATGATTAAGGTTTTCATTTTTGAAATTTAATTTTTTCTTGTTGTTCGCTGAAAATGGAATCGATGGAAATGCAATCTGTACCGATTTGAAAAAAAAATGTTGTCGCCTGTTTATATTTAAAAATTTTACACTGCTAAGCCCGAGAGAAGCAAATTAAAATGATTAGTTGATCGATAAAGGTCGGCCTCCGTGGTCGAGTGGGAAGACGCTTGACTACGAATTTAGAGGTTCCGGGTTCAAGTCCGGCGTGCGCAAATAACTATTTTTTAATTATCATGTGTCGTAACTTATAAAATTCATAAAAAAAAATATTTATTTGATATTTGCGGTACGTTCTAATGTGGTAGATACTCCAAGTATCACCTTGGTGAAAGACCACCCTTCAGAATTGAAAGGTTGCTTGATATGGCATTGGCTGCGTTTAGTGACCAGATCTGAATAGCCAGGTGCCTCACAACCTTCCTCTTCTCCATCTTCTTCCCCTCTCCACTACTTTCAGGATCATAACATACCCCAATTGGGGATGCAATAGTCGTACTGGCTCTAGAAGGATGAGAGCAGTTGGGACTTTTGTTCGGTATTCATTATAAAACAAATATTCGTAGCATATTTCTATCGGTTTATCACTCTTCGGTTACTAAACAGTACTTAGCAAAATACATTAATGAGTGTTTTTTTGGCTTAGACATAACTTACGAAATGGTTAACTGTCAAACTAAGCTTTTCTAGTGCGCTCACTAAAAAATAAAAAAAAATAATGTATAGTTTGATAATTATTGTGAATAAAGTCACATCTGAACAACCTGACCGAATGATCGAAATTTTCTTTAGAAATTGGTGGTCAATTTGCGCAACTTATGGACGAATTAGAGATTTTTATGGAACAAACAATCATCCTAGAATCGTTTTAGATTCAACGCTGCAAAAAACACCGAAAGTGTTTTCAGTTTCCGATGAATTTGAAAAATAGTAAACTGTAAAACGATAAACTATACTACTTGATGGAAGTGTCTTATTATGGATGTGGGTATGTTGAATAACTGGATGAAAGAAAAATGAGAAACCATTCACTCACCAATGTAGTTAAAGTAAAAATTTTAAATTTTTTTTTTATACACTACGATTCACAATACTTAATTTGATTTAACTTTAAGAAAAACAGCAAAACGACGACCAAGCGAGACACCAACACGTTTTTTCACAAAACTGTTCTTCTGTTTTGATTGTCAATTGTTTTCGAACACAGTGTTATTGAGTAAGCAAATCGAATAGCGAAATGACGGGATGGGTAGGAACTGGATGAAAAACATGAAGGTAAAAACCTATCGAATTGTGATTTTGAAATCCAACAACAGGTTTGTTAATAAGCAAAAATGCCACACACAGAGTAATATAATTCTAAAAAATGACCCACAGATTCCATTACATCCACGCAAATGCACTGTTAGAATCAGACCTCATTTATTAAAAAATCAAACCGAAGTTCGCGTTACGGTCAATGGAGATCGTTACAGGAAAATGATTATTACAGGAGATGATGATTTTTGTTTAAAAATATGTATAAAATTGATCCGAAAGACATGTGGTTTCAACAGGATAACGATATGTACCATACAGCGACTGAAACTATCGACTTATTGAAGTAAAAAAAAGCGGTAAGTTGATTTTAAGAAACGGTCTTGTCAATTCGCTTCTACAGTTGTGCATTTGACACCCCTCGATTATTTCAAAAAGTAAAGTTATTTCATATTACTAGTTTGTGTAGATAAACGTGTAAAAATTGATACATGAGAAGCCAATATTGATTTGTTTTTTTGTGATATACGGCCGGCAGTGCTCGAAAAATTGGCCTAAATTGGTCGTCTGTAATGCGCTTTGTCACCAACAGCTTTTTTTTTTTTTTTAAATAAACTGTGTTATTTAAAAAAAAGGTTCGATCAAGCTTAAAAAAAGACACCCTATGTATATTATAATATTAGAATCAATTTAGACTTACGACCGTAAAGTGCACAGTCAATATCACCAATGCGACTGAGCATATTTATTCCTCACTTAGAAAGACTCAATTCAACCCCCCCCCCCCAAAACGTATTGTACCATCAAATTAATGATCTTGTAGTTTTTATTAACGTATTTAATAACGAATATGAGAAAATGAAAAAAAAAAAAAAATTTTCATGCATTCTATAATCAAGTCAAATAATTGATTAAATTAAATTAAGTAATAAAATGAAAAAAAACCATAAAAATTATAAACTTAAATTCAGTAGAAAGTATCCGGGTACTAAGAATAGTTTTCGTGAAGTTAAAAAAATAATATTAACAATTATTACCTGAAAGATTCCATGCGTTGGTTTTAAAAGTTTTGATACGAAACGGCGTTGAAAACAATTTTCCAGCGGTACGTTTTATTGATTAGCACATAATAATATAACGTACTTTGACTGGTTGTTAGAGCGTTTGTTTATCGCATATTTACGACTTGGGTACGTAAGCTCTTTTGCATGCAAGAGTGCAATGAATAGTTAATTAATGAACACCGCGTCGTTATTCGCAACAAGTCGAAATCATGTTTAATACTAAATAATAATTAAAGTCTTAGGAAGATTAAAGTACTCTTATATAGACTTTTCTAACAGAAAAATTGATAAGCAAAAGCTTCATAGCTCATGATGGAAATGACCTTTTGAGCAAAAAAAGTTCTTTTCATCGAAAACCTTCAGAAAAATATAAAAAAAACATCGTGCTTTGTAGTTACATATCGACTGTGTTTAAGTAAAAGGTATATTCCATATTTTTTGCAAGGAAATTTAGGCCTTAGTGATAACATAACGGCCATGCAGTTAAGTTTGACTCCTGATCGTAATCTGCTAAAACGGGCCAACAATCGGCGGTTAACGGGGGCGATTATATGAAGTGATAACAGTAAAAAAGTCATAATTTTGTCAATCATTAATTTGAGACAACGTAAAATGTGACAGTGGTTTAAACCACTAGGTCTAAGTTTTCTTGCAATATGCGGGATAACGCCTTTCACCTTAACACAGTCGATATGTATACATTCAAAAACATATTATTTAGCTCGAGGCATATAAACTTCTTCACAGATTGTATTAAAGAATATGATATGTATGTATATTAATAGCAATATATTGAATATCTATGGGTGGAAGTACAAATTTGAAACAGAAATTGTGAAAGGTGACAAAATAATTAATTTTATATGAAAGAACTATTTGAAAAACTAGAAATTCACGTAATTATATCATAAAAAAATGATCGTCATGAATTGGTTTAAAAATAAAAATAATACTTGTCTAAAAGTTACCACTCACAAATATGAATATTTCGCCATCATGACTACTAATGTAAAAATGAATGAAAGAAGTCGAGGACGCCCGAGGAAGACATGGCACGATCAAGTGAATCAAATACTTGAATCGGGCCATGTGAAGAGTCAGAATAAGAGAAGGGTATGTATGAGACGATGAATGAATATGAACGAATCAAGGAGTGTGTTCCAAGACAGAGTTGTATGGCGGTCCGTCCTCTCTGCCGATCCCTGCGGAAAACGGCGTGATGGTCCATTAGTTAGTTAGTTGTTTTAAATACATTGGTTTACGTCATGAATAAAACGAAAGCACTTATTTTAAACGAAAGAGTGGCTTAGAACTTTCAATATTGGATTCACTTATTATTTTATATACCGGCGTAACGTGGAATAATTAAGCCATAACTTTAACATGAAAGTTTGTAAGGATGTATCAAATTATTGGATATTGTAAGAAATAAACCGAAAATACATAGATAGGAGAGTTATTTTTTTTTTTATTTTATACTAAAATTGCCGTTTTTTTACTATAATATCTTATTTATGAAGTAGTAAACGGGTTTTAATTTCAATATAGTTGTATAATAGAGTATACAGCTCCATACGAGGCATTGTTTAAATCATGTTCCAAGGTGTCATAGTTAGTTAGTTGTTTAGACTATTATTATTCTAATAATACTCTGAGTGCAAAACTGTATGATTATCGAAATAAATTCGAATCATTGTGTTTGTTTTTATTTATTATTATTTTCTCATTTATAAAATAGGGGTGAAAGTGTTGTGCCTATCTCGCTAGGAAATCTTGTGTTAAGAGCAAGCCAGTTTACAGTTTGCAATTAACATCATAATTTTATCTGAAGTGACCTGCCAGGCGAGTATGCTTCTCTATATTTTCTCTTTGTATAATTTAATTAAATATATTCCATAGATTAAACGTATTAACCTTTTCCACTCTGTAGGCCAGACATTCTGGCCCATACGATTTTGGTAGGCAGCTCTGTCGGCCAGAGGGTCTGGCCCGGCGCAAGTATAAATTTAATCACCAATTTCTATGCACCTAAGTACATTCTACGAACTATTATTTCCGATAAGTAAAAAGATTATTTTTTATATATCAAAAATATAACATTAATTTTTAATCAGAGTAGCAAATTGGTTCTAAAAAATGGTCAGAGTGGAAAAGGTAATAAAATATAGCCTGGAAATTATTATTATTTGTAAAACGCCTCAAAGGTGAATTTTCGCAAAAACGGCTTTATACAAATTATCCAAACATTATTGTTATTACTGTCGGCATAAATTTAAACAGTCGTGATAAATTTTAACAAATGCAAACATACATCACCCAATATGCAAACGTCACAATGCGTAACGTGACGTTAATAGCCTCCCCGGGGACTCGGTAGGTAACAGCGAGAAGGTAGACATCTATCTTGCCTTTGATACATGGCGACACATAGTGCTGTACCATAGACACTACAAATACATATACGCTACACTATAATATAGATGCTGTATGTGACGTATATTTTTTTGTAGAAACGAATCACAAACATGAAAGTAAAAATAAATGGACCAGGTCTGAAAAGCCAGGTTATTCTCAACCTTCATCTTCCGCATATCCTTCTTCTTCCACTTCTTTAAGCCTCACAATATATACTTATTGAAAATGCCATAGTTATATTAATAATAATAAGAGTGAATTTTATGCAGTTTTGTGAAAGTTCACCTGAAATGCGCTCTACGACGACCTCCGTGGTTGAGTGGTAAGACGCTCAACTACGGATCCAAAGGTTGCAGGTGCGCAAATAAATTTTATTCAAATAAAATATGTCAAAACACATTTAACTTATTAACATTAAATAATATATAGTATATTTGTGGCACGTTCCAGAGTGGTGTATACTCTTAAGTTTCGCCCTGGCGAAATACCACCATTCGGAATTGAAACGTTGCTTAAAATGGCTTTAGCCGTGTTTGGTGACCAGATCTGAATAGCTAGGTACTTCCCAATCTTCATCTTCCCCATATTATTCCCCTACCCACTACCTTCAACCTCACACAATACCCCAGTCAGGGATGCCATAGTCTCACTGGCTCTAGACAGTTGAGACTATTGTTCGGTATTCACTATAAAAAAGGAATAAACAAAACACTAAAATTCATAAACTAATATAATAAATTTATGCAAATTAAATCAATTTAAAATCACGTTATCATAAGTCATAAAAAAAAGTTTAGATATAGGTATAACAGTGAATGTGTACATCAACAGATCAAAAAAAATACTAGCTTTTTAAACTTTACCTCGTTTCAACATTGTAAATACCCCATCTGCGCTTAGTACAGTAAGACGTCTTCCCCAAGAATACACAGTCTCAATTGTAGTGTACCCTGTGCAAATATTTACCCGGGTACTGATCATTCTCATCAACCGCCACTGGTGTAAACCGGATAGACAGATGAGTGAGGTATGGGACAAAGTACTAATGTTTTCCCGTTGGACTTTGTTATTCAGATTTCTGCCCTTGAGTGAAGAAGGTGCTCGCCTTGTAAATAATCATACTCAATTTTATTTAAATACAACTCTGGAAAAACAGGTTTCCTTTGTAACTTAAAATATGCGAAGTTTTATTTATTTATAAATAAAACACATTAACTTTGTTTATAACCACTTTATTATTTAATATTACGTCTACCGGTTTCGGAAGTACCCTTTCATCATCAGGACAATATTAAAATTAACATAAAACACAAAATGCTGAGATATAAAACTACATTTTGAGGAGTTGAAATGGGAAGGAGAAGGGGTAATTGAGGGGATTATGGGAATAACAGAGCGGCTTACTAGAAATATTTCTAGGATAGGCCTATAACATAAATTAATTTGACTATTCAAAATATTACATTTACTATTCAATGATTTTATAATTTCTAATGCTTCTAAGTTATCTAATTTTTTCTCTTTATTACAACGGTGAAGAATTTTTTTCATCAAATTAATTTATCTTATAGTCCTATCCTAGATATATTTCCAGTAAACCGCTCGGTTATTCCCGTAATCCCCTCAATTACCCCTTCTCTTTCCCATTCCAACTCCTAAATATATATATATCTCAGCATTAATACTTTTTACGAAAATGTTTTTTTTTTTTTGCACACGTCCGAGAGGACTTTTATATTAAAGGTTTACAATTGACAGTGAAAAAATAAGAATTATATGCACAAATGAAATAAATAATAGTTGTAGAGTGGTAAAAAATAGTGTTTAGATAGATAACAAATATAATTGATTAAGGATATTTGATTTTTTATCCTTCTTGTGTCTACATTCCGTGCAGTTAAATACATCAGCCACCTCTACGTATGTATTAACAACTACATGCAATCTAGTGACAAGCGAGTATCTTAAAGACTCAGTCCTGATGTTATTGTTACAACTAAATAACATTTTGAATCGAGTAGTTCTCGTTGGTATGTGAAAGGAAATAAGGTTCAATAGCTCAGGGCTGTCTATAATACCATTGTCAATTCTATAAATAAAAGTCTCAATAAACATTCTCTTTCTCATGGCCTAAGAATTATTGTTGGAATTCAAAATGATAATTGGAATAGTTCTTCATCCTGTTCCTACGTATCCCACTATTTTTCTATGCGATTTCTTTACTCAACAACAGTGTTCGAAAACAATTGACAATCTAGAAACACAAGAGTTATGTAAAAAAACGTGTTGTTCGTTGGTGTCTCGCTTGGTTGTCGTTCAGATGTTGTTCTTCAAGTAAAATTGGGTAAAGTGTTGTGATTCGTTGTGTAAGAACAATCAAGAATTCAAACATCAACTCCATCGGTGAGTGAATTGGTTTCCTTACTTCCTTCACTCCATAATCTCCCCACATCCATAATTAGACACTTTCATCAAGTAGTATAGTTTTATCGTTTTACAGTCCGCTATTTTCAAAATTCATCTAAAGCTGAAAACACATTCAGTGTTTTATCGCAGCTTTGGTTCCAACAATTATCGTGATTGGTTTTCGAAGTTTTATGGCGTTTAACGTTTCCTCTATCTTGATCCAAGATATAGCCTTGCAGTGTCCACATTTGCCCTAATGATGAACACTGCAAAGCTCTTTAAAAAGTTGGCTAAAGGAGCAGGAGACACAACACGACACATATTAGCCGTAATTTCTTTTTCTGCAACATTGTTTGATTATACTTCATAAATATTGTATTTTAAAGCATTCCCGCAATCTCGATATGGGACTGTCCATAAATCGTATAATTTATCGCTTTGACGATTCTTGATATAGTAGTGTCCGTAAATGAGATAATTTATAGCCTTGCTGATGATTTTCTGCAACATTGTAAAATTATTGGAAGGTGACCATATTTTTTGGGGACACTTTTTCAGTTTTATTTTTGTAGGGTGACCAAACTTTCGAATTTGTAGGACACTTTTTCGTATTCCTTAAAAAAAAAATCAAACCTGTGGGATGATTCCTTGTGGTAGCTCCCATACAAATGTCATCCAGAAAAATCTATTTAATATCCTTACTTCGTTATCCGATGTCGTAGAAAGTTATAAAAGGGTTCTTAGTAGAATTTGAAACTCTACGACACCTCATATTCATTTTTTTTTTTCGGACAGCGTAAATTTCTTTTCGAATACCATCAGCTTGCAGAGGGATCTCCATCGGGTTTTGCGGTATGCCATATCGGACATTTTTTCCTTCTTTCCACGTGATTGATGTACCGTCTTGTTCTGTTGCGTATTTTTGTCTAACGACCAAGTTATTTTGAACGACTGTTTGACGTTCCAAATTCGTCATTTTCCCCGTGATTCTTCTCTGTCCTGCGACTGTCACACCGTGATGTTCCAATTATGCATTATCAGCGATGTTAAACCATTTGTTGTCTGGCGTGTATTCTGTTTCATCCGGTTCCGCACTTTCCGTTACTCCTTTTCCTATGGCCGAAAGACTTCCAATGCCGAAAACGTTTTGGAAATTTCTCTTTGCGGTCATCAGCGAGACTGCGTAAGTGTTCGGTTGCAAATGGGTCGAAGGTTCCGTGAGATTCGTTCCGTGACTGTGCCCTTCGATCACGATGTTGTTTCGACAAAAAGTTGAAGACCGAGTTCTCAAAGGACGAAATGGTTCAAGGTATTTTATTTTATTTTATTTGTTTGGGAGACCAACAGTTTACATACAGACTAGGTAAAATATTATATAAGTAGTATTAATATGACCAGTATCTAGTGAATAACATATTTAAAATGTAATCTTTAAAATTCTATGAAAAGATTACAGTAAATTAATAGTTTTCACTGGAAACTTTATAAATTTTCCTAACTATCCATATAAAATTAACAACTACATCATTTGTAGTATTGTTTGTATTAGAAAGCCCAAAATTGTGTTTTTTTTGGCTGCTGGCCGTTAAGAATAATCGTATGTGATTTTCGGAGAATTGTGTCGTGTTGTGTCTCCTGCTCCGCCAGCCAACTTTTTAGAGAGTTTTGCAGTGTTTATCATCAGGGCAAATGTGGACACTGCAAGGCTGTATCTTGGATCAAGATAGAGGAAACGTAAAACGGCATAAAACTTCGAAAATCAATCACGATAATTATTGGATCCGAACCTGCGATAAAAATCTGAATGTGCAACTTTACATTTTGTGGACAGGTTAAATGAAATCTACGTAATAATAAAAAAAATAACACTGACAGTATTATGTACGTCCTTCAAAACACAATCGCATCAAAAAGCAAGTATTCTAATTCTTACCCCGCCAAACATTTCTTTTGACAAAGTTTCCAGGTGGAGAGGTAGTGCGGTACGTTCTACACGAACCGGAAGTCTCGAATAACGGTTCTTTTTCAGGCTGCGATGACGCTCGGAAGTTGGGGGCTAATAACAAAGCCTCGGAATAAGGAGTTACTTCCTTCCTCATTTGCCGCGGCCAGCCTTTGTAGACTCATAAAGTCGCCAACTTTACGGATCCTTCTCCCATTTCCTTAAATAACAGTTAACGTTCGGGGAAGTGCATCTCGGCGGAGAAACTGGATCGTAAATTGGACAGCATTAAAATGCACTAGGAATACGTCCGTCAATGTTCGCTTTCGTTTTTATTTTGTTAGAGTGTCTTTTAATTCGCATGCATTTTCAACTGCTTCACATTAAAAAAATAAAAATAAAACCACGAACTGTTCCCGACCGTCAGTGAAACTATGCGGTAGATACAAGATACTCTAAGCATCGCCCTGGTGAAAGACCACCATTCAGAATAAAAACGTTGCTTGAAATGGCTTTAGCAGTGTTTGGTGACCAGATCTGAATAGTCTGGTACTTACCAACCTTCCTCTTCTCCATCTCCTCCCCCTTCTCATTACGTTCAGCCTCACAACATTAAATTAAATTTGATGAACCGAAATGAATGTTTGGGAAAACATTTACTCGACTCTTGTGAACTTCGGACCAATTATATTTTTTTGGATGGATAATTAAGAAGTTGTTGAAGAAAATTTCCCAAAATAGACAACTTCTTAGGATAATGTATAAATAAATTAAAGTGCATAGACGATAAGCTATCTTTAAAACTGTTTTTAGTTTGTCGCCCTTTAAAGTTAGTTATTAATAAAATATTTAATGGCGTAAAAAATACTTATTTCTCAACATTTCCTATACAAATAGTTTTATAGTTGCAAGGCACCCATAACAAAGTGATTTTAAATCCAACAATATAAAGTTTCAGAAATTATCCATAAGAGTGACGTAAAAAGCGAGGAATCTCGCAAAAATCGACTGCGTTGCAGTGGCGGCTCGTGACTTTTTAGTGTGGTAGAGTGTAAAGATTGAAACGTACGACGTTATTGATGTTGTTGTGGTCAAAAATGATTTTAATTTGTTTTCTAAATTTAGATTTTTTGTATGAAGATTTTCAGGATTTTTTAGTTTTGGTGGTGCACTGCACGGCTTGCTGAAAAATATTCATACAAAAAATGAAATTAAAAAAAACCATTTTTGTCTACAACAGCATCAATAATGACGTTTTCTTTCACTCTTAGCACTCTAGCACACTAAAAAGTCACGAGCCGTTGTTCCTAAAACATATAACCACGAAGATCTTGAATCACTGAAGGAAACTGTGAACTCGTATGTAACAAATGTTGGGATAGATATGGCTTTCAATGTACATTGAAAAAAAGTGCAAACAAAAAAAAGATATTGTTAAATATACAACAAGATGGAATCTACCATATCAAAAGCCAATTAATGTTTTTGGCTCCATCTCTATCCGTAAGCATTGTCAAGTCTTGTTGTAACATTCGTTAATTATTAATTAATTGATCGTGCCAGTAATCATATAATATATATTTATATTAGGTATTATTATAAACGTCTTCTTTTTGCCCTGAAAGCAATATGTCATTGAATTTGATAGGTCTTAATTACTTTTAATGGGATTTTTCTAAGTCATAGGAAAAAGCTTTCTAAGACCATTTTTATGAGCAATAAACGCTAATAAGTATTTTTGGAAACACTCACGTAGCGCCGTGGGAAAGAACTACAGAGGATACACGCCTCGGAAACAAGTTTTTTTTGAGCGTTGTATTTTTGGATTTCTCAAAAATCGATTGTTTTAGTAGCATTTACTTTCACACTTGAGATTAACCGGATAGAAAAGATTATCTCCATATTAATGACTTCTAATCGCAGTTGACAAAGAAAGAGGGACAAATATTCTAAATTATCATTTTCTAACAAATAAAAGATAACGGATTTTAATTAAAAAAATTTTTCAATAAATTTAAAACAGAATAGTTTGACTGTTACTAACATTCGATACATTTGAAATCGTCATAACACGACCCCTTAGAATAACAAGGTTCCATCTGACACGGCAATGTCATGCTATAGTGGGCTCCATAGATAGCTACTTTAGAGTTTATTATCGCAGTATAGGCAGTGCGGTGTCAGATGGAACCTTCTTATTCCATGGGGTCGATAATTCAACTATTAGCGTCATTTATGTATTTTTATGCTCCCAATTAAACGTCGATTGTAGGCCCGTTTCAGTTTTTTTTTTATCAAATTGTAAGCACCCGCATAGCAGCACGAGCGTCATGCTTAACGGCTGATCGTAATTTGATAAACAAAAAAAACTGGAACGGACCTAAAATTATCCCAATCAAAGACAATT